>JAUIMM010000205.1:10250000-11450000 GCA_031769625.1 Taudactylus pleione
TACACAATCGATTGCAAATTGCACGATTGCTTCAATCAATCTCTGATTTATGGGGGTCTTTAGGCACAAATAAATCAGACTGGTTCACCCTGCACCACTGACTGTAATCTGCCACTGCTGTGTAGAAGATTGTGTAAGTATTATACACCACCTAATGTACGGTGTATTCTTAGCAAATATACTCTAGCTGTACCTAGCCAAGGCGCACAGAAGGGGTCATTCAGACCCGATCGCAAGCACCGATGTGCTCACAACCAGGTCGATGGGTGGCCCTGCGCATGCGCAGCAGCCGCACTGCGCGTGCGCAAGCCCCGGAGCGAGAGAGAAACTCTCTCGCTCCGGAGCTCACTACAAAAGGGGCGGCTGTCGATGTTGATCGACAGCTCGCCCCTTTTTGTAGGCGGGCCGGGGGGGTGCTTTCTAAAACGGAGGCGTTCCTTTAGGAACGCCTATCGTTTTGTGGGCGGTCGCACTGACATCATCAGTGATGTCAGTGGGGAGCTTCCTGCTCGATCAGAGCAGGAAGCTCCCTGGGGCTTGCGAGTGCCCAGACCCAACCTTAGGGTCTGGTCGCAAGCCCCGATGGTCGTGATGGTGACCACCATAGCGACCATCACCCTGGTCGCAGGCTATGCTGTGGGTGGTAACCCACAGCTTAGCTTGCGACCAGGAGGCCGCACCAAAACACAAGAAGCGCCTGCCCTCATTCAGAGAGAGTGATCGCTTCTTGTGACCGCCTCTGAATGAGGTCCATAGTCTTTTATTGCATAGTAATTCATCATTCTCATATGCAAACACCTCTGACATATGTCCAGTAACTGCTATCAGCCAAATAACTCATAAAACAGCAAAGACAAACAATGTATGTAGTCCCACAGTGGCCCGAATTCAATTAGCTTCGATAAGTCCGCTTCTGCGGAAAAGTATCGCTGGTGACGTCATTTCGCCATGCGATAAGTTTCCTCCGTATTCAGGCCCTCATTCAGAGCTGCTCGTTCGCACATCTGCGCATGCGTACGGATTGTAATACGCATGCACGGACCAGTCAGTGCGTCTGAAAATCGTTTGTTCGCTAAATAGCGAATGCCTGCTATTTTGAGTGACAGGAGGAGGCGTATGTGGGTGGTAACAGGGGAAGGTGCTTGAAAACTGGGAGTGGAATTCAGAACGCAGGCGTGCTTAAAGGTCAAAACGGGCGTTTTAAGAGTGTGCATAATTAATACAGCAGCGTCATTGACCACGTCACTTGGTTGATTTATAGTCAGAACTGCTCGCAAAATAGCGGTAGGAAAAACCAACCACAAGAATAGCGAGCAGTTCAGACGCCGTTCGATGTACTCGATTAATCTAATAAATAGCGGACATGATGTATGATGCGAGCGGCCAGGGGGCGTTTTTTTCAAAATAACGACCACAAGTTTTGTTCGATGGTTCAGACATAGAGGCGTCAACAGACCGCAAAGAGCGAACGGTTAATTTGAATAGCCACCCCCTTTTTCTGAACGAGCGAGCGCAAATAGCGTCCGGCTCTGAATCAGACCCTCAATTCCAAAGTTTTTCGCCGCTGCAGAAACTCAAAGCAATGGGACCTGCGGAAAAGTTTTGCCTAAGAATAGGTGTCTAAAAAAAGTGCAGAATTTGGGTTTTGGGGTGCAAAGCTGCGGGAACCCCCCTGCACCCTTGGGTGAGTCCCCCAAAGGTAAACTGCGTTGAAAAAAGTTTACAAAAGTCTTTAGGTCACCCCAAAAAAGTACTTTCGTTTTGGAGGCGAAAAAGTTCATAGTTGGGGGACAAACTTAAAAAGTAGCGAAATAGACCCCAGGGGGGTCCCCAAGTATGGGGGAGGTGTTTTTACGTTTTCAGGTGGTTGCGGCAGGTGGATTTATTTGCAGATTTGTAAATGAATACAGAGAAAAGCGGGCGCACACGATATACTTTTCCGCATTGAAAACAGGCGAAGTAGTAGAAAAGTCCACCATGCGAGAAATACGGGACTTTTCGCAGGGAATTGAACATGGCCCAATGATTTCTACTCTTTTTTCCATATTTCCTTTTACCAATGGAATTTGATTGACGTATTCTAATTCATTGTCCTGTTTTTCCTTTATTTGGAGTTTTTTTTACCGAAACATTAAGGTGAAACTGATTTGCTCTGTACACTGGGAAGTACAGCATATCGGAAAACCATACCAGAGGATGTGCCGAGCCGGATTAACAACAGGCCAGCTGGGGCAGTTACTCAGGGTCCCCCCACACATAGCTACATCACTAGTGTGTGGGGGCACTGTGGCATATGTGAACTGGTGTTTCTCCTTGGCATAATGTGAACTGGGGGCACTACAGTGTGTTTAACACGTTTATAGTGCTGGGGAGTATTTACACATAACAGTTTTAAATAATATTGCCAGCTTATGTTATTGACGGTTTTATTGGTAGAGGTGTAAAACAAGTTAATTGCCCTGGGGTCCCCGCAAACTTAATCTAGTCCTGACGAAGGGTATTTTGTAGTGTGATTAGTTTCTGATAATAAATGGGATTTGCAATATCTGTACAGTGGTGAATTAATATAGAAATGTTTGGAACTAAAGCTCAGAGACCAGATCTATAGGGGGGACACGTTCAATATCTCGGCACATGGGATTCCGGCGGTCAGAATGCTGTAGCCGGAATCCCGACACCTGTCAGAATCCCGGCGTCGGCATCCTGACCTCCAGAATCCCGAAGGTAAGTAGCAGGGTTAGGGGGAGGTTTAGAGTTAGGCACTAGGGGGAGTGTTAGGTTCAGGGCCAGCCCTAGCCCAAATTTTTTGGTAAGCAAGTATATTTTTTGGTGCCCCCCTATGCTGTGCCCCTTTTACAGTGCCCCCGGTAGTCGTCTCCCCTGTGCAGTGCCCCCCAGTAGTAAGCCCCCCAGTGGAAGTTCCCCCCCTATGCAGTGCCCCCAGCAGTAGCCCCCCCTTGTAGTGCCCCCAGTAGTAGCCCCCCCTTGTAGTGCCCCCAGTAGTAATCCCCCCCTTGTAGTACCCCCAGTAGTAGTCCCCCCTTGTAGTGCCCACAGTAGTAGTCCCCCCTTGTAGTGCCCCCAGTAGTAACCCCCATTGTAATGCCCCCCGTAGTAGCCCCCCTTGTATTGCCCCAGTAGTAGCCCCCCCTTGTAGTGCTCCCAGTAGTAGCCCCCCCTGTAGTGCTCCCAGTAGTAGCCCCCCCTTGTAGAGCCCCCAGTAGTAGCCCCTCATTGTAGTGCCCCCAGTAGTAGCCCCCCCTTGTAGTGCCCCCAGTAGTAATTCCCCCTTGTAGTGCCCCCAGTAGTAATCCCCCCCCAGCAGCTGGGCGCCGGCGACGGTGTGTTTGTGCTGACTGAACTCCGTCCGGTCAGCGCTACACACGCGGTGCAGCTGTGTCACAGAGACACAGACTGCCCGCGGCCCGCATGGTACGCAGCTGAGGCGCCCTCCACTATGTGGCGCCCTACGCAGCTGCGTACCATGCATAATGGGAGAACCGGCCCTGGTTAGGTTTACGGTCCGGAGAGAGGAGGGGGAGATTAGGTTTAGGCACTAGGGGGGAGGTTAGGTTTACGGTCCGGAGAGGGGAGGGGGAGATTAGGTTTAGGCACTAGGGGGGGAGGTTAGGTTCAGGCACCGGGGAGGGAAGAGTAGGGAGAGGGGAAGGGTTAGCATACCGACCAACAGGTGTCATTATGCTAACCCTGTCGGAATGCCAGCATTGGGATATTTACCGCCGGGATCCCGAACCCATCCCCTGTAGGGCACTGGTCTGTACCTAAGGATGTAAAAACATAAGCCGACCGAACATGGTACAATCTACTCACTTGGTGCCGGTTGTCTGGGTGTTCAATTTGGCCACTTACAGTCGAGTTAGGACGTTCTTTATTGACCTCATGGGTTTTCTTGGTGCATTCCGGTTTCTTATTATCTCAACTGGTTTGTTCAACTGACTCGCCGTCCCCCGCTGATGCTAAACTGGCAGAATGAATATTGTCATTTATAGATATTTTAGAATTTATTTATGGATGGTTGACTGTTAGATTGTAAACTGTAACATTGCAGCAGAGTTATTTCCCTCTTCTGGTATTTAGGTTAGGTCTATACAGAGCATAAAGCCGTCAGATGTTTTATGACAGAAGCCGAAAAAAGGCCATTGCTGTCTATGATCTATGTCAAGAAATAAAATGAGCACCTTTTACTCGTTTGACCCACTTAAAGCAGTGAGCAGGTAACGTGGATGGATGCCAGGATTCAGCTAAAGAAAAATGAATCTTCAGTAAATAGCAAAATATTGTTCCAATTTGCTTATATTTATATAACAGTAGCTTAAGGACCTAACGTTATATGTATCTTAATTTTAATGAAGTTATAAGTAAATGGGAAAAATGACTGAAATGTTTGCGTTGACAAGATATGATGCTGTTGAATGTAAATGTTACAATGCCGTGTGTGTGTGTACATAGTATACATTATTTATACGCTATGCCAACCTTTAGACTCATAGGTCAATTTTGAGTAAAATTTTATTTTGTACAAATATTAATGACTATTTTGTTTCATTGGTTAGAAACACTTTTTAGGAGCGTGTATCTAATGATTACAGTACCTGCATATGAACTAACACCTGCGATTACTGGGAGAATTGCGTGCGTCCACCCAGTACCTATTGCAGGATCATATGCTGGGCGTCAGCAGTTACTAATTCACTGCCTCAAATAGTTTTTCACACCGAAGACTTCAAAGCTGCTGACATACACAGACAAGTCAGTAGCGGGGAATGGAAGCACTGAGATGTCAGCCTGTGACCCTTGTAGTGATTCAGGTAGTGATTCAGGTACCATTAGCTATATTCTCTCAGAGGTTTTGAATGTTTTTTACTGTGTATATATATATATATATATATATATATATATATATACACATGCAGGGCTATTTTCTGGAAAAATAGGTTTAGGAACAGTGGGTGGAAAAACAGTTATAGTTTATATATATATATATATATATATATATATATGTGTGTGTGTGTGTGATAAGAGCGGGTCCGATTCTCAGAGAACCGGACCCGCCCGAACATCGATATTCCGAGCCGGATCCGAGTCAGGCTCGGTGTGACTTGGATCCGAAAATGAGGCAAAACATCATCGATCCCGCGTCTGATTCTTGCAGGATTTGGATTGCATATAAGTCCCTCCCCGCGGTGATTGGCGCCATTTGTTTGCTGAGTCCGTGCAGGCAGGGCTGTGCTGTCTGGGCTATGTATGCTGTGTTGTCCATCCATGGGTGTGCTGTCCATCCAGTGTGCTGTACATCTAGGGGTGTGCTGTCATCCAGGGGTGTGCTGTCCATCCGTCCATCCAGGGGTGTGCTGTCCATCCAGTGTGCTGTACATCTAGAGGTTGTGCTGTCCATCCAGGAGTGTACTGTCCATCCAATGTGCTGTCCATATAGTGTGCGGAGTCCATCCAGGGGCTGTAAAAAAATCCAAGAAAAGTTTGAAACAAATTGTAAAAATGTGATATGTTAAAAAAAAGTTTTTTGTGCTGTACCCCAGTGTATCCATATAAGCACTGTGACACTGCAGGCCGTACCCCAGTGTATCCATCCATACATATAAGTACTGTGACGCTGCAGGCCGTAACCCAGTGTATCCATATAAGTACTGTGACACTGCAGGCCATACCCCAGTGTATCCATCCATACATATAAGTACTGTGACGCTGCAGGCCGTACCCCAGTGTATCCATCCATACATATAAGTACTGTGATGCTGCAGGCCGTACCCTAGTGTATCCATCCATACATATAAGTACTGTGACACTGCAGGCCGTACCCCAGTGTATCCATCCATACATATAAGTACTGTGACGCTGCAGGCCATACCCCAGTGTATCCATCCATACATATAAGTACTGTGACGCTGCAGGCCGTACCCCAGTATCCATATAAGCACTGTGACGCTGCAGGCCGTACCCCAGTGTATCCTTCCATATAAGCACTGTGACACTGCAGGCCGTACCCCAGTGTATCCATCCATATAAGTACTGTGACGCTGCAGGCTGTACTCCAGTGTATCCATCCATATAAGTACTGTGACGCAGCAGACCGTACCCCAGTGTATCCATCCATATAAGCACTGTGACACTGCAGGCCGTACCCCAGTGTATCCAACCATATAAATAGTGTGACGCTGCAGGCTGTACTCCAGTGTATACATCCAAACATATAAGTACTGTGACGCTGCAGGCCGTACCCCAGTGTATCCATCCATACATATAAGTACTGTGACACTGCAGGCCGTACCCCAGTGTATCCATCCATACATATAAGTACTGTGATGCTGCAGGCCGTACCCCAGTGTGTCCATATAAGCACTGTGACACTGCAGGCCGTACCCCAGTGTATCCATCCATATAAGCACTGTGACACTGCAGGCCGTACCCCAGTGTATCCATCCATATAAGTACTGTGACGCTGCAGGCTGTACTCCAGTGTATCCATCCATATAAGTACTGTGACACTGCAGGCCATACTCCAGTGTATCCATCCATATAAGTGCTGTGACGCTGCAGGCTGTACTCCAGTGTATCCATCCATCCATATAAGTACTGTGACACTGCAGGCCATACCCCAGTGTATCCATACATATAAGTACTGTGACGCTGCAGGCCGTACCCCAGTGTATCCATCCATACATATAAGTACTGTGACGCTGCAGGCCATACCCCAGTGTATCCATCCATACATATAAGTACTGTGACGCTGCAGGCCGTACCCCAGTATCCATATAAGCACTGTGACGCTGCAGGCCGTACCCCAGTGTATCCATCCATATAAGCACTGTGACACTGCAGGCCGTACCCCAGTGTATCCATCCATATAAGTACTGTGACGCTGCAGGCTGTACTCCAGTGTATCCATCCATATAAGTACTGTGACGCAGCAGACCGTACCCCAGTGTATCCATCCATATAAGCACTGTGACACTGCAGGCCGTACCCCAGTGTATCCAACCATATAAATACTGTGACGCTGCAGGCTGTACTCCAGTGTATACATCCATACATATAAGTACTGTGACGCTGCAGGCCGTACCCCAGTGTATCCATCCATACATATAAGTACTGTGACACTGCAGGCCGTACCCCAGTGTATCCATCCATACATATAAGTACTGTGATGCTGCAGGCCGTACCCCAGTGTGTCCATATAAGCACTGTGACACTGCAGGCCGTACCCCAGTGTATCCATCCATATAAGCACTGTGACACTGCAGGCCGTACCCCAGTGTATTCATCCATATAAGTACTGTGACACTGCAGGCCATACTCCAGTGTATCCATCCATATAAGTGCTGTGACGCTGCAGGCTGTACTCCAGTGTATCCATCCATCCATATAAGTACTGTGACACTGCAGGCCATACCCCAGTGTATCCATACATATAAGTACTGTGACGCTGCAGGCCGTACCCCAGTGTATCCATCCATACATATAAGTACTGTGACACTGCAGGCCGTACCCCAGTGTATCCATCCATACATATAAGTACTGTGACGCTGCAGGCCGTACCCCAGTGTATCCATCCATATAAGCACTGTGACACTGCAGGCCGTACCCCAGTGTATCCATCCATATAAGTACTGTGACACTGCAGGCAGTACCCCAGTGTATCCATATAAGCACTGTGACACTGCAGGCCGTACCCCAGTGTATCCATCCATATAAGCACTGTGACACTGCAGGCCGTACCCCAGTGTATCCATCCATATAAGCACTGTGACACTGCAGGCCGTACCCAAGTGTATCCATCCATATAAGTACTGTGACACTGCAGGCCGTACCCCAGTGTATCCATCCATACATATAAGTACTGTGACGCTGCAGGCTGTACTCCAGTGTATACATCCATACATATAAGTACTGTGACGCTGCAGGCCGTACCCCAGTGTATCCATCCATACATATAAGTACTGTGACACTGCAGGACGTACCCCAGTGTATCCATCCATACATATAAGTACTGTGACGCTGCAGGCCGTACCCCAGTGTATCCATCCATATAAGTACTGTGACGCTGCAGGCCGTACCCCAGTGTATCCATATAAGCACTGTGACACTGCAGGCCGTACCCCAGTGTATCCATCCATATAAGCACTGTGACACTGCAGGCCATACCCCAGTGTATCCATCCATATAAGTACTGTGACGCTGCAGGCCGTACCCCAGTGTATCCATCCATATAAGCACTGTGACACTGCAGGCCGTACCCCAGTGTATCAATATAAGTACTGTGTTGCTCCAAAACACGAAGGAGATACAGATCCAAAACCAGGGACTTTAAAATAAGACTTTAAAACTTATCTTATGGAAAATACATTTTGGCCCAGGACATTACATTATAGTTAATGAGAGGTTCAGAAACTGAGTTCCTGCTGAAAAATATATTGGCCCATGTAATGTCAGGTCATCTTTCCTCCTGTATAATTCAATTTTGTATATGATATAGATCTTTCGCTGCTTCTGCAGGCAAATCAGTAAATTCAATCTGTTCAAACAATAAATGTATTTTCAGCCTCTCAGTAGATCATCATCTAGAAGTTTACTCTTACCTTGCGTCATATTTTTTAATTCGCTAGATGAAAAAGTGAAGCTTCAATTAATGAGCAAACAATTCTCCAAAACAAAAGTAATGTAATAATATTTACACAATAGAGCACCAAGTGCAAACCAGTGTTACCTTAGTGACTGGTGACAGTTATATCTGCAGCAAAGCCAGTTTGCTCTAAACCGTAGGTTGATTTTGCAAAACCATGGCAAATCACATGCAGTTTGATTTTTCAGCCTCCAAAGTATGTTTTGTACACAGAAAAACAGCTAGTTAATGATTTGTAGTTTGCAAAGTATCATTCAATTACCACGCAACCTCTGTCTCAGTCACATGACATATGATGTAGTGAGTGGCCCTCTCCTTAACATAATGTGACCACCATCATAACTATTTATACACACACGCTTGGATCCATTTTGTTAGAAGGCAATCAAATGTTCAGTATGTTTTTGGACTGCGGGAGTAAACCACAACACTCAGAGGAAACCCATGGGGGGGAATGTAAACTTACATAGAATATACAAACTCCAAACAGGTTACTATCTTCTGAGAAGATACAGAAAGCAAATCTTTCTAAGAAACAGACACTTTGTACTGACAGCGGGATAGATGTGCCCCATAGATGATAGGACCTCCTGCAAATATGATTTCAGCTTCATGTTAAAGAGTGTGGCATTGCACCTTTAATTAACAATGACAAATTCTATTTAAATACATGAAGGAGGCTAATCAAGTCAACGTGCTAAAGGAAAATGATAGCAAAATGTTGTCATTTTATCTATCACACCCTGCCACCCCAACTATAAGATCCATAGGATTTCCAAGTCTGGAACTCTTCATTCTCCAAAATCTACTCATAATTGTCGGTTTTCAATAACATTAGAAATCTCAGCACAAATGCATCTTCCAGTTCTGACAGGTGGGTGGAGAAGAGGGTTGATAGCTTAAAAATAACATTTGGCTAGAATAGATACAGATGTGTCCACCTACACTTAACCTCAAATTGCCCCATTTATCCCGCCGTGGACTTTGCTACTTAACAGTGCCAAAATACTATTCCTAAGTACTTAGTGAAGTACTATACAAGTAAAAGTGAAATAAAACACAAAATTAAGGAAAAAGTAGCATACTGGTGGAAAAAGTAACAGGAAAAAGTAACACACTGGTGGAAAAAGTAACAGGAAAAAGTGGCACACTGGTGGAAAAAGTAACAGGACAAAGTAACACACTGGTGGATAAAGTAACAGGAAAAAGTAGCACAATGGTGGATAAAGTAATAGGAAAAAGTAGCACACTGGTGGATAAAGTAACAGGAAAAAGTAGCACACTGGTGGATAAAGTAACAGGAAATAGTAGCACACTGGTAGAAAAAGTAAAAGGAAAAAGTAGCACACTGGTGGAAAAAGTAACAGAAAATAGTAGCACACTGTTGAAAAAAGTAACAGGAAAAAGTAGCACGCTGGTGGAAAAAGTAGCAGGAAAAAGTAGCACACTGGTGGAAAAAAGTAACAAACTGGTGGAAAAAGTAACAGGAAATAGTAGCACACTGGTGGAAAATGACAGGAAAAAGTAGCACACTGGTGGAAAAAGTAACAGGAGGAAAATGTCTGCAATCCAGGTGAAATGGAAAAGACAGATCATGCTTAATTTGTGACTTTATAGAAAAAGTAGCAACACTGCTGGAAAAAAGTAACAAACTGGTGGAAAAAGTAACAGGAAATAGTAGCACACTGGTGGAAAAAGTAACAGGAAAAAGTAACACACTGGTGGAAAAAGTAACAGGAAAAAGTAGCACACTGGTGGAAAAAGTAACAGGAAGAAGTAGCACACTGGTGGATAAAGTAACAGGAAAAAGTAGCACACTGGTGGAAAAAGTATAAGGAAAAAGTAGCACGCTGGTGGAAAAAGTAACAGAAAATAGTAGCACACTGGTGAAAAAAGTAACAGGACAAAAAGTAGCACGTTGGTGGAAAAAGTAGCAGGAAAAAGTAGCACGCTGTTGAAAAAAGTAACAAACTGGTGGAAAAAGTAACAGGAAAAAGTGGCACACTGGTGGAAAAAGTAACAGGAAAAAGTAGCACACTGGTGGAAAAAGTAACAGGAAAAAGTAGCACACTGGTGGAAAAAGTAACAGGAGGAAAAAGTCTGCAATCCAGGTGAAACGGAAAAGACAGGTCATGCTTAATTTGCGACTTTATAGAAATTCCTTTGCGATAAAAAAACCTAATCCTAAGTATCTAGCACACTATTTGCAACCTAATGGCCTGATTCAGGGTTCTATGCAAACCTGATGTTTGGGGATCTAAGCATGTGCAGATATGTGTCTGTGACAATTTGGGTGCAGGGAAGGTGCGGCAACACTAAGTATCCCAGAAAACGGGGGGGATCGGCCCTTTTCTCTGCCCGTGCCAAGGGTTACTCTGATGTCCGATGGATAGTTGATCCGATGGCTGTTGATCCGATGGCTACTTGATCCGATGGCTGCGCCTCCGGATGTAGCATTGAATGAAAGAAGCCAGCAATGGGCGTTTTATTGCTTAAGACGCTTCCTGCTGCTTTTTGAATATTGTAGCACAGCCGCTACATGCAAAAACATAGCGGTCGTGTTACTGCATACAACTCTGAATCTAGCCCTAAGTTGCAAAATGAATGAAATAGTAGCAAAGTTAAAGAAAAAGAACTCAGCACTGGCGTCTCATGCCATATGACTCAAAAGCAGGGCTGTAGCTAGGGTAGATCGGCCGGTGCCATCGCACAGGGCACCACAGGTCAGGGGGCGCTGTTTGGGCCTTTCAAGTTTCTGTTTATTATCATTCTCACTTGTAGCTTCCTCTTATTTCATCCCCAGCATCTCCTGGCCTCCCCTATCTCTTCCCTGGCCCTTCCCCATGAGGTCATTCCCATTTTTCAGGTGCATTATGTCCCTTTGAAAAATGGGGGGCGCCAATGCTCTTTCTGGCACAGGGCACCAAAAAGTCTAGTTACGGCTCTGCTCAAAAGGGATAGGTGAATGAGGGCACATCTGTAATTAACCTGACACAAGTGCATAAGCGATCTGGGAAATATGAAAACAACAAACTTGAGAATTATTTATACATTTTAATGGACATCTCAATTATTTTTTTCAATGAAAACAAAACAGTGTATCTTGTTTTTATTATTATTATTTCTCATTCACTTTTGATTGTATGCAAAAGGTCAAGGTGAACCTTTCCTGTGAACAGTATGTTTCTCAGCCGTGTCTATTATCCATGTTCATGCATTAGTGCTATCCATCTATTGATATAATCACTTCTGGCCTGCAGATGTACTGTATGGAGCTGTTCTACAAACAAAACTTACTTAACATTGTTATGAGTGTGTTTATTATTCCAGAAAACTTTGACAACTGTAAAGTCATGTCCTTTTAGCCCACCTTTATATTTAATCAAAAGTTCAACATATTAGAATGACGATTTGTTTTACAAGACTGACCTTTTTTTTTATCATGTGCCAGTTTATAAATTCTTGCGTGGGGGCTCAGGAATTCCATACATTGATAATTAATGTTAGCAATCAGCAGTAGGTATTCATCATAAGTAACATTAACTTTTGTTTACAATATGCGAAGGGAAGAAAGCCGCAGGCATATTTGATAGCGTAATTAGGATTTGTACCGAGAGCAGTTTGCATGTATAAGCAAAATGCCTGATTTCTTATACTTCCTATTCTAATTTGTCACAGGCTTTCTTTGTATAACTAAAGTACTAAAGTGCCGTTTTAAGAGCAAAGTTTGCATTCATAATTAAAACATAAGTCACAGCAGAGAATCCTGTCATTATGGTTATTATATGCCTATTTCATTTTGCTTCTTTTTATGAAACATACAAATATGTGCCAGTGTTAAGAAACATGTGGCTCTCCAGTAAGTCTTAGCATGCCCACCCACAGCAACTGAAGGGTGACAGGATGCCACCCTCAACATGATCTATGGTGTCTACAGTATGAGGCTGAAACATAGTTGTAAACGCTCTCGGAAGCAGGGCCGGATTAAGTGTTATGGGGGCCTTGGGGCAACTAAGTTGTGGGGGCCCTTAATCCCCTCCAATACAGCCACAGTGCCCCCCTCCCCCCCCCCCCGGTGAACCCAGAACCCGCCTATCTCTTGGGCACACAGCATCTCCCTCCCCAAAGCCTAGCCCCCACACTTACCTTATTTGTTTTCCGGCTGCTCACTGCAGCACAGCTCCTCGGCTGCCTGCTCTCTTTCAATGGGTGCAACGCTGCGTGACGTCACACATGCTGCACCGATTAAACAAAATAAACTTTATTGCACCCGGCCACTGGCACCGCCAGTTCAATAAAGTTACTGAGTGCCGCAGATCCCCAGACTGTCTCCTTACAGGTATCTGCCTGCGCCCTGCTGATCATGCAGCAGCGCAGGCAGCAGTCCACCTGTGCCCCTAGACCCCCATCGTCGGGTATGTTTGTGGTGGCCCTCCTGTATGTGGAGGCCCCCAGGACGACCGCCCCTGTCGCCCCCTCTGGTCTGGTAGAGTTCCGAATTTGGGTGGGGGAGGGGATCTCTTGACAGAGTGACCAGTCTCCCAGTGCCATCCACTTTCTGATTAAAGTGTGTGGTCTGGAGGTTGGATTAAGCGATTCACATTGAATCACATCATCCCAACCTCACCTTCCACTGTAAAATCTTTGTTTTGAACAGCCGGGGACAGTGCCACGATGATGTGTAGCCCCGTCCCCATTTAGGATCAGTATTTTTGTTGGTAAAAACTCGCAGATTAAGCTGAGCTTAGTATTGGTCCTCAGTTTTTTGCCTCTTTTACCTAGGTTAGCACCGAAGCCGCACATAGCGGCCGCATGCAATACCAGTACCGGTGTCCAGCTTACTCATGCATTGTACTTTTGTCATATTAGTAATGTGTATAAGACGCATATTTGGTACCAAATTGTGTAGCGGGATGCATGGTGCAGCTTAGTCGCAGAAGGCTTATATGTATTACCTGGCGATATGTGCACTGATACAGCTTCTCCCCCACGTATTAAAGTGGGGTTCGGTGTTAAATGACAGGGGCGCTATGCACCCCTGTCATTATCAGTGCTGCTATCCACAAGATAGCGGCGCTGATATGCTGAGCAATGTATGAACGGTCAGTGGCACTGACCGTTCCCACAGCTGCAGCTATCGATATTGACAGCTGCAGCAGTCGTTGCCCTAACACCACAGCAGGGACAGCACTGACCCTGCTGCGGTGGCTGCCGGCTCTGAGGGGCTGCATGCGAGATCTCACGATGCTTGCGAGATGCCGCTCATGCCCATTGGAGACAGGCGGTAAGGGAGACTCAGCGCATCAGCTCTAGGCTGATGCATTGTGTGCTCAAGCAGGGATCACCGGAGGGGGGAGTTTTCACTCCCCCACTCCAGCAGGTGAGATGTTAATACATGTCATCGGTAGTGCTCCCTGCTTCGCCTCGGTAAAGAAACAAAGCAAGAAATGTTATAGGGGCACGATCCGTGCCGCTATATTACATCTACTCCAAAGTCCGTTGTGTGCCAAACTGGGATATTTGAGGTTAGGTGTATTTGGACACATCTGGTAATTAATGTAGAAATAATATAAACTATATTCCTTCAAATTCACCTCTGCTTAGCACAATATTGGCCGGACTAAAGAAAAACCCTCATTGATTTGATGGTCAAAGTTGAACTCCAGTTGGAGATCGTATTACCATATAACCCGCCTGCCTCTTCTCCCACCTCCAGTTGGAGATCGTATTACCATATAACACGCCTGCCTCTTCTCCCACCTCCAGTTGGAGATCGTATTACCATATAACCCGCCTGCCTCTTCTCCCACCTCCAGTTGGAGATCATATTACCATATAACCCGCCTGCCTCTTCTCCCACCTCCAGTTGGAGATCGTATTACCATATAACCCGCCTGCCTCTTCTCCCACCTCCAGTTGGAGATCGTATTACCATATAACCCGCCTGCCTCTTCTCCTACCTCCAGTTGGAGATCGTATTACCATATAACCCGCCTGCCTCTTCTCCCACCTCCAGTTGGAGATCGTATTACCATATAACCCGCCTGCCTCTTCTCCCACCTAGGAGCATTAACTTCATATGAGAGCTGTATTCTCCCAAATACCTAAAGGGGAAACTTATCAAACCTTCTACATAAGACACGTGTAGATGTTGCCCATACCATCCAAACCGATTGCAGCTATAATTTATCTTGTAGATTCCCTAAAATCATAGCTAGAATCCGATTGGCTCTATGGGCCGAGCGTCTTTTTTGTGTCTTTGTCGTCCAAAAATATGTCTTAGTTACAATACTACGCAACAAAGACGCACCAGGAGACTGCACTGATTAATTTGATATGCAACACTTTTATATGTGTACGACTGAGGACCGTATTCAATTAGACGCGAAAAACCGTTTTCGGCGAAAAAGTTTTGCCTATGACGTCATTTCGCCAGGCGGAAAAGTTTCGCTGTATTCAATTCCAAATACTTTTCGCGGACGCAAAAAACGCAATGCAATGTAATTGGCGAAAAAGATTCGCCTATGAATAGGTGGTGAAAAAAAGTGCAGAATTATGGTTTTGGGGTGCAAACGTCGGGAAACCACTCAGCACCCTTGGGACAGCCCCCCAAAGCATAACTGCGTCAAAAAAATCCTAAAAAAAAAAAAATGAGGAACACCCCAAAAAATTACTTTGAATAAGGAGTTGAAAAAAAAATCGGGGTACAAACTTAAAACTAGCGAAATAAGCTTTTGGGGGTCTGCAAGTATAAGGGAGGTGTTTTTTTGATTGCAGGTGCTTGCTGAAGGGGAGTTTTTCTACGTTTTTTAAAACATCACTTTTGCGATTTTTAACCATGCTTGCACCCATTTTCATGTACCCCAAATTTGTTGGAACTAGTTATTTTCACCAACAAAAACTGCTTAAATGCGATTCTTCACCACTTGTGCAATGACGCTAATTAGCAGCTACTGAGAGCATTTAAGTACCCCAAATAACTTCAGCAGGGCTATTCGTGGGCATCTACATTGATCCCCAATGTTAGTTCATCTTTTGGGGGGTGTCAGGCTGATTTCCCCAAATCTGACAGCACTTTTCGCCTGTTTACGTTTCGCCGGGTCCCGTTATCGCGTTTTTTAAAATTAAATAGGGCGAAGAGCTGGGTCGCGCACAAAAAGTTTTTGCATCCAAAACATGCGAATTCAACGAAAATTACATTCCGCCGACGGGTGCGAAATGATCGTGTCTAATTGAATACGGCCCTGAGTCTGTAAATGAAGCACAACACACCTTGGCATGGAAAAAAGCAGCCACTGCATTTTAGCACATCGTATACAGATTAAACTCAGTCACACACAGATATACAAGTGTCACATAACAAATATATCAGTACATTCTCCAGGTGCATCTGACTTTGACTAAGACGCATTTGTGAGCAAAAAAGATGCTTGGCGTGAGCAGGGACGCACGGGACCTGGCGCACCGAGAGGGGCTGTTTGCCGCGACTTGAGCAGCGGCGTATAAGGACACATCTGTATGTTTTTGATTATTTTGTGCTAAATTTGTATGAAGCAATTCTATACTCTTAAAATACTGATATTTTTGTATTTTTACCTTCAGCCCTGCTTCCTACCTGCTTTCTATTTTTAGGTTGCATTCATTGTTGTCTATTGCCATAGCAACTGGCACAACTCGATGAAATATAGAAAGTGTATTACATCAATCAGCTATGACAGAATTGTCAATAGACTGCATCGATATTTGCATTTGTCTGACAACTGAAAATAATCACAACTAGCTACAAAGCACTTGGCTTTCATATGTGATAGCTGCAGTCTGCATCCTTCAATACACATAAATACAAACGCTATATGAAAATTACATTTTGAGCAAAATACAATAGTACACAACAAATGCATCAAAAAATGAATCACACTAGGATTGTGTATTTCATTTTGAAAAGCAAGAACAGAAGTATTCTGTATATAATTAGATGTTCTATGGAATATAAGACATCCCAATGAATATTAGCTCTGCAGCAAATTGAGTTCTAATAAAAAAAAAAGAAAAAAAGATTGTACTTGTTGCAAACATTGATTGAAATACATACAGTACTGTAGTTCAGCTATATAAATTACAATACTGTTTTATAATATATATATATATATATGACTCCAATGCGGCCGCATCGGGGTCTCGTATACAGCTTCACTACCTGTGTTTAGCTCGGAAGGCACCGGATCGTAACTATGTATTTATTTGCTACATTTGCACATTATAGGAGTGCCGCTTTCAAGATTGTATATATATTCACATATACAGTATATATATATATATATATATATATATACATATATAATATGGGGTGGTTCAATAAGTAGAATAACAAGACCTCTCGCGTGTGTAATGTTCTCTATTTCAATCTAATGTCTCGCCAGGCCAGAGCAGGTAGACCACTGCTTCCTCTCATGGCCATAAGTCTGCGCCTCATATCAGTCATACTGTCCCAACATCAGGTGTAAGATGGCGGAGCTGGCAGAAACATGATCAAACATTGAGGTGCATAGTGTGATCAGATTTCTGCGTCTAAAGGGCAAATCAGCAGCTGAAATTTATCGCCAACTTGTTGAGGTTTACGTTGACAACGTCATGTCACGGAAACAGGTTCGGGTTTGATGCACTGGCTTTGGTAGCGGCAGGACAGACATTTAAGAAGATGAGCAGCGATCCGGCCGGCCAAGCACCTCCACCACAGATGACAATTTGTGCCGCGATGAGGGCCTGATTCAGGAGGACAGAAGCATTCGAGTTAGTGACATTGCTGACAAACTGAACATCTCAGTGGGTGCTGTGCACAACATCGTTCATGGGCAATTGTGGTACAGGAAAAAGTGTTCACGCTGGGTCTTGGCTTCAGGTGATTGAGATAGATGCCTTGGTGTACCCTTGGAACAAATGCTTAGACAAGTATGGGGACTACAGATGTGTCATCATTTGTCTTTGCTGCCAGGGGCGTTTTAAGAGAGGAGGGGGCCCGTGTGCAGCCTCCGTTTGGGCCCCCTCCTCTCTGACGGCGGCTCAGCGGCACTAAGCGATGGAGATTCTGGCTTAATGCCAGAATCTACAGGGCATTGGCGCAGGTCTCCGGGAAAATGGCACCCACAGCTACTTTCCCAGGGACATCTTTTCTGCGCATGTGCAGATCACTGGGAAAATGGCCGCCACCATTTTCCCAGTGAGTGTTTGCTGCTCTACAGCGCCGGTCCAGCACTGCAGAGCAGCACCTCGGGAATCGGAGGAGAGGTAAGTATAATTGCCTATGGGTGCAGGGTGTGCAGTGTGGGCTCCCCTGGACCCGGGGGTACCCATTATAGATACGCCCCTGTTTGCTGCAGTCGCGCCAAACAGCCCCTCACAGCGTACCTCGTTAAGTGAGACTCTGCTATCACCGGGTGTTTCTTTTGTGTCTTTTTTTTTTTTTTACGAAAATGCGTCTAATTTGCAAAGGGATGCGACTAGGATGCACCAGCAGACTGTGCTGATTAATCTTACACTTGTATATCTGTGTGCGACTGAGTCTCTCAATCAGCATGCGAAGTGCTATTATGCAGCATACGCAGCTTTTTCCCACGCAAAGTTCCTTTTACAGACTCAGCTGCACACAGATATACAAATTAATCAGCACAGTTTCCTGGTGCGTCCAGGCTGCATGGCTTATTGAGGCTAGATCAGCTAGGACACATCTGTATGTGGAAAAATAATCTGTGCCAAGGCCATACTATTGATTACATGTATATGTATAAGTTGAATAAATGTACACAATGAGAGCTATTGTTACATTATTTATTGAACCACCCTTATACACTAGTTTATAGGGGGTTGAATGCTTTTGCAATCTGCTGTATATATAAAATATATATTGGACCAATGGCATTTCAAACATTGACAAATACCACTAATACCACATTTCTGTTTCTAGAGAAATGAAAGGATTATTTAGGAATGTGCTGTCTTGCAAATTACATCACACACAGCTAATTATGGAATGCTAAGTAGAATTGATTTCAAACGTAATCAGTTATATAATCTCTGCCCCAATGTTTGCATAGATACATGTTCATTTGTCTTGAAAGACTACATCTTGTATTCATATAAAGTGATAAGAAACTAATCAGATGGTGCTTTCAATAAGCTGCTGGTTCAAAGAAGATGTCACTCTCCTAGTATACACAATCAAATAGAATAAATGGATGAACCTGCGCTAAATCCTCGTAGTGTTAAAAATTTATATGACTAGTGATCTAAATAGATCATGTGTGTCTCTAATTAAACACAATTAAGGGTCATACTTATATACATACACTTGAAGATAATCAATTGGTCAAATTAAAACTGTATACGGCCAGATTGATGATTATGCATATTCATTTATTGTTGCATGACACAATATCAATAAAATCAATAAAAAACATGATAGAAAAAAACCAAGCTAAAAAAGGTGTGGAGGTTCATTAATATGATATAAAATTCTCAGTTCGAAACAGCATGTGTTAGGTGTCAATAATAATAAATCCTCAGTAGTGGGATCCGGGATAATGTCCAGCTTTGTAGGAATATAGTTACCAGCCTGTTTGGAGCATGTTCATATCCTGATCAGCAGGTGGATGGGCCGCACAAGGAGTAGAAATGGTGTGTTGTCGCTGGAGTAAGTCGAGAAGAGCCGGTCAGGAGATCCACAGCGAGGCGCTCAGTGGGAGCGGGCAATAATCGTGGGGTTCTAGACGCGTTTCGCTGTGGAGAGCGCACAGCTTCCTCAATAGCATGATGCCCTTAATGGAAGTTGATGAGTTTAAATACCATGTAAAAGATCGATGACTGGTCACATGGTGTGTATCTCAAACCATGTGACCCAGTTCAACCCATTAGCGGATAATATGATCGTGAATACCACGTGACCCAGTTCAGCCTATCAGCGGATAGTATGATCGTGAATAATCACGTGATGCAAACATTCGAATCAGTCGAACTGAACTCATTTATTTAACTAGGGTGATTTAGATAGGGAGATAGGGTTCCCATCACCTATCTTTTCCACACATGGTCATTATTTATCTGTATATAACTTCCGGGTTCCTTCCACTCTATTCATCGATCTACACCCAGTATAAGAGGGTATTGATTGAATATCATCTGTAACATGCTGATCCACACAGTATAATTTTATACTATGATCTTTTATTACCTTTTTCTATGTATACATTTTCCTCTATTCTCCTAAGCACATCTTTTCCTATATTATTATATCTACTATTGAAAAATGTGTATTTATTTCATGTGAGATTACACTTTATGAACAAGATTTAGACTGTTTTAAAGAGAATACTATTGTCATATAAGGATATTATAAACATCAACATATCCATACTTTATTCTCTCTAGATTTTTAAGTTGACCTTTCTTGGGCAATTTGATTGGTCTTGTCTAATATGTTAAATGCATCATGTAACAACACATCGCTCCGTCGTACACCGGATGGTGCAGTGCGTACATCGCATAGCACTGTCACTGGGTCACACACCGCATAGTGTAGCACCCAGCTTAAGGACCAGCAATGACCTATTCAATTGCAAGCAGAAGCATATACTGTAACAGATGCACATACAAGTAAAATGTGTACCTGCTGGTGTTATACATACAGAAGATCCTTTATAATGAATTAGGAAATGTGACAGGCTCACTAAACCAATGATTGAATCATGTTGCCTTTGTGATCTGAAGACTCGCACACAAGGAATGAATTTATTTTGATGAAGCTATTTGATTCATCAATGATCTTAGCGAATGAGGTGCACAGACATGGAATGATGGCAATATGACAATATTCAGTATATATTTTAGAAAAAGAATTGAGTTCATTTGGATGAATGCTTGGAGTTTTTGAGCATGTGCAAATTAATTGCTTCATTACGGTTCTGTAGTTTCTCACAAACACACAGTGACACAATTGATTTCAAGTAACAGGCAATTAAACGTGGACAATTACACTTTCAAGGATCTCTTGGTCTAGTATTAAAGGTCTATGTAACAATTGCTGCGATGTCATTAAATATGATTGCAATGCAGTTGAAATCATTGTACCTGTTCCTTCCAAATGTAAGTGGCAGCTTTATTGCAGACCAAAGTTATATTTTACATATATTCATGGCACTTGTATATTTTATTGGTATCTTTGATGTGTGGCTACATTAGATGTTATAATGACGGACTAATAATATTGCAACCTCAGCTTTAAGTGTTATTCACAATGTTACAACAAATGTATTACCTGTATTACAATATTTTGCTGAGCCTATCTCATTAAAAGAAACAATAACATAATAGGTATTCTGATGTTAAGATTTCTAATTTTAAGAGCTATAGCTCATATTGAATTTAACATTTTTGTTTAAAGAGCTGGTATAATTACAGTACCTTGCAAAAGTATTCAGGCCCTTTAATTTTTATTTTTTTTACTGAATAACAAATCATACACTGACATTATGTTGTCAGTGGGAGAGAGGGAATGTGGCTAAAAATGTGGTTGGAGATGTAGAAGGGGGCTGAGTCATCAAGGGGTATATTTACTAATGTGGTTTCTAGAAGTGGAGATGTTGCCCATAGCAACTAGGGATGTGCGCCGGACCATTTTTGCCGGATTTGGATTTGGTTCTAATTCGTCGTCTGGCTTTGGATTTGGATTTGGATTTGCCAAACTGTGGTGACTGGCTTTGGATTTGGATTTGGATTTTTTTACAAAAATTGACAAAAAAAGCTAAAATCACATAAATTGGTCTTTTCTACTTCAGGGTCCATAGGGTATCCACAGGATACCTTGGAGTATAGGTGTGACGTCAGTCGCAGGGCACCAAAGAGTTAAGCTTTCAGCCTCCCAGGATGCACTAGGTCCCCCTCCTATACCCCGCCCCCGGGCCAAGGCACCTCAGTTTAGTTTGGTGCCCGGCCGGAGTCGGGTGCACCTGTTGGAGTGGGGGCTAGAAGAGCCCCTGAAGCTTTTTCTTCATGCAGCTGTGGCTGCACATCTGGATGAACAGCATGGACAGTCAGTCCTGACGTCCATGCTGTCTTCCCTACACCCCGCCGGTACCAGAACACCGGTACTGATCCGGGGATGCTGGTGGGCGTCTGGGGTCACAGCTAGCGGTGACCCCAGATGCTCCGGACCATGGCCGGATTCAAGGGGGACAGAGGTAAGCAGCGGGGTCCCGCGGTGGGTCCCCGCTGATCACATGGTCCTAAGTCCCCAGGCAGGGGGCTCCCTGGGGACTGGCTGCAGCGTGGAGCCAGGCGACCAACCTGCGCTTCCACTACCCCCTGGGACAGCGGACCGCAGCAGAGCGGTAGCGCTGCGGCGTCCCAGGGGTTAAATGCATGCCAGGGGAGCGCGCCTTCCCTGTCTCACAGCCGGCACCTCCCCCGCTGCACACAGCCCTCTCTGCATGCTGCCGACTGGTCCTGTGGCAGCGCTCCTCCCCCAGGCCAGCCTCCTCTCTGCTCCTCGGCGGCCATCTTCTCCAGAACGCATGGAGAACGCTGCTGGAAGCGCTGGACGGAAGTATCGTGGTCTGGGTCCCCCCGCATACCTCTCCTCCGCTGTGGCTCAGGTCTGTGTATGCAGCGCTGTGTCCTACCAGGCCCTGTGTCTGTGTAGTTGAGTAATCAGCGCTGTTAGTGCAGGAATTGTTATTTCTCTGCATTGTATGTGACTGTGCTAGCGCTGCTGCCTGTAACTTTTCTTCTCTAAACTGTCAGCTTTATTACTGTCCCTGTTCTTCTGCTAAAGCCCTTGCGGTGCGGTGCTGCAGGGTGGTCTCTCGCCTATTTAATACTTAATTGGTGAGAGAGGTCACATACGTGGTGCCATCATGTCTGAAAGTGATTTTCCCCTCCGGCTACAGTGTACCACGTGCAAAGTACCGTTAGCGGAGGGGGAGGGTAGCGCGGAGGGCCTTTGCCGGCAGTGTTTGTCCATGGCGCGGCCTATTACGGTTACAGCACCGGTACAGGAGCCGCCCTGGGCTTGTTTCGCTCAGGCGTTAACAGCTTTAGTGGGCCAGTTAGCTCCGCAGCCCGCGTTTACTCCGAGGGGTTTGTCCCAGCAGTCTGTGGTGTCGTCACCCATGCAGGGGTTCCCACGACAATTGGTGGTACCCCACAGTCTCCCTATTTCCCCGCTCCCGGGTTCTCAGGAGCCAGCGTGGGTTAACTCCCTGACGAGTTCTGTACAGCACTTGTCGGATGTGTTGCAAGGGGAGTCTGTGATGCGGCCTCATAAAAGGCCGGTGGCGTCTCTGTCCGCTCCTTATGAGGATGACGAAGGGACGTCTGATGATGGGGAGATTCTGGATCCTTACGATCAGGAACCTCTCCATACTAAGGACGCTGATGCTAAGTCCAAAGTATATATTCCTGGACTTATTCGGGCGGTCCGCACAGCCTTGGTGATTGAGGACGAAGTTCCCCCAGCGGCTAAATCTAAGTATGCCTTTTTCAAAGATGTGAAGGGCGATGCCACAGTCTTTCCTCTTTCGGGTCAGTTGGTGGACCATTTAGAGGAGGCGTGGAAACAACCTGGCAAAAGATACCAGCCGCAGAGACGCCTGGCGGTGGCTTATCCGTTCGCGGATAATTATTTTGCTAAGTGGGAATCCCCTCCACAGGTGGATTCTCACGTGACCCGTCTTGTCCGTAGTGCCACATTGCCGATGCCATCCATGTCCTCCCTTAAGGATGCTACAGACCGCAAGGTGGAAATCTGCATGAAGTCCGCTTATTCCCTTGCAGGGGGGGCAGCACGGCCGGCTATGGCCATTTGCTGGGTTGCCAGAGCGATGGAGCGCTGGGCGGATTCATTAGAGGCTTCTTTTGAATCCGACTGTCCGGCCGAACAGGCGGAGTTGATTGGCAATCTCCGTGATTCGGCCACCTACATCAACGAGGCGGCTCTAGACATTAGTACTCTGGTGTCTAGAATTTCTTCAGCAGCGGTAGCTGCTCGTCGCACCTTGTGGCTGCGATCCTGGAAGGCGGACGCAGATTCCAAGAAAGGTCTGGAAGCGTTGCCGTTTACCGGAGAAGTTCTCTTCGGTCCGGATCTGGATAAGATTGTGGCCACGCTGGCGGCAGCCAAATCTGCTTGTCTCCCGTCGGCCGCTGCTCCTTCTGGTTCGGGACCATCGTCCTTTCGGTCATCTAGGGCCCAGGGCAGGCCCAAACCACAGTCGTTTCCTCGACAGGCTGGCCCTAAGAAATCGGTCAAGCCCCGGAAGCAGGCATGGAGTACCAGACGTCCGGCCCCCAAGCCAGATGACAAGCCTGCGGCCTGACGGTCCGGGCCTCCCTTTGGGGGATCCCAGGGTGGGAGGCCGCCTGCTACAGTTCGCCCAGTGTTGGTCGACCACTACGACAGACACTTGGGTTCTGGAGGTGGTTTCCCACGGATACGCCCTCTCCTTCCGGCACAGACCCCCGGCTCGCTTCTTCACCACGGGTCTCCCATCAGACCGGAACAAGGCTACGGAGCTGCGGAAGGTATTGCACACTATGCTCCAGGCTGGAGTTATAGTGGCTGTTCCATTCTCCCAGAGGGGCCAGGGTTTCTATTCAAATCTATTTTTGGTACAGAAACCCAATGGGTCATATCGTCCGATTCTCAACCTCAAAGCACTCAACAAGTCTTTGCGGGTCCCGAAGTTTCGGATGGAGACCCTACGGTCCATCATTCTGGCGCTGGAACCTGGGGACTACTTGGTGTCATTGGACATACAGGACGCTTACCTGCATGTCCCTATTCTTTGGCGCCATCAACAGTTCCTCAGGTTTGCAATCCGCAGCGACCACTTCCAGTTTCGGGCGTTACCTTTTGGCCTGGCAACAGCACCACGTGTTTTCACCAAGGTGATGGCGGTCATGGCGGCTTCTCTGCGGCTGCAGGGAGTCCGCATGTTGCCGTATTTGGACGACCTGTTATTGGTGGCAGGATCTCCAGAGCTCCTGTTACGCCACTTGGACCTGACCATTGCACTGCTGCAACGGCACGGCTGGCTAATCAACTGGCAGAAGTCCACTCTAATCCCGTCTCGGAGGATTCTGCATCTTGGAGCCTTATTGGACTCGGGACAGCAAAGGATCTTCGTGATGGAGGACAAGATCTCTGCTTTACAGTCAAGGGTGCGCAGTTGCCTGCACAGCCGCCGGGTGTCCTTACACTCGGCGATGAGGTTACTGGGCTCCATGGTGTCGGTGTTCGACATGGTGGAATACGCCCAGTTTCACTCCAGACCTCTGCAGCACCTGATCCTGTCCAAGTGGAACGGGCTGACTCAGTCTTTGAAGTCCCAGACGATTGTGCTCACCCAGGAGGTTCGCCTGTCCCTTGCGTGGTGGTTACAGACGACCCACCTCAACAAGGGACGTCCGTTCTGGGTTCCAAATTGGGTCCTGTTGACAACGGACGCCAGTCTTCGGGGCTGGGGAGCAGTTTCGGGTCCACACTTGTTCCAGGGCAGGTGGACGCCGACAGAAGCGGAGCTTCCAATAAATATCTTGGAACTCCGTGCGGTCTTCAATGCTCTCCAGCAGGCACAGCGGTTTCTCCAGGGTCGCCCGGTGCAGGTCCAGTCGGACAACGCTACCACCGTGGCCTACATAAACAGGCAAGGAGGAACTCGCAGTCGGGCGGCTCTCATAGAGGTCTCTCGGATCCTGGTTTGGGCGGAGCGCAATCTTCCGGCCATATCAGCGGTCTTCATCCCGGGAGTGCTCAATTGGGAGGCGGACTTTCTAAGTCGCCAGGACGTTCATCCGGGGGAATGGTCCCTGCACCCGGACGTTTTTCAACTACTGGTGGACAGGTGGGGTCTTCCAGAAATCGACCTCATGGCGTCCCGGCACAACAACAAGTTGCCGGTGTACGGGTCTCGCACAAGAGACGAAGGGGCGTCTCTGGTGGATGCTCTGTCCGTCCGGTGGACGTTCCGGTTCGCATACCTGTTCCCTCCGGTCTCCCTTCTTCCACGGGTAATCCGGAAATTCAAACAGGAAGGAGGGACGCTCCTGTTGATAGCTCCCGCGTGGCCCAGACGGCACTGGTTCTCAGACCTTCAGGGTCTGTCCGTGGACAGTCCTCTGCGGTTGCCGCTACGACCGGACCTTCTGTCTCAGGGTCCTTGCCTTCACCCGGACCTGACTCGGCTGTCTTTGACGGCGTGGCTGTTGAGACGGCCATGCTGAGGTCCCGGGGGTTTTCCAGCTCTGTGGTGCGTACCATGTTACGAGCTCGGAAACCGTCTTCCGCGAGGATATACCATCGCGTGTGGCATACGTTCTTCCAGTGGTGTCGACCGAGAGGTTATGCACCGCGGGAGTTTCGTCTGTCTCGGATTCTCGCCTTCCTGCAAGCGGGACTAGATCATGGGCTTCGCCTTGCTTCTTTGAAGGTACAGGTTTCGGCCCTATCTGTCTGGTTTCACCGTAGGATTGCTACAATCCCGGATGTGCGCACCTTTATGCAGGGTGTTCTCCGCATTCAGCCGCCCTTTGTTCCACCTGTGGCGCCTTGGGATTTGGCTGTGGTCCTGAGGGCTCTCCAAGGACCGCCGTTTGAACCACTGGGCTCAGTGGATCTTAAATGGCTAACAGCTAAGACTGTTTTCCTTCTGGCCATTGCTTCGGCCAGACGTGTTTCTGAGTTAGGGGCTCTTTCTTGTAGACCCCCTTTCTTGGTTTTTTATGGGAACAGGGCAGTGCTCCGCACTCGGCCCGAGTTTCTTCCCAAAGTTGTTTCCCAGTTTCATGTTAACGAGGAAATAGTTGTTCCGGCCTTTAACTCACCGGGTCTTTCCGTGGGTGAGGCCTCTTTGGATGTTGTGCGGGCCTTAAGGACTTATGTTGACCGCACTTCTTCGTTTAGGAAGTCGGATGCTTTGTTTGTCCTCTATGGCTTCCGTAAAAAGGGTTGGCCTGCTTCAAAGCAAACTTTGGCAGCCTGGATCCGTATGGCTATTTCTGAAGCTTATCTTCATGAAGGCCTACCGGTCCCTCCTTCTCTGAAGGCTCATTCCACTAGGTCTGTGGGTCCTTCGTGGGCAGCTCGACGTGGTGCCTCGGCAGTTCAGATCTGCAAGGCTGCTACGTGGTCTTCTGTCCATACCTTCGTGAGGTATTACAGGTTTGACACCTTCGCCTCTCAGGATGCTTCCTTCGGGCGGCGGATTCTCCTTTCTGCACAGGAGCGTCCCCACCCTTAAAGGATACTGCTTTGGGACATCCCCAAGGTATCCTGTGGATACCCTATGGACCCTGAAGTAGAAAATATGAGATATGGTAAGAACTTACCCTTGTTATCTCTATTTCTACGAAGTCCATAGGGTTCCACAGGACTCCCGCCCTGTCGCACCTGTGCTGCAGATGGGCTTTGCTCTGGTCACCGGTTTTCCGTCTCCCTCTGGTGAGAATGTGATTCTTGTATGTGTCCAGATCTTTGTTCTCTCTTTTCCTTCTCCTCCTCCGGCCTATGGCTTGGTAACTAACTGAGGTGCCTTAGCCCGGGGGCGGGGTATAGGAGGGGGACCTAGTGCATCCTGGGAGGCTGAAAGCTTAACTCTTTGGTGCCCTGCGACTGACGTCACACCTATACCCCAAGGTATCCTGTGGAACCCTATGGACTTCGTAGAAATAGAGATAACAAGGGTAAGTTCTTACCATATCTCATATTTTTTTTCTTCCTAGAGTATTATTAACCTCAATAACATTAATTTCCAGTCAATTTAGACCATATCACAGCTTATAATATTGTTTTCAACATTATTGGCCAAAGGTTGCAGTGAGCTGACTGGTTACTAAGCGACAAAGCAGCGGCACAACGACACAGACACCACAGTATAAAGCACATCTATGACACACTGCCACACAGCAGTGGCAGAAATGAAAAGTAGTGCACCCACCCAGTGGGGTACGGCCAGCAGAATCACAGTACTTGTTTACATAGTGGGCTACGGCCCAAGGAGTAACAGTGCATAATCTTATTCACATTACACCGCACATAGGGCCTGATTCACATTACACCATAAAGTAGTGTCTCTTATTTATGTTACGACACACAGTATGTTACGACACACATTGCCTAAACTCACCCGAGATTGCAATCTCGACCTAACTCGAATCTTAGTAAATTTACCCCTTAAACTACTACAGATTAGTATACAGGGCCTGATTTAGACCCACTTGCGAGCGCTGAGCGCTCGCAAGCGGGTCGATGGTGCCCAAGGCGCCTCCGTCGTGCGCATGCGCGAGACCCGAATAACGACGGCCAAGCCGTCGTTAAAGGGTCTCGCACCAAAGGGGGCGTGCTGTCGATGGTGATTGACAGCACGCCCCCTTTGGTGGGCGTGCTGGGGGCGTGGCTGCCCAGACGGAGGCGTTCCCATGGGAACGCCTACCGTCTGGGTCCTGCCCCACTGACATCACTAGTGATGTCAGTGGGAGTGCTTTTGGCTCTTATAGAGCGAGCGCTCTGTCAGAGCGTCCGGCTCTGAATCAGGACCACAGTGCTTCATTATAATTTCTGGTGACTAGAAGCAGGCTACATTTATTGTAAAGTACAGGTCGAGTCTCCCATATCTAAATATTCCGAAATACGGAATTTTTTAGCATGACTGAGATAGTGACACCTTTGCTTTTTGATAGTTCAATGTACACCTACTCTGTTTAGGCACAATATTATTAAAGATAAAGTATAAAATTACCTCCAGCCTTTGTGTATAGGTGTATATGAAACATAAATGAATTTCATGTATGTACACAAACATTGTTTGATCCACAAAATTACTGAAAATATTATATAAAATTACTTGCAGGCTGTGTGTATAAGGTGTATATAAAACAAATGCATTCAGTGTTTAGATTTGGGTCCCGTTCCCAGATATCTCATTATGGTATGCAAATATTCCAAAATACGGAATATTCCGATATCCAAAATACCCCTGATCCCAGGCATTTTGGATATGGGAGACTCAACCTGTATTGTTTTTTTTGTTTTTTTTTGTAATAGCCTAGATGTATTTATTACTATTAAGACTTTTTTTTTCTTTTGAAGTTGAATATTGTGTTTTGTACTCTTCTAGATCTGAGCTGATGCAATGTGTTATTTTAGTCTTGGGAGACCAGTGTCAAAGTATCTGATGCCCCAACAGACTACAATATGACACAACAACACATACACAACTCAAAGAAATGTCATCCACGCCGTTAAGCGACAGAGTCTTGCTGTGTTCAGAGACACATTTGGAATGTTTCCCTTTTCTTTCATGTACCACTCACATTTGTTACGTCTGATCACTGATGTTCTGTGACCAATATATGTCAAAGTCCGCTTGAAAAAAAAAATATATATATACTGTGTATATTATACATATGTATAATATTGACATTGATCTAATGAATGGCATTAATATGAATGGTATTTTATAACTATTTTGATTGTGGCTTTCCACAGCCTCTAGTGCTTCCATTTAAATTTTATATACAGTACCATATAGAAGTTAAAAGCATTATGTACATACTTTCGTTCTGTCCTTGGGATGAGGTCATGTTGTGTAGTAATTTAAACCAGGTGTAATTAGGCTGTATTATTACATTTAATTGAATAATGATTGAGTTTGCACATTGTATTGTTAATAAATTCTGCTCGTAACATCTGAGCTACCTGATTGCTTTCCCTTTTAAAAAGCACAACTGTTTTGAGAGCAAAGTATCTCACCGAGTCCTCTATAGACCTGGATGCAGTGTCTCTTCTTGAATTGTACATAATCTTGAAGCAGCTATTAGAATTGAAAGATGAAATATCTGCAAGGTGCTCAAAACAGTATCTTCATCATCTCGAGCAGCTGCATCTATTTTTTATATCTCTGAGTGGACTCGTAACACTCATTGCCTTATATTTTCCAAAAATAACAACTAAGGTGTAATGATGCATAAATCAACAGGTAAAGTAAATAATTCCTGCAGTTTTCTATGCTGAAGAATTTTCCTTTTTATTATATAATCGCTCAGTAATTTTTTTACTTGTTCTTTTAATAAGTATATATGAGACAAATTCGAATTAATACTCTATATTCTTGGTTGTCCCACTTTGAGACAACTTTAATGTATGCTTTGTCCAGGGATGGGACCTCGAAAGAAAACATTGGAAGTACCGATGATTTTAACATTAGATACAAAACATTGGTTCTGGAACATCGATGTTATCCGATGTTTCTCTTTTTTTAAGTAAACTACCTACTTAAACATATAGTACACTAATAAACTTCTGAAATCATAATTATGTTTATTTGATGGAGGCTTACCGTATATACAGTCCAGTAGTTCAAAAACACAGCGGCACTCAGAGGATATAAAAAATGCCAAACTCCTTTATAAGATCTGTAAAGACCTGGTACTTCTTAGGTAGCATACTACAAGTAGTCCTCCTGAAACATTGGCATTAAACAGGGGCGTAGAGAGGCTGGCCGGGCCCGGATGAAGAGGGCATGGCTTAATCGCGGGAGGCGTGGTCACGTCCCCATAGCATTTTTTTTATTAAATATATTTTTGCAGTGCTGCGCACTGGGGAGGGGGGCCCTGTGAGCCCCTCAGTCTGACACAAAGCTGCGCGCAGGGGGTGTCATCAGCGTGATCGCGCCCCCCCCAGAGTCATAGGAGACTGACGCAGCCCAGCACACAGCAGTGTGTGCTGGGCTGCTGTGATTTCAGAGGGAAGGGGGGTGCCACCGGGCCCCTCCAGCAGCCCAGGTAATTAGTGCCCATTACTCCCCCTCTCTGCACCCCTATCATTAAATGGGGTATTTGCACTGCTGGCACCACGGCCGTGCCCGGCGACAGTCCGCTTGCCACAGCTGGTGTTGCTAGGAGACTGTGTGACTTCATTTTTGATCGCCTCGCTGTCTGCTGTCTCGCTGTTTGCGCCTCATGGTTCCGGCAGTAACTCACTGGGTTGGGGTAAGTAGCATCTATTTGTGGCTGCAGGTTTTTTATCTTGCTACATTATTGTCATGAGGACTTTCTTTATATACACCGAAACATCGTCTTACACTACTGTCTGTGTTTATTAATGGTGGTTTAAATACACTTATTTATTGGAGTGCTGTACCTTTGTGCCTGGGTATATATATATATATATATATACATACTCATGTATATATATATATATATATATATATATATATATACAGTCAGGTGCATAAATATTGGACAAAATTTTCATATTTGGCCTCTATTCACCACCACAATAGCTAAGAAATGAAACAAACTAAATGTGCTTTAACTGCAGACTTTCAGATTTAATTTGAGGGTAATTACATCCAAATCAGGTGAATGGTGTAGGAATTACAATGGTTTCTATATGTGCCTCCCACTTGTTAAGGGGCCAAAAGTAATGGGACTATCAACTCAAAAGCTATTTCATGGACAGGTGTGGGCTATTCCCTCATTCTTTCATTATCAATTAAGCAGGTAAAAGGTCTGAAGTTGATTCTAGGTGTGACATTTGCATTTGGAATCAGTTGCTGTCGACTCTCAATATGAGATCCAAAGAGCTGCACTATCAGTGAAGCAAGCCATCATTAGGCTGAAAAATCAAAACAAACCCATCAGAGAGATAGCAAAAACATTAGGTGTGGCCAAATCAACTGTTTGGAACATTCTTAAAAAGAAAGAACGCATCGGAGAGCTCAGCAACACCAAAAGACCTGGAAGACCACGGAAAACAACTGTGGTGGATGACAGAAGAATTATTTCCCTGGTGAAGAAAAACCCCTTCACAACAGTTGGCCAAATCAAGAACACTCTCCAGGAGGTAGGTGTATATGTGTCAAAGTCAACAATCAAGAGAAGACTTCACAAGAGTGAATATAGTGGGTTCACCACAAGATGTAAACCATTGGTGAGCCACAAAAACAGGAAGACCAGATTAGAGTTTTCCAAACAACATCTAAAAAAGTCATTACAGTTCTGGAACAACATCCTATGGACAGATGAGACAAAGATCAACTTGTACCAGAGTGATGGGAAGAGAAGAGTATGGAGACGGAAAGGAACTGCTCATGATCCAAAACATACCACCTCATCAGTGAAGCATGGTGGTGGTAGTGTCATGGCGTGGGCATGTATGGCTGCCAGTGGAACTGGTTCCCTTGTATTTATTGATGATGTGACTGCTGACAAAAGCAGCAGAATGAATTCTGAAGTGTTTCGGGCAATATTATATGCTCCTATTCAGTCAAATACTTCAGAACTCATTGGACGGCGCTTTACAGTGCAGATGGACAATGCCCCGAAGCATACTGCAAAAGCAACCAAAGAGTTTTTTAAGGCTAAAAAGTGGAATGTTATGCAATGGCCAAGTCAATCTCCTGACCTGAATCCGATTGAGCATGCATTTCACTTGATGAAGACAAAACTGAAGGGAAAATGTCCCAAGAACAAGCAGGAACTGAAGACATTTGCAGTAGAGACCTGGCAGAGCATCACCAGGGATGAAACCCAGCGTCTGCTGATGTCTATGCGTTCCAGACTTCAGGCTGTAATTGCCTGCAAAGGATTTGCAACAAAGTATTAAAAAGTGAAAGTTAGATTTAGGATTGTTTAGTTTGTCCCATTACTTTTGGCCCCTTAAAAAGTGGGAGGCACATATAGAAACCGTTGTAATTCCTACACCGTTCACCTGATTTGGATGTAATTACCCTCAAATGAAATCTGAAAGTCTGCAGTTAAAGCACAACTTGTTTGTTTCATTTCAAAGCCATTGTGGTGGTGAATAGAGGCCAAAATATGAAAATTCTGTCAATATCCCAGTATTTATGCACCTGACTGTATATATATATATATATATATATATATATAAAACAAATGAAGTTGATAGATGAGCGACAGCAGTGCCTATACACTTCATATATTTATATAAATATATTTATACTAAAATAGTGCAAAAACAATCAATATAAAGTGTCTATTGCATATGTGCATTCAGTGTATTATAAAAAACTGAGCCATGAGGTAGTGCACAATGCAATGTTTTCAACAGTTGCATAAGTGTTTTAGTCTAATAAATAGTAACAGTGCAAGAAGTAGTATAAAATATATAAGAAATCATTTAATATACATATATAAAAAAACGACAATTGTTAAAATAAATTATATACGTAAAGGCAGGGAAAAATAAAAAATAAAAATATATAGATAAAAATTATACTTCATAAAACAATGCAAGTCCCAAAGCGTTTCGTCAGTAATCAGACTTGATGAAGTCTGATTACTGACGAAACACGTTGGGTCTTGCACTATTCTTGCCTCCATGAACTGGGTCTGATTACCCCATTAAGATAAGCATATGATCCACCTTTTTTGTTTTATGAAGTCTAATTTGATCCCCATGTCAGACTATCTTTTGGGGAGTGACAGGCTGATTTCCCCAAAAAGTGACAGGACTTTTCGCTACTTACCTGTCCTGTTTTCGCCGATTCCTAATTGAATACGGGGATACGTGGGCACACGCCCAATTCTTTATCCCCTGGAAAAACGGCGATGATGGCGAAAAGTCCGACCTCTGACTTTTCGCCTCTAATTGAATATGGTCCTTAGAGTTAAAAAAAATTGGAAACCATCTGGGAAACATCAGGACAGAAATCTAGCGATTGTGAGGAAACATTGGATCCTCACCATTGCAATGTTAAACATCGAACAATGGAACCATCTAACCAATGTTTCCCATGATACATCAAATGATTACCATCCCTACTTTGTACCCCAAAGTTGACAAAATACTAAGCTTTAGATTTAGTGCCTTAGTCTGGAATCAGGGCAAACACACGCCTGAGACAGGGGAAGCGTGGTCACTTGGCACAGGGGGTGCAGTGATGTGACCAGAGATAACAGTGAGCACCACCGTCCTTGTCCCTCCCCTGAAACCATGCATGCCTCTCAACCTTCCGACCCAGTTAGTTCAAAGTTCCCCATATCAGGACAGAGTCCCCCTTATTAGGACTGTCCCATCCGTATGCTGTTATAACTTTTTCTCCAGGATAGTACGTTGCAGAGCTGTACTCTCTTCATTCAATTAGATAGAAGATCCTAATATAACAATAAAAAAAACGAGGAAACTGTACTTGCCCTTAGTAGGAGGAAAGAACTATTCTTGTTCATAACATGTAATTTAAAAAAATCAATTACCCTATGCTTGTACTTAAATCGTTGGGGTTCCTTACCCGTGACCCTCTTTCCCAGTGGCACCTTTTATATGGAATGTAATTGTAGGCTTCTCCCACACTGCACCCTTGTCAACACACTTTATACCAACTATGTTGGCCAGTGTGTGAGTGTGTGTGTGTTATATGTCTGAGCAGAGTCCCTAGCAGTGGGGTATGTACAGTATATGGTGAAATGTAAAAGATAATAATAATGTGTCTGACAATAAGGTCTATGTACTGCATAGTTGTCTACTTCCAAATTTCGGGGAGTTCTCCCGCACTCCTAGGAAAGTAGACCAGCCTCCCGGGTCCTGCCTATATGGTCAAGGGGTTTGATAACTTCTAACGATACTGGATCAGAACCTCTATACACACCTTCCTATACCTTTTAATGTCCTGCCTATACCTTCTAATGTCCTGCCTATACCTTCTAAGGATGACGCTAATTTGCGTACGCAGTCATACCATAAATAAAGACTTAGACGTGGAATCTGTGGTTCCAAAGCACAAATGATATTCAGGTAAAAGTTCAGACAGTTACACGCGATTGATCAAGACACAATTTAGGCGCAAAAGGAAATTTTACAGACCCCAAGTACAGTATACATACGCAGGCGCTTCCGGACCCAGAGATAGGCATCAGCAAGAGACCCCTCGTCATTCAGCATTCAACATGAAGACTCAAAACCAGCGTTCTTGCACTCATATTTATACCCCCCCAGAATAAACAGGACAATAGGGAAGTCTGTTGCTGATATCATTGGTTCCCAGGGGTGAAGCATCTGTTACAGCACATTTAACAGGCTGGTTCAAACAGACTCTCCCTGTTTCTAACAGCTGGGGGTCTTCCTCTTCACGCCTCCTGCAGCATCCTAACAGTTGTTTCTAAAATATACATTTTGTTGCTGGTAGGTTCTGCGATCCATAACTCGGGAATGCATGATGCGATCTCCCCACCGATAACACAGGAATACTGTAAAAAGTATACGCATCAGTACAACTCCAAACATGACTTGTTTAGCATATATAATACCTTAGTTATCAAATATCTTTATTTCTCAGCATTTAAACTAACTGAACCAACTTAAGTCATACACTTTAAAGCTTATTAAACCTTATGTGTGGATGTGTAATGTGTGGGTATTGAGGGTTTGATATAAGGATGCTAGTTAACTCGGGGCAGATGCGTGCGCATAAAGCTAATAAAACAGCGGTTTCATACAAAGTCCTATGCATTCGCTAATATGCGACTAGTTAACAGCGCTATTGTATGTATTAATGTGCGTATGGGAAATGATGAAAAATGCAATCGCATGGTGCTATTAGTATTATCGCCACGTACTAAAATGTGAGTTTATCTAAAATGGCGCTTAGGCGGCCATTCGCAAAATGGCGTCTTGCGATCTCATTTTCAAGATGGAGTCTTGTGGCCATTCGCAAGATGGCGTTGCTGCGATTACATTTTAAACTGAACTTGTCTTAGCCAATTATTCAGCTTCGACACTTCATTCATGGTGATTCACTTTATCAAGCCCCTGATGCAGCACACTGTGACCTTGCACAGAGGTTATGTGGTCACGATGGTGGCATTCATGGCATCATAGCCCACTGCACTTCTAACCAATTTAAAGGTACAGTAGGTAAGTATGACGTATAGATGTGTCCCCATGCACCTACTAGTGTCTATACGCCAGATGGCCAGCATGACTGAGATGCTCCCAGAAGAGTAGCGTAGCCTGGGGCTAATTCAGCATACCGGCATAACTATCACCAGCATGCATGTGAAGGGTGGCGATTTGCATTGCATCACGAATGCAGGGCGTTACGCATTCCCGCCCTTTGGAGAGAGATAAAGTGGATGGAGATGAAGTACCAACCCATCAGCTCCTAACTGTCACTTTACAGGCTGTGTTTGAAAAATGTCAGTTAGGAGCTGATGGGTTGGTACTTTTTCTCTACTTTATCTCTCTTCAAGGCTTAGTACTGTACCCCTAAGCGTTTTACAAAGAATCTACTTTTCAAGTATATTCTAAGCAGGCGATCTGAATTCTACTCCTGTAGCACGGACCACGTGTTACCTGCCTATGTGAAGGAACTGATAAGGGGACAAAGCCAAGGTCACCTATAGGTCACTTAACCACCAGCCTGCAGCACGCTTACATAACACGCTCTCCTGTCTGTCACTCATGTCTTTTCTTAGCTTATACATACATAATCTGTGCTAAATAGAGCCATACTGTATGTACTGTATACACAAACAAAGGTGATGCAATAAGTACTTATTTGAAAGAGGTCAAGCTTGACTCCTCATTCATTTATAAAGCGAGTATGTACCATTATATTAATTCCCCATCATTGTATCTATGGTACATAGAAATTGTCTGTAGTCCGTATTTCTGATTTGTTTCAATATTCATTTAATACGATATATAAAACCCTCAATAAATAATATATAAAAATGTGCTGCTGCAAATCCTGTGTGATTTGAATAAATTAGCCGGATAGCATCACATTTCACATAATGCTATATACTGGTTGTTCACAACAAGTCCTTGTTAATGCTCTCATCAACCACTAACACCTAAATCCACATTAAAATAGGATGGATGACATGGTTTGTTTCCACCACTGCATTCTAAAGTGGGCCTGTACTTTTAATTCGTAACATTAAAGCCCATTTGTACGAACCCAACCAGATATTTTTGACAACTATACTGTACCTGATTATTTCTGATTCTATGTACGGTCAGGTTTACATATAAATACAGGGCCTGGTACGGAGGTGCAAGAAATTCCGAAAGCAGACAGATCTGTTATAGCAAATTGCACATTTGTCGCAACCTACATATGCAACTTACTGTCATTACGAGTGATTCAGAGTCCTGCGTTACTGGGCGGTCACACACAGAATAAACATTCCCAGGGTGCGTGGACAGAATTGCGTGCAATTCAGAGGTGAACATATACAGAGATCTCTCCTATTGCAGTCAGATTTCCTGTGACAATGACAGATGGTGTAGATGCTGATGATAGTGATTACTCACCTATGGTGCATTGGGAGGTTGGGGGAGGGGTCTGTCAGTGGTGAATGGATGCTATGAGCATGCCCGAGGCATCCATTACAGCGTTGCGAGAAACAGAGGCTCGACACAGTGCCATGCCGCTAAAATGTCAATCATTAGGGGGCATGGCTTAGCAGGCACTAGGTCTCCCCCTTTTGCACGCGCGTACCTAATCTTGGGTCATGAGAAGTCCTGGTGTAGGATTTCTTAATTTTGGAGAAGTATGGAATTGCGATTGAGAATCAGGCCCTTAGTGTGTAGCCAGCAATAGGGGGTATAAAATGTATTGAAAACACAAGAGTGAAAAGCTCCAAGAGAAGTGAGCAACACGTTTTAAACTTTGCAGGACATGATAACAGAAAATAAAAAATAACAGCATGATATAAACTACTATGTGTCAGCAGTGTATCCAACTTCATCAGGGACAGTCAGTTACCTTAATTGACTTTTCCTTTTTTTCTCCACGGAATGAGTGCATTAGGCTGATTAATGTCAGTGGGTAATGTGTGATCACGTTGGTCAATAGAGGACACAAGTAAATGGAGCAAGCAGTCTATAAACACTAACACGTTACACATGCTACAGGCCACAAGTGCAAATGCTGGTTGGTATATGGTAACTACGGTTTAATTCCCATGCACGTTTATATGCTTTTTAGTAGCGTTAGAAAGCACTAGTAAAACCATATATTTTATACCTGTAGGTAAAGGGCTTTACGGTTCTTTGGATAGATTTTTTTTTGGATAAATTTTATGTTCTTGGTTACAGTCTATAAATTATTTGCTTTTATATTTTTAGTATTATTATTATTATTATTATTATAATTTTTCATTCTTTTTCAATTTATCTTTCATTCTTTTTTATTACTGGCAGCTTATTAAATTGTAATACTAGTGTTTATCCCGCAATATAATTTTTTGTTTCTCTCACTTTTTGTTTTATGGATTTTTTTCTTATTAGAATCTATAATATTTTTCAAACTTTGCAAGATATACCTTTGTAATTCATCACATATTATGAGTATTTGGATTAGTGTGTAAAAATACCTTTCTCCGTTGTACTTGGTTGCTATTGTGCATATGTTTTACAAATATATAATATACGTTTATGTTTGTTTACATTTTTTTCCTACATACTTTTCTGGTTTATTGGCAGATTAGACTAAGGGGCAGCCTACTGAGCACTACACTCTGATTGTATTGCTTTGCACAGAGGTCACGGGAGTGGCCCATGTTGTAACCAGCAGCGTTATACAGACTGGTGGCAGCAGTGCCTTCAGCCACCTCTCATATTAATGTCACTGTGTGCCCTGTGCACAGGATTGCTATGTAGCCTGTCCTATTCATCCACCACTCACACCAATGTCACTGTGTGCCCTGTGCACAGACTGCTATGTAACCTTTCCTATTCATCCACCACTCACACCAATGTCACTGTGTGCCCTGTGCACAGACTGCTATGTAACCTTTCCTATTCATCCACCACTCACACCAATGTCACTGTGTGCCCTGTGCACAGACTGCTATGTAGCCTCTCCTATTCATCCACCACTCACACCAATGTCTCTGTGTGCCCTGTGCACAGACTGCTATGTAGCCTATCCTATTCACCCACCACTCACACCAATGTCACTGTGTGCCCTGTGCACAGACTGCTATGTAACCTGTCCTATTCACCCACCACTCACACCAATGTCACTGTGTGCCCTGTGCACAGACTGCTATGTAACCTATCCTATTCACCCACCACTCACACCAATGTCACTGTGTGCCCTGTGCACAGATTGCTATGTAGCCTATCCTATTCATCCACCACTCACACCAATGTCACTGTGTGCCCTGTGCACAGACTGCTATGTAGCCTATCCTATGCACCCACCACTCACACCAATGTCACTGTGTGCCCTTTGCACAGACTGCTATGTAGCCTATCCTATTCAAATGAACAAGGCTCTGGGCCTGATTCAGAGGCGCTCGCTGTTTGCTAGCGCTCGCTCTGAATCAGGGCGTTTTTTGGGGGCTTTTTTGGATTCGGCCTGGCGATGGTCGCGATAATCTCGGACCATCGTGCTTGCGTCGAGACCCTGCGGCAGGGTCTCGGCTCCCGCAAGCCCGAGTGGACTTCCTGCTCTCATAGAGCAGGAAGTCCACTACTAACATCACAAGTGATGTCAGTAGGGCCGCCCACAAACACCAGGCGTTCCTAAGGGAACGCCTGGGTTTGTGCAGCCACCCCCCCTCCCCGCCTACAAAACGGGGCGAGCTGTCAATCAACATCGACAGCCGCCCCGTCTTGTAGTGAGCCCCGGAGCGAAGGAGTTGCCGTTGCTTGATGGGGCTCACGCATGCGCATGCCGTAGGTGGCGCATGCGCAGTGGGGGTAAATCGACCCGCTTTCCACTACAAAATGATGCAGTTTCATGAACATTTGATTTGTAGTTTTTGTGTCAACTTGGAATAAAACCGACAGACACAATGGTTATATATTATTATACAGATAACATTCATTTATGTAATTTCTATATAACTTTTTTGATTCAAGGGTTAATATTGTAGTTTCTGGTCTTTCAAGTTGTTGATTATAATTTTCGATACCTTTATGTACACCCCATAGGTGGTGTCCTTACCCTGTCATCTTCCTCTTATGTAGTCTTATGAATAATCAATGGTTTGGGCCCATAGTATAGCTACCGCCTCTGTGTGTGCATTATAATGTGCAAATATATCAGATTAGCTGCTTCAGGCTTCACTTCCTCTATTATAGGAACTATCTGTCACGGCGGCTCCAAAACTGATATTCTCAAAATCATATAATAACCAGAAAAGGAATAACCGAATATATACCTCGGGTCACATTCAAGATAAAGCAAGTGTCATTCAGCCAAGACTATCAGCTGCAAAATGTACATTGACTTTGGGCTGGAAAGACACGGTATAAGCGAGGACACAAAATGCATTATAAAAAAAAATTCTTTATGCTCAGCCGGATATATTTTAAGATGCGTCCAGCTATGCAACAGTTGCATAGCACCAAGGCAGAGGCGTATCTATAATGGGTGGGAGGAACACGGGCCCCTGGGTCCAGTTGGGCCCCGCACCGCACACCCTGCACCCATAATAATACTTACCTCTCCGAAGTCCCACGTCGGCGCGGGGGTCCGGCGCTGTAAAACGACTGAAAAATGGCCGCAGCGGCCATTTTCACGTTGTTTGCGCATGTGCAGTACAGGAAAAATGGCCGGTAGCTCGGTGCGCTGCCGGCCACCGGGCAGAGAGGAGGGGGCCCGTGTCGGAGACTGCACACGGGCCCCCTCCTCTCTAGAAACACCCCTGCACCAAGGGAAAATGTGTGATGTTCTGGGTTGTTTGTGGACCCGGGGTGGCAGCAGGAGTGATCACAGGAGCAGATTTAAAAATAAAACTAGAATTTTTAATAAGTGCTTCAGTAGACAGATAATGGCAGTAAATAAAAGTCCAGGAATATATAATGTGCACAAGAGTTCTGTGGTGGGAGTAAAAGGGTTAATGTCTAAGTGGAAACAATTAAAGCTGTCCAGGTGTGCAGGTAGTGAAACTGAAAATAATCAAGCCAGGTTTGCAGGTAGTGAGCTGAAAATAAACAAGCCAGGTATACAAGTAGTGAACTGAAGCGCAGGATGTCAGCAGGCTCAGGCACTCAGGTATGGGCAAGGGTGATGGAGGAAGCGGGGTAGTCCAGTGGGAGCTAGGAGCTGACAGGCAGACTGGCAGACAGCGAATTCACAGGAACAGGAAAGCACAGAGAACTCCCTCTCAGCTAGGCTGAGATACACGTTGCACTGGCAAAGAAGGAAGGCACTGACCCTTCCTAAATACCCCATGCCGTGCTGTTACTGGCCGGAGGGAACATGTGACTCACCAGGATTGGCCAGCCGCATCACATTGCCAGAAGGCAAGATGGCGGCGCCCATGCCAAACGGAACAGAGACACCGCCAGGCCTCACCAGCGCAGAGTGACAACAGGGCCGCACAACAACGCGCGCAGCCAAAGCCCCCCGCCAGACACCAGCTCCGCCACCAGACAGCCCGCACCACAACGACCTCACAGGTAACACCCGCCTAGCACCATGCTTAAATACCCTGGCCGTGACAAAATGATTGTATAGGCGCCAGGTTTACGCCAGTACAAAACAGTAGCATATCCGCCAACTGGACACCATGAGAAAACAGTAGCGCTTGTGGACAGGTTTGTGCCAGGAGTAACTAAAAAGTAGAGAAGCAGCTTAACAGTATGAGAAGTATTTGCTAAAGTCACATTACCCATTTTGTATGCAATATAACACTGGGGTGAAGTGTAATATAATATAGAATATTGTCTGGGCAGTGTTAATAATACATTCACAAGTCACATTACCCTGTAAGATACCAATAAATACAGAGACATATACAAAATATAAGTACAAATTATATTCACTTAAATACAAATATCTGATGTCTTAAAAACGAAACAGGAATCTTCTTTCCTGCTGTTCAAATGCAAATATGAATTAAGTAATGCGAATACACTGCTACATCTTCATATTATTACAGCAGACAGACTAGTAATTTATGTATCACCAGTGGGAGGGATCCAGGCAGAGCCAGCCAATCAGAAACAGTTGCCGATCGTCATCATCAGTGTGTATTTTGCACCAGGGCTTTGCACCCACCTGAAATACTCCTACCGACAGGACCAAATGCGTCTGTGTGGAAGTCTGCCTTGGTTGCACCCCATCATTGTAGTCGGCCTACGCCTTCACACCACCTTTACACCCTTATTCCGCCTCTCTAAGGGGTCTATTTACTAAGCAGTGTTAGGAGACAGAGTGAAAAGTGATAAGGTGCCAGCCAATCAGCTGCTAACTACCATCTCACAGGCTGTGTTTGAAAAATGACAGTTGGGAGCTGATTGGCTGGCACCTTATCACTTTTCACTCTGTCTCCTAACACTGCTTAGTAAATAGACACCTAAGTGCAGGGAGTCATCAGGGCCTTTGAGACAACTGCGGGGCACTGAAGGGGGTGTGGCTAAGTTTGAGAGGCGTGGCTACACCTCCTCTGGGATAAAAATAATGCAAAATACTAAGCGTGGCACCAGGCTGCGACGCCATACACTGCAAAGTAGGACATTTGTCCCCCCTGAGCAGCTAGCCCTTCCAAGAGTCCTGGGCCTGTTCCCCCCTTGCGGCACCCCTGGGTGTTATAAGCATAAGATGGAACTGAATCTGCATACAGACACAAAGTATAGAAATTCACATAAAAAAAAAAAAAACATGTCCAAGTCTACAGGAGCATTTATGTGTGACCACCCACAGCTATTGCGATCGGCCAGGATGATGGTCGCGATGGTCAAGACCGTCGCGAACATAGGGCTTGCGACGAGACCCTTGTGGTAGGGTCTCGTGGCCGCAAGCCCCAGAGACCTTCTGGCTCTAATAGAGCCGGAAGCTCTCCCACTGACATCACTGGTGATGTCAGTAGGGCCGCCCACAAACGGCAGGCGTTCGCATGGGAACACCTCCGTTTGTGAAGCCACCCCCACACCACGCCTCCAAAATGGTGCGAGCTGTCGATCAAAATCGACAGCCGCCCCCTTTTGGTGCGAGACCCGGAGCGACGGAGTGCCCGTCGCTAGCTGGGTCTCGCGCATGCGCACATCGGAGCCGGCTCCGGCGTGCGCATGCGCAGTGGCCTAACATCGACCCGCACGCGAGCGGGTCTGAATCAGGCCCACTGTCCATTCTTATCACTCTATACAGCCATATACCATCACCAACACAATTATAAAAATTAGCAACAAAGTAAAACAAACAATGTTGTATCTGTAAAATATTTTCAGCGCAATATACTGTTATGTTTTTTTGGGGGGTGTTTGCCAATAAGTCTCAGCCTTTTTTCGGCCTCTTCAGTGTACAATACACAGCTGCTATCTACGGTTTCCCAGGCAATGAAGGATAATAATTGTTTTTGACCCTTTACACCCAGCGCTGGCTGTTAGAGCCAATGCTGCAGTGTAAATATTACCATCTGGGTTTTTCCTACATTTCAGAAATTAGAGTCATTGAGCTCATTAAAACCAATATGTTCTACTTTTAGTCCCAAAGATTATTGTTCTAAAGAATTTGGTGTATTGAATGCTGTAATGATCTGGGCTCATACCAGGTAGAAATCCACGGTAATGTTTCTGGCTGTGATCAGTACCTAACATAGAAAGATGCTAAATAAAAAAAATATATTTTTAAATCTTTTACATATTAATAATATAAAATATTGCAATATACTAATATATTATTATACTGTATATTACGTGTTATAAGGGGGGTGGGGAGGATCTTTCAGACATACCATAAATGATATTGCAATTGCAGCTCATTTCCCAAAAGTTTTAGTCAATTTTCATAATATAATACTAGGGAGCCTTTTAAATAAATAAATATATGCCCTAAATCATCTGGTTTTTATTCAGAGATCATAATCATGGCAAATCTTTGTCTTGGGGCAATTTAATAATAGGTTAAAGCATGGATGGGGAACCTCCTGCCCGGGGGCTGTATAAGACCCTTGGAATCATTTGGTCTGGCCCTTGGAGCTTTTTTCTGCTAGCCTCATCTGGATAGCAGGGTGTCTAGAATGGCACACTGCAACCAGAACCTATGTGGCAGTGCCGCCTGGAGCGTCGTCAGGATGCTTCAGACGGTCACACCGCTGCCCTTACAGCTCCCCGGAGCATCCTCAGGATGCTCCAGGCATTGCTGTAATCACTAGCGATTGTGGTCCCGCCCCCATGTGATATCACGCGAAGGGGCATGGCCTGCTGCAGGCCCACGAATAATGGTATATATATCAAAATGGTCCTCGGCAGAAAAAATGTTCCCCACCCCTTGGTTAAAGGATGAATTATTGTAGACATCCCCTGCCTTATCCAAATTACCACTCAGTACTGCCATCCCCATAATGTTCCCAAATCATTTTCTATGGTGATGGTGACCTGCAGTATTTGGCATTATGCATTGTAGCCTACCGGGTACAACTTCGCCAGAGAGGAATCTTTGGATCATTGCAGAGATGGAAAATATTTTTCAGGGCTTTTCATCAAAATAGAAAATTGCCAGACCAGCTGAGCGATGATCAACTCCCGGCGATAATGGCCGGCAGCAGTAAGTGTAGACTTACTGCAATGCCAGCCAAACTGAGATGGCAATAGCATAAGAGGGCAGCCAGAGGTGCAATGACCAATTATGTCCTTACACATGATCTAAAGGGCTTCCCCCTTCTATTGCAGAAGAAGCACTGTGGTACACACCACGATCAATCCACAGCAATGGCCATTGCATCCTGCAGTGCTTGATAACTTAAGCTGGGTACACACTATACATTGCACACTGCACAATCCGGCGTACGATGGCGCCATGTGTCATTACATGGCGTCACATGCATCGTCCCATCTATATAGAGCAGCAGATGGGACAATGAATAGCATATAGGATGGTTGCGATGATCGACCGTCGTTCACGACAAATTGGGTGTACACACATTGTCAAAAGCGAGGTGCGGGACCACCAAAGTGCTGACTCCTCAGTGGCTGCGCTGTAGCATTGCATGCCGTACTCGGCTCCTGACTTAGTAAGGGAGCCGGCACTGCAAATAGACTTGTCCCCAGGGGCAGGCTGCATCTCCAGCACCCCCGGATTGGCTAAAACGGGGGTTTTGGCCGTGTGGCCACGCACCTACCTGTGAGGCCATGCCCCCATCCATGAGGCTACACCCCCTTTTTAAAAGTATAATATATTGTACTTAAGTTGAAACTGTCTGACAAAAATGGATGCTGTCTCAAAGGGGGTCTCAATACGCAGTCATGGCACTTTTTATTTTTTAAATCTCCCACATTGTCTTCTTCCGGGAGACTGTACTTGGTGATGTTGAATAATCATGATAGAGGTCATTGTAATGGGAAACCCACAGTTCTGCCAGTTGGTGGGAGGGGGGTGGTAGCTGGTTTAAAAATTTACTTTTTGGGGACAGACGTGCTTTTAATTTTGAAGAGTTAATTATGTTTTGAAGCTAATTACTTGAAGATATTGTTCCAGCCCACAAAATGGAGCCATCAGTGTGTAAAGTACATTTAGCTGAGACAGCAGATTTTGGAACATATTGGAAGACAGATCGTTTTATACTAGATTCATTAAGTGAAGTGCTGTTTATTATGGACTAATTCGCTCACAGTCAGCCAAAAACGTCACTCAAACCTAAAGCAGTTTTGGCACATTTGGGAATTAGTAACGTTGTGGCTCAGTAGATAAGCCTTCTAGGGGAAATTAGGGAACTTCAAGTTCTGAATGATATTTATAGAATTTTCTACCATGTAAAATTGTATTTTTAGTTTTTATTGGAATATAGAGGAAAATATTTTAGTACTTTTTATGTATTGCGCTTTTATCTGTTTCACTTCTGTAAGCTTGCGAGCAGGGCCCTCTTACCTCCTTGTCTGTCTGTTATTATTATTACCCAGTCTTGTTTTATTACTGTTTTTCAATATTAAAGCACAGTGGAATATGCTGGCACTATATAAGTGTTATTAAATAAATTAGAAAGGGTTAGTAATACTTACCTTAATTCCCTGTCGGATCTTCACTGCTGCCAGTCTTCTGGCGTTGAACATAATTAGTGTAATAGTGTTTTATTTTTGTTTCTGTTGCTTAAACAAATATTGACGACAGACAGACAGATAGACAGACAGATAGACAGACAGATAGACAGACAGATAGATAGATAGATAGATAGATAGATAGATAGATAGATAGATAGATAGATCTGTATTTGTGTGCATGAACATGATATATGTAACTCAGTCTTACACTGATTAAAATGTATTTCCTCCCCCTGTTACTGAGAACTTCTATAACCAACAACACAACTTTGGAACAGGATTTGATACTGGCCAAAAATCTGAAATGATAAACCACACCCTATCAGTTAAATTTGCTGTGAGTCTTTACACAGAGCAATTCGTTTGCCTTGTACTGTAAAGCCAATTATGCATTCTCTGGCCCATAATGCTGCAAAATAGCAGGGCTGCCCTCCTAAGCAACATATACACAATATGTTGGATAATCTTAAAAGTTAAGTATAAATGAACACACCAGCTATTACGGGTACAATATTAAGCTCAGTAATACACAGGTTTAGTAACACATTCATAAAGAAATTCCCCAGTTTAAAGGTTGTCCCAATCATATATTATATATATAGTCCTAAAAGTCTGCCAAATAACCGATAGACAAACATGAACTTTTTATGTTTTTCGGGGCACTTTCTTGTCCCCTATTTAAAACCATTTTAAATACAGCCGTCTTGTTTGGATCAGTCTTTTGGTATGTGGACATTCTGCAGAGGAAGCTGCTGCTGTGTTTGTTTCATGCTTGGGCACAGAAGGAGAAGATCAATCAGTACCAATCTATTTTCTTCCATCATCCCATTTTTCTCCTAGCTGTGACAGTCGTCATTATGAATGATCCTGTTTTACCACTGAATGGATTAGCAGCTATAAATCATGGTAGGGGAAGCTCCCTGGATTGCCCGTTAGCCTGTGCTAGTTTGCATTTATAGATTATTTTCTTTAAATAATGACCTGGGTGGCAGATAAGAGATATGAAATAGTAATGTGTTTGCCAATCACTACAGTATTTAAGTTTTTTTTTTTTCTTCCACTGGACTTTGGAAGAGATGTATAAAACCCTTGAGGGAGATACAGAAAGTATTGCCTAAACCTAAAGCAACCAATCAACTTCTAACTGTTATTTTATAGACTGTGCTATATAAATGATAGCTCAAAGCTGATTGGTTGTTATGGGTAACTTCTCAATTTTTTCTCTCTTGAAGGTTTGGTACATCTCCTCTCTAGTATGTATTTTAGGATGTAATATTGATTAGATATCCTCTTGCGCTCTTCTTATTTAATTTTTTTTTTTTTTTAAATGCTGTATGTAAAGGATGCTTTATTCAGAAAAGTCCAAAGGAAGTACACGGTGCCTTTCTGGTTTATTTGTAGTGAGTTCATTTATCTATTTGTATGCATTCGTGCCTTAATTTCTTTGTATTCACATGGGTTAGCAAATAAAGAAGGCAGAGGTCTGTTTCTCATGAGAGGAACAGGGTGGATTGAAAAAAGTAAAAAAAAAAAATGGATTAACAATACTGTACAATCAGATTTTACAGTGTGAGCATAATAATTCCAGATTTACGTTTTTGCTAAAATTTGTATTTTTAAATATTTAATACAAAAAATATTTAAATTAATAAAAATATATATTCTACAATTTTTTTCTAAATTGAACTGGTGTGTTCGAAGTTCACCATTCGATTGGATAGATTCGTCATTTTTTTTTTAAATTATGTATGGAAAACTTCAAGCATGTTTGAGCCAGTTTGCACATTTTTGACCCATTGAAAATCAAGCATAATTAAACCCATTCCACGTTCTTGTAACATTGGACATGGTAGTTTATTACAAACAGAGCCGGCCCTAGGCATAGGCAAACTAGGCAAATGCCTAGGGCATTTGGAATGTCATGGGGCATGCCTAGAGACAGCGCCAGCGGAGGTTTGGGGCACGCCGTGGGGGCCTGCAGGATGCGGGCGGTTGGGAGACTCTCTGCTCTTACCAGCTGCTACCACGATCAGCTCAAACAGGGCCGGGGAGCAAAGACAGACAGTGAGGGCAGCAGGTAACAACAAAAGTGGTTGCTGGAGGAGTCCAGCAGGTACAGCGCTTGCACTCTCCCTGCAGCCTGCAAGTGCCAGCCACCACCAAAAAGCGCAGCTCTGGGTGGACTAGCTGGACCGGACGTAGTGCACAGCAAGCCAGCCAGCCAGGTGATGGGTGCTGTTTTGGGAGAGGGATGCTGGGTGAGGGGTAATGGATGCTGTTCTGTGCTGGATGAGGGGTGCTGTGCTGTGTGAGGGGTGATGGGTGCTGTGCTGGGAGAGGGGTGCTGTGCTGAGAGATTGATGCTGGGAGTGGGGTGCTGTGCAGTTAGGGGAGAGAGATGCTGTTCTGGGTGAGAGGTGATGGGTGCTATGCTGGCAGAGGGCTGCTGTGAAGGGTGATGGGTGCTGGGTGCTGTGCAGTTAGGGGAGAAGGGTGCTGAGCTGGGTGAGAGGTGATGTGTGCTATGCTGGGAGAGGGGTGCTGTGCTGGGAGAGGGGTGCTGTGCTGGGTGAGGGGTGTTGTGCAGTGAGGGGAGACGCGTGCTGTGCTAGGAGAGGTGGCTGGATGAGGGGTGCTGGGTGAGGTGGTGATGGGGACTTTGCAGTGAGGGGAGACGGGTGTTGTGCTAGGAGAGGCGGCTGGATGAGGGGAGAGGGGTGCTGTGAGGGGAGAGCCTGGCATGCTGTGAGGGGAAACAGTAGTGTTAATCTACAGTAAATTAATATATACTCAAATTGGTTGAGTTTGAAAGGAAATACTAAGGAATTCATTGGGGTGCGAATTTTCATATTGAATGCAACATTATGCTTGGTGGTGCGATTATCTGCTAGGGGGCACCAACCAAAATCTTGCCTAGGGCATCTAATTGGTAAGGGCCGGCTCTGATTACAAAATATATTTTCTTTCTATTTAAACCCTTCTGACATGAAAACTTTGCTGCACTTGCTACTTTTGATGTGATGCCATGAAACTGGTAATTTCCCAGGACACAGAGAATTGGTTGCATCCCGAGGGGACATAAAGGCTTCTGGGTAGACATAGCAATCTTAAAAAAACATCACCGCTCTAGTGCAAAAATAAATTTCTGCAGTGAAGCTCCTACTGCCCAAACATGTTTAAATGGTGGAAAAGACTGTGGAACCGCGCAATAATATTATCATTGGGAAAGCGTACAATATTTATTCCTGTGCTTTGATATATCTTGGCTAACTTTTGTACTTTGGCTATATTTGTAGTCGTGAAATTTGAATGGTTACCATGCATTTGACATTCAATTTTAAATGGTTACTTAAAACAATATCTAACAGTATAATGGTCACACCAGTGTCACGGCCCCACCGGATCTAAGGTTGTATTTAGTGCTGTAATGTCTTATGCAGTATAGTAAATACAGTATATTAAAGCTGTAGTATAGCTGTATGGTATCAAGTGCCTTCAGATCCATTCCATTCATTACCTGTCAGTCTTGGAGCCGGAGATTAACTTGGAAAGTACTAGGCAACCAAATAGGTAACCGGCATTTACAAATAAATACCATTATGGTTAGCAGAGAGTGAGGCCATAACTGCGAGAAGGACAGAACTTTTTTTTTTTTTTCTCACTATGGGGCCTATTCATCATAACTAAACTTTCTCTGGAGGTAATTAGGTTTGGAACTCGCATGGAGTTCTACCTAATTACCGGAGGAATTCATCATTCCTCCTCCCTATAACTGTCTATTCCGAAAAGCTGTAATTTTTGCGATGACAGCTTTTCAGGAAATAGATAGTTATCCCTCTCTACACTAACTTACCGCAGCTGGAATCTGTGCTACACATGCGCTGTTACATCTGTAAAACCAGCGCATGCGCAGCACTGCCCACAGCTGCGGTAAGTTTGTGTACCCCCCTCCGCTCACCTGCCCCCTCCCCCGCTCACCTCCCCATTGTCCAGCACTTACTATGCTGTCACGTGGTCTCCCAATAGCACACAGTACTGTTTAGTAAAAAAAAAAAAACAACTTTTTGTTTTTCTAAACTTTATTGTGTTCTGCTAGGAGAACACATGACAGCATAGCAGATGGAGCCAGAGGAGAGACCAGAGCGCCAGAGGGAGACGCCGGGGGACCTGCCCACGCTGACACAGGTGTTACCTGCTATTCGCCACCTCACAGTGGCGAATAGTAACTCCATCAAATTCCGAAAATACATAATTTTCGGAATTTGATGAATACCATAATTTCCACATCCCCATACTAATGTACTAATGTATGGGGCGTGTGGAAATTAACGCAGGGGGACTTAGCAAGGAGATATCAGTGATATCTCCTGTGTTAAGTCTCTTCATGAATACTAAAATAACGTTATTTAAGGAAAATGTCCTTAAAAACATTATTTTAGTGTTGATGAATAGGCCCCTATATCTGAGTTATACCACCAGTTCCCATTGCATTGAGAGACTGTATTGCCATGAATTTGGATCAGCCCACAAAAATGGCTGCCTTCCTCGTGAAAGCAAGTACATTTAAAAAACTCTCTGCTCCCTGAGTCTGGATTAACAAGCGACTTCCGTCCTGTGTCCAATAATATGTTAACCAGCTAGTGAGGAAAAAACATTTACATACCATAGTATCCAGCGACCAGGGTGGGACTGGCCCACGGGTGTACAGGGGAAATCCCGGTGGGCCACACCTTTTGAGGGCTCCATCCCTTTCCCTAGAGGTCAGCAACTTGGTGGAGCAGGATCAGGGGTGAACGTGTGTGCTTGGTTTGTTTCTATGGAAACTAAACCAAGATTAGCCTTCCTGCCAATCAAAATAGGTGGTTCTGACACACCCCTGTCCACTCCTTTAGAAAGGGGCACTGTTCTTTGCATGTTTTTAATGGTTGGCCAAGTCCGTCTGTGCTGGCTGGCAGCACCCCTTAAACTTGGGCCCCTACCACTGCATTCACTGGTGGGCCTTTATACCCCAGCACGAAACTGCCAGTAACAGTGTGAATCTTTCACTGGACTATCTAGATCTCACGTCTCCTGTCCCCCAGGTGTGGTACACCATGGGCGCTCCCAGTCTTCCCCCTCAATGAATCCCTCGCATCACTCATTTTTTTATTATCAATAATTGATCCAGCATGTACTAGAGTAATCTAATGTAATCTCGCATTTATTGTGATTTCAGATAAAGGAGATGGTAATGTTTTACGTGGTATTGTTGTCATGCGATAATCTATCACCAAATGAAGCTGTTAAAAAAAAATGTTGGTTATTTGGGAAGGCAGTGAAGGCATAACAACCTTCCCATACTGGTGGTAGTAAGGCAAAGTATCCCCTAATGTAGGGCAATTATAAATTCACTAGTATTGGAAGATATAGTTATTTAGCATAAGGACACCATAGGCCTATTTTTTATCCAAAATCTTTTTGAAGTTATGTTACAGTATTAATCGTTATGCAGAGACATCTCGTGCGTCTTCAACAATAAAGTTCTGGAGCACATTACATCATCTACATTGTTCTTCTGAATAGTCCACTTCCACTTGGAATTAGGTATTTTTATCCATACAAAATTTCTACAATATCCACATTTCTACCACCCTTGTGACTTCATAGCCATGCATTTTTAATTGACCTTCTTCTGAACAGAGCAGTGCTCCTAGTACTACAGTCATTATTTCCACCTGATGTACCAAGAATACCTTAACATCTGTGTTTGAGTGACAGACTGAGGCTCTGCTATGCACCGATTGTGTGTTCAGAAGTCAGTTTCTACAACAATTTAAAATTAAAATCAATGAGGAATTTGATCCTATTGATTCAGGTCAACTGGCAGATTATGAGGCTGATTATTTCATTTGCTGGAAAGCCAACTTTTAATTAAGCATATTACTCCCCAAAGGCTGTGGCTCCTCTGTGCCTCCAATAGTGTGAAGGCCCAGTCTTTGCACAGTGATCATTTCTTGCGGAACCATTGAATGCAGGACATAATTTCTATAGCTCATATACATGGCTAATCTATATCATATCTTCATTCAACCTAGTACCCTACAGATAACAGTTTATACAATATGTCGATATGTTCATAATGTCAACTTTTAATATGTTGACATTCTTAATGTCGACACTGACAAAATGTTGACATGTTTAAAATGTAATTAGCGTTATGATGCAATTAGGGTAAGGGTGTAATTAGGGTTACTGTAGGGTTAGGCTGCAATTAGGTTTACTGTACGAATAGGCTGCAATTAGGGTCGCTGGAGGGTTAGGCTGCAATTAGGGTTACTGTAGGGTTAGGCTGCAAATAGGGTCACTGGAGGGTTAGTCTGCAATTAGGGTTACTGTATGGTAAGGCTGCAATTAGGGTGGCTGTAGGGTTAGGGGTGCAATTAGGGTGGCTGTAGGGTTAGGCTGCTATTAGAGTTAGTGTATGGTGAGGCTGCAATTATGGTCACTGTAGGGTTAGGCTGCAATTAGGGTCACTGTAGGGTTAGGCTGCAATTAGGGTTACTGTAGGGTTAGGCTGCAATTAGGGTCACTATAGGGTTAGGCTGCAATTATGGTCACTGTAGGGTTAGTCTACAATTAGGGTCACTGTAGTGTTAGGCTGCAATTAGGGTTACTATAGGGTTAGGCTGCAGTTAGGGTCACTATAGGGTTAGGCTGCAATTATGGTCACTGTAGGGTTAGGCTGCAATTAGGGTCACTGTAGGGTTAGGCTGCAATTAGGGTTACTATAGGGTTAGGCTGCAATTATGGTCACTGTAGGGTTAGGCTGTAATTAGGGTCACTGTAGGGTTAGGCTGCAATTAGGGATACTATAGGGTTAGGCTGCAATTAGGGTCACTGTAGGGTTAGGCTGCTATTAGGGTTACTGTAGGGTTAGGCTACAATTAGAGTTAATGTACAATGAGGCTGCAATTATGGTCACTGTAGGGTTAGGCTGCAATTAGGGTCACTGTAGGGTTAGGCTGCAATTAGGCTTACTATAGGGTTAGGCTGCAGTTAGGGTTACTATAGGGTTAGGCTGCAATTATGGTCACTGTAGGGTTAGGCTGCAATTAGGGTTACTATGGGGTTAGGCTGCAATTAGGGTTACTGTAGGGTTAAGCTGCAATTAGGATTACTATAGGTTAGGCTGCAATTATGGTTACTGTAGGGTTAGGCTGTAATTTTGGTTAGAGTAAGAGCTAGGCTGCAATTAGGGTTTAGGTCATAGGTTAGGGTTATCATGCTATTAAGGTTAGGGTTATACTGCAATTAGGGAATGCTGCAATTTTATTTAGGGTAAGGGTTAGGCTGCAGTTAGGGGTTAGGGTTAGGCTGCAATTTTGTTTATGGTAAGGGTTAGGCAGCAATTAGGGTTCGGGTTAGACTGCAATTAGAGTCAGGCTGCATTTAGGGTTAGGCTGCAATTAAGGTTAGGGTTAGCTTGCGCTTAGTGTTTGGCTGCAGTTATGGGTTAGGCTGCAATTAGTGTTTGGCTACAAGTAGGGTTAGAGTTAGGACTAGGTTAAAATAGTAGTGTCGAAATTATGAACAGGTCGACAGTATGTTGGTGTCGACATTGTGAATGTCAGATGTCCACCTACTGAATGTTGAAATTTAGACAATGTCGACAGCCTAGTGTCGACATAATGCTTGTTGACATAGTGAATGCGCCATGTCATACTACACCCCACCTATACACGTTGGAGATAGCAAGTTTGTGGGCTAAACCAATGTTTAATTCTGTAGGGACCCATGAGATCACTTAATGAGGCTCATTAAGTTTGAGTGAAGTGATTAGCTGTTTTCAGGGTCGGTGCTAGGGTGTTCGACGCCCCCCTGCAAACTAATAATTTGCACCCACCTTACCTCCGTCAGGCACAGGCAGCTGCCAGCTGTCTCTCTCTCACTCACTGTTCGGCAGGACCTTTTCCTGGCGTTGCGGTGCGTAGCCGAGGATGCTCCTCCAGTGCTCCTCTTCTTAGGCAAAAGCACATCACACACAGAGAGCGCGGAAGTGCGCACGTGATGTGATGTCAATGCGTACGTCACTCCTGTAAACTGCTGGTCTACATGCTATTGCTGGCAGAAGCGCTGCTTATAACTTAACAAGGCAGGGGTACGTGCTAGCTCCTCTCGCTCAGGGGTGGGCAATACCTGGCAATGGAATCAGTTCCTGGCCGGGCAGCCGCAAACATAAATTACATTTATATTCAGGCAGATCGGAGATCTGGCTAATGGGTGGTCCAGCCATGAGTTAGATAGCCGATGCACCTGAATTTAAATGTAATTTATGTCCGACCATCCATTAGTGAGATGGCTAATCCGCTCGCATTTAAGTGCACCCTCTGACTACCCCTTAGTTTCGCCTTGCCAGGCCCGCCCATGAGTGTCTCAGCCTGCCTGTTACATGTGCAGCAGAGAACGCAGCTGTGAAGACACTCAGGAAGCAATCAGCGTGGAGGGCGCCTCTTCACCCCGCTGCAATGCTTACCCCATGGACTGCATTCTCATGAATATGAATCAGCGTGAAATAGTGTGAACACTATGGGGCATATTCAATTGGGTGCGAGAATAGCAAAAACCTGCACCTGCAAGGTATTTCCTGCAGGTGCGGGTTTTTTGCTATTCAATTAGGTGCAGATTTTTTTTTTTACCTTCTGCAGCGCTGTCTCCTGCATCCAGCGTCGGATGCCGGGTCTTCTGCAGCAGGCTGAGTATGTCAGTGTGTGTGGTGTTTCTAAGTGTGTATGAGTGAGTGTGTGTGTGTGTCCCAGTGCTAGTGTGGCCCCCCGGAATGGGTGCTGGGAGAACTACATCTCCCAGCAGCCCTTGCCCCTCCCACCAGCCCCTAGTGCCTCCCAGGAGCCCCCGGGATTCCCAGCAGCCCCCTCTCCAGTAAGAAGAGAGAGGGGAAGCCACCGGGAGCCGCAGAGACCCCCCGGCCAGGTAAGTGAAGAATTTTGTAAAACTTTTAAGTAGGCGGTGTGGGGTTTTCAGAGCTGAAAACCCCGCGAACACTATTTTTTAAAATTGAATACCACGGGTTTCGGGAGCGCGCATACCCGGGGTATCTCTAAATTGGGCGCGAAGGGGTGCGGGGTTTTTTCCTCGCTAAACCTTGCGCCCAATTGTATATGCCCCTATGTGTAGGATATACTCTGTATTCCTTTTGAGCATATCTCCAAAAGTGTAAACATGACTTATCTATCTGATTAAACACAATATCAGCTATATCATAAGCCAAAGCAGAGACAGTAAGTGTGCCCAATAGCTGGACAATAGGGGGTATGCCTCTGGGTAAACTTTGTAACTGCGCATGTGCAAAAATTCCTAAAAACCAAATACGGCCCAAGCATTGCCCTGAGTGTACACACTACTGTTGGTATTGGGACAGACGGTATCAAAAGTTTGGTGTTAAGGTGATGGGCGTTGCTTGGGGGTGACTGGGTGGTGGCTACAAATGCACCCAAAAAATGGGTCATTTAGTGGGCATATTATGGGAGCGTCACGGGTGTGTTAATGCAAGTGGACAGAGAAACTGCGCCTGCCATAGGTCTGGTGCAATTTGCAATGGGCGTATAACGAGGCACCGATCGGTATTACAGTGTGCACGGGGGCTCAAAGTGGGAGGCTCAGTCCTTACACGCTCGGCTGCACGGATGTGCACAAGGGAAGGAGTTTGTAGGCCATTTGCAAAATCTCGCAGACAGGCGACCGGCAATACACGCTGCTGTGTACGCTTTTGTGTGCGACTGACTATCAGGCTCATTGTCTCTACTTTGGTTTTTTCATTGTTGATATTGTGCTTTATGGGATAAAGCAAAGAAATCATGAGAAACTGCTTTACACTGCGTTATGCTGCATTGTACTCTTTAGCGATATGTATGTAATAGAAATAGAAATAACGTAATCAATAGATATTTCATACGACAGTATTGAAGACCTTCTACTGTATCAATGGATGTATTATAATTATTATGATGCAGTATATTTTCCAAGACTTGCACTTATCTCCACTATTACATAGTTATATATCATGTTACCTTTATGTTGGAAATTGAATTTATATATAGATCAAGCTTCTTAATTAGAAAGTGATAAATTATTTTCTCCATTATCTAACAGTAACAACCAACATTATTACATGCAGCTGCCAACTTTCTTCTGCTTTGAAAGATTCATCCGTGGAAGGTTTTGTCCCTGACAGTGTCCTTGTTTCTTTGTATCTTATTCCTCTCCCACACATTAAGAACAATATATAATGTACTTTCGGTCGGATTCAGATGTGGATACAAATGTCATCGCAGCTACGATCTCTCACAGATCGCAATACTGAAAATATGCTAATGACTCATTCTCCGCCCAGAGCTTAGACACGCCCACTGACAGCATCTCGCATCCGCCGCTGACGCAAAAAAACGGACACATGGAACGCAGATCAGGTGGCCATCAGCCTTCTAAATAAGTCTCAGCTGTCGCAGACATAGTGGTTCTCCAGACACGCAGAGGGCTCTCCTGCTGCGAGCATGGACGCAGCAGCTAATTTATGGACCCCCAGAAAACAGTGTTTAAACTGCTCGACACACCTGCGTTTTTCTAACCACCCTCCGTTTCCTCCCCCAAACTCTGACTACCTGTCACTCACTTTGTGAGTGAATCCTATGTGTGAGCGTATTCACAAATCAGTCACGTGCGCAATGGCAAACAATCACTCAATCTGCGTAAATATCGCCATTGTGTCCATCTGAATCAGGCCCTCGGTGCAAATTGTGTGTTTAGGGCCTGATTCAGGTTGATTTGCAAGGCTGCGTTCGCATGCAGCTGGGTGATGTTTACATTCTGCGCATGTGTATGCATCGCAGTGCCTGAACCGACTGCTACGATCGGGAATGGATCGCAGTAAACACGCTGTCCCATGACACAGTGATTGACAGGAAGTGACCATTTGGGAGTGGAGGGGGGGTGGCCGGGAGTGCCTGTGCGTTTGAACGCCGTTACAGGGGCGCGCATAATTAAGCCCCTGCGATTGTATACGTAACCAGCAATTTAGTTGGCGACAGGAAGTTTGGCAGTTTGTGCGGCAGGTCATGGTCAACTATAACTGTGCGTATGGGTTCGATGTTACCGATATTTTCGCTGACTTGCGGATGCATGTCATGGGAAGTGGGCGGCTTTATACAGTGGTGGGCGTCTTGGTATAGTGCAGTGGTTGCCGTACGATTGCATTCATTGGCATATTTTTGCAGCGAGCGGATGCATGCAAATGCAGCCTTGCGAACCAACCTGAATCAGGACCTTATTACCAACAAAGCGTATATACCAGTGGTTCCCAAACTGTGCGCCGTGGCACCTTGGGGCGCCGCGGCGCTGTCACCAGGGTGCCACGGCCGGAGGGAAGCTGCTGTCATCACAGCAGGCCTGGCCAAAACGTTGATCGCGATCAACTTTCCTTCAGAAAGTGGATTGCTGGCCTCTGAAACTATTAGAGGCTAAAGAAGCCTCTGATCGCTTCAGCGTTCCCAGTGATGCAGTGCGCTGGGGCGCGGGTGACGTGCACCCGTGGCACCACGCAATGCATCACTGGGAACTTATGAGCATCCTGCGCACCTGCTGGATCCAGCTTGATCCAGTCAGCGCAGCGGGAGAGACAGCAGGAGGAGCGGTCCCCTGCGTGAACTTCATAAAGGTAAGTTCTGCACAAGGGTGCGGGGCTACTAGTGGGGGCACTGCCTAATAGGCACTACTACAAGGGGTACTGCATAATGGGCTCAACTACAGGGGTCATTGCATAATGAGCAGTACTACAGGGGACTTTACATAAGGAGCACTATTACAAGGGGCATAACATAAGGGGCACTATTACTGGGGGCATTGCCTAAGGGTCACTACTATAGTGGGCATTGCATAACGGGCACTACTACAGGGGGCATTGCATCATGGGCACTACTACAGGGGGGCAGTACTACAGGGGGGCACTACTACAGGGGGCATTGCATAAGGGGCAGTACTACAGAGGGCACTACATAAAGGGCAGTACTACAGGTAATTTGGCTTAAGGATGCGTTGAAAAATTCCTAAGGGTGCCTTCAACTGAAAAAGTTGGGAGCCACTGGTATAGACTTCCATCACTGATTTATGATTCCAGAGGAAATCAAGTATATATACTTTGGGGTTTTATTTGATTATATTTCTGTTTTGTTTGTCTATTTCATGCCTCTAGTATTTCTTCCATTTTTATGAAATGTTTATATATGTTGTGGTCTACGAAAGGGTATGACTGGACTTTTAAAGCTTTCTCTTTTTATTGCTCTCAAGTGTCTGTATTCGTTGGGTTTGTGGTATTATTCCTTGTTTGTTTCTTTAAACTGTTAGAGTGGAATTTGGAAGAATAGGAAATGCTCTAGAACATAATCATGTTTTCTTTTGCAGGCAGCTAATGCCAAAAATGTGTTTTTCAAATGGTTTTGTTTAATGCTGCCAGTTTTACTTTGCTGTTTTCCTGCTCCAGTCGGTGGCACACAGTATGTAAATTAATTTCTTCTTTTAATTCCATTGTATTCCAGCATAATCTCTTGTAAATGCTTAACATACCTCGGAAAGCACAACAAGTTCCCTTCGTTCTTTGCTTTGCTTTTCACTAGTCTTATAGAATTTGCCTGCCGCGTTTTGTGCTTTAACTTCCCATTTTCATTCCACCTTTCAATGTCCATGCTTTAGTAAATATATTCTAAATACTGTACGTGGTGATTTATCCTGGTTTCAGTAACCTGTACTAAAAAAAAATAAAAAAAATTGCTAGTCCCATTTTTAGTTGATATGTACCTGTCATCAACATCAATATTTCCCAGCACAGGTCCTGGGATCCTGTTGCCAGTCCCAGGTCCTCTAAGTGTCCCAGGACCAGGGATAGTGGCATGCAGCACTCACCCACTGACTAAAATATCACCTGCACCAGGACTGGAGTTGGATCAAACTGATTAGTCCATTTCCAGGTTTTACAGCAAACTATTAATGGCAGATAGAGTTATTATAGCTAGTGCCAGAAAAGAATCTCTCAGCCAATGATAGCTTAGGCTTAAAGGGGATGCCGGCCTATCAGATCATAGAGGGGTGATTTGCTGTATACTAAGCACTAGAGAGGGGCTTTCTCTGTATACTGGTCACCAGAGATAAGACCCTCACTTGGTAGTAACTACCAGGAGTGGGGTCTTCACTGTATAAATGCTAGAAAGTGGTTTTGTACCATACTTGCCTACTCTCCTGGGACGGCCGGGAGGCTCCCAAAAATCATGTGGCACTCCTGTCCACCCGGAAAAGTGGGCAAGTCTCCCGGTCAGCCACCTACCCTTGAACTTGCACCCTCCCCCCCCCGCGGCATTATCATGGCCCCACCCTTGCATCACAATGCCTGTAATCTTGGCATTGTGTAGCAGGGGAGTGGGCCACAATCACATCCGAGCTCCGCCCCCAATGCAGCATAACATCCCCCACAATCCTCCCCCATTGTGCCGACCTAGCTGCCCCCTCCCATAAGGGTTGTGTGTTCCTTAGCCACCAGAGAGGATTGTCACTGTACACAAGCCACCAGAATGGCGTATTCACTTTACAGTAAACTAGCGACAAAATAAGAGACCTTTACTATTACATAACCACAAGTAATAGTGTTTTGTTAACTAGCCACTATAGAGGGGTCTCCATTGGTATGCAGTTGGGATGCCGACTTGCTAAATGCCGACCGTCGGCATCCTGACTGTCTAATCCCTACAAGGGTCTAATGACAGGCGTCTATATCCTGATGCTTGTCATTTTACCTACGCCGGAAGCCCGACGCCTGGCATCCCGATCGAAGGTAAGCCGGGCGCCGGGCGCGGACAGCCACGGTGGGGGAGGGGGAGGGTTAGGTTAGGGGCTCCCGGGGGGGGACTTAGGGTTAGGCAGCCCCCCCGGGAGGGTTAGGCTAGAGGAAGAGGAGGTTAGGGTTAGGCACCCTCGGGGGGAGGTTAGGGTTAGGCACCCCCACGGGACACTTAGGTTTAGGTTGCGGGGAAGGGGGGGTTAGGTTTAGGCACTTAGAGGGGGGTTAGGGTTTGGCACTTGGGGGGGAGGTTAGGGTTAGGCACCTCTAAGGGAGGGTTAGGGGGGGTTAGGTTAGCGATACTTACCTAAATTAGGAGTCTTACGCTGTCGGGATTTGAACCGCTGGCCATACTGATTCCGTCTCCATTGTATATCAGAGTTTATTTTGTCTACTACATGCCCGAAATAGGACTTTTGTGTATATCACTGTGGCTGGTCCTACCATGGTGCAAAAACCCTGTATCTTGTAGCCCCTTCTTCAAGGTGGTAAACACAAGTTTCTCACTCACTGACCTTTACCTTATTTATGTCTACCAACTCAGCTTTTCGGGCACTGGCAGTGCTGAAGTAGTTGATTCAATAAGGTGTGCAGGATGACACTTGTGTTTGTTTCCTGCAATAAGTGCAGTGTGGTGGCTGACAGAATGAGGGAACTAAGGATATGGAAAGGGAGGGAAACTATAAATCTCCTATCGGCTGAGGGCTGTCCCCTATGCCAGCCACATAATATATCTGAGAACCTTAAATAATACATACTATAAGCTTTATGTACTAAAATAAAGACATGGAGATATAACTTGCAGATATTGGTCAGCTACTTATCTATTTACTATGCAATCAATTAAAACTGTGTAGTGGACGGCCAGAACTGAAGAAGATCCAACAACAACAAACTAATGCATTGTAGGTGGATATTTCCCAAGGTGCCCATATCAGATTCAAAGCAAAGATTAGGGTTTCCAATGCCACCTTCTTAACTTTACTACCCATCCCGTGCAGGAGGTGTCACTGTCCCGTAAGGGTGGTGCAGTTCATAATATAGGCCCTCATTCAGAGGCACTCGCAAAATGCGAGCAGTCTCTCTGAATGTGGGCGGCCGCCTGTGTTTTGAAATGCGGCCTCCTGGTCGATAGCTAAGCTGTGGGTTAGACCATCGCGACCATCGGGGCTTGCGACGAGACCCTAAGGTCGGGTCTCGGCAATCTCGGCAACCGCAAGCCCCAGGGAGCTTCCTGCTCTGATCGAGAAGGAAGCACCCCACTGGCATCACTGCTGATGTCAGTGCGGCTGCCCACAAAACGGCATGTGTTCCTTAAGGAACGCCTCCATTTGTGAAACCACCCCCTCTCCCCGCCTACTAAATGGGGTGAGCTGTCGATCAGCATCGACAGCCGCCCCGTTGGTAGCGAGCCCCGGAGAGAGAGAGTTTCTCCCTCGCTCCGGGGCTTGCGCACGCGCAGTGCGGCCGCTGCGCGTGCACAGGGCCTAAACATTGACCCGGCAGCGAGCGCTCAGCGCTTGCGAGCGGGTCTGAATTAGGTCCATAGTCAGAAAGGTGAGCGCTCCACAGAACAATCAAAATTAGTACTAAGTCTGCTGTTCTGCACTTTTCAAAGCTGCTCCATCTTCAGTGGTAGCGGTCGCTGGATTTAAAGCGGCAATGATATTAAATACAGAACAAGCCTGGTTTTGTATTTAACATTATTACCCCTTTTAATCCAGCAGACTAAACTACCAAAGATAAGCGCCTCTTGGTAAATTGAATCCATGGTCTCGTGTAATTATTTGGAATATGCTTGAAAATCATGGGAACGGCTCCCTGGTCTTTGCCTGTTTTCCCTATACTGTATGGCAGTGTTTCCCAACCTCGGTCCTCAAGGCACACTAACAGTCCAGGTTTTAGTGATAGCCAGGCTTGAGCACAGATGGTTAAATCAAAATAACTGAGGTACTAATTAAGTCACCTGTGCTCAAGTATGGCTATCCTCAAAACCTGGACTTTTAACTTGCCAAGCATCTAAACATTATCTGTCCAACCAGCCAACTAGTTGATTGGTTGGAATGAAAATCTGGTAAGGTATACAATCAGCAATTTGCTCCCAAACACTGGAAAATGGACCAAAACTGTTGTTTGAGCAAATTGCTGATCATCAGTTACTCCCATACCTTACCAGATTTTCATTCCAACCAATCAACAAGTTGGCTGATTGGATGTAAGTTTGTCTAGTGCGTGGCCAGCTTTAGTGTGCCTTGAGGACCGTGGTTGGAAGCCCTGCTGTATGGAATAAATTCTATCATTCTGAGTTTTATCAATTCATTTATGTGACTGAGAATATAATACAGCAAACATTGAAATGTTAATGACATTCTGTGAGCATTATGCATCATTACTAATTTGCACAGAGGATTCAATTACAAATAAGTATTTGTAATCTTTACACTTCAATGAACAATCCAAACACTGCAATAGCAATATTGTATTTTCATTGCACAAAGTGACTCTAGAGGTTAATGTATAAAGATAAGATTGTGCATAGCCGATGGTCACTTGGTGTTTTATTGAGCTTCATGGACCGCTAACCCGAAACATATATAACTATCACATGTAATTATTTGCTTTTGTCACTAAGCAGTTATAGAAAATAAACCATATTTTAGTACATTCTGTGTGTCTTTTGTAAATATAGCTGTGCAACGTTGCATGCAGGCAGCACAAAACTGTATGGAAGAACGGCTCCACTCTAAGCACATAAAATTGGTTTGGATGGAGTTTTTTTAACCAATAAAAACGATCTGCCCGGAACCCTGATGCATCTAATATTCCCAAATCACACTCCACTCTGATTTTCCTGCTTGGCTGATCTAAAACAAGGTGAGCAGGTGTTGATGCACCTCCTCCATTTATAGTGTGGGACTATAGTGCTGCCTCAAATTTTTATTTTACATCATTCATCTCATTCAAAACAGTTTAAGGGGCAGAGTCAAATAGACGCGACCTGCAGCTTGCACGTCTTGCCTATCAGACCATTATGGTAACTGTTTCTGCTTGCACCTCTACAGGCTCTGATCAGAAATCAGTGGCTGAAGACATATCCTGTGACGCCGCTAAAAGCCATTCTCGCGACTCTCACGGCTAAATGAATTGTCCCCTATGTATTGAGTAAAGTCAGCATTAAAATGAGACCAGTGGCTGGCTACCAAGTTTTGACCTGGGATCAATCCTTAAAAAGTGGTTTTAGGTATACAACAATGGGTCTGGCACAGGGCAAAAAGTTGTGTAGCTGGCGGAAACAGGTGCGTTAACACTGGGCTAAGGGCTCGTTCTCACTTTGCCCTATATATATTAATATGGTTTTTACTAGCTATAATCCCCATTGTGAGATCTTATTATTAAGCATAGAGGGCCGGATTCAGAGCCGCTCGCAAGCGGCCGCTCGTTCGCTCTGGGCGATGTTCGCACAACTGCGCATGCATATGGGTCGTAATGCGCATGCGCAAACCAGTCATTGGGGTCGGAAATCATGCGCTCGCAAAACAGCGAGGGCCTGCTAATTTGATTGACAGAATGTACCGTTTGTTCGTGGTAACAGGGGAAGGTGCTTGAAAACGGAGGAGTGGAGATCCGAACGCAGGCGTGCTTAACGGTCAAAAGGGCGTTTAATGGGAGTGCATAATTAGTAAAGGAGCGTCATCGACCACGTCACTTGGTTGTTTTTTAGCCTGAACTGCTCGCAGTGATTGCGGGAAGTAAAACCTACCACAAGCACTGTGAGCAGTTCTGATGCCTTTCAATGTTCCCGATTAATCTAATAAATACCGGAGATGACGTGTGATGCGAACGGCAAAGGGGCGTCTTTACAAAATAGCGAGCGAATTTTTAGTTCGCTTACTCAGACATAGAGGCGTCAACAAACCGCAAAGAGCGAGCGCTCAATTTAAATAGCTGGCCCCTTTTTGGAACGACCGTCTGCAAATAGCGTCCGGCTCTGAATCAGGCCCAGAGGCAGTACTTGGTTAACACTATGCTCAGATGGAATAAGGCAGTTCTTGATTGAATAGATTTTTACATTTGTCAAAAAATAAAGGTTCTATTTAATATGTGTTGTGTCGGGACAAAAGAGAACAAAGAGAGGGGGCGGGGCATCCGGGACAGAATAGGAAGGAGCGGGATTGGACAGCGCGGGGGCAGGACGGGGTGGAGCAGCAGACAGACTGAGGTGACCCGTATATGACAGTGTTAATAACGTTAGTAGTAATAATATTAATAATGTTAGTGAGCTGGTTCATTGTTGTTGGACAGACGCCTTAAGATTGATGTGGAGAGAATCCAAAGAACTTTATTTGATTCTTCAAATTAGAAGCGATATACGGTACGTTTAAAGCAATGGAAACAGACGGCAGTAGTCACGCTGTACACAGAGCATGTATTCTGACGGGCGACATTGATGCTGGGTCGTTGTGAGTTGCTGCTACTGCTGCATTTCATCCTACTGTTCAAAGCCCACACACAGTACTGTACAACAGTAATACACAGCAATGTTGACCTGTACAGATGGTTGTGCAGCTACAGTACATAGATACAAAAGTCTCTTCAGAGCAGTGTGTTGTGAGTGTGTAAGAGAGCCACATTGAGGGCGAGCACGATGTAAGAGCGATTAGATGGAAGAGACGTAAGTGAAGTCATAGACTAATTTCACCCATAAGCAGCAGATAATGCAGGTGCTTGAGCACACTCCAATATTTGCGCTGCCACTATGAATGTATATATATGGCATTTTCCCATCATATGGGGTGAGCTTTGGGTTGGGGCAGTGGGAGATATTACACATTTTATTACATGTGACTCGGCCTGTCTCTTACCGGATCACTGTCAGCCCTCCTCTATCCTCTAGTAGGCAAGTATGTTTGGATCTGTTGAAGAGAGACCATTTCTGTGCGGACAGTGGTATGCAATTTGGTAAAGGTGTTATAATAAATCACAGTAACATGATATTTATATGTCATAAGTACTAACTTGGCGTAAGTTCATCCCAGACGCCCGGAGGCAAGTTATCATTTAGTGCCCCCCTATCCTCCATATTTACAGCTCTACAGGAGGTGAATATATTGTGGGTGATGGAGGAGGTGCCCCTTCAGTGCTGGCGCCCGGCGGCAGGCGCCTCCATTGTCTCCCATACTGCTGCCCATGCTTCATGCCAACATCATACCACCTTACAAGAATGGCTACCTTATCAACTTAAGTCTCTTTATACAGTAATACCCCTTTTACACTAAAGTCCCGGGTCTGACCCACGATTTGGAACACGGTTCCAAACCAGGTCAGACCCGGGCAACATCGGCGTTTACACTGCACCATACATACCGACTTTGCTGCCCCTGGGAGAGGGCAGTAAGGTTGTCAGAGAGTGGGCATGGCAGCCAGGAAAGTAGGCTTTGCAGGGGGCGTTGCAGTATGATAGGATTATCATGGACCCCCCCACTACACAGTGCAGAGAAAAGAGGTATTATATAGCGGGGATGTGACTAAAATAACGCAATTCACTGCGAATCGCGTCATCGCTTAGCCCCAGACCGGCCACTTCTGCAAGCGGGTGGAGGGTGTCGGCGGGGGTCCAGGCGGTGGAGGAGGGTGAAGGAGACTTGCCTACTTTTCCGGGTGACACACAATTTTCGGGAGCCTCCCAGCCATTCCAGGAGAGTAGGTAAGTATGCAGGGCATAAGGATGCAGTGGTTCTCTCCTGCCAACGCTTGCTTCAGTTTTCCTTCCGCTGCTCGGAACTCTGCTGATGTCGGGCTGCCGAGAATCGAACCGTCGGCCATGCGGCTGGCGGTATTTCATACCGATTCCCATTTCTGTGCTTACATTCAACATACATATATTTTCAATTCCCTTCCAATGCATAAAAGTACTTACAGTACGTAATATAAATGTGAGTTTTCCTCAGAACATTACCAAAAACTGCCACTGGTTTAATTATTACTTTTTTATAACTGAATACGAGCGTTAATAGATTTCAGACTCACGTTAGATGATTTTATACTGTTTACTGAGTAATATGAAATTAAGGAATTTAAGATTTTGATTCATGTGGATGACACGTAGTGAGGCATTCAATTAGATACAAAAAGTCAGAACATTTTTGCCTGTCCGACTTTTCGTCTCATTCGCCTGTTTCAGAGGCGAAATCATTCCATGCGCGTCCCCGCTTTTCACCTAATTCAATTGCAAAACAGGCGAAAATGGAATTAGCCGAATGCGGAACAGGAGAAAAGTACTGAAAGAATTGGGGAAATCAGTCTGTACCCCAGAAAATGATGCACTAACATAGAAAATCAATTTAGATGTGTACTAATAGCCCTAATAAAACTATTTTGCGTACTTGTAAAAGGGGTGAAGAATGGCATAAAGCAGTATTTTTTGGTGAAAATAAGTAGTCCAGTCAAATTTAGGGTACCTAAAAATGGGTGCTAGCGTATTTTTATATCTCTAAAGTGAACTTTTAAAAAAATTTGAAAAATCCATCTGCTGCCTGCACCTGTAATCCCAAAAACACCTGACCCATCCTTGCAACCCCCCAAGAAGCCTATTTCGCTAGTTTTTATGCTTGTCCCCCCACTTTTTATATCTTTACCCCAAAAATGACATGTCTTTTTGGGGTGTTCTTACGTTTTTTTTTTTTTTTTTCAGATTTATCCTTTGGGTGGCTGTCATATCCCCACGTTTGCACCCCAAAATAAAGATTTTGCTCTTCTTTTCACCTGCTATTGATTTGAGGATCTTTTTTGGAGAATTCAATGCATAGAGTTTCCGCTTAGGCGAAATTGTCATGGAATTGAATTTGGCAAAAAAATTTTAGGCAAAATTTTCTCAAGAAAACAGGCGAAAAAGCCTTGACACATGTTTTGTTTATATACAGAATGTTGCTTTGTTTAAAAGCTTGCATGAACTTGTCCTCATCACGGATGTGTCTTGTCCCTTTTGTCCTCTATACTAATTACCATGAACATCTAAATATGAGTTGTGTGCTATTTAAACAAGTGTTTCAAAACATAAATATTATGAGATCTACCAACAAGGCAAATACCAATAGTTTATATGACGTTTGTGAAATACGTCCTTTTCACTTTGCTGGTCCCTGAAGTACTGTAGCTGCCTCCAGATGGCTCTCAATAGGAAACAAATGGCTGTTCATCATTATTACAATGCAAATTGAAAAATGTGTTGGCCATTTGTGTCAAACCTTGTACATTTATAATAAAGTGTCATTAAGTGATATCTCATGTTATTGATCGTTGTCAAGAAATTGTTTTGCATATGTTCCAAAATATAGGCAACATTGGGGACATAATAAGCCATCTCCCTATCTACCAAACTCTGCCGTCACTCTGTCCCTACTCCGGTATCGATATGTTTTGACCGGCGGTTGAAATCCCGATGCTGGCAGCCCGATGGGTGAAGATCCTGACAGCGGATGTAAGTAGGTTATCCCTACCCCTTTCCCCCCCCACTAACCCTCCCTTAGGGGTGCCTAACCCTAACTTCCCCCCTAATGCCTACCCCTAACCTCCCCCCAGGGGTGCCTAAACCTAACCCCCCTCCTCCCCGCATCCTAAACCTAACCCTCCCAGGGGGGTGCCTAACCCTAGCTTCCCCCCAGAGGGTGCCTAACCCTAACCCCCCCTTCCCCTAGCCTAACTCTAACCCTCCCGGGGGGGGGTGCCTAACCCTAAGTCCCCCCGGGAGTCCCTAAACCTAACCCCCCCTACCATGGCTCAGAGATCCTGACGCCCGGCTTACCTTCGTTCGGTATGCCGGGCATCAGGATTTGGGCGGGTGGATAATGATAGGCGTCAAGATTTCGATGCCTATCATTAGTCCCATGCTGGGATTTGACATTCGGGAAGCCGGCGGTCGGCATTTCGACCGCCGGCTTCCTGACTACATACTCTTACTCGACCCTGATCAGCCAATCTGCACATATCTTCCCAAACTCTGACCCCGATCCAACCAGTAATAAACATTTTGGTCCAGGAATCGGACCTGTCACAACAAAATTGGTACAGTTAGGAGGTACGATATTGCTTATATGCTGCCAAGTGATCTGTAGTAGAACTAGCCTCTTCTGTCCCATATAAACAATAAGGAATGATCCCTATTAGCTGAAGCTTGGTGAAGGCTTTCGTCATAACTCCTATCACTGGAGGACTCAACAGATGCCGTAGATCCATTGAACTCCATTTAAGGTTTTGAACTTATTTTATGGCTTTGTGCTGTAGTGAAAAATGAATAAGCGGCGGTAGGTTATATATTAAGTTAAGCAAATAATTTGCGACCAGAGAAAAAAAGTAAAGAATAAAATGTTAGATTATACTTCATATTACATTGACAAAACCATGAATGCTAAGTATAGTGACTAAATAATAATGACACCTTAAAACTAGTTCTAAACCTTATGTGGGGTACACACCTGACCAACCCAGCGCCCATACGTCAGTCCTACTGACTGAGCTACCAATTTGGTACGTATACACACTTACAAATCGATCGTTCAATATGTCTAGCCAGACTTCACAACTGGGCAGGTATTTTAATTTGCTCGTCCAGTTGTGATGTTATTGTCCGCGGTTCTGCAGACAGCATAATGGGTCGGTCGGTCGCCCATACACAGCGGCAAATGCAGACAATTTATCTGAAAGAAATATCACATCTGCCATACTGCAGAGCTGATACGATATACTGTATCTGTGAACGTCGTTGTGTACACACCCGCAGATGCACTGAATGATATATCGTTCATTGGCTGTATGAACGATATATGGTAACAGTGTGTACCCAGCATTACTTTAAGACCCACTTTGTTTTGCTTATCAAGTACCAAGATACTGTAAGATTGTAAATTCAAACGTAAATAGCAATTGTGCCTAAAAATTATAGCGCTGTATCAAATCTGGTATGTGTTATTATTATCAAGTCATTTTTATGTGTCTGTATGTTTACCTAATTTTTCAAGCAGTTTCGGGTTTTTTAATCTTAAAGGACTTCAAATTTGCATAAAAATGTCTTTGGCTGATGCCGTGGGTAAATTATAGGTTTACATGTACTATATTTAGCTGTAAAGTCATGATCACATACTGTAGCATTATCTTGACAATTCTCTACATAAATACTGATCCTGTTTTAGTTTTTAAGTGGTGAAATTTCAAACAAATTCCAATTGAGTTGATACTATTATATGTGCATACAAGAACATGTATTATTCAGTAGAGCAAGCACTTTGTATAACTTTCTTCTTTAGGGCTTTTACCAACTGGTATTTTTTATGTGTGCTTTGCTTGTGTTTGTAATGCTTGTAATATGCATATAAATGGGGCTAATTCTATTTTTGCATTTGCCTCAGGTAAATTCATTGAAGAAGCCTATGAGCTTCAAATAAGTGCAGTTGTATTTGACAACTATTTTTAATAGTATCTTTACAAGATTTTTTTAATGAAAAAAAATAAAAATAAATAAATACCAACCTTGCTTTGGGTTTATTTATTATGAAAATTAAATGCATATTTTATATAACTAAATGTTTTCATATGTTCATTAGGAGTGCAGGCACGTTTTAGGAGTGTGAGTATAAAAATCTTATATTTACATTTGGATGTATGCTAATATAAAGTATTATAGCATTTACTAACATTGGCTTTTTTTCTGTCTTATTTTATATTCTATAATGAGCATAGTGCATAACATGATCTGAATCCTACAGTGTCAGAGACTTGTAATTGAGCCCAGCACAGGTCTGAACCATACCTGGCTACTCTCCCGTAATGGCTGGGAGGCTCCCAAAAATCGGGTAGTGCTTCCGGCCGCCCAGAGAATCAGTCAAGGCTCCTGGACCCGACCGCCATTTGCCCGCAGCAAAAGCGGGTGTACTAGGGTAGCGGAGGGGGGTGATGATGTGATTTGCTATAAATTGTGTCATCGAATCTCTGCCCCCGCTTTACAATGCCTGTGATCCAGACACTGTATAGCGGGAGCGGGGCCACAATTCTGTGATTGTGCCACCACATGCCCCCACCTATGCCACTGCCATGCCTCCTGCCGTGCTGACCTGTGGCTGCCCACTCCCTGATGGGGCAGCCACATCAGTCAGCCAGTGTGCCGCTGCCACATTTCCCTTCCTGTATGCACCCAATAACGATTACTCCTTAATATTGTGATCTATTAACTGCTCAAGACCCATAAGTTGACACTAGTGGCGAGACTGTGCATCACCAGGCTTCAAAGTAAACTTTTGGTAAGTGCCCATTGATGTCACTCTAGTCTCCCAAGCCCCCATCTCTGCTCTGCAAAAATCAAAGTGGGGGCTCGCCAGAGCATGTGTGTTTCCACTTTACTCCACTTATTCTTTTCAGAGTATACAGGGGGTCTCTTGGAGTGAGGTGTGTGGGCTCAGAGGAGTGAGAATCAGGGGTGTATCTATAATGGGTGCAGAGTGTGCGGGGCACACAGGCCCCCGGGTCCAGGGGGCCCAGACCGCACACCCTGCACCCATAGGTAATTATACTTACCTCTCCGCCGATTCCCGGAGTGCTGCTCCGCAGCGCCGGACCGGCGCTGTAGAGCAGCAAACACTCGCTGGGAAAATGGCCTCTGGCAGAGGCCATTTTCCCAGTGATCTGCGCATGCACAGAAAAGATGTCCCCGGGAAAGTAGGCATGGGCCCCATTTTCCCGGAGACCCGCGCATGCACTGTAGATTCTGGCATGAAGCCAGGATCTACAGCGCTCCTTGCTGCTGAGGCGCTGTCAGAGAGGAGGGGGCCCAAACGGAGGCTGCACACCTGCCCCCTCCTCTCTTAAAACACCCCTGGTGAGAATGTTTGGCATTGTGGCACCCCTCTCATTTCCAGCCTATGTAACAGCTGCACCCTCAGTAGTTCTGCCACTGCTTAACCCTACACCCACAATACAAGTGATTTGCTAAAAATCGTCATAAACCGTATTATTGCTGCGTCCACTTATTTATGTTTGTAACAGCCGGAATCAACAGCCATTATAGAATGGCAAATGCAAATCTATACTACATAAGTAGAGGAACAGAACTTACACTCAATAAGCAAGACCCTCATTCATTCATATAAACCAAACCCCACAACTACTGTATACAGCACCTCACCCCTGCTAGAACTGTAAAGCTGTAGACAACTATATACAGTAATTATAGAATTATCTGTAAAAGAACAAAAAAGGGAGTTAATTATATTAAGACATCTGTAGGAAAATGTGACTATTACTAATTAGGATGAACATGTTATTTTAGAAACATTATGACATTAATAAGCATTATTTCATCTGGTCTTATGCAAATTGCATCACTGAACAAAATTGCAAGAAATAAAAGCTGCTGGTTTTATACCGATGTTCAGCATCATTTTATGGTTTTGTTTCAGATGCAGGGAGCAACATTTTTGCACAAATAATCTGTTATTTTTTCTCCAGTCCTCAAGGAAAATAAAGAGATAAAAAAATACATCAAAATGCATGAGCTTCCATACGTCCTTACTGAATTTTCTGTGCAAATTAATAGGATCATGGGAAGCCTTAGGTAGGGCCAATGGCAATTTCTAATCATAACAAGCAAATACAACATACTGTACATTGACTTTGTTTAGCAACCGGAGTGGGATGCTCCCTATGGATGTTTTCCTGTATGTACTATATAACGTTATATCCAGAGCAATAAGCAGCTTGTCTCTTTGATATCAGTACAAGTGACACAAATCAGACAGAAACATAACAGTGACAAATTGGTTAGAAATCATTCTGGGTGCATTGTCATTTACCTAACTTTTCTGAGGCTCGAGCCAAGGCTCAGTGTGTGCCAGCTTATATTACTGATGAATTTCTGCTTAATTGCTGGTGACTCATGAAGCCGATTTGCTTGAAAATCCAGTTCTGCACATTGAACAATTAAAGGAAAGTAAATGTAAGGGATTAATAGTTTGTGTAATAAATATCTTACTGCATAGCTGCCTATGTGACTATTCTGCTGCAGTGCTAGTATATCAGTGCATGCCGTACATAGAACGCTTACAGCTGGGTCTCTAACATGTCCTGTGCACTGGCTTCATTCTAGTCTCTCCTACCTGATTACCTACACAGTTCACACCAGGTTACATTTATCCCCTTCTATATACAAGAATCCTCTGACTCCTGATAAGATCATATAGTGTCACTAAGCACTTTCTCCCATTGCTGTCTGGAGGTACCAATATACAATAAGAAGCCCCTAAACTGATGTGCCCTTCTCCTATATCCCTATAGAGTGTATGCTTGGGGGCTATGCCCTCTAATCTCTTTTCCTGTTAATGTCCAGTATAGTTTTATTGGGTATACGTTCGGGAAGCCGGCGGACGCAATGCCGACCGCCGGCTTCCTGACTGCTTAATCCCGGCGAGAGTTAAATGACAGGCGTCTAAATCTAGACGCCTGTCATTTTACCGACGTCGGGAGACCGGCGCCCGGCATCCTGATCGAAGGGATGCCGGGCGCTGAGTGCGAACAGCCGCGGGTTTTAAGTTTAGGGCTCCTGGGGTGGACTTAGGGTTAGGCACCCCCCTGGAGGTTAGGGTCAGGCTAGGGGAAGGGGGGGGTTAGGGTTAGGCACTCCCAGGGGAGGTTAGGGTTAGGCACCCCCGGGGGGGACTTAGGGTTAGGCACCCTCCCGGGGGACTTAGGTTTAGGCGGCAGGGGAAGGGGGGGTTAGGTTTAGGTATTTAGATGGGGGATTAGGGTTAGGCACAGGGGGGGAGGTTAGGGTTAGGCACCCTAAAGGAGGGTTAGGGGGTAGAATTAGGCTAGTTTATACTTACCTGTAGGACGATCAGGATTTCCTCCTCTGTCGGGCTGCCGCTGCCGGGATTTGCGGCCGGCGGTAAATCATACCGAATGCGTTTTATTGCTGTGTTTGTCCCAAATTGTAACATTTTATTGAGTATGCTGGCACTATGTAAATAAATGTTTACAAGAAGTACAACACTTGGTCATTATGCTCTATGTATAGAATTACATTTTTGTATTCTAATTAGACAAATCCTTGCAGTGGAGTCACTAGGTGGGTGCGGACCACACCAGGAGTCACCCTCCAAGATGATGACGCGATTCAACGCAAATTGCTTCATCAGCCGCCTGTGCCTCCCACTTCACTGGGGAAGGGGGCAGCCGTAGTCAGGTGGCCCCAGCCCCTGGGAGACTTGTCCACCTTTCCGGGTGGCCAAGAACGCCACCAGGTTTTTGGGAGCCTCCCGGCCATTCCGGGAGGGTAGGCAAGTATACACCAAGCATAAGGCATAGTACATTGCATTGTACAGTATCTATCCAGCCAGAGAAGCATAGCATTCTGAATTACCCAATTAGAGGTTTGATGAAAAGCGCAATGATTTCGCCTGTTTGGACGCAATGTTTTCTCCATGCACACCTCCGCTTTTTGCCCTATTCAATTCCAAAACAGGCGAAAACCCGGATAGCAAATGTAGTAAATAGCGAAACTAGGAAAAAGGACAGCATATTTTTTTGGGAAACCAGTCTGTACCCCATAAAAAGCCTAAGTGACCCTGGGAATTAATATAGAAGAGTATTAATAGCCCTAATAAAAGTATTTAGTGATCTCATATTGAGTGAAAGGGCTGTTATATGCATATGAGCATAAGTGTGGAAAAATTATCTAAGGCAATGTTTTTTTTAGAAACATAAGTACCGTAGTTAAATTTGGGGTACATGTAAAAGAGTAGTAGTATATTTTGGTGTCTCTAAAGTGAAGATTTAAAAAATCTAAAAAATACACCTGCTGCAGCCTCGTGCAATCCTAAAAACACCTGTCTCATCCTTATAGGCACCCAAAGTACCAGGCACACTACTTATTACCCATTTTCCAACACTTTTTACATTTTCGCCACAAAAATTACAAGTCGTTTTTACAGTGTTTTTAAGTATTTTTGTTTTCTTATTAGTCATTGGGGGGTGTGTCCAATGGGTTCTGAATCAAGTCCCCGCATTTGTACCCCAAAATAGAGATTTCGCACCTAATTTCGCCTGCCTCTGGGTGGAGAAACGTATTCGCCTGTTTTTGCCTATGGAGTTTTCGCGCAGACGAAAATGTCCTGGAATTCAATATGGTGCAAAGCGAAAATCGCTCAAAAAATATTCGCCAAACTGGACTTTACGTCTCTAATTGAATTCGGCCCTTAATGGGCAATGCAGAATTCCTGTTACCCAAGAAGTGCTTCAGCTTTGCGTTTGCTGCATTATGGATTTCTAATTTGGGAGGGACGGGAGGTTTAGAATGCAGTGGTTTTCATGTACCTGTGTGTCCTCATACACCCGGCCTCAGTACGCCATGGGGCGAGATGCCCGTCACAAGTGAGCTGCACTGAGAGGTGTAGTGTAGCGACCTTTTCTTTAAATTTGCATCTTATTCATACCGCAGACACCGGGGGCGTTTCTAGAGAGAATGGGGCCCATGTGCAATCTTCGTCACGGGCCCCCTCCTCTCCGTCCATGCGGCCAGCAGCACACTGACACGTGTGCGAGACTCCGCGGCGGCAATTTTCCAGCTGTTTTTTAAAGCGCAGACACCGGCCCCGACATGGGACTCCAGAGAGGTAAGTATAATATGAGTGCAGGGTGTGCGGTGCGGGCTCCCCCCTGGCCCATGTGCACATTATACGCCCCTGGCAGACACAGAGAAACACCACTCATTCGCACAGGACCTGACGCACCGAGAGGGGCTGTTTGTCGCGATAGTGTATGAGGAGAGGACACATCTATATAACACAAGAAAACCACAAGAAGGTGACTTAATTGTGCTGAAATGTTACACAATGATTAACCGCATATGGCCATATTGCAGATTATTATATATTTATGGCATAATATATGAACGATTCCTTAAGTAAATTATCTTTGACCACAGTGGACCCATGTATCTGGATTTGGAGGTCCCCCGTGACCTGCGCACATTCTGTTTTGAAATGCTTAAAAGTACATTTATTATATTCAATTAACAAACATCTTTGACATTTTTATGTCATGTTGAAAAATGAAAGTAAATGGTTCCTAATTCTCCTTATAAAGTAGCAATTGCATACGCATTGGCATTTTCTGTAATGTAAATATTTACCCATTGGCATGTCCAAAGACCTTTTTTTACTTTTTTAGTGCTCAGGCTATTTTAAGAGCTGGAATGTTTCATTTCAGAGATTTAGCAGAGAAACGGTCATTTCTTCTTCAAATTAGTTTATATTGTACTCTGAAATCTGTTTAACATTTCCTTGCTTAGTAAAACAGCATTATTATCCAGGAATTCTGTCCACACGTCTGCAAGTGTCTCCTGGCTCCTGACTTCTGTCTACCGCACGAGTGTGGGTATTAGGGAAATGTCTACTGTTCCCTAATCAACTGGTAGCTCACATTGATTCGTAATAAATTCACAGACTTATATTAGTTTGGCAAAATGGAGCCTCTATTGTATGTTCATCTCATGCACAATAATATACAGCATTACTATACTTACTTTTTTCTATAGCATAAGTTCTATCAAGGGGAGGCATCACAATGCAATACAGAAGTGGGGTCATACATCCTTCCCTATAAGTGCCGCTCATACCATGCCTGGCCTAAACACCACAACTGCCTGGCTGATCAGTGCAATGAAGTACCAATCAGGAGGGTGGGGCAGAACTCTCAAATTGTGACTAGTGATGGCCATCAAGGGTTTTACTATCAATCGTCAATGGTTTTAAACCGATGTCATAAAACCATCAATGGTCTAGCTATCGATGGTTGAGTGCTGCTCAACATCGGGTGCGGATATCGATGGTGCTGCATTGTTGCCGCTCTATCGATGTAAAAACCACTTGTCATTGGCCATAGACCAATCATCTATGGTCAATGGCCACCCCTAAATGGGACTCTTCTTGAATTCTCCAGATTGCTAGGATCAGATACATAAATATATTATATAAACACTTGGGGCAAAATGTAATAGCCAGCGATTCGTCGGTTTCCGGTGAGATAGTCATTAGATTTAAGGAGGCAATTAGTTTAAAAGTAAAGCCAGGTTAGTTCTGCACTTAAACTAATTGCCATATTAAATCTAGTGACTATTTCGCCTCAATCACGCCAGCTTTTGCAAATTGTGGGCTATTACATTTGGCGTTTATTACTATAATTTATCATTTATGATTTTTCTTTTTATGTCTGTGGGTTGAGCTTATCACTGCACATCATATATGTTTGCTTTTACATACTTTTGTGTCATTCTGCACAGTGTAAGGTCTACATAGGCTTATTGATTGTATGTTTCAGGTCAGATGATGCTTAAGAGAGGCGGGGGCCTGTGTGCAGTCTCTGTGTGGACCCCTCCCCCTTTTCATTGGCACATTCTCTGAGTAAACTCTGGCACTTTGCAGATCTCCGAGAACATGGCGCTCTACCAGTGATAACTCTACTGCAAGTGCAGATCTTTGGGAAAATGGCTCACGTACGCAGATTCAGCAAAGAGGTACAGTAAGTATAGTCGTCTATGGGTGCAAGGTGAGCAGCTTCTGCATTGCGTGTATATCCGCCCATATGCAGAGTTGGACGCATATTACAGTGCGCCCGCTACCTATGCTCATGCTTGATATGGTGCCAGTCCTCATCATCAGTGTGCACGTGCACCTGCCCTAATGTAGGTGCAAAGGCTATTTCTGGAAACTCTGCAGAGCCCACAGCTCCTTCTACATGCCCGCACTGAACTGAGCCTACATGAGATCTCCCAGTTATACCTATTCAGTTGTAAGTGGAGATGTGATCAAAATGCATACGACTCCACATCACCACTACTTGGGACTGCTGGGTTTCCTGCATAAGCACATAAAATAAGCTCCGCAATAAGTGGCCCTCCAGCTGCTGTAGAACTACACTTCCCAGCATGCCCTGTCACAGTTTTACTATTTGGGCATGCTAAAAACTGTTGTGGGACATGCTGGGATGTGGAGTCCAACAGCAGCTGGAGGGCTGCTTACTGCCCATCCCTGCTCTAAAGAGTTTAGGGGTCTATGTACTAAGCAATGTTATGAGACAGAGTGAAAAGTGACAAGTCTGTGATAAGGTGCCAGCCAATCAGCTCCCAACTGTCATTTTTCAAACACAGCCTGTGAAATGACAGTTGAGAGCTGATTGGCTGGCACCTTATCACTTACTTATCACTTTTCACTCTGTCTCATAACACTGCTTAGTAAATAGACCCCATATCTTCTATTTCTTTAGTTAGTTAGCCAATGAGCTATAGTTGGCTGTTTTTATTAATATACCTTTTTACTTACGTGCTTAATTGTACTACTCTAATTATTATTGGCCTCATTCATTGATTACCAGCGGATCAGGACAATAATTGCATAGTGTATGGCTGCACTATCTACGAGGAACGGGGAAAATGTCTCTTCCCCAGGGGAGGAACCTAGATATCATGTCCGTATACACTGGGAAATCGCTCACAGTGTAGGCCACAATATCTGGCTGTCAGATGAAATGTCTGTCAGTCTGACAATGTATGCCCGTCATTAGTCACAGTATCTGGCACGCCTTGCATGTGATGTTCCAGGTCTGTTTTCCCTACCCCCAGCAGTACGACACTGATGGGTTATTAATTATTTCACTGTCTATAGGACCACTAAAAAATATATTTTAAAATGTGTATCCCCTGTGCTGCAGGACCCAGGCTGCCCCTGGGGACCAACCCTCTCCCTGCCCCGAGTTACACAGCCAACTCATGAGCCCCAGCTTTTCTATTCCCACTAGAGTGCTGCTACAGGGCATCTGGACCCAGAGCTTATCCAAGCTACAGCCATCTCTAGCTGCTGTCTGTATGCATTGTGATGTCACAATGCAGGTCACAGCCCTATATAAAGGATGCCCAGCTACTGGCAGCCATTTTGTGGTGACAGTTTGTCCTACATTGATACTCTCTGAGTAGTTCCTGCTTTATTTAATCAACTTTGGATAACGACTATTGATATGGATTTTGGATTACATCTTTCATTAAGGTCCGGAACAGCTACATCTTCAGAAAAAGAATCTGAATAACATATTCAGGTAAGGACTATATAACAAATTTTAGCCAGTCATCCTTACCCCTTCAGACATCTCCCTCCATTGTATCTGCAGTTTGTAATTTAGAAACAATGGATAAAGCTAATTATTCATCTGATATGATGCTGCATGACTTATGGTGCGTACACACTGGGCGATTAAAGTGGACGACTGAACGATAACGATATCGTTATCATTCAGTCGTCCACTTTATCGTCCATTTTTAACACAAAAAAGATGAATGATGACGACGACGCGCGTTCCCGCGGGTCGTTCGTCATCCTCGTTCATCGGGCTGACATGCAGGCCAACCTGACGACCTCGTCAGGTTGCTGCATGTCAGGGAATGGGTGAGAGAGCCCGGCGCTGAACGATATCGCTAATGATATCGTTCAGCGGCTGTGCTCAATGTCATGAACGACATTGAGCACAGCCTGCCGGGGACACACTAGACGATATCGCTCAGGGAGCATATCGTCTAGTGTGTATGCACCTTATAGATGGATATACATGTGTCCAATCCTCCGGGGAGCCAACTCCAGTCCAGACTGTTGACACAATCCTACTGGAGAACTAGACGCAGATTATACACCCATTATATGCCTATACACCTGTCCAAATTTGCAGCAGATCTCAAACCTAGATCTGCCGTAACAATCTACTAAAAGTATTGTGTCACCGTACACACTCTTCCAATCTTTGGCAGTCCAGCTGCCACTCACAGGCAAGGGCGTAGCTACAGTACGTGCAAAGAGTGCAGCCGCTACAGAGACCAGACCGCCTCTAGAACCCGACCTTCTCCCTGCACCAAGTACATCTCCTGAACCCAGGCTTTTCTATTCTCACCTGGCATCTGCTGTCACTGGCCCAGTCAGCTCCGCCTCTGTCTCTCCAGACTCACTGAATTATTACTGAATCATAGCCTTCTTATATGCCCTTTATATCATAAACTGTAAGGATTAGGGAGACTATAATTTTTTGTTTATAATACTTACTATATGCTAATCACCATTCATTTAATCCTGTATGTCATCTAAGTAGGCAGGTAGTGCAAATATTACAACATTTACAATCAAAATGCATGTACTGCAAAATAATCTGCATGTGTGTGTTACGGTCTGGCTGTGGAAATTGTGCTATGGGGCTTCCATGGGTCTTGCTACACCCCTGGCCTGACCACAGTACCTTTACTCTCCAATGTACAGCATGCTAAATCCGCTCTTCCTTGTCAGTACAGACTTAAATATTTCTCGCCAGTAACAGTGCTTATCTCTTGCTGACAAACCACCGAGCGGTTCATTGCTTCTTCGCAACGTTGATTGCTGAGGAAGTCCGCAGCATTTGATAGTCGGCTCTGTCTTCCATTCTGTGATGAAGAAGAGGATAGTTTTGTAGCAGATGACTTCATACCTTTCTTTAGGATGTCACTGCTCCTGTAATTATTTGCTTGCAGTTGCCAGCAATATATCTTCTGAAAATGTGCCTATGTACTATTACAATGGTATATTCAACCAAAACCATAATCAGCATTATAGCTGCACTAGGCTTTGTAAATAAGAGCGCCCTGAATTAGTTCATGTGACTGACGCCATCCAACACCTTCAAAGGAAGAAAAGGATAAAAAAGTAAAACCCAATAACCAAAACCACTTCTTGCGAATTTATTTGAACGGGAAGTAGTCGGCATCCTGGCGGTCGGGATATTGGCATTCAAAATACCGGCGCCAGAATCCCGACATCAGCCGGAATCCCGGCACTACAATCCCGACCGCTAGCATCCCAATGGTAAGTATTAGGGTTAGGGGGAGGGTTTGGTTTAAGGTTAGGGGTTAGGCACTTGGGGGAGGGTTAGGCTGTGGGGGTGGGGGAAGTTAAAGTTAGGCTGCGGTGGGGGGTTAGGGTTAAGTTGCGGGAGGGGAGGGTTAGGGGTTACAGTTAGGGTACTTACCTAGTTGGGTCGGGATTCTTCTGACTGTCGGGATGCCACTGTCGGTATTCCCAACCACCGGGATCCCGTAACCAACCCTTTTGAACAGTCTTGGCCAAGGCATGGACCTGATTTGACTATACACCCTGGCGTTATATTTAAAATGGTTATCAGTTGATTATTTAGACCTAATCCCAAGTGGCCTGATCCTGAGAAGAGCATTGTGTTCTAACATGACAGTATGTTTATAACGTTTTTAATAAATACATAATCTAATTATTGAACTTTTGCTTTAACATTAAAATTCCTGTCATGATGCCATCTATTCTCATTAATAAAATATTAAATTAAAAAGGCTATATAAAAAATGTATAGTTAAAATCAGTGTTTTGAGCTTTGGGTTTTAGAACGCTTACGGACTTGTCCTTTTTTATATATATATTTTACAGAAATATTTTTTTTTTGTTTGTTATTCTATTCTTGAACGAAAATAATAGTAATAATTCTAAGACTGCCGGTAAGCTATGGCCACGTTTGAGTTTCTTTCAATTTCTTCCTGTATCCGTGAAATCATTTTTCAACAATGCCTGTTATTCTTCATCCCCGTCTGTTCTGTAATCCTGAGATGACTCATATCAACACCAAGAAGGGTGAATTCTAAAATAGAATGTGTGCCGGTGTGTTGAGGATGCGATGAATTGTGCTTATATATGCAGAATAAATGATCTAAAATTAGTTTTCCTGTGAAACACAGTTATGAGTTCTTAGGTAGTAACAAGCTAAGCTGGCACTAGAGGCAGAGGGCAGATATTTGTTCAAAAAGGAAGAGCTGATCTTTCATATATTGTTTTAAGATGCTCTTCCTACACTTCATTAAAAAGATGCAATGGTATCTTGTTATGGGACGCTCATTAAGGAGTTACAAGGCGACGTCTCAGTCGTGCAACATTATATGCAAAAAAAAAAACCAGAATACTGATAATTTGGGAGTCTATAGAAAAAGATTGCTAGATTTAAAGAACAGGATCAAAGGATGACGACACTTATCTAACTACTGCATGGGGAGAACGGAACATGCTGTTAATTACAAAAGTAGAAAACACTCTATAGGGGTTGAGGTTGAGGGTATTATCAAAGCTTGGAGAGAGATAAAATTGTGAGACATAAAGTATCAACCAATCAGCTCCTAATAGTCATTTTTCAAACACAGCCTGTAAAATGTAAGTGAGAAGATGATTGGTTAGTACTTTATCTCTCACAATGTTATATTTCACCAGTTCTCAGCACAAACAATTTCAACAATGTAACCGCTGATATACAAAAGAAGAAATCAAAATAACCCAAATTATTAAAGGAGAAAAGCCCCGGAGCTGGCTATTTCATTGTTCCCTATTTTAAATCCTTTAGCAAAATTCTGAGTGCCAAAACACCCTCTAGAGGGCACAATATAGTTATTACAAAAGAGGGCAAAGACCCAGCTGTTGTTCCAACTGTAGGCACACATTACTGTTGAACACAGGTCCCAAGATTTATTCCAACATTTTGGCTTGCAGTCTAAATTCAGTTCTTCCATACTTGATTCATAATGTCTGCCTAATGCCAAGAACAGTCATGCGCGTCTGCTTTTTCATTATTTGAAGAAAACCTTTGATAAAATCCTATGGCCCTTTATGCAAAGTACACTACGTTAATTTGGATTTATGGGATAATTCATAACAGGGATCCAAGCACCTGCCAGGGTCTTGATAAATACCATACAAGATAATACTACAACAGATAAATACCATAACAGTTTAATGCCATACCAGATTAATACCATACCAGATAAATACAATACCAGATAAATACCATACCAGATAATACTACAACAGATAAATACCATACGAGATAATACCACAACAGATAAATACCATACAAGATAATACCACAACAGATAAATAATACCATACAAGAAAACACTACAACAGATAAATACCATACAAGATAATACCACAACAGATAAATACCATACAAGAAAATACTACAACAGATAAATACCATACCAGATAAATACCATACAAGATAATACCACAACAGATAAATACCATACAAGATAATACCACAACAGATAAATACCATACCAGATAATACCACAACAGATAAATACCATACCAGATAATACCACAACAGATAAATACCATACAAGATAATACCACAACAGATAAATACCATACCAGATAATACCACAACAGATAAATACCATACAAGATAATACCACAACAGATAAATACCATACAAGAAAATACTACAACAGATAAATACCATACAAGATAATACCACAATAGATAAATACCATACAAGAAAATACTACAACAGATAAATACCATACCAGATGAATACCATACAAGATAATACCACAACAGATAAATACCATACAAGATAATACCACAACAGATAAATACAATACCAGATAAATACCATACCAGATACATACCATACCAAATTAATGGCATACCATAAAATACCCTGCCAGATAAATATCATACCAGATAAATACCATACCAGATAAATACCATAACAAATAAATACCATAGCAGATAAATACTAGAGATGAGTGGGTTCAGATTAGTTCAGATTTCCACGCCAAGTTCGGATTTTTCCCGACACAAAAACAGGACTCTGAAAGAGGAAAAATGTCATCTTTCATGGACAAACATCATCATTCCTGGACAAAAGCCAGGAATGATGGTGTTTGTCCATGAAAAATGACGTTTTGCCTCTTTCTGAGTCCCGTTTTTTTGCCGGGAAAAATCTGAACTCGGCGTGGAAATCCGAACCCGCTTATCTCTAATAAATACCATACAAGATAAAAACTATACCAAATAAATACCACAACAGATAAATACCACAACAGATAAATAGTATACCAGATAAATACAATACCAAATAAGTACCATACCAGATAAATACCCTGACAGATAAATAGCATACAAGATAAATACCATACCAGACAAATACCATACCAGATAAATATCATACCAAATAAATACCATACCAGATAAATACCATACCAAATAAATACCATACCAAATAAATATCATACGAGATAATACAACAACAGATAAATGCCATACAAAATAAATGCCATACCAAATTAATGGCATATCAGAAAAATATCCTACCAGATAAATGGCATACCAGAAAAACACCCTACCAGATAATACCATACCAAACTAATAGCGTAACAAACAAATAAATACCCAACCAAATAAATAGCATACCAGATAATTAGCATACCAAATACATACCATGCCAGATAAATACCATTCCAGGTAAATACTATACCAGATAAATAGCATATCAGATTAATAACATACCAGATAAATAACATACCAGGTAAATACTATACCAGATATTAGAAGAATAACTAATGGTACCCGATTATTTGTCTTCCATGAGGTTCCGTCTTGTTATTGAGCTCTTGACAGCACAAACTAGTCTTATTAGGACATTGTGAGAATAGTTATTGCTAAGGATGAATATACTGTATATCGACATCAACTTCCACACATTTTTACATCTTTTTATAATATGCATGCCATACATTTCATCTTTCATTGTGTTTATTAACATCTTTTGCTGAATGAAATTGTATTTTGTGTTACCATAGTAACTGCTATAACTTATACTGTACTATGACAGATGTGTCAGTTTATAGATAAATGACATTCTTCTTTTGCTGTAGTACAGCAACACCAGATAATGTTTGATTTATTTTGTTTATGAAGTGAAATAATTATTCAAGGTAAGCAACAAGTACATGTTCAAACACGTATGACACATGCCAATACTGAGGCGGGACCCCATCTAAAAGCTGCTATGCTCAGCTTAGAATAGATACCTATGTACGGTGTTCAAGTAATAGAAAATATTCAAAAATAAGTGCTAACAGAGGTCTCGGAAATATATGTATCAATTCATTTATTTACAGTCTCTTATTTACAGTTTACATTTTTTGAGCACTTGACAGCACAAAACACATTGTAGCATTGCATAATTTTACAGTGCGGATTACATCATCAATCACTTTATAGTATATCGCCCGGCTCAAAATGCGTTGTGGTGCTGTCATTCACTCTCTCCTTCTTGTCTTCTACTCCTCTTGTAACAGTGACACCTCTTTCCTCCAGCTATTTATATATTAACTTATCCGCTGACTCACAACCTTTATTCTCCTGGATTCTGGAGGAGATTTACTAAGCCTTGGAGAGAGAAAAAGTGCAGAGAGATAAAGTACCAACCAGTCAGCTCCTACCTGTCACTTGACAGACTTTTGAAAAGTTAGGAGCTGATTGATTTGTACTATCTCCATCCAGTTTGTCTCTCGCCAAGGCTTAATACATCTCCCGGTCTGTGTCTTACGTAGTTAATCTACAGATATTTACAGACTTGTAGTCTCTCAGATACTCCTCAAAAAGGCAACCCACAAGGTTCATACATATCAATTAGTGGTACTCTGTATTTATCATCCTCTCATGCATACTCTCAGGACATGGAATGTGGGCGCGGGGTGCTGGAGAAGTGATGTGTCATAGTGGGTTTGACCCCCCAATGGACATGGTTGTCCGTCCACTGTCTACCAAAACACCATTGATTTGTTGCACACACTAGAGGCATCAGTGCGAGGAAGGCAAAGTACACCCCAACTTCCAACAAATCAGAACGAATGTGCCAACAACAAGTCGGCTGGATGATCCAGACTAAGGGGGGTATTTATCAAAGCTGGGAGAGAAAATTGTGAGAGATAAAGTACTAACCAATCAGGTTCCAATTTCCATTTTGCAGGCTGTGTTTATAAAATGATAGGAGCTGATTGGTTGGTAATTTTTTTTTTACAATTTTATCTCTCTCCCAGCTTTGATAAATACCCCCCTAAATCTGGATAGTTGAGATATATGATATTGTGATCAGCACACTTGTTATATCTTCACAGTCTAGAGCCTATTTATTAATAACATGCAATAGCCCTATCCATAATATGGATCTAACTCACCTATGCATGAGCATAGGTCATGCATGTATACAGCGACGGTCAGACGAGGAGGAGGCATTTGAATGGCTACCTCTCCGCACTCAGCGGGCTATCGCCATCTGAAGGAAGCAACAATGGATAGAACCCGGCGAAAAAGTATCACCTATGATGAATAGGTGTCGAAAAAAAGTGCAAAATTGGAGTTTTGGGGTACATACTTCCAGAAACCACCCAGCACCCCTTGGACTGTCTCCCAAAGGTAAACTGTCAAAATTAAAAAAAAAAAGTTACACAGGACATCCCAAAAAAGTACTTTCGTTTTGGGGACGGAAAAAAAAAACATAGTTGGGGGACAAACTTCTAAACTAGTGCAATAGACTTAGGGGGGTCCACCAGTATGCCCCAGGTGTTTTTTTAATTGCAGGTGGTTGCGGCAGGTGGATTTTTCACAATTTTGAAAAGTTCACATTAGCCACTTTAAAATATGCTTGGACTACTCATTTAAAAAAAAAAAAAAACTTGATAAATGCTATTCTTCATCACTTTTTCAAAGACGCTAAACAGCACCTATAGAGACCATTTAAGGACCCAAAATACCTTCAGCAGGGCTATTCGGGGGTACCCATAGTGAACCCCCATGTCACAGCATCTTTTGGGGGGTGCCGGACTGATTTCCCCAAAAATTACAGCATTTTTTGCTCACTTCGTGTTCACCGGGTCCCGTTTTCACCGATTTGGAATTGAATACTGGGATACGAAGGGACGAGCGTGATACTTTTTCGCACCCAAAACCTCCGATGTCGGCGAAAAGTCTGGCAACAGACTTTTCGCATCTAATTGAATATGGCCCTTAATCGCAATCAAGCGTCATATACACCCCTAGCACAATCAAGTGGCATACACCCTCACAGGATGTAGTCAGCATCCCGGCAGACGGGATACTGATGGTCTAAATACCGGCTCCAGAATCCCAACCGCCGGCATCCCGAAGATAAGTATCGGGGGTTAGGGGAGGGTTGTGTTTAGGGTTAGGCACTAGGGGGAGAGTTAGGGTTAAGGTGCCGGTAGGGGGACGTTAGATTTAGGCACTAGGGGTGGAGTTTAGGTTCAGGCATCGGGGAGGGAGGGTAAGAGGTAAGGGTTAGGTGTAGGGAACTTACCTTCCATTATCGGGATTGTGACTGTCGGGATGCTGCTGTCGGTATTTTGCCAGCCGGCATCCCGACAGCCGGGATCCCGACAGCCGGGATCCCATACCCAACCCCACTCTCACACCTACAATACTAATGGAGATTATAATTTTCCAAGCATCATGTTGCGGTTCTATGCTGGCACAACACTTTCAAAACTATTACACTATACAACAAATTAATGCTTTTAATTTGTTTCCTTTCTAAAAATAGTCATACATTACTAATTTGAGGTCAAGAAAAACTAAAATGATTTCAGAATGTTTTTACTAGCTCTATTTTTTGAGCTACACTACTTGCACTATAGTGTATGTACATTAGTAATATAGTCATAGTGGAAAGCTATTTTAAAATAATCTGATATTTTCTTGATAGAAAATAAATAACAGTTGTTTTAATTCAATCAGTCACAAATAAGAACAGAAAACGAAACAAACATACAGCAAACGAAACAAACATACAGCATAGGAAAGTACTATCTAATATAGTGGCCTATTCATGGGGGTGCTTTCTCTTTGCTTGTCGCTTGTACTCCTCTTCTGGGGCATCTCTTGTCACTGTCCAACAGTAGTGATCACCTACCCTGATATCTTTGTTCCATTGTTGAAATGTCTTGGTGGAATCGCTCACTATGCTTGTCACTCAGTGCACCACAGTTATATATTTGAATAGGGGAGGGGACAAATAGCTGATTCATTTAATTGGGTCATTAGGCCCCGTCCCCTCTGCGCGCAACGCAGATTGCTGGTAAGATTCTCTCCATTCTTCCCACTTCACTAGGAATACCCCTACATTGTCATAAATGGGCTATATCTCGGAACTCAGAGCTAACTGAGAGTTTTAATTGTCATATTCCTTCTTTGCATGCCGAAATCAATTAGAAGTAACTATTTTCACATCGGAAACAATTTCATTGTTGTGCAGTGCTATTAGTAAATATGCTAAGTCATATTATTTATGTACTGTTTGCTACATATTGTCATAGGGAAGTCTGAGTTTTATTGGGAGAATTAGATTGGATTTACTTTAAATCAAAATTTCAGATGATGCCTCTAAAATAAACACAACAATCTTTAATAAATCAGACATTCTACACCTGAATATAAAAATTACTTAGGAGCTGATTCAGACCCGTTCGCTAGGATGTGATCGCTCGTTGCTGATATTTACAATGTGCACATGTGTATGCATCGCAATGCGTGTGCGCGAACCCCTGCGGAAGATCAGGAAGCGTTCGCTCACCCAGCATAGACAGCCCAGCTGAATGAGTGACAGGAGAGGCCGTTTGTTGGTGGTAACAGGGGCAGGCCACTAAAAACAGGGGGGTGGTGGTGCGAACGCAGGCGTGCCTGAGTGTCTCAACGCCATTTCAGAGGCATGCATAGTTAACAGGCAGCGTCATTGTACACGTCACCTGGTTGAATTTCACACTGAAGTGTTCGCAGTGCTTGCCGCAGGTTATAGTCAACCTCAAGCGCTGCGATTGCATCCGATGGTGCTCGATGTACCAATAGTTTCATGCACTTCCAGGAGATGTCTTATGAATGGCTGGTGGGCGTCTGCAAACACAAAGTGATCGCACGCCAGGACATAGTGGGCGTGCTAACACCTTGCCGTGCGATCGCCTGCTTTGCCGGGCGTGCGCTGGATTTGCATAAGCTGGGTGCGAGCGAGCGGGTCTGAATGAGCTCCGAAGTTCTATTATTTTCTCTCTGCTTAAACTGCTGCCACTCTGGTGATATTTCCCCATACACACAGAACTGTGTTTATGCTCTGGATAGTGCAGTTTGCTCCTCAGCGTTCTAAAATTTATTTGAAAGTATTGCATAGGCCAGGCCAATCTGCTATTCGTGTTTGTTGCTGTTAAATGACTTTAACCTTTCCTTACTTATTATTATGACACGCAAAGAGTTCCCTCTGGCACTAATCATATGTTGCGTATGGTTAGGTGAACGTGTGTAAATAGTCATCAATCATGTCCTCTCCTACCTCTGTTCAGTCTATGTTTGCACACAAATACTACTGCCTGGGGCACTATGGATTTAATTTTTTAACCTTTAACTATTTATTATTATTACTATTATTATCATTATGGGATGCAGTGTCTTGATGTCGACAATCTCTATGGGACACGTCCGGTGCCGTTATCACAACACTCTTCTATTGGTGTTAACTGCTCTTTAAAGGGGAAGGCATTACATGTTTAAAGCACACTTACCGACTTGCAGGTCAGACTAGAAGGGGGCGGTGCAGCCGCGTAGATGGGCTGATTGCATCAAAATGGCCCCATCCCAGGGGCATATTTATAATGGGTGCAGGGTGTGCGTTGCACACGGGCCCCTGGGTCCAGGGGGGGGCCACACCACACACCCTGCACCCATATTATACTTACCACTCTGGAGTCTCACATCGGTGCCAGTGTCAGCTCTGCAAAAACACCTGTAAAATGGCCGTGGTGGCCATTTGCCCGGTGACCTCCGTAGGCGCTGTAGACTCTGGGCACACTCTAGTGCCCAGAGTCTATCAGTGCGGCACTGCGCTCAGTGCGCTGCCTGCCACCGGACTTAGAGGAGGGGGCCCGGGACGGAGACTGCACACAGGCCCACTCCTCTCTTGAAACGCCCCTGCCCCGTCCCCCACTGTACAGTACCGATGTCACAGGCAGTATATAGCAGGGGACGGGGCTTTGATGGCATGATTCAGTGCGAATTGCGTCATCACCCCTCTTGATGTTTGTGCAATAGAGGTGGCTGGGTCACATGATAGTGGTGATGTCATCAGTGTGCGTCAGGATGCCGGCAGAGAGGCCGGGCTCCACACGTGGACTTCAGTCTTGACGTAGGGGGATATCAGGTAAGACATGTTTTCCTTGTTTGTACATCCTTATGAAAATATGACTACTACAGTATATTGAAACATCGATACTTTCTACCTGTTGTTGTCAATCTTATTCAGTGTCCTGAGTGCCGCATTGTGCTGCTTCTATAAATATCTTGTACAGTATAGGATAATTTCTCCATACTCTCTAGAGGACAGGGAATACTGCAAAACGGACAGTGCAAGGTGGTTGGAGGATTCCAGCAGGTCACGTGTGTTTATCTTCGCATGGAAGTACCACTTTTTTGTCCTACAGACAACTCTTAGTAGGCTGTCATGAGATCTTCAATGTTTTCTATCTTGGATGCATTGTGCATGCAGTAACTTTGTTTTTTTAATGTTGGGAGCTACAGTATAGTATGAATGGCTTCCATGGGTGATTGTTATTGCTGAGGGTGTTGCGGCAGGACCGATGACAGAGGAGGGAATTGGGTTGTAAGCAAACTGCGGTGGCAGTGTTTAAAGTCCTCAGAGCAGTGAAACTTGGTAACTGGTATTTCATGGCGTTACCCATGCCCATCAGATTAACCCATGCCAAGTACCAGACTCACTTATTCTTCATTTAAAGCCCATTTATTTTCTCACAGAACACTTTTGTTTGCTTTTTTGGAGTTTAAAATCTTTCTGCAACGAAACTTACTGAGTTCCCTGGGCGTTTTACAAAGGTAATTTGCTATAAATATTTAGTAGACAAACATTGCCCTTTGCATATTAATTATGTTATGTAATTGTTATGCTATTAGTTATTAGTAATTTTAATAAGCACAACTTTACGTGTTTCTTCTTTTACGACAGATGCAATAAAAACAGACTCTGAGAAGTACATATAAATGAATGTGTAGATGCCAATATATATAGTATAGAGGGTCAACTTCATTCAAAGCCAGTTAATCTACCTGTATGCATTTTTGAGGAGAGCCTGCAGGAGAAGGGGGCAAACATGGAAAGAACATATAGATTCTTCACATACAAACTCCAGGTGGTGCCCTGTCTGCAAAGGCACCGAGAGGGGGGGTACTAATACACCAGGCCCGGGCTTGTGGTAGTCTGCACCATCCTCATCTCGTGGATACCTACCCGCCCCAAGTTTCCTTACTTTGCTCCGACAAGCGGGTCCCTCTTCCTCCGCAGCGCCAACTTCCCAATGACATCTGTCCCCCCAGCAGCGGTGGCCATCTAGGGGTGCAAGCCATCGATGTTTCACCATAGATGGTTTTGTGCCATCAATGGTGATCACAGATTGAACCATCGATGGTGACCATCTATTGACTGCCCACTTATGGTCCTCCCTTAAGCAAGGTAATATGATTATGCGTGGGGTGGGGTGGGGTAGAGGGAGTGATTGCGGTGCCACACATACAGTACTATTTTATTCATATATTTTTTGTTGGGGATGTGGCCACGCCAACTACAGTACCCGGGCCCGGCGCTGCTCCCTATGGCCCTACCACTGTGGGATTTGTAATGTTCTCTTCAATGTTGTGAGACATCAATACAGTCCATTGTGCCACTTTGCTGCTAATATTGATAACTAAAATCAGAGAAGATACCTCATCCTAAACACAAAAGAAGAGGCAATATGCAGTTACTGATGCTTTTAAAAATAAGCACAGATACTAAGAAAGATAAAACCCCTATCTTTATATGCTAATTTTTCATAAAAGTGTCAATTGAAAAATGAGGTCACATGACATTCTGCACAAACCTCGTCTCAATCTGTTCATACCATGCCCCTTTTTCACATGGTTATATTTTTAGCTAAAAAAAAATTTTTCATTGTACATGAAGCAGATTAGCTGCTTTCCAGGATTTTATCTTTAGTTATTGTAATACATTAACACTGGTGTGTGCTATACACTATATATCTCTGCAGGACTATTACCACATTAAAACGGACATGCCTGCCAGCTGCGACAGTTGATTGCACTGACTGGACAAGTCTGCACTTATGATACAGGAAATAACTTCCAGTGATTTGAAGCCTGTTCAAACTTTAAATGGGGAAAATAACCACATTTTCTGCAATGTAACAGGAACATCAGTTTCCAGTTGGTTCTTGTAGTTAGTGCTCCACACAGTATGAAGCTTTAATAATTGTCTGAGACTCTAATGCTTTCCACTCTGCTGGACGTAGTTTCGATTATCTATGAAGACATGACAAAGAGATATATTTTCTTAATGATCAATAAGATACCCAACAGGCAGGCTAGTTTCATTATATAGTACCTGTTGTCTGCCTTTGTGTCTGAGACTGTGTCTTATGCCCTATTTTACTACTGCTGAATGGGTTTCATTTTTTCCCCTTCTTCATAAGTTCTTTTTCTGTTACACAGGGAACTAGAAGTGAAATTCAATAAATAAATGAAGCATACACTACTGTACAAGCACACGGAATGTGAGATTTCTAGGGAAAGGCATCTACATGACAAGAATTGGTCCATATGTATAACTGCTGTTTTCTATCCCCCACTTCTATTTCACAGACGGTTTCATAATGTTTAATATACAGGTAACACAACTTAAATATTTGGAAACCTTCACCCTAAGGGACCCACGCATCTGAGAGGGAAAAGGGAACTCAAACCCACCGGGTATGCAGAGCACGGCTCCGGAGATTGTATGGGAGGTACAGTTGGTGATTGAGGATTGCTGGTGGAGGAGGCTCTGTAACGTAGCGCAGATTACCAGAACTGAGAAGAGCAGAGCACTGGCAGTGGAACTATGAACTGGAGCCTGCGGCAAACTAATTCACCAACTGAGCACTGCAACTGGGACACTGGAGGTAAACGAGACAAAGAGCACAGAGAACTAGCACACAGACTAGATGTGTAAGATGTTTCACTGGCAATCTGGGAGCCCTTGAGTACCCAAGGCTGGAGCTGGATTGGCTGTCAGAGCCCATGTGAATCATTCACACTGGATTGGCTCCTTCCTGACATGTGACCAAATTCAAGATGGCAATGACCAGCACCCAGCTTTGTTTGCACAGACTCCCGGCCACAGCAGCTCCAACATGCCCGAGACCCAGCAGTATTTCTGAAACAGCGCAGTTTGTGAAATGTTCGTGTGCTGCTGTGGTGAAGGTGTATCGTGACTGGACAAATGGCATCATTGTGGAAACTGAGGAGCACCACGTGCCATTGATGTGAGAGGTGTACGTCGTCTACGAAGGTGTGTGAGGGCCGACCAACATGCTGCAGTGGAGCGGCTCACCATCAGAATGTACCTGGGGGCCACCAGACGTGTCTAAAGTGACAGTTTAGCGAACCCTGCTGCATATGGGGCTCCGAAGCAAACAGACGGTCACTGCACCTATGCTAATGAAGGTGCATTGGTGGAAAAGGCTTCCATTTTCTCACCTGTATCGGAATTGGACCTCCACTAATTGGCGAAGGGTTGCCTTCTCCGGTGAGTCACGTTTCCTGCTTCATCGAACGGATGGACGTTGGCGTGTCAGACGAGCAACTTCGGAGAACAAACAGCCTGCAGTCATTGTTGGAAGAACACAAGCTGGTGGTGGCAGCGTTATGGTCTGGGGAATATTTTCATGGCATTCTCTGGGCCCTCTCATCCATGCGGAAGGCACCCTCCACCGTTCTGGTTATGAATCCATCCTTGCAGAGCATGTACACCCATACATGCTGATTGTCTTTCCTGAGGCTGATGGGATCTTCCAGCAAGACAATGGGACATGTCACATGGCTAGAAATATCCGACAGTGGTTGGACGAGCACGACCAAGACTTCCAAGTACTTCCCTGACCCACTAATTCCCCGGACTTGAACCTGATTGAGCATCTGTGGGACCTCCTCAATCGTTGCGTTCACTCTATGGATACTCCACCACGCACCCTCCAGCAGCTATGGGATGCACTGCAGACAGCATGGCTCCAGATACCTGTGCCAACCAACCAGCAGTTACCCCCCCATGAACTTCTACATAAAGCGAATGGGGATGAATTAAATGAAAATGGGGATGAAGCAATAATAGCTTAATTTGAACTCGCCAACTGTAGTTGTTTCTGTTTACTTATATATTGTCCTGTTTGTTCTGTGTACATTTTCGTCTTGCAAACGCTTTTTTTTTAAAATTCTTAGAAGCCCCACGTCTTTTGCTATCACAATGTGCAGTAAGCATAAGCAGACACGGACCGGGAGGCTGCATTTCCCATTGTAAGGGTTACAACGATGGAACAGAGAGAGCGAATATTTGCGGCCTGCGGACGGTTGAAAACATTAGCAGCAGTCTCATTGTTGCCAGATCGTATCACATACCAGATATTATAGCACAGTAACCACCATCACCAGTCAGGCAGTGACAATAGATTTAAAAGTACTCTCAATCAAATGAGTTAAGGCTGTCAATGAAATATGAATAAAAACTAGGTTAATGTAAAATGTAAATTTCATAAGATGAACAATTGAATTTATCTATCTTTCTAACAGCTATTGCACTAATTGGTAGTTAATATTAATATTTATTTTATAATGTATAAATAAATTTTTATAGTAAAATAAACAATGAAACTGGAGTTGGCAAACCCCAGAAACACTGACGAAAATTAACATAGGATTGGGAGTCTTTGTATATCTATAGATACAACTGTCTTAAAATGAAAAATTTAAATATATATATATATATATATATATATATAATTTTGGTAAATTGTAGCATATCGAACTTGTCAGAGCAGTCTAGTTAATCTGGTAGTGAATGTACGTACATTGAGGTGCAATGGTATATGTCCGTAGCCGTACACATGCGTTATAGCTATGCCTGGCTGATAAAGTATATCTGTAACATGCTTACAAGAGTGGAGCAGATCTAACATCTGTCCGATGCTAATAAATAAATAGAAAACATTCAGTGCGCGTATGTTTATTGTGCTTATAGAATATTTACATAACGTAAATGAAATTTAATTTAGAACTACAGTACTTATAAATATGTAACAGTGGTTATACAATAAATGAGGTTATTCATTAAATGTCACATTACATATTCAGATTTCAGTGCCCTGGGCTGGTTGCTACAAAAAATGTTTGTTATACAATTTAAAGGACGCTTAGAGGAGAGTAAGAAGTCCAATAGACTTTCCTTAGCAAAAGTCCAATTTTGTTCTTGTTTCCAGCCAATGTCCCCAGGCAGCTGAAGGTGCAATCACATACCTTGGTTCATCGCAAAAAAAATAAAATCAGGACTAGCCATGTGTTCATCCACTCAAGCCACGTTCAGATCCACCAGTTCACTGATGTATTGCATGAATCCCCAACCACAAATTGTCACTTTATGGCCCAAAAAATTAGGTCCCCAGACACATGGCCACCCCTATGAATTATGAGCACTTGACAATTTTTGACAGGGGGTGTGATTCTATCTACAGTATGTCTTTACATCAGCAGTGTATGTTTTATGGCATACTCGCCTACTTTTGAAAATGCATTTCAGGGAGATTGTGAAAGCAGCACCTATGAGCGTGGCGGTAAAGTGGGCGTGTCCTGCTACGTCTGAGAGGTGTGTCATAACATTGATTTACATCCACATGTAAATGAGCCCCAAAACCAGTTAGTAAGATCTACTTGTTGATGAAAACACACTGATACTTCTCAGAAAATACATGTAGCCATAGGGATCATTGTGCTTTCTAACCAATGCAGGGAAATTATACTAATGATCCCATTTGAATGTATATCTCTGTTTTTTCTTTTATATAACAGTGTCATAATGGGGGTAAGGTGAAATGAGGGAGATTGGTAGACTCTTCAGGGAGACAGGGAGATTGTTGCTATTTCAGGGAGTTTCCCTGACAATGAGGGAGAGTTGGCAAGTATGTTTTATGGTATGAGTAGGGGAAGGTGGGACTAGTTGTTTCAGAGGCAAAATGTTACAATGAATCTAAAACCGCGCCCACTTGGCGCCGCGGCTCGTGGGACTGGGATCCATTTTGAACATGTTACCGTCAGTGCTTAGCGAAGCGACGCTAACGCAGATGTGTTTATGTACCAGGTACCTGAACAAACTCGTTTTTCTTGTTCCAAAGTAATATTTTTCACCTAGATTTGAAATCGTATCTTGGCTGCACTGTGTAAGGGGTTTATCATTCAGTTTGTTAGAATCACAGACCATTAGTGTATTTATTATCATTGTTATAATCGTGAATTGAAGCACGGAAATCGGACTATGGCCATCTTGGTTATCTGATGTCACAATATCGGAGGCAAGTTGTTACTTGTAACACCGTGCCCCACAGTCAGTGGCGGATTTCCCACTTGATGGGGACGGCACAGCAGGCTGCCCCCCCACGCCGAACGCTACATATGAGCAGCAGGCATTTTGTTTGTTTTTAATCAGAGAGGGAGAGTGACTTCCTTGTGAGCAGGGGAAAAGAGCTACATGGACAGAGCAGGGCTGCTGTCAAAACCTGGCCATGTATTGCATGTAAGGGTGGGCTCATATTGCATGTGTAAGACGTGATGCAGTAGCAGTTACTTGCACTGATAGCGAATCAGAAATCAGCAGTGAAGACGATGAGTGATGTCTGTGATCATTATATACAGTATATACCAAATATATGTCAAATGTGATTTTGTGATAAACCTACAAAGTTTTCTAATGAACGCATTTTATATTAAGATTTTGTATAGATTATTTTATCAGTAACAATTTGACCCAACCCTGTAACAATTTACCCCCATTGGGGGCAGATTGTCACGATTATTTTTGTTCCGAAAAACATATATTTCATTGTTAATAATAATAACTGGATGTAACTTACACCCAATATAAATAGAAGAAGCAGGGACAGACTGGGGCTGCTAAGCAGCCCTGGTAGTCCCCCTGTGTGCGCGCCCACAAAAGGGGCATGGTCTCACCTCACGAGGACATGCTGCGAGTCACTGGGGCGTGGTCTAGCAGCATAGCCCCCGTCTTTCAGTATCCCCGACCGAGCAGAGTACTGGGAGGCAGACGCCGGACCGGCCCAGCTGGCCATCGGCCCTTCTGGCATTTGCCATAAGTGCCAGATGGGCAGTCCGGCCCTAGAAGAAAGAATACTGTTTCATTTGTAAATTTTTCTGTTTGGTTGTGATTAAAGATTTTTGATATATTTTAATTACTGTATTTTTGTAACAGCTGGCCCCATCTTCCCCTACTCTCTACAACTGATGGGAGATGATTCCATAAATCTGTCACCTATTCTGTAAAGAAAAGGTTCAACCTTATGTTACCTTTCAGCCTCTTATTTTCCTACAGAAAGCAGAAAAGTATTAATAATGGGCCTGATTCAGCAAGATTCACAAATGCAAAGCTGCACGCAGGTGTATGACACCCCCTGCTGCATTTGTGATCCCAGCACTGCGGCGGAGGTCGCAGGCTGGGATCACCATTACGATCATCAGTGGTCGCTGGTCACGATGGTGGGCGGCGCTGGGCCTCCGGCCAGCTGAGTTAGTTGGCTGGCTTGCGAGCCCAGGACACTGCGTTGATCAACGCAGATCCTGGGCTGCCCACTCCCGGGAAACGGGGCGGACGCGCCTCCGTTTCCAGGAACGCCGGCCGCCCCCACCCCCCGCACTGCCCCTTAAATGCCTTTTCCTGTCAATCAGGCGGAGGCATTCAAGGGTCTGCGTGCAACTATACAGGACCCATTCTCCACACTTGCAGAATGGGTCCTGTGCACGCGCAGATTCCCTGCTGAATCAGGCCCAATTTTTGGAATGTCATCTTAATAAGGGATATGATTTATTATTTTCCCCATTAATATATATTGCTAAAACATCATATATGATGCCTTTCAGATCTATGAAGGAGTCAATTTACAATTGTGTAAAGGCAACTTTTACAAGCCGAATACTTTGCATCCAAAGGTGCAAAGAAAGAAAAAGTGCCAAGCAGAGAAAAAGGAAGCACAAAAAATATTAATAAACACATAAAGGATACAACGCCTCTATGGCAGGTCGTAACTTGTTGAGTACAGGTTCTGCAGACCATGTAGCAAAACACACCCGACAGAGACAGTCTGTTAGCCTAGGGGAGCCTGTATGGATTAGGCAATTAGCATGCTAATCAGGCTCTTCAGTATGCAAATCTGCACCAGGGAGAAGCGCTAGCATGGTCAGGGGGCTTGCGCCTTTAGGGACAGATCACTACTAGGGGACTATTTATTCTTGTACCACAGCTTTTCAGCAGCCTTTAACAAAAGCTCACAAATGCGCCCGTTTGGAGAGGGATGACTTGCGGGTTCTCCACCCTTGGTTCAAGTTGTGAGATGATGATGATGAGGGCCGCTGCTCATGTCTTACCAAACGCATCTGAGGCACACTTATATGCAAGTATGGCGTTGGCTGCGATCTAATTACTGTAATGTGTATGACCTGCCGTGTTCCTGTCACACCTGTTATATGCAGGGGGAGGGAGAGCAACTGCAATCTATGCAAAGTTATGGTGCATACACACAGTCAGATGTGTCAAATGAACGATTTAACGATTTTTATAACGATTTGAACGATTGAATGATTTTGACTGCATTAAAATGACTGATATCGACCAAATCTCACTGCAAACACATCAGATGTCAGATATCGTTATCTGACATGTGGGAACGCGCATCGTTCATCGTTGAAGCCTCACATGTCAGATTTTCCTTCAGATATGAACGATTGAACGATTTCTAAAATCGTTATCGTTCAGATCTGAAGGAGAATCTGATCGTGTGTATGCACCATTAGTTGTAAATCACATTTGTGGACAACTCTGTATATGTAGCAAAATGGACCCAACTTTGAATCAGGCCCATAAAGAGCATGTGTATCTTAAGCTGGGTACGGTCTTCCCAATGTTAATAAATCCCAGAACACACGATAGAGCGCACTCGCTATGCAATCTTCTATACGTTGTGTCAGGGGATTCTGGCCCTGATTCAGAGCCGGACGCTCTGACAGAGCGCTCGCTCTGAATCAGGGAGTCTTTTTTTTTTTTTATGGAGCGGCCCACAGCTAATGCGACCGGCCAGGATGATGGTCGCGATGGTCAAAACCATCGCAACCATCGGGCTTGCGACGAGACCCTTGTGGTAGGGTCTCGTGGCCGCAAGTCCCAGAGAGCTTTCAGCTCTAACAGAGCCGAAAGCTCTCCCACTGACAGCGCTTGCGACCGGGTCTGAATCAGGCCCTCTGTCCAATTGATTGTTTCTCCTGTACACTATGGGTCTGTTTCAGCACGGATCGCTATTGCGATCGTGGTACCAATCGCGCACGCAGTTCTGCGAAAATATGCTAATGAATGCAATGGCAATACAGTAGCAGGCCAACATAAAGACGCCAACTTCCCCTGTCTCACATCCGTAATACCTTGCAATCCAGCGAAAACATCGGTAACATTGAGTAACATCGGAGCCTCACGCACAATTACACCAGGTCAGACCTTACTTAGAAATTGCCAACCTTCCTGTACACAGTGTAAGCCCAAGCTGCGTATGTCGTTGCAGTGGGCCCTGCAACGGCATTCAAACGCACTGGCACGCCTGCGTTTCTCAAACCACCCCCCCATCACCACCACCAAACGGTACTTCCTGTCAATCACTCTGCGATTGGTCTGCATACTCAATGCGATCGCAGTTCCGGTCAAAGTGAACCATTCGCGCGCGCTGGGATGCATACGCATGCGCAATACACAGCAATCAGCCATGTACGTCCTCTGTAGTAGTTGCGATCCTTGCTAAATCCGGCCCTATATGCGGTTGTGCGTACACGCCACACAATGTCGTACATTGCATCGTCCCCATCTGACATGCAGCACAGCAGATAAGACGTAGCAATGAATGACGACCAGAAACAACATATTGGGTGTACACACTATATGATATGTACGATATATCGTTCCGATCCACATTGGGTGATAGATTGTGTAGTGTGTACCCATCCTATCACTACTTACAGCTCAATTATGTTTTCTACAATAGGAGGGGAATAGTCTCTGCAAGTCTAGGCAGCTAGGCAGTATACTGTATCTGCGTATTGTATTGTGACCTTCAATATACATTTTTATTTATTTATTACATTCTTCTGAGAATGATCAGTACATTAGCTTAATAAAATAAGACTAGTGAGGACATGGTGAGAAAATTAATTATTTGTTAATTATAACAGGGATATAAATTTACTATTCATATTGCATAATTCTGGAAAGCACATTACAATATAGCTTATTGGACTTCCAGGGACAGTACAAAGGCCCTCATTCAGAGCCGTACGCTCTGAGCAGAGCGCACGCTCTGAATGAGGGCCGGCCTCCATTTTCATGGAGCGTCCTCCTGGACGCTTGTATAGCTGTGGGTCACCACCCACAGGCTATACGAGCGTGCATTGTGATGGTCGCGATGGTCGAGACCATCGCGACCATCGAATTTGCGAGCCGGAGCCTGCGGTTGAGGTTTTCAACCGCAGGCTCCGGAGTGATTTTGGCTCTATCAGAGCCAAAATCACTCCCACTGACATCACTAGTGATGTCAGTGGGCCGGCTTCTGATGGGAGGCGTTCCCGTGGGAACGCCCCCGTCAGGGAGGCACGCCCACCAAAGGGGGCGTGCTGTCAATCAACATTGACAGCACGCCCCCTTTGATCGGACACAACGAGCGAAGGACTTTCCTTCGCTCGTTGCGTCTGGCGCATGCGCACGACGGAGCTCCCTCCGTCGTGCGCATGCTCAGTCCATAACATCGACCCACTTGCGAGCGGACAGCCGCTCGCGAGTGGGTCTGAATCAGGCCCAAAGTTCTATAAATGTATCCCTGGAAATGTTAGTACATAGCGCTCTCCTTATCGCTCTCCTTATCACCCTCTTTATCGCTCTCCTTATCGCTCTCCTTATCGCTCTCCTTATCGCCCTCCTTATCGCTCTCCTTATCGCCATCCTTATCGCCCTCCTTATCGCTCTCCTTATCGCCCTCCTTATCGCCCTCCTTATCGCTCTCCTTATCGCCCTCTTTATCGCTCTCCTTATCGCTCTCCTTATCGCTCTCCTTATCGCTCTCCTTATCGCCCTCCTTATCGCCCTCCTTATCGCCCTCCTTATCGCTTTCCTTATAGCTCTCCTTATCGCTCTCCTTATCGCTCTCCTTATCGCCCTCCTTATCGCCCTCCTTATCGCTCTCCTTATCGCCCTCCTTATCGCTCTCCTTATCGCCCTCCTCATCGCCCTCCTTATCGCTCTCCTTATCGCTCTCCTTATCGCCCTCCTTATCGCCCTCCTTATCGCCCTCCTTATCGCCCTCCTTATCGCCCTCCTTATCGCTCTCCTTATCGCCCTCCTCATCGCCCTCCTCATCGCTCTCCTTATCGCTCTCCTTATCGCCCTCCTTATCGCTCTCCTTATCGCCCTCCTCATCGCCCTCCTCATCGCTCTCCTTATCGCTCTCCTTATCGCTCTCCTTATCGCCCTCCTTATCGCTCTCCTTATCGCTCTCCTTATCGTGCTCCTTATCGCCCTCCTTATCGCTCTCCTTATCGCTCTCCTTATCGCCCTCCTTATCGCCCTCCTTATCGCTCTCCTTATCGCCCTCCTTATCGCCCTCCTTATCGCTCTCCTTATCGCTCTCCTTATTGCTCTCCTTATCGCTCTCCTTATCGCCCTCTTTATCGCTCTCCTTATCGCTCTCCTTATCGCCCTCCTTATTATCGCCCTACTTATCGCCCTCCTTACCGCTCTCCTTATCGCCCTCCTTATCGCTCTCCTTATCGCTCTCCTTAGCTGATAATATTGAGTTTCCCAGTTTTATCTCCCCTGTGTTTATTGCTGGATGTAGCTTCTTCTTACTCACTATTCTGTAGTGATATAAATGTATTAAAACAGTATTTAAAAATGTACTACTAGATTTGCATTATATTTATCCATTATTTATAAAGTGCTCACATTCAGTGATACACTGTACAACTAGTAAAATATAAACAAACATTACATAGCTCAATACACCATAACAGGGAAAAGGGGGCTCTGCTCATTAGACCTTACATATTAACGACAAATAGCTTTTATTTGGAATATGTTTTTGTGGCAATTTACTAATGGGCAGGCGCCAAGACACAGGCTCCAATAAGAACCCATCCCTGCGATGAATAACAAGTATCACTTTGCTTCTTGGTATGAAACCCAGGCACACGACTGGGCAAGCATTGCCTTTTGGTCACACATGGGCAATATGAATTAAAATTGCAGTGGGCATCATAATCAGCTCCAGCCCACTGGGGAGTATCCCTCTCTGGCCCAGCGGCAAAGTGAGCTAACGCTATCTTCAGATGGAGTTAGCTATCACTGAATCTGCGAAAACTTTTGGTTTTCAGACCTTAATAAATTGCAGTAGTGTACATTGTATGGGGACTGCTGCGATTTTGTGTCAAATGCATTAGACACTTGATAAATATCTACGTTCTCTGTCTGATTTATACGGATGAAGGGTCCCCTAAGGAGCCTAGACTTTCTTATCGCCATTTATCGTGGCAGCGAGAAATTCTGTACCGCGGGCATGTATCATCCAACACATGCAGGGACAGGGGCTCCAATATGAGCCCGTCCCTGCGATGTGTAAAAGTAAAGTGATCGCATTATTACTTTCATTTTCCGGGGGTGGCCTCGCTACTGCAAATGCATATGCGCGACTGGAGAGAGACTATATGTTTTGCGTTATGTAGCCTTTAGGCATCTTCAGATGGCATTAGCTACAAGGGCCATTACGGCAATAAAGCAGCCGCTGCTGTTGTAATTCAAAATGGTGGACCAAAGCAAATCTCTCTGGGACAGGATAGACTTGAGGCATGTGACGGCTTTATGGATGTAAGGGGTCTATGTACTAAGCCTTGGAGAGAGGTAAAGTGGATGGAGATAAAGTACCAACCAATCAGCTCCTAACTGTCATTTTTCAAGCACAGCCTGTAAAGTGACAGGAGCTGATTGGTTGGTAGTTTATGTCCATCCACTTTATCTCTCTCCAAGGCTTAGTACATAGACCCCCAAGTGTATTATTACCACAGTGTCCATATTGAGAAGGTGTAAAACCTTGTGTCTGAGTAACGATGACTGCACACAACACTCACAGTAGTCAATGGTTTGGATTTTATAACAAAATGCTGTGCAAAGGTTATATATTTGTCTTAAACCTGGTATATTTTATGTACAGTACAGGTGTGCCAGCCCAGCAACAAAGAGTGCCTGGAATTTGTTTTCAATTAACTCATATAAATAGCAATTGTCACATTATTTGTATTCATTTAGCATCTTGGTAAAATATAGTAGCATTGTTTTGTCAGTGTTGCTAAATACACTAGCAGTATTCCTCAGGCTATGTCACTTTTCACATTCAGCACTATTGGTAATGGTTCTCCATCATACACAGTGATTGTAGCCATTTGGAGATTAGTTCTGTTATTAGCCAAACGCATCAATGTGACATGTAGGCTCCAGCCAGAGTAACCAGTGTGTGTTCCGCTGACTGTCTGAAATTGTACAATGAGGTGATTTAAATGAGGTGATAGTTTAATTAAGAAGTGAAATATTGAAGACTGACCTCATTCAGTAGCTAAGAGTGAGACTGGAGCTTATGTCACTGCAGCAGTTTCCAGCCCTTTCCTTGTCCATGCTTTATGTCAGCCTCCTGTTGGTGTAGTTGGATAATGGCATTGTTCTGCCTTTGTGCAATATTAATGGCAAGGGTCCTAACTGGTTAATGCCCTGGGGCCCTCACAAAATTTTAATCTGGCATGGTGAGGCCATTCCCCACTTCAGTGGTGCATTTATGAAGGGGGCCCTGAAAGTCCCAACATGGCCATGCCCACACACTGACCACACCCCCTTTACATACTGGGGACCGCCATCTATTATTCATGTAGTACATACTTTCCTGCTCTTCCAGGACGGCCGAGAGCCCCCAGAAAATCGGGTGCTGCTCCCAGCCCCGGCAAGCGTAGCAAGTCTCCCGGAATGGCCGCCACCCCTCCCCTGTGCTCCCCGCCTGCACCCACTTGGCGAGCAAAGTGGGTGGTCCAGGGGGGGTGGGGCGATGGAGCGATTCTTGCTGAAAAGCGTCATCAATGCCCCACCCCTGCTTTACAATGCCAGTAATATCGACATTGTAAACCGAGGGACAGGCCGTGATGACGCGATGGCTCCGGCAAGCCCCCGCGCCGATCACTTAAGCCTCTCCCATGCCCCCTGATGCACAACCTGACTGCCCCCTCCCGGAGGGGTCTGCCAGAAAGTTGGTAAGTATGTGTAATAACTGTCATTTATATAGCGCGCACATATTACGCAGAGCTTTACAAAGAATATATCAGTCATTCCCATTAGGATCTTACAATCTATAGTCTCTACCACTTAGACACACACAGACACTAGGGTTCATTTCTTGTCAGCAGCCAATTAATCTACTAATATGTTTTTGGAGTTTGGGAGGAAATTTGAGCACGTGGAGGAAAATCCCCACAAAACTCCATGCAGATCGGCCATTTCCAATGCACGACAGGGAACATACCTCCCAACTGTTGGGACAAAGTGCAGGGGCGTTTCTAGAGAGGAGGGGGCCCGTGTGCAGTCTTCAACACGGGCCCCCTCCTCTCTGTCTGGCGGCCAGCAGCGTACTGAGCTGTGCGCGGCCAGCGCCAGAGTTATAGACTCTGGGCACTAGAGTGCGCCCAGAGTCTATAGAGTATGCGCAGGTAACCGGCCATTTTCCCTGTACTGCGCATGTGCAAACGACTGGAAAATGGCCGTGGCGGCCATTTTCCAGTCATTTTTACAGCGCCGGACCCCCGCGCCGACGTGGGACTCCGGAGAAGTAAGTAATACTATGGGTGCAGGATGTGCGGTGCAGGGCCCCCCTGGACCCAGGGGCCCGTGTTCCCCGCACATCCTGCACCCATTATAGATGCGCCCCTGACAAAGTGGTACCTGTGTGGGGAATTGGAAATGAATCCCCCCAGAAGCTCCCACCCAGGTTTTCATTTCTTACCATTCACCTCCCTTGTAATTCATTGTCTGTCCCTGCTAATTCATTTACTTCACACACCCACTCCATGGTAATTAATTTCCCACCCACCCACTGCATAGTAATTCATTGCTCAATATTTCCCAGGGTTAGGCGGAGGGTTGGGTTTAGGGATAAGGGTTAGGTTTAGGAATTAGGGGGAGAGTTAGGGGTAGCCTGCGGGGGGAGATTTAGAGTTAGGCTGCAGGGAAGGTGGGTTAGGGGTTAGGATTAGACAATTTACCTTTGGGCGTCCGGATTCTGACTGTCGGCATCCCGTACCCAACTCTCCTGAGAACCTCACTGTTCTTAAGTTGAATAAGGTCTGGCAAATACTGTACATTCTCTAGAATATTCAGTTGCTGCCCTTTATTTACTTGTCCTCAAGAGTACAATGTGGCCTCTTATCTGTTTATGAAGAATTCATGCACAATTCTCCTGGTGGTAAACATTGGATTGTGGCCAGATGAGAGTCTTAAATTCTCTTAATATGTAAGACATTTTGAAAGACCATTAAGACATATTAACGCAATACTGTATTTAATTCTTTGTAAAAAGCATATTACCCTTACCAAGATTATCAGTTGTTATTGTACTGGTTATTGGTAACTTGTACTGCCCACGTGATTTCTCTCCTGCAATAGTACAGTAGTGTATGCAATCTGCAGCTAATGAGGTGCATAATGCAAACTTGGGGAAATGTGAATGAATCATGTTACAAATAGCTTTATATTTGAAAGCTTTGTAATATGTGCATTATACTGTACAATCAATGATTTATCATTTATAATCACTAGTATGATGATATGTCCAATTATGTTTGCAGTGTACAACTTGTATATGTGTAGTATATAGTATTACAACAGCATTTACAATTACTTTAAGTTCATTGTGTATCATTGGAGCAGTAAACCATAAGCTAATATATGTTAAGTGTTGATTGTGCCCCAATAAATCCAGTATATGACATTTAATATATGGTTTATTTTGGGTGCTGCCAAAAAAAAGGCTTTTGTATAGTTTCAAGTGTTTTCCCTCTGCTCATTAAAGAGAAACTGTTGTATAGTAATGTACATCAAAGCATATGTGTTACAGTATTGGGCTACATAGTATCTTACTTGATTTCACTCCCGGAAGGTTCGCGGGACTCCCAATTTTCTTGGGAGTCTTATTGACACCTAGAAGCTTAGGTCATGCTGATTTAGATATATATATAGATTATATAGAGATATATACAGGTTGAGTCTCCCATATCCAAATATTCCAAAATACAGAATATTCCGAAATAAGGAATATTTTGAGCATGACTGAGATAGTGACTTCTTTGCTTTTTGATGGTTGAAAAGTAAACAAACTTTTTTTAAGGCACAAAATTATTAAAAATAAAGTATAAAATTATCTTCAGGCTCTATGTATAAGGTGTATATGAAACATAAATGAATTTCATGTATGTACACAAACGTTGTTTGAGCCACAAAATTATTGAAAATATTGTATAAAATTATGCTACAGGCTATGTGTATAAGGTGTATATAAAACATAAAAGCGTTCTGTGTTTAGATTTGGGTCCCATTCCCAAGATATCTCATTATGGTATGCAAATATTCCAAAATACCAAATATTCCGATATCAAAAATACCCCTGGTCCCAAGCATTTTTGGATCTGGGAGACTGAACCTGTATCATATTTCTACTTGTACTACATTTTTGTCTCTTTCTCTGAAATTCTTCTAAAAGTATATTTTAATAATACTCATAAAGTGTAAAATATACAGCAAAACTTATGAACTTAGCACGTCATTTAAGGAAAGGAAAAGCATTGTTTATTGTGGATGTAGCCTGTTTGTGACTGTGATCTAGTCAGCTGATTCTGAATTAGAATAGCTGAAACTGATGAAGACAGATTATATATAATTATTAATAGTAACTAATAAAATAAAACCCTCATAGGAGCTAATAATGTGTCATTCCCAAATCACTTCACCCTTCTCCCACTTTGTTCAGAGCTCAGCAGACCAGGAATCCCTCTAGGGGGTACATTTTCCAAAGGTCGATTTTAATCAATTAAAAAAATAGTTTTAAATCGATCAATATCGATGTTGTGTTTCAGGGGCTAAATCACACATTTACTAACACGATTTTTTAATATTGATTTTTTAAGTATTAGTAAATGAGCGATTTAGCCCCTGAAGCACAACATCGATGTTGATCAATTTGGATCTATTTTTAATCGATTAATATAGGCCTTTAAGTAAATTTACCCCAAAGGAGTTATAGACAGTAAGGCCATAAACTGTATAACTGATGTCAGCTATGGAAACGAGGTCTTACACAGTGAAATGCCGGACCAGGTCCAGTTTCTGATCAGGGGCCAGCAGTCAGACTGCTATTATATCACTACAAGATTCCGATATTCTGGGGCTGAAACTTTACAATAATAAAAGGCTGATCGTTTTATTTCACTTTAATTCCCTTATTTATTTTTTCTTTAAATTCGTTGGTCAGATTCACAGTGTTTTTCTATTATTATTATATATTTTTTTTATTTTCCCCAAAATATCTTTTATTTATTTTTATATAATGGAATGGAAAGATCAGGGCAGATCAGGGCTTTCAGGCGATCCAGCTAACCAGCTACAACATTTCGACATTATAGAGTTGACATAATGAGTGTCAACATTATGAATGGGTATGTCCATCACAAAGATGTAGCCATGATCAGCATGGAAAATTCCATCATGCCTATGGGACGTGCAAAGATACACTCTCTGATAGGAGTATTTTAATGTCAGAATAAAATGCATCTCTAAGGGGTGTGGTTGGCTTGTGCTTCCATGCCCTTACCCTGCTCAGTGAACATGCAGTCACTGTCCGCCTTAATTATCTGGTGGCTTAAATGGACATGCAAACACTTCCAAATCGCTGGTAGTGACATATTGCCAGCCTATATAGATTACTACCCCTCCAGCAGTCTTGTGCTGTCTTCCACAAATTTGATTGGTGGATAGCACTAGCCAATCCCCAATTAGCAACTCTGGTTCAGGGCTGGCACTACCAACCCACCTTCACACTGCTCGGTAGATCCTGAGTGAGGATTAGAGATGAACCATCTTGGTCAGCCCGCCCTGTGTATTTTTTATTATTATAAAAACATGAGTTACTTATGTGTGGTCTCAGCACATCATGATTTCAGGATCTGTGGGTTAATAAATTAAGACCATATATTCCATACAGCAGTATAATCCGTCATCACGGTAATAGTCTTATGTTTCTGTACATAGATGGATACAGTCTGAGTAACATTCATAATGATACATGTGCAGACAGAATGTCTGTAGAATGCATTAAAATATCTCATTATTTATATTCCATTAACCATTGTTTCTTCTGCACTTGAGAAAAAGAAAACCAGCGCTAATGGTGAATATAATTGAAACCTTGTATTGAAGGCATGATAGTAAAATGCACAGATCTAAATCCTACAGTTTTGGTATTTACAAATACACTTCAGTGTGATGTTATTATTCTGCTCAGTATATTTTGAATGTATACCCTAATTCATTGTACTGAATGATACACATAGAGGACCTCATTCAGAGTATCTCGCTCGCAGGGAGCAATAATCGCACATCTGCGCATGCTTATAATTCGCAGTGCGCAAGTCATTCGTTGCGATCTGATTTTGCTAGCTCGCAAGCCACTTTCAGGTCGTTGCTTTGAGTGACAGATAGTGCCGTTTGTGGGTGGTAACAGGGGAGGGTGCTTGTAAACGGGGGAGTGGTTGTGCGAACGCAGGCGTGTCTGGCCGCCAAAACGGCGTTTAAAGGGCGTGCATAATTATCAAAGTAGCGTCATCGCACATGTGACTTGGTTGTTTTTTAGCCTGAACTGCTCGCAGAGCTTGGGGTAGGTTAGGTCAACCCTAAGCGCTGCGAGCAGCTCCGATGGCCCTCGACGTTCACGATTAATCAGACTTTTCCCGGAGATGACGTGTGCTGCGAGTGACAGGTGGGAGGTTTTATAGTCCAGCGTACGCTAACTGCCTTCGCTCACTAAGACATAGAGGTCGTCCTTACAGCGCAAAGAGCGATCGCTTGATTTGCATACCCAGCCCCTTTTTGCAAGCGACCGATCGCATCTTGCGAGAGACTCTGAATGAGGGCCAGAATGCTGTTATCATCTCTATGCACTCAGCTGTGTCTGGGGGGCTGCAGGTACAGTATGTTTGTACTGTACCTGAGTTTTCTAAGATTTTATTTCTGTCACCAATCCACTTCATGGTTTATAACCCAGTGTGGTGGTATGATCTCCTTATCATATATGTAATTGGATTCCACCCATAAAGTCAAGCAGAATTGAAGTGACATTTTGCACAAATTGAGTTTGAGCAGGGAGAGGGGGGGGCACAATGCACCTTGTAGCACATGTTTATATATTACATTATGTAATGGGTAAAGCGGAGTATGCTGATATTGTTTGGTTGCATTTTGCTATAAGTTGTCCTTTAAAAGTCTAAAAAGTAACTTAAACGTAATTACCATGTGGAAAAATCCATAATATAGTGAAAACCCTTTTACCAGGTGAAACCCTCCAGTTTGCTGTAAATAGATTATAATGCATCAGAATTTATTATCAGTAATACATGCTTTCCAACCGTGGCCTGTGACTCTGAACAGAGGGTGATGCCATAATGAAAACTGCACACACAAGGGATGATATTGATTTGGATGGATCTTTGTGCACGGGCACAAATGGCGAGTTTACAGAGCTGGAAGTGTGCCAGTACTGTCCCAGCGCCGGCCAACAAGTGTCTGCCTGTTTAAATTTGGCTCCAGCCGCGAGCCAATCACAGCCAGCACATGGGCTGGCAGCCAATCAGCGGCGAACGGTGGTATGTGGCACCCCTCCCTCAACTGTCCCTAGCTATCATTGGCTCGCGGCCGGTGCTTAAAACAAAATGCTACCGAGCAATGAGGGGAAGGGGGCAGGCACCAGAGCGGAGCACAGCACTGTGAGGTGTGTGTGTGTGGGGGGGGGGCTCGTGCTGTGTTCTGTTCTGTGAGGGGAGGTGCACTTCGAGGAGAGGAAGTGGGGGTATGGATATATCAGGGGGGCTCTGGATTTGGGTAAAGCCCCCCATGATATTTCCATGCCCCCACTGACCACTGCAAGTTTATGTATACAGCACATGTGCAGATACGAATAAACACATTGGGTAATTTTGGGCGGGACCTGGGATTGGTTCAGGAACCGCCCTGACTTGTAGGATTGTATAAAAAGCTCTGTGCATGCGAGGAAGGGAGGCCTGCTTTTGATGGATCACTTCCATCTAGCATGGGGCTGGTCAAGTGCACTTACTAAATATAATGGTACAATCCATGGGCGGCACAGGTTTCTGCTTGGGCACACACATAAACCCCCGCATTAGCCCTAGGGACTCACCACTACAGCCACTTTGCATGCCATTCAGAATCAGCCCCACAGGCTGCAATACTGATGGATAATTGTAGGATAAATTTCACTCTGACCAGTACAAGTAACATTTCATATCATAGGTTTGTCCATCAACCATCCATGGTTAGCGGACATGGCAAAGTTCCAATGTTTCTCCGCCATTGGATGGCAAAATCATTGATGGCAGATATCCAATGGTTAATTGGAGGGGGGGATTGAATTGTACAGTGCTTAGCCCCCCTTTGTACATTTCAAAGCACTGCCCTCCTTGGATTCTCCCCCCACTGTCACATAACGTTGCTAGTGACGCCCATCGATGGTTTGAATCATAGATTGCTTTCTGTCAATCAATTCCTATCACCATGAATTTACTTTACTTTAACCACCCCCCTTATACAGTGTCTACATAATTCTTTACTGTACCTACTTTTTCCACCCCTATCCTCCCTCTCTAGTCTCCTCCACTTGCTGTTCCCCCTTTCTCCTCTCCTCTTCCCCCTTCCAACCCACTGCTTCTCTCCCCACCTTTCCTGTTCCTCCATTCTCAACCACCTCCCTCCCTCCTTGGTCTTGCTACCCCACCACTTAGCCTCAGTCCCTCCTGTCTCTGCCTGTCACCTCCAGGGCTACTAAGAGAAATCCATAATCCTGGGCTCCGGTTCCGCAACTTCCCAGAGGCCCCCCTGCAGGGGGTGTGGCCACAGCATGTTGGGCATGGCTGCACCTCTTTGAGGGTGTGTCTAGCCTGTGAGAAGCACCCACTCAAATGAGCATGGCGGGACAGTCCCATAAAAGCGGCATTTTTAGCCGAATGTTTTTACATGTTATGATGAAACAGACAACATCTCTATTTTATACATTTTTCATGTAAATAACAAATAAATATATATGCTACTGAGGAAGCCGCTGATACTGAGGCAGAGGCGGAGAAACATGTTTTATTGCCTGTTCGAACAAACCAGCTGAAGACCACACGTTCCGGAGCTCCCTTATCAGAATTCCCCCTCCGTTCCCTTGCTGATGGCATACGGATCTGCTCAGATAAGTCACTGTGTGTGATATCACAATTATCCTCTGGAGCAGAGTGAGAGAAAGGGAAGAAAAGGCCACCCACCGAATGAGGTGGAGGACAAGCCCCCTTCTTTTAAATATTGGAGGAAAAATGTGGTGATAATAACATATATTTAAAATTATTCATGGCCATGATGGATTATTTCTTACCATAAATATAAATTTTTTTAAATTGATGCATAGGAACTTATATATCATTGATATCATTGATACATACACCTGGTGGATGCAAAGCATTCAGTTTTATACATGCGAATACATATATCGCTGATCCAAATATATCTGTGGATGCAATCTATTTTGTTTTTACAAAGTATATGTTCACATCTCGCAAAAGAGATTTTATTGCCAGTGTGCTTGTGTAGTCAGCTATAATCATAACTGGAGATTATTTGTATCTAAAGCAAAATCTTGCACCTTAAAAAGATCCTATTGTCACTGTGTCTGTAAATTCAGCCATAAACAGAACTGTTTGCTGTGTACTTAGTGATACTGCAGAACAGACATTATTTTTCACAAATCTATACAAAATTGCAGTATAAAAGGAAATATATGGTGTTAGCTGGAACTAAAACTCATATACAATATTCCAGAAAAGGATAATATCAAGGGAGGATAATAAAGGCCTCAAGTGGATACACATTATCTGCTAAAAAGTGAAAAAGCTACAATTGTTTCTGGTTATCCTAAATGAGATCTGCTGTTTATAGATCTGTGATGTTTTTATGTGTGCTTTAAATGCAACTGGTTACTTACTATAACAGATATTAGTGGAAAATATTTTTTTTAGTAGTAACATTGGAGGTGTATGTTCTAAGTAGTTCATCAGTGAATTACATGTGAATGGTTAATAAGTATTCTTCTTGGGAAAGTGTTTTTGTATATTGAGAATTTTGAATGTGTAGGAATGTGTGTGTGTCATTAAACTGTTTTAATAAGGAAAGTAGATAAAATAAAATATTTTTTTCTTTATACATAAAACTGTCTGCCAGCGCTCTCAAGTTTGTATTTTTTTTTTAACTTATAAAAGAGGGTAGAGTAAATCCTCTGCTATAGAGAGCAGCAGGCTAGTCAGTGGTCAATTAATAGATTAATTTCAGGTGCCGGTGATTACTTTTTCTTTTTTGTTATTAACAAATAAATAAACAGTAATATAATACAATATTTGTTATAGAGGTACTGTAGATGATCGATTAATTTTGACATAACATCAGGTTATTTTAAAACACATATTCCGCAACATATATATATATATATATATACATATACATATATATATATACATACATACTGTATATATATATATATATATATATATATATATATATGTGTGTATATACTGTATATATATATATATATATACACATATATCAAAGCTTCCCAACTCTCATCCTAACCCACTTCTCCATGCTCCTTCCTCACTGTCTACCCCATCTATGTCATCCCTGTCTGTTTGCCCCTCCTATTTAGAATGTAAGCTCTCACGAGCAGGGCCCTCTTCCCTCACGTTATTTTTCTTTCCCTTATTTATACTATCATTTACTTTTAATGACACAAACGGTACCTAACACTTGGTTGCTGACGCCTTCTGCTTATTTCAGTGTTATGTTCATAACCACGTCCTTGTCCGGCATTGTTTTGTACTGTTAATAACTGTTTTTCTTGTGTGTTCATTTGTTATGTACTTTGTAAGGCGCCACACAGCTGAACATTTGTGGCGCTATATATATAAAGGATCAAAATAATAATAGATGTTAAGTATCAATGGTGCCATCGATGTAGATCATCAATAGTTAAGCAATCAATGAACAACCTTATCATAACATAATATAAAATAGAAGATTTGCCAACAAGTTTTTACAATAGAGTACACTGTCACAATTTATGATCAGTGCCACCTACTGTCCCTCCAGTGTATCTTAACAAGCAATACTCTGCCTGTAGCAGTTACCATACCCCCACATTATTTAGGTTGTTTTACTTGCAATCAGAGTGAGGGAGGTGGATAAAGGGTTGAATCTTCTTCTTTATGTGCACCAGAAAGTTACTCTAATAGATCATGAAAATCACATGGTTTTATTAAATATTCATTGGCTGTATTTAGCCGTATATCACTGTAAAAAAATATAAATCCAGAAATGCCTCACACAGGAAATGTTAGGAGTAACAAATTCATGGGTAAAAAAAACAAAGTTGTGAGTCACATGGGAACTAAGGCCCTCATTCAGAGCCGTACGCTCTGAGCAGAGCGCACGCTCTGAATGAGGGACGGGCTCCATTTTCATGCAGCGTCCTCCTGGACGCTCGTATAGCTGTGGGTCACCACCCACAGGCTATACGAGCGTGCATTGTGATGGTCGCGATGGTCGAGACCATCGCGACCATCGAATTTGCGAGCCGGAGCCTGCGGTTGAGGTTTTCAACCGCAAGCTCCGGAGTGATTTTGGCTCTATCAGAGCCAAAATCACTCCCACTGACATCACTAGTGATGTCAGTGGGCCGGCTTCTGACGGGAGGCGTTCCCTTGGGAACGCCCCCGTCAGGGAGGCACGCCCCCGGCACGCCCACCAATGTTGATTGACAGCACGCCCCCTTTGATCGGACACAACGAGCGAAGGACTTTCCTTCGCTCGTCGCGTCTGGCGCATGCGCACGACGGAGCTCCCTCCGTCGTGCGCATGCTCAGTCCATAACATCGACCCACTTGCGAGCGGACAGCCGCTCGCGAGTGGGTCTGAATCAGGCCCTAAGCCAGCTAAATGTTACAAAGTACCTATTAATAAGTCTCCTGGATGTAATTGGATGTAAAATATTTCAAGTTCTCCATGATCCTTGTTCTGTTAGAGGAGATGCACTTTAGTACGGGCACAATACTTCAGGACTCTACATTGCCCTTGGGTCCAGTACCGGTCCATTTTATTTACAATTTACTTCTGTGAGAGAAGTATGTATAATTACTCTCCCAGATATATAGATGAATTAATCTGTGTATGTATAACAAGGAACTGTTAGTATAACCTATTGGTATCACCTGTTTGGTTACAATAGGTGTCAGCGGAATGTGAAATGGTTGTTAGTCACAGGTGTCCTTAACCAGGTGGGTTTATATGGTAAGAGCGGTGTACACAGGGTTAACAGGGGTAACAGCAGCTGTGCAGCGGTAACAGCAGCAGAGCTCAGGCAGTGTTGCCTACCCTCCCGATTCGGGCGAGAGCCTTCTGATAAACGGGTGCAGCTCCCGCGTCCCCGGAAAGGGAGGCAAGCATCCCGCCTGCCACCGATCCCCCGTCCCCACCCCCGCCAAAACATGTTAAACCCCCGCAGTGGGGGGGTGGCTGACGCGATTCACGCTGAATCGTGTCATTTTGGCCCCGCCCCCTGCTTTACAATGGCTGTTTTTTCAGCATTGTGTAGCGGGGGCGGGGCCAAAATGATGCAATCGCATGGCCCCACCCCCTGTCACACCCGCAAAATGAACTCAGCCCGTCCAGCCACACCCCCTGTTCTGCTGATCTGGCTGCTCCCTCCCGGAAGGAGCAGCCAGATAGCCGGCAAGTATGAGCTCAGTTAAGGAGTATTGCACAGCCATGCGGTACTGTGGTAGTCTACACAGTAGTGCGAAGCGCCCAGATCCCCTGCAGCGGGATACTGAACATATCCCGTCTGTATGGCCGACCTGCCAACTAACCATACACTGGCTGCAGGAACTACCAACATTGACAACACTTCTGGTTCCAGTGACCAGGCATGTCGGGCAGCGGATTAATAAGTGTACACAAATCGTATGATGGGATGGCCCATCGGATGGGCGACCGATCTATCACTCAGGTGTGTACCCAGCATTAGGGACACTGTGGTAAAATAACCTGTGTGCAAAAAGTCTTCTATAGATCTTTAACCATTTAACCACTTTACTAACTTTTTTATTTTTTTCTTACAAAAATGCCTTATTTTAATTTATTTCAAATTTAATTAGGTTTAAAACCTACCGTAATTAAAAATGTATTTTCATTTTTTTTTTTTATAAAAAGAAAAACATGCCTCGGGGGCATTGATCCCAACCCTATATCCATAGGCCCCCATTGTAACATTGCCCCTTTATTGGTAATAGTGCTAACCATCCGCGCTCTCCCAATGTCCATAAGTCACCACTGTGGCACTAACCTCCTTTCCCCGAGTCCTGTGAATTAGTGCTCGGGGGGAACTGCATTCTGGGGTGCAAATTCAGCATTGATGTCGGTGGTTCCGAACCGCTACAAACTGAGAGCTGGGGAAGCTGGAAGAAAAATTTTCGCCTTTTATTGAAGCTGGTGGACAGCACGGTTGCATGGGATGGGACCATGGACCTCATTCAGAGTCTCTCGCTAGCGCTGTGCGCTCGTAAGTGACCCGATGGTTTGCGTACGTGCATGCGCACGCCTCGTTCTGCGCGTGCGCAAACTACTCTGTGCGATCGCAGGCCGCTCGCTCGCCCAGCAATGACAGCCCAGTGAAATGAGTGACAGGAGAGGCCATTTGTGGGTGGTAACAGGGGTAGGACACTAATAACGGGAGTGGAGTTGCGAACGCAGGCGTGCCTAGGTGATTCAACGCCATTTTTAAGGCGTGCATAATTAACAGGCAGCGTCACAGTACACGTCACATGCCTGATTTTTACACTGAAGTCCTCGCAGTGCTTGCGGTAGGGTAAGGCAACCACAAGAGCTGTGATCACTACCAATGGTGCTCGATGTACCAATGTTTTAAAACACTTCCTGGAGATGACGTGTGCTGGTGGGCGGCTCTGCCTGTGCCATAGGGCGTATGCTGGACACTCGCTAAGACATGGTGGGCGTGCTTATGCCTTGGCGAGCGATCGCTTCCCGTGGCGTCACTTTGACAAATTTGCATATGCTTGATGCGAGCGAGCGGCTGCTTGCGAGAGACTCTGAATGAAGTCCATGTCAGTGGAAGTGCGGCTGTCTGCGGTTGCGTTCCATGTGATGACGCCAGTTGACTGGTGAAAGCTCTTTATACCTACTGTATCATGTTGCTCCCAAAGTATACAGTTCTGGACTTTTTAACATTGTGGGGTAAATTTACTAAAGTTTCGGGTGTACAAAAGTGGGTGTATTCCCCGAGCAAACTAATCAAATTCTAGCTAGCCAGACTTTGATGGGTTGCTAGGGGGGAACACGTTCACTTTTGTACACCCGCACTTTAGTAATTTTAGCCCTGAGTCTTTAGGACATAAAAATTTGCACATGGTTTGGTGCGGTATCCGGATAGAAGATTGACAATGTAAAAGTCGACAGTCAATAGGTCAAAACCAGATAGTCAACCTGCAATAGGTCAACAGGGAGAAATGGTCGACAGGGTCAGACTACCAGGGGGGACGGTTAGGGTTAGGCACTAGGAGAAGGGTTAGGGTTAGGCACTAGGAGGAGGGTTAGTCACCAGGGGGAGGGTTTGGGTTAGGCACCAGGAGGAGGGTTAGAGTTAGGCAGCAGGGGGATGGTTAGGGTGAGGATTAGGCTTACATTACAAAAAAATATTGTGTCGACCATTTGTGCCTTGACCATTTGAAACTGTTAACATTTAACCCTGTCGACCTTTTGAGCTGTTGACCTTTTGTCGGTCGACCTTTTTGTTCCCACCGACCATTTTTGGCCATGTTGACCATTCTGTGTCGACCTATTGAATGTCGACCTTTACATTGTCGATCTTTTATACCACACCCATCTGGTGCAGAGTTTAATTCTGGCTATAGCTATGCTGATAGATGGGGGAGATATTTTGCAGATTGCTACCTATCTCACCTATACCAAATTAAGGCCAGTACAGTATTTCTACCCTCTGACATCATTGAAATTTGCAAACATAAACTGATAAAAGTCATTGGTGAATTTCCAGGACGAGGAGCTGAGGTTCAGCCTAATCTCATGTCGGCAGGAGCTGAGATATTGTAGCTCTTGCATTTCTGTAAAACTGGGACCTAAGTTATTAATTTGAAAATTTGTTGTTTTTTTTTACTGAAAATTCCTTTGGCATAAAAAATTCAATGTATAATGAATGCTGAACACTACGTCCTCTGTGTGACTAATGTTTGAAGAATTGTATATCTGTTACACTTTCAAGTAGTCCTCACATAATACAAAAAAATCTGTATCTGCGTTTAAGCTGGTCTGATTTACCTAATTTCCATTCTTAAGCCAGCTGCTATTGAACCATCTACTGCAAAACTCTTAGCAATGAATTCCGCTCACAAAGAGAATATTCTGTTTAATAATTGGTTTATGATTTTTATATTCAGAGACAGTATATTGGAAGATCTCATGTAAAGCTGAATATTATCAGATATAAGCAAGTTTCAGAGTAATGTATCTGAGTATAATCCATCAGACAGCTACAGTAATTGTAATAGTTGCAGAAACAGCATCAGCGATTGTAAATTGTCCTCACAGTTTCATTCTTGCATTACGCTTAAAAATAAGTGGGTTATTTTTTCAGTTGCAAGGATAGACACTCTTATGTTTTCAACGGGATGTAGTCAGCATCCCGGCTGACGGGATGCCTACGGTCTGAATACCGGCGACAGAATCCTGACAGCAGTCAGGATCCCGGCTCCAGAATACTGACCGTCGGCATCCCAAAGGAAAGTATTGGGGGTTAGGGGGAGGGTTAGGGTGCAGGGTTAGGGTTAGGCACTAGGGGGAGGGTTAGGCACAAAGGGGGGAGGGCAGGGGTGTTTTGAGAAAAGAGGGCGCCCGTGTGCAGTCTCCGACACGTGCCCTCTCCGCCCGGCGGCCGGCAGCACACTGAGCTGTGTGCGGCCAGCACCGAAGTTATAGACTCTGGGCACTAGAGTGTGCCCAGAGTCTATAGTGTATGCACAGGTCACCAGGAAAATGGCCACGGTGGCCATTTTCCCTGTACTGCGCATGCGCAAACGACAGGAAAAGTTTTACAGCGCCGGACTCCGCGCCGACGTGGGACTCCGGAGAGGTAAGTAATATTATGGGTGCAGGGTGTGCGGTGCGGGGCCCCCCTGGACCCAGGGGCCCGTGTTCCCTGCATACCCTGCGCCCATTATAGATACGCCCCTGGGGGAGAGTTAGGTTTAGGGTGCAGGGAGGTGGGGTTAGGTTCAGGCACTAGAGTGGGAGGTTAGGGTTAGGCACCAGGAAGGGAGGGTTAGGGTTACGGTTGGGTGAGGAAGAGGGTTAGTATACTGACCAATAATGGTCGGTATGTTAACCCTGTCGGGATTCTGACTGCCGGAATCCCGACTGCCGGCAACCCATACGCCAACCGATTTTCAAAATGCTAATATTGTTATACATGTATTTAGTATAGTTAATTGTTAATTTTTGCAATAAAGGCAGCTATATGTAACTACTACATGTTGTCAGAGCTGGGGGGTGTTACCTTTCCTCCTGTCTCTCTTCAGCGCAACCAACATCCTCTTTTACTCCTCTCTCCCCCTCTTATATTTCTCTTATCAGTACTTGATTTTATTATATAGATTATTCTTAAAATTACTTTATTTCTTTTCATCTTTACTAGTGTAGTTTTTGTGACGTTCTCCCCTTTTCTCTTCTACAGAGTGTTTTTTGTTTCTGTGTTTTACATTCCTGGGTATCTTTTTCCATTCTTCTATACTGCTGTACATTTTTGGTTGTGGATAATGGGCCTGTCCAGCAAGGAATGCAGTTGCTTATACGCACGCAATCGGCCAATTGTTGGGTTCTGTGCATGCGTATGCATCACAGTGCATATGCGGGAAACCGGCCACTGCGATCGCAGTGACTACGCAGACCCATCGCAGACTGATTGACAGTAAGTGCCGTTTGTGTCCCCAATCCCTGGGGATCCTCCCCTATAAATTCCATTTCCTGACTGGCCTCTGTTGCCAGTACAACGTCGCTTCTGCTGAAGTTACAGCTCTGTGCTGAGCTCCCAGGTACTCAGTATTTGAATGGTTCCAGCCTTTTACATTACAGTTCCAAGTCTGGTTATCAAGTCTCCTATTCCATCTAACATTCCAGTCTGGTTTTACCACAGAGACTTGTTATCATTAACCTATATCGGTTCCAACCGATACCTTCAACCATCGGTCCCATCCGATACATCCATCATCGGTCCCAAACTGATCCAGTACTACAATTCATCCTCATCGGTCCCAAACCGATCCAGTAATGCAATTCATCATTATCAGTCCCAACCTCATCCAGTTCTTCAATTCATCAACATCGGTCTCAAACTGATCAAGCTCTTAAATTCATCAACATCAGTCCCAAAGCGATCAAGTTCTTCAGTTCTTCAACATCGGTCTCAAACCGATCAAGTTCTTCAATTCATCAATATTGGTCTCAAACTGATCAAGCTCTTAAATTCATCAACATTGGTCTGAAACTGATCAAGTTCTTAAATTCATCAACATCAGTCTCAAACCGATCAAGTTCTTCAATTCATCAATATTGGTCTCAAACCGATCCATCTCTCAATCCAGCATCATTGGTCCCAATCCGAGTCTGCCCATCTCTTCAGTATTATATATCTAGTTCCCATTCCGACCTTCTGTTTAATAAAGACATTTACTTTACTGTCCTCGCCTTCGGGCCCATCATCCTCTACAGTTCATATATTACTACTCTTCAGCCTCCCACACCTGTTCCGACCAACTCCTAACCTCAGGCGTGACAGTCTGCATATGAACCACAACAGAACTTGGCTGCTGCCGCTGCACTGTAGCATTTCGTATACAGATTTAGCGACTCAGGTGCACACAGTTATAGAAATTAATCAGCACAGTCTTCTGGTGCGTCCTAGTCGAATTGTATTGCAACTCATTTTCGGGAAAAAAACGTCGCTAGCTTAGTTGAACAGGACCTGTTGCACCGAGATGGTCTGTTTGGCACGACTGCAGCAATGATGTGTGAGGATACATCTGTATCAACTAGACAGGTTTTTGCGTCACAAGCAGAAAGATAAGGAGTTAGAGGAGCTATAACCAGATGCAGAAGACAGATGAGGAATACAAGTGGGTTAGTAATGTGGACAATTAAAGGACATGAGGGATATCTGACAAGAGCCAATCATGTTGAAGGCCTAAGACGGGCAGTCAGGTAATGGAGGGAGATAGACATTGATGGATAAGATAATTGTGATGTGAACATGTAGGCAGAATGACAGCTGACCTGATAATGTTGTGTGTGTAAGTGACCACTGATACTCACTGTATGTAAATGACTGAAAGGACTAGTTACTAAGCAGTGTTAGGAGACAGAGTGAAAAGTGATAAGGTGCCAGCCAATCAGCTCCCAACTGTCATCTATGTTTGAAAAATGACAGTTGGGAGCTGATTGGCTGGCACCTTATCACTTTCTTATCACTTTTCACTCTGTCTCCTAACACTGCTTAGTAAATAGACCCCCCTAAGATTCAGTAATTTTATATAATCAGAAGCTCTATAGTCACTTCTGACAAAAAGGAATGGGGACGGCTTAAGTGGGCGGTGCATGGGGTGTGCTGGCGCAATGACGTCATCACGGCCCGGCCCCCGCTTTACAGTGCCGATATCACCAGCATCGCAAAGCAGGGGACGGGGCTACGATGATATGATTTAGCACAAATCGTGTCATCCCCCCCCCCCCCCCCGATCACCGACTTTCGCTCGTTAAGTGGGCGCAGGGGGGCACGGGGGGAGGAGGCCATCTGGGAAACTTGCTACTGTTAGGGGACGCTGGGAGCGGCACCTGATTTTTGGGAGGCTCCCAGCCGTCCCGGGAGAGTGAGCAACTATGCAAACTATTACCAAACTCTGTGCTTACAAGTCACAAAACTGATTTTGTCCACTTGGAACAGTAAACATAAATTTAATCTTACCGCCCTAATGTATTTCTTAACATGCATTAATTACCTTCAATCATTCACTATCACCCTAATTATTATAGATGTGTGGATCAGTTTTCCGGAAAAATAAACACACCTGAGTTTTGGGGTTCAGAGTCAAATTGAATCTTGGATCGGATCACTTTTGGTGTTCTTAGTAGAACCGAGTCCCGGCTCGGGTCTGCCATAAGTTCTGAGCGCTGGTTTAAAACCGAATCTTGGTTTTGGTTTGCTTTTTAACAAGTCCAAATTATATGATTTTGGCTGTTTTTATCAGTTTCCAAAACCGTATCCCAACCATAACACTTGAGGGTGGGTTTGCCAAAATCATAACCATAACATTTGAGGGTAGTTTTGCCAAAACACTGAGGTCCGCGCACATCTCTACTAATTATAGACACTGTACAACATTAGTTTGTGGTGGGTACTAGTTAATTATATTGGCACCACTTGACAAAATGGCACCACCCACCTATCACTTCAACCAGGAAGTAAGGTGCCCTCCTGCACGTTTTGTCTGTATTTCAGATTATTTGGAGTACGGGCACCTATTAACACGGAGTAAATGTAATGCGGGACATGTGGGTTAAGTTCCTGATTTAAATTGCGCCCATACAATTAACAAGTTCCAGCTGGTTACACTGGGGCTAATTCACTACCGTACGCAACTGCATATGTAATAGCGATTACGGACGCAGTTCAACTGCGATAGTATGCTAATCCATTGCGATCGCAATGCCCTTGCAGCATAACACAAGGGCGCCCACATCCGTAATGTTTAGCAAGGCTGTGTAACCATCGGTACAATCGAGTGCCATCGCAGCCTAACGCACACTTGCACAAGCCTGGAGCTTACTCAGATATTGCTAACAACCACACACGCTATGAGACCTCAGACTGCGTAGGCCGACGCAGTGGATAATTATGCATGCCCCTGCAACGGCGTTGAAATGCACTGGCACGCCTGCGTTTGTCTGACCACCGCCCCCGTTACCACCCACAAATGGCACTTCCTGTCAGTCACTCTGCGATGGGCCTGTGTAATCACTGCGATCTCAGTCCCGATCGCAATTACTAGTTCACGCATGTGCGCTGCGATGCATACGCATGCGCAGAATGCAACAGTCGGCCGATTGCATGGGTAATCGCAGTTGCGTACAGTAGTGAATCAGCCCCACAACTGTATAGCTGAAATGTGTTGCTTAAGATTCTAATGCTTAACCTTAACATTTTCAATTTCATTTTTATATGCACTGTAAATAAAATTAAGCTTGAAAAGTAACTGGGGCAAAGGGACATAAGAATAATTAAATCTTCCATATTCATTTCATTGTTTGATTGCTGTACTTCTAACGTGTCACTGTTCTAACATATTGAATCCCACACTCTGAAATATGCTCCGAATGGATTCTCACAATAATAGAGCTGCCTTTGTATAACTGCTTTACAAGTTACATGAAGTCAAAATGCACAAGGGATAATTGCACGGACTAAGCATATATTTTATATATTGCAAATTAGTGCTTTTTAGATGTAATGTACTAATAAATGTTATAGTAGGTGTTCCCCAAGGTTCCGTTCTTGGACCTCTACTATTCTTCCTCTATACGTCCTCTCTAGGTGAACTCATCAGCTCTTTTGACCTCCATTATCATCTCTATGCTGATGATACTCAGATCTACCTTTTCCTCCCCTGACCTCTCCCCCTCTCTCCTCACTCGTATCTCCAACTGTCTCTCTGCTATTTCTTCCTGGATGTCCCAGCGATTTCTTAAACTTAATATGTCTAAGACTGAGCTGATCATTTTTCCACCCTCCAACATAACCTCACTTCCCACTATTTCTTTAACAATTGATGGCACAACTATCTCTTCTAGCCCCAAAGTGCGCTGTCTTGGAGTTATCCTGGACTCCTCCCTCTCCTACAAACCACATATCCAGAGCCTCTCACAGTCCTGTCGCTTCCATCTCAAAAATATTTCCAAGATTAGACCCTTTCTCACCCAGGATGCCACCAAAACCCTCATACACTCATTGGTCATATCCAGATTGGACTACTGTAATCTTCTCCTATCTGGCCTCCCCAACTCCCAACTCTCTCCTCTCCAGTCTGTCCTCAATGCTGCTGCTCGACTCATCTTCCTCTCCAAATGCTCTACATCTGCCTCCCCACTCCTACAAGCTCTCCACTGGCTCCCCTTCCCTTTTAGAACCCAGTTCAAGGTTCTCACACTTGCTTACAAAGCCCTCACCCATTCCTCTCCCATTTACATCTCTGACCTCATCTCCCTCCACTCTCCAGGCCGCCCCCTTCGCTCAACCAATGCACGCCGCCTCTCATGCCAACTGATTACTTCCTCCCACTCCCGCCTCCAAGATTTTGCCCGTGCTGGTCCCGACCTTTGGAACTCTCCCCATCAGACTCTCTCCCTCCCTCCCTCTCCCTATCAGACTCTCCTCCTCTTTACAATCCTTCAAATGGGCTCTCAAGACCCACTACTTCATCAAAGCCTTCCAGCTCCCATCCTAACTTGCTGCAACATGCTCCTTCCTCCGTTTACCCCATCTGTGTCACACCTGTTTGTCTGCCCCTCCCCTTTAGAATGTAAGCTCTTACGAGCAGGGCCCTCTACCCTCTTGTGCTTCTCCTTACTTTACTTTCACCTACTTCTTACCCCCCACCAGGGCACCTAACACTTGGTTGCTTACGCTCTGTGGCATATCTAGGTGTTATGGTCACTTATGTATCAATGTATATTATCCATGTCCTTGTCCTATTTTTTTTACTGTAAGCCAGTTGTCAAATTATTTGTTTATGTACTATGTAAGGCACTGTGGAACACTTGTGGCGCCATATAAATAAATGATAATAATAATAATAATAATAATAGTACATCCACAGCAGGGGCGTATCTATAATGGGTGCAGGGTGTGCAGGGAACACGGGCCCCTGGGTCCAGGGGGGCCCCGCACCGCACACCCTGCACCCATAATATTACTTACCTCTCCAGAGTCCCACGTCGGCGCGGGGGTCCGGCACTGTAAAACGACTGGAAAATGGTCGCGGCTGCCATTTTCCCATCGTTTGCGCATGCGCAGTACAGGGAAAATGGCACCGTGGCCATTTTCCCGGTGGCGGTGGGCATTTTCCCGGTGACCTGTGCAGACACTATAGACTCTGGGCACACTCTGGTGCCCAGAGTATAATTCCAGCGCTGGGCGCGCACAACTCAGTGCGCTGCAGGCCGCCGGGCGGTGAGGACAGGAGACTGCACATGAGCCCCCTCCTCTCTAGAAATGCCCCTGATCCACAGCCAGTGGACGAACACAAAATTTACAATGCACAGATTAGCCTATGAGACAAAACAATTGACCACATGAAATTGCAAGCCATACCCTTCTCATGCCATCTCCAGGTATCTTTTATCCTACAGGATAGGAAGGTAGCACTGCCTTTGTCAGCCCTGGCTGCTATTCGGCGGTTCTCAGACAAGGCCACCAAGATTTTTTTTCCGTGGCAGAAAAACTTTCTGCCCACCAGATCCAGATACTGTAGCCACACTGGAGATCAGCTGCTATAGAACATAAAAAGAAAAGCCCTCCATTCTGCCCTTTATTGTTTTAAGCCTTTTTTTTTTGTTAATAACAGTTCGAGTCTAAACAGTTTCTGGGTTCCAGTCAATAGATCTACACTAAAAAGGTAGATAATGTCTAGATAGACACCAAATGGTAGACAGTCAATAGGGACAAAAGGTTGACGGGTACAAAAGGTCGACACACACAAAGGGTCAACATGGTTGAAGATAGACATGTACAAAAGGTCGCCACGGTCAAAAGGTTAACATTGAAATGGTCAACACAAAAAAAATTTGGTCGATACACTTTTTAAAAAAAAACATATTTAGGGTTAGGCACTTACCGGAGGGTTAGACTCTAGAGGGACATTTACCACGATGGTTAGGGTTAGGCACTACCTCGACAGTTCGGGTTAGGCACTAAGGGACAGTTAGGGTTAGGCATTAGGAAGGACAGTTCGGGATAGGCACCAGGAGGGAGAGTTAGGTTTAGGTACCAAGGGGAGGATTATGGTTAGGGGGAAGATTATGGTTAGAAAAGAAAAAAAAGTGTCAACCATTATTGTGTTGACCATTACAATGTTGATATTTTGACCTTGTCGACATTTTGTACCTGTCTATCTTCATACATGTTGACCTTTTCTGTGTCGACCTTTTGTATCTATTGACTGACTACCACTCGGGGTCTATCTAGACATTGTCTCTCTTTTTACTATAGATCTTTTATACCAAATACACAGTTTCTAAGATAGTACATTCATCAAGTTGGAGCTATAAGACAACAGATACTGGGCCTGAATCAGACATGTACGCTCCGATGTTTCCTACTCTGCGTGTGCAGAACGGGCCCTGCGATACCGCACAGAGTTCCCCCGAGCCCCTGCCTGATTGACAGGCAAAAGAGTTTGGGGGATGGTGCGGAGGTGGGGACGGCCTGCATTCCCGGAAACAGGGCCACGTTGTCCCTGTTTCCCTGTTTTCTGGGAGTGTTGAGGCCACGGTCTGTGTCCATGGACGCAGACTTCATGGCTTCGCAAGCCACCAGGCCCGGTCAGGCTGAGATAAGCTTCAGGTACCGCAGCTTGGCCAGAGGTAAAGCAGTCTCGGCCGCAGCTCTGGGATCGCACAGATGCAGCAAGGAGGTGTCTGACACTTCCTTCTGCATTTACATCTGAGATGAACAGAATTCCACATCCGCTTGTGTGCGGCTCTAGAATTCCGTCCATCTCTGAATGAGGCCCACTATTCATAAAGGTCTTTATCCTGGTATGCCATTGATTCTCCAGTAATATGTATGTACACATAGTGTACAAGCTCTAGTTTGTTTTACACTAGAAAAACAAATATTAAAAAAAAAAAAATTATGCCCATGATGGTCGGATGTCAGTGTATCTGACGTATATCTGGCGTAACATAGAACTGTCTGTACACCAGGAAAAATGATTCCGCACAGGACAAAATAAGCATATGAAAAATAATCAGAAAACCAACATAATTATGTATATATTAAAGTGGAAAATCCAATCTGTGAATAAGAGGTTGTTGGTGGTATTCCCACAGAGTAAATGTAATTCCTACATATCTAAGGGTTCTCTACTGCAGAACAGCATGGTAGAGAGAAGAGAAAAACTCCTTAAAATGTACATTATGATGAATACATATATAAAAATACTTGTAAAAAGCAAACAGGACATGTTGTCAATGGTGATATAGGGCCTGATTCAGTAAGGATCGCTAACACAATCGCAATGCCATACGCAGTCTTACTTAACGACGCACCCCTTTACCTTACACACTTCCGTAACACTTAGCAAGACTGCGAAACCGTCGGTAACGTCGAGTACAATCGCAGCCTCACGCACACTCGCACAAGGTCTGACCTTACTCAGGAATTGCTAACCTCGTCGCATGCAGTGTAAGCCCAAACTGCGTATGGCATCGCTGTGGCTAATTTATGCACGCCCCTACAACGGCGTTCAAACACACTGGCACGCCTGTGTTTTGCTGACCACACCCCCATCACCACCCACAAATGGTCACTTCCTGTCTATCACTCTGCGATGGGTCTGCGTAGTCACTGCGATCGCAATCCCGATCGCAGTGGAGACATAGCGCACTGCGATGCATACGCATGCACAGAGCAAAACAATCGGCCGATTGTGTGCGTAATCGCCATTGCGATCGGTATTGAATCAGCCCCATAGTCACAAGAGATGACTAATAATTAACACAGTTAAAAAATAATTAAATATAATTATATCAATTGATATCAAGTGTATCATACAGGTTACAGTGGTCATTTTTGATTCCCTAGTTATGATGGGAGGTAGAAATTCTAATAATTAAGGGATCAATCCAACGACCTCATTCAGAGCCGCTCGCAAAAAGCGAGCGCTCGCTCTGAATAAGGGCGGCCGTTTTATTTTATTTTAAGCCAGCTTCCTGGCCGCTCGCTAAGTTTTTGTGAGCGGCCAGGTGATGGTCGTGACCATCGGGCTTGTGACGAGACACTTGTGGTAGGGTCTCGTCTGCCGCAAGGCCCAGTGAGCTTCCTGCTCTAATAGAGCCGTAAGCTCACTACTGACATCACTGATGATGTCAGTAGGGCCGCCCACAAACGGCAGGTATTCCTTCGGGAACGCCTCCGTTTGGCCAGCCACCCCCCCGCCTACAAAACGGGGCGAGCTGGCGATCAACATCGACAGCCGCCCCGTTTGTAGTGAACCCCGGAGCGAGTGAATACACAACCATCGACCCGCTTGCGAGCGCATAGAGCTTGCGAGCGGGTCTGAATCAGGCTCCAAGTGTAAAGTCCCACTAATAACCTTGGAGTAATCAATGCTTCATATACTCATTTGGATAATCCTCATATTAAATGCATTTAAATAAAATAAAGCAAATTCCGGGCATATATAGGAGCATATTTATCACAACCTCAGATGCGGATGGGATGTGATAAATTCGCCCAAATTCGTATTGCAATATTTGAATACATTGCAAGAATATATCACATATCGCATGCATGGACAGAGCTTTTGAGAATGCTTTGGGCCTGATTCATCATGGATCAGTCAATGGTGCGTATGCATCGCAGTTTCGCATCCACGAGTTAGACTTGCGATCGCCTACGCAGATACAAAGCCATCGCAGAGTGAGTGATGTCAGGTCAGCTTTTGGGGGTGGTGATGGGGGAGTGGTAGGAGAAACACAGGCGTACCTGTCCGTTTAAATGCCATTAATTGGGCATGCATAAATTAGCCACTGCGACGGCATACGCAGCTTGAGTACTTACTACGTGCGACGAGGTTAGCAATTCCTGAGTAAGGTCAGACCTGTTGTAATTGTGTGTGAGCAGCCGATATTACTCGATGTTCCCGATGTATACGCAGGACTGCAATGTATTACGGATGTGAGATAGCGGTAGTGGCCGTCTCTATGCTGGCTTTGGGCGTCTCTATACTAGCTTTGCGATTGCAGTCATTAGCATATTTTCACAGCAGACCTGCGTGCGTCATCGCAGCTGCGATCACAGTAATGAATCAGGCCCTCTGTCCTCACGAATCCTCTCCCCGCACTTCTCAGGGTATTTTTCCAACAAGGGCCTATATTCAATTAGACGCGAAAAGTCAGAATTTGTGGAAAAGTGTCGCGGATGACGTAATTTCACCACGCGGAAAGTCAATGGAATGTAATAGGCGGAAAAGATTCGCCTATGAAAGTAGATGGAAAAAAAGTGCTGAATTGCGTTTTTTTGGGTGCAAAGGTGGGGAAACCACTGAGCACCCTTGTAACAGTCCCCTAAAGCATAACTGCGTAAAAAAAAAAACTTAAAAAAAGTGCAGAACACCCCAAAAAATTACTTTGAAAATGGGGGCGAAAAAGTACAAAGTTGGGGCAAAATAGACTTTTTATGGGTCAGCAAGTATGGGGGAGGTGTTTTTCTCCCAAAACACCTGCTTAATGCTATTCTTCACCACTTGTGCAAGAACGCAAAATGAAGGCAATTCACAGCAATTAAGTACCCCAAATAGCTTCAGTAGGGCTAATTGGGGACTTCTATATTGATCCCCAATGTTAGTGCATCTTTTAGGGGGCGTCAAGCTGATTTCCTCATTTCTGACAGCACTTTCCGCCTGTTTGTGTTTCGCGTCCTTTGGAATTGAATAGGGCGAATAGCGAGGGCACGCCCGATAAGTTTCCGTGGCCAGAACATGCGATGTAGGTGAAAGCTAGATTCTGCCGTCAGCAGCTAAATTATCGCGGCTAATTGAATACGGCCCAAAATACCCTGAGAGTGTAAACATGCATGCACCGCTATGTCTCAGACCCCACAACTGCCCCCCACTCAACTTACACTTACTTCAGTTCAGGTGATCAGTAAGATACTCTGTGATCTGGTCATCTGATGGCTGATCACTGCAGTAAACTTCCGCAGGGACATCTCAGTTTACCGATCAGAGCAACCATGCTTAACGCTATCTCCCGATAGCATTATTATTGCAGGGCTTCCTCCAAGTATCTTTTTTCCAATTTATTTTAATAAATCTGAAACAGATCGCATTTCCCAAATAAGTATGGGAAATGCAATCTGATTGTGGTTGCGGTTTGGTGAGCCGGCGGCGCATTTGTGCAGGCACGTGCTGCCTGTATTTATTCCGAAAAATACAGTGAGAAGTGTGCGGAGGGGATTCGCTTTATCGCAAGCTCTGTCCCTGCATGCGGATGTTAGTACATCCAAGTGATATTTCCTAAATTGCAATTTGCAATACAAATTTAGATGAAAATAGTTGAAAATATCATACTGTAACCGCATTTTAAATGTGGATTGCAGTAAATAGGGGCCACAAGCTGGGCTTTCTGCACAATAAGGCGCTGTTTGGAATAAATGTACAGATGTGTCCTCATACACCTAGCCTCAGTATGCTATGCAGCGCATGTACAGATGTGTCCTCATACACCTAGCCTCAGTATGCCATGCAGCGCATGTACAGATGTGTCCTCATACACCTAGCCTCAGTATGCCATGCAGCGCATGTACAGATGTGTCCTCATACACCTAGCCTCAGTATGCCATGCAGTGCATGTACAGATGTGTCCTCATACACCTAGTCTCAGTATACCATGCAGCCCATGTACAGATGTGTCCTCATACACCTAGCCTCAGTATGCCATGCAGCCCATGTACATATGTGTCCTCATACACCTAGCCTCAGTATGCCATGCAGCACATGTACAGATGTGTCCTCATACACCTAGCCTCAGTATGCCATGCAGCCCATGTACAGATGTGTCCTCATACACCTAGCCTCAGTATGCCATGCAGCCCATGTACAGATGTGTCCTCATACACCTAGCCTCAGTATGCCATGCAGCCCATGTACAGATGTGTCCTCATACACCTAGCCTCAGTATGCCATGCAGCGCATGTACAGATGTGTCCTTATACACCTAGCCTCAGTATGCCATGCAGCACATGTACAGATGTGTCCTCATACACCTAGCCTCAGTATGCCATGCAGCGCATGTACAGATGTGTCCTCATACACCTAGCCTCAGTATGCCATGCAGCGCATGTACAGATGTGTGCTCATACACCTAGCCTCAGTATGCCATGCAGCGCATGTACAGATGTGTCTTCATACACCTAGCCTCAGTATGCCATGCAGCGCATGTACAGATGTGTCCTCATACACTAGCCTCAGTATGCCATGCAGCACATGTACAGATGTGTCCTCATACACCTAGCCTCAGTATGCCATGCAGCGCATGTACAGATGTGTCCTCATACACCTAGCCTCAGTATGCCATGCAGCGCATGTACAGATGTGTCCTCATACACCTAGCCTCAGTATGCCATGCAGCGCATGTACAGATGTGTCCTCATACACCTAGCCTCAGTATGCCATGCAGCGCATGTACAGATGTGTCCTCATACAGCTAGCCTCAGTATGCCATGCAGCGCATGTACAGATGTGTTCTCATACACCTAGCCTCAGTATGCCATGCAGCGCATGTACAGATGTGTCCTCATACACCTAGTCTCAGTATGCCATGCAGCGCATGTACAGATGTGTCCTCATACACCTAGCCTCAGTATGCCATGCAGCGCATGTACAGATGTGTCCTCATACACCTAGCCTCAGTATGCCATGCAGCGCATGTACAGATGTGTCCTCATACACCTAGCCTCAGTATGCCATGCAGCGCATGTACAGATGTGTCCTCATACACCTAGCCTCAGTATGCCATGCAGCGCATGTACAGATGTGTCCTCATACACCTAGCCTCAGTATGCCATGCAGCGCATGTACAGATGTGTCCTCATACACCTAGCCTCAGTATGCCATGCAGCGCATGTACAGATGTGTCCTCATACACCTAGCCTCAGTATGCCATGCAGTGCATGTACAGATGTGTCCTCATACACCTAGCCTCAGTATGCCATGCAGCCCATGTACAGATGTGTCCTCATACACTTAGCCTCAGTATGCCATGCAGCCCATGTACAGATGTGTCCTCATACACCTAGCCTCAGTATGCCATGCAGCCCATGTACAGATGTGTCCTCATACACCTAGCCTCAGTATGCCATGCAGCCCATATACAGATGTGTCCTCATACACCTAGCCTCAGTATGCCATGCAGCACATGTACAGATGTGTCCTCATACACCTAGCCTCAGTATGCCATGCAGCACATGTACAGATGTGTCCTCATACACCTAGCCTCAGTATGCCATGCAGCACATGTACAGATGTGTCCTCATACACCTAGCCTCAGTATGCCATGCAGCACATGTACAGATGTGTCCTCATACACCTAGCCTCAATATGCCATGCAGCACATGTACAGATGTGTGCTCATACACCTAGCCTCAGTAAGCCATGATGTGATCGCTGCAGCAAGCGCATACGCAGTTCTGCTGCTAAATTATGCAAATGACATCGATCGCAATGCCGCCACCTCACAACATAAAAACGCCCACTTCCCTTTACTCACATCTGTAATGCGAAAACATCGGTACCATCGGAGCCTCCCGCACAATTATGGCAGATCAGACCTCACTCACAGACTGCTAAACTTCCTGTCAGTGTCTAGAGCTCAGGCTGCGTATGCCGTCGCAGGAGCTTAATTATGCACACCCCTGTAACGGTGTTAAAACACACTGGAACGCCTGCGTTTCGCCTCCCCTCCCCGTCACCACCCCCAAATAGCACTTCCTGTCAATCACTCTGCGATGGGTCTGCATAGTCACTGCAATCGCAATGGTTGTTTCGCACACACGCACTGCGATGCATACGCATGCGCAGAACGCAACAATCGACCGGGTGCGTGCGTTTTTACACTTGCGATCCTTGCTGAATCAGGCCCTGTATACGTAGCACAACAGAACTTGGCATGGAAAAAACCTGCTGCAGCTCCATTGTAGCACTTCATACACAGATTCAGGTTCAATGAAACAATCTATTTCCCCTATTGCCTGCCCCTGTTATCGTGAGGAGTGGGGACTGCTAGATCTTTCATAAGATGCAAAGTGATTGAATTTTCCAGGTTTATGGACCTGATAAAGAGCAGATTGCTTTGTGAAGTTTGTGACCACTGTCATATACTTACAGGCATCAGCATACAGGGTCTCATTCAGACCCGGTCGCAATTGCCGATGCACTCGCAACCGGGTCGATGGTCCCCACAGAGCATGCGCATGACGGAGCCGGCTCCGTCGTGCGCATGCGCGAGACCCAGCTAGCGACAGGCGCTCCGTCGCTAGGGGACTCGTAGCAGACGGGGCGAGCTGTCGATGTTGAGTGACAGCTCGCCCCGTTTGCTGGGCGGGCCGCGGGCGTGTCCGGCCAAACGGAGGAGTTCCAGTCGGAACGCTTGCCGTTTGGGGGCGGCCCCACTGACATCATTGATGATGTCAGTGGGGAACTTCCTGCTCAAACAGAGCAGGAAGTTGCCTGGGGCTTACTAGAGCCCAGACCCAACCTTAGGGTCTGGTCGAAAGCCCCGATGGTCGCGATGGTGATGACCTTCACGACCATCACCCTGGTCGGTCGCTAGAGCTGTGGGTGGTAACCCACAGCCTAGCGATCGACCAGAAGGCGGCACTTTAAAAAGCAAGTGGCCGCCCTCATTCAGAGCGATCGCATGCAGCAAGCGATCGACTCTGAATGAGGTCCACAGTTTTATATGCCGCACAAACCATTTTCTTTTCTTTTAGTTTTTTTACTGTTCAAATACACAATTTCTAAGATTGCTGTCATTCAATAAGTCAAGAGCAAACTTCTATTTTCTCGGTAAAGTAGAAAAGAAAATGTGCATTTCAGCTCAAGGACCTCAGGAGCAAAGAAACACACAGTATGCACTTACAGTACTACAAAGCAGATTATAATGTTATTTTATTTATTCCTAGCTTCTAGAGATATCGTAGAAAGAAATTGGGTCCCCAAGCTGTAATTGAAAATACTGTCAGGATTAGTATGAACACATTTAGGCCCTGATTCAGAGCCGCTCGTAAGCGGCCGCTCGTTCGTTCTGACCGATGTTCGCACATCTGCGCATGCGTACGGATTTTAATACGCATGCGCGAACCAGTCAGTGCGGCCGAAAATCGTTTGTTCGCTATATAGCGAATGCCTGCTATTTTGAGTGACAGAAGGAGGCGTATGTGGGTGGTAACAGGGGAAGGTGCTTGAAAACAGGGGTGTGGAATTCGAACGCAGGCGTGCTTAAAGGTCAAAACGGGCGTTTTAAGGGAGTGCATAATTAATACAGCAGCGTCATTGACCACGTCACTTGGTTTTTTTTTACTCAGAACTGCTCGCAAAATAGCGGTTGAAAAAACCAGCCACAAGAAGAGCGAGCAGTTCATACGCTGTTCGATGTACTCGATTAATCTAATAAATAGCGGACATGACGTATGGTGCAAGCGGCAAGGGGGCGTATTTTTCAAAATTACAATCGCAAGTTTTGCTCGCTCGTTCAGACTTAGAGGCGCGAACAGACCGCAATTAGCGAACGGTTCATTTGAATAGCCACCCCTTGTTTTAGAACGAACGACCGCAAATAGCGAGCGGCTCTGAATGAGGGCCTTAGGTCCTGATTCCTAGTTGCACGCAATGTCCATGTTGGTTGCAGCTGGCGATTGTTTTTTTCTGCACATGCATCTAAATCGCTCTGCGCATCCGTCCAGAGTCTGTGCGCAGTTGCTATTGAGACACCTGGTCTCAGAAATATCTTGAAAATGTATTGAGCTTTCTGGGAGGTGACAGGGAGGTGACTATGCGGACGTACTGGAATGGTCCGGCTTATGGGCGTATTATGGCAGTGTAACAGGCGTGTCACTAAAGTGGGTCCATACACAGACACTTATCCCCTTTTACACCGACCTGAAAATCCCGGGTTGATGCGCATCGACCCGGGATTTTTGTCGGTGTAAATTAATCCACCCGGGTCCAGGGACCCAGGGATCCAACTCTGGTAGTTTGCAGGGTTGAACACGAGTCGCTCCCATATCACGCTGCAGTGTAAACGGTGCAGTCCAGGTTACGATGACCCGGATGGTGCCACATGTCACCTGATTGGCTGGCTTCAGTGGCGCTATCTCCAAGCATCCACTGCCAACATCGCCAGCCCTCCTTTCCTCTGGACAGCTACGGAGTGAGGTAAGAGGGTCGGGAGGGGTCGGGAGGAGAAGAAGAGCTGCTCACCTGCGCCAGAAGAGCCGGGTCAGTGCTGACCCGGCTCCAGTGTGAATGGTGCAGCGGTGTAAATGGGGCCTGTTCCGGGTCTGATTTGGGTTGGAAACGTGTTCCAAATCCCGGGTATGAATCACTCACATCGGAGGCCATACTCTGACAGACAATCTACTCCTAGCAAGGGGCTGGCCGAGGTTTCGATGGTGCGACCGATGGGTACGCATAAAACCGCAACAAGCGATATTTCAGTATCTAAAGACGCTGAAAGTGGGCATCTCAGTCCTTGCCCTGTCAGACGCAGGGATGTACACCAGGGAAGGGCTTGTAACAGTATTTGCATAAAGTGGCAAAAGCGATACTCTGCAGTGTGTTACTCAGAATCAGGCCCTTACTGTGCTGTTTATGTTACTCAAAGCAAGGCTAGGGGGGAAGTAACAGGTGTCAGGACGGAGCGAACTTAGGGCTCGATTCATACCCGCTCACTAGATGCGTACGCTAGCACCCAGCGTATGCAAATTCAGCAAGGGCAGGCGGTTGAACGGCAAGGCATTAGCACGCCCACTATGTCTTGGCGTACGATCGCTCTGTGTATGCAGACGCCCACCAGCCAGCCTTAAGACGCCCACTAAGGCACGTCATCTCCAGAAAGTCTATGTAACCATCGGAAACATCGAGCACCATCGGATGCCATCGCAACGCTTGTGGCTGACCATACCCTACCGCAAGCACTGCGAGTGATTCAGTGTGATTTTCTATGACACTCTATATTAATTATGCACGCCTCTTAAACGGCGTTGAGACACTCAGACACGCCTGCATTTGCATCTTCACTCCCACGTTTCTATCGAACAACCCCTGTTACCACCCACAAACGGCTTGTCCTGTCACTCAGCAGTCTATGTACAGCGAGCGACCGCTTCCCAATCACCTGGAGTAGTTCGTGCACGTGCACTGTGATGTGTATGCATGCGCAGATTGAGAACCATCGCCAGTTACAAGCGAAAGCAGCCTAGCGAGCGGGTCTGAATCGGGCCCTTAGTTCTAGTGATTTTATAGCACCTCAGGGTTGTCACTCAGGGACATATGGCCCATAGCCAGAGGACTAAGCGTGACATCGTCAGCGATGGGACCCTGCATGCGGCAAGTGGCTTCACACTAGCCAGCAGTGGTGTCACAAGGCGGGTGTGAGCCGCACCCGGGTGTCACCAAAGTCCTGACTCCTCAGTGACAGGAGCCGGGTGCTGCACTGTAGCATTACTTGCAGCACTCAGCTCCTGACACAGTGAAGGAGCCGGCACTGCACACAGAGTGGTCCCCGGGAGCAATCCGCATCTCCGGGACCCCCAAAGTAACTAAAATGGGAGTTCTGGCTGCGAGACCATGCCCCCTGCCTGCTAGGTCATACCCCCTGCCAATGAGGCCATGCCCATTTCACCCCACAACTCTCCCCGCACCAGGTGTCACCACGGGGAGGGAATGCCAGGTGCGACGGGGGAAGCTACTGTACGTGTCATGCTGTATTTTGCAGCATGGCATCGTTAACGACATCCCCTGTTTGCCCTATAGCGGGATCGGGTGACATATCGTCTAGTGTATACCCAGCTTAAGGTAGCCTGCCCACAATCGGAAGGGTCACCAGTCCCTCTTAGGACAAAACTATTCTTGATCTTCGCCACAATACCTATACTACCACCATTTACTGCTTTGTGGCATTTATACAGCCTCACAGAAACTGCTTAGGTGATGAGCATGCAAATAGGCCCTTCATTTTGTGATGTATTAACTTTTCAGTATAACAATGGCTCCAGCTGAGAAAAGCTTAAGACGCTTATCCATTATGCGATTGTAATGAGCGATTGAACAATTACGACATCGTAATCGTTCAATCACTCATTAATCGTGCACAATAATGTCGGAAACGACCAGTGATGCGCTCTCCTGCTGGTTGTTTTCATCATCACTCATCGTCTGAACATGCCGGTCAATCTGCCGATAACGGCAGATTGGCCATGTTCAGGGATGAGGGAGGGTGTAAGTGCGTAGGCACTATAGGGGATCAGGAATGACTGTACGATTACAATGTCATAATCGTACTGTCTTTCCATAGTCTGCAAGTGGATATGCAGCTTTACACTTACATCCAACCACATTTAAGAACAAGAAAAAGTTTTAAACATTTGTTTTGATAGTGAGAATGCATTTGCTATTATGTTTGATTTAAGCTACAGCAGGTATAATCTGGTGCAAGAATGAATAGCAAAATTAGGCCCTCATTCAGAGCCGTACGCTCTGAGCAGAGCGCACGCTCTGAATGATGGCCATCCTCCATAACTATGGAGCGTTCTCCTGGACGCTCGTATAGCTGTGGGTCACCACCCACAGCCTATACGAGCGTGCAGTTTGATGGCCGCGATGGTCTTGACCATCGCGACTATCGAAACTGCGAGCCGGAGCCTGCGGTTGAGATTTTCAACCGCAAGGCCCGGAGTGATTTTGGCTCTATCAGAGCCAAAATCACTCCCACTGACATCACTAGTGATGTCAGTGGGCCGGCTTCTGACGGTAGACGTTCCCTTAGGAACGCCCCCGTCAGGGAGGCACGCCCCCCGCACGCCCATCAAAGGGGGCATGCTGTCAATCAACATCGACAGCACGCCCCCTTTGATCAGATACAACGAGCGAAGGAAAGTCCTTCGCTCGTCGCGTCTGGCGCATGCGCACGACGCAGCTCCCTCCGTCGTGCGCATGCTCAGTGCAGAACATCGACCCACTTGCGAGCGGACAGCGGCTCGCGAGTGGGTCTGAATCAGGCCCTTAATTCTAAAAGATGTCCACAAGATCACATAATATAGGCTTGAGCATTGAATTAAGCTGCAGAGCTCAAGCAGCCAAGCAACAGGGGCTACCTAATGCTGGTGAGTATGGCCACCATCTTCATTAAGTGATACAGCTACTGTTAGGTGGGTCTGCCTCTGTTCAGAATTACGCCAGCACGCCCTTACTTTGCTTATTGCATCTGCCAGTTCCTTTTCATCGGAGATGTGCGCTAACCATTGGGTTAGCCTACATCTCTAAATCAGGCCCTCTGATATGCTCATGAAAACCCAGTGATTAAATTATTATCTTGAAAGGCTGCCATGTAAATAGCATTTCTCGCTAGTCAATGCTTCAGAATTGGAGTGGTTTATTGAATCATTCAGTAATTGAGAGGAGAGCTGTGTTAAAAATGTAGTAGGGAAACACAAAGTACTGTAGCTATGCGGCTGATCAGAAAATTGCAACTTTGAATATATTTCAAACTCCCCAGTTTGCAGATAATAACTCAATGTAACGTCTATATTAGCACAGTGACACTTGATGAATTTGCTGACTTTATAACTGATCTACTGTCCTGAGAGCAGTGATTTTATGTGCTTGTGTGCTGTCTTTTCCATGAGGTTAATCAGAGGACACCATCCACTCCACTAGACCCTAGAAAGGCTTCATTGCTGAAAGTTATCTTCCTAAACCCTGAAACAATCTCATTCATAAGACTTCCCAAAAGACATAGACCATATTGTCACTTTATTCTGCAAAGGGAAACGTTTACCATGCCAATCATGATCTGATAATTACAGTGGTTGGCTCTCACCATTCATTTAAAAGCCACAACTGAAGCAGCCCACTAGGCAGATCTGTAACAAACAAAATGTATCAGCGCTGTGAATTTATTTCGGAACAATATCATATAAAATATCAGCTATGCAACTGCAATAGGTTTATGAAGATGTGTCCTCTTACATCCTTTCTGATCGCGCTACAAATGTGTGCAAACATCGTGCCATGTGGTTATCCGCAGCAGCGTACGCTACGGTACGCTATGGCACGCATTGCGATCGCACCATGCAATCCTATGGAGTCGCAGGCGCGAATGCAGACTGCGTATGCACTCGCCGGAGCACACCTCGCACCATGAGTGGCGCGATTTGCCGCGCATGCAGCAAATATAAATATGTAGCAGGACACTTATATTATTGAACATCAATTGACTTTTGAATAAGATGCATTTTCAAACATCTTTAATGGTCGGTATTTCAAATTGTAATTATTGCACATGTCACATAGCCAGGGCTAGACTTATGTACATGACAGTGTTGTCCAACCACATAATGAAAGAATGGGGAAAACTGCTCCGCTGTCACACCAAAGAGATTGTGCTGTCAGCGCACTACACACGGCATTGTAAGCATGGAATTGCTTTGGCATAAGGAAAGAACAGCATTCCCCACACAAGATGTGATGAGTGCGCCTTTAGAATGTTGCAGTTTCCAGGTCATAAAATGACAGTGTTCTAAGGGATAGCGGCATATTTAGTGTAATATCACAGTGATACTGACGAATATGCCACCTGTGTATAACATAACTGACCTCTCTGACAAGGTCCGGTGGTGTCCGCCTCCTTGGTGGTGTCCTCTGCTGATCTGCTGGCCACCTAATGCTGTCCGGGATGGGCTGCTGACTAATGTGCATGCACGGCGGTCACCTGCAGGGACTCAGCAAAGACTGGAAGGTTACACTGTAGGCTTTGCTGAGTCCCCATGGTCAGCAATGGGGACTGTACCACTTATGCCATCTATACTGTAGGTAGCGTAAGCAGTACAGTCATAAACAAGGTAAGCTAAGCTTGCAGCTGTTTGCTAAATACAGAACAGATGTGCTAAAGGGGTTATGACTCGTTCTTAAATTGAGGACTTGTTTTACTCTGCCCAAAGTGCTCATGTAACGCTACAAACAGAACACAATATCACAGTACTTTTATTCTGCACAGGTTGATCAGTTTAATGGGAACATTGAGCCATGCTTGATGACTTTTTTACCTTGGAAATGCCAGAGGTGGCGGCCCAGATAGGTGGTGCCTGGCATAATGAATCGCATCAACAGTCTCACTCCCCACTGAACAATGCCACAATTCACAGTGTATTTAGGCCACGATGATGAGTTTCACTGTGGATTGAGTCATTAAGCCCCCAGATTGCCCACTTCTTTGGGAAAATTGATGGGTCCTTCAGGCCGGGCTTCTCTCTCAGGAGCCTGGGAAAGCACCCCAAAATTCCAGAGTCTCCCAGATATAATGGGAGAGTAGGCAAGCATACATTGAACTTTACTAACTTTACTAATTTGTAGTCAAACCATGGAGCAATCTATGGAATAATCTAGAAAGATGTATAAAGTAACATTTTCTCTGGACAGTAAACTATGGCCCTGATTCAGAGCCGGACGCTCTGACCAGAGTGCTCGCTCTGAATCAGGGCCCACCTCCATAAATATGGAGCGTCCTCCTGGACGCTCGTATAGCTGTGGGTCACCACCCACAGCATATATGAGCGTGCAGGATGATGGTCGCGATGGTCGCGACCATCGCCACTGCGAGCCGAAGCCTGCGGTTGAGTTTCTCAACCGCAAGGCCCGGAGTGATTTTGGCTCTATCAGAGCCAAAATCACTCCCACTGACATCACTAGTGATGTCAGTGGGGCCGGCTTCTGACGGTAGGCGTTCCCTTGGGAACGCCTCCGTCTGGCAGGCACGCCCACCAAAGGGGGCGTGCTGTCAATCAACATCGACAGCATGCCCCCTTTGATCAGACACTACGAGCGAAGGAAAGTCCTTCGCTCGTCGCGTCTCGCGCATGCGCACGACGGAGCTCCCTCCATCGTGCGCATGCGCAGTGCAGACCATCGACCCACTTGCGAGCGGACAGCCGCTCGCGAGTGGGTCTGAATCAGGCCCTATGTTCACTTGATTTGCTTGCCATACAAAACATAAGGTTTAGTTCAGTTTATCACAAGACATATATGCAGCGGTGTCACTTACCTTATTGACAACCGGTGCGGTAGTCCGGGATCCAGGCAGGCTCTTGCGCACGGGAGGGAGCGTGGCCTTGTGCTGCGAAGCCACGCCCACTCATGTGCAATCAATGGACTTAGAGGCAGGGGAGAGGCTGAGGGCTGCCTAGTAGCTGCCATGCTGCTCCGCTGAGTAAGCCCGGGGGCTTACTCAATGCAGCAGGGACTGCTGGACAGCCCCCAGCCTCTCACTGCAGTGTGGTTGTTCGGTGACACATCCGAGGGGGTGACACCAAATTAGAAGCTCTGCTATTTTGGTGTCACCCCCTCAGATGGTGTCACCCGGTGTGATTCGCACCCCCCTTGTGATGCATATAAGTCCTCATTCACCTAGCGTTTTTGCACCATATAGCGCAAGACACTTGGTGCGACTTAGATGCTCCAACAAGGGTAGCTATTTGTATTTTCTCTTAAATGCTGCATCTTCTTTGCATCTTCTTTCCTAAAAATACCCTCTCACCAAAGATCACCTGACAAAAGAAAGGCCCAATGACCGATCAGTAAATAATTGCCAATTTTTTCTTTATTTTTTTAAATAAAAAAACAATGCATAATTTATAAAAATTGCTTACAGCATAAAAAATATGACAAAGTATCCACAATCACTGGGTGATTATATAATCCTGCCACCACACTTACGGGTGTGAGCTCGATTGGCAGGATCCTCCCGCTTAGTGTATGGAACCTACGCGTTTCTTACATCAATGAACTTCTAAAGGGGTAAGAAATCAAGAATAATAATGCAATGTCGTAATAGATGTACTGTAAATCGTTCATAGATCATTCATAGCAATAAACCCAAATGGCAAAAATACTTTAAAGTGCACGATCACACAAAAATGGTAATTCCAATCCAGTGGATAAGTGGATCCTAAAATTGGACTGATTCAAGGAGTGATTTTGAACAATGTGAAAGTGCCCACCAAACATGTCTGTTCTCCCCCTTATGTTACATTGTAGCAGGGACAGTGGTCCTGAAACCAGTGCAAATGGAATTTGAATTATGTTTGGTTAACTCTGTTTTCCAAAACACCTTATTTTTACTTTTTTTATTTATATTACTCAAGTTTGCTTTTTGTTTCATTCTATCCCAAGGTCCATTTATTTCTAAGCGCAATATTAGGACAGGTCTGTTTACAAGAAAGTGCAATAATATGCTTGCCAAAATCTAATAAAATAACTTTGGTGTTCAATTGTGGCACATGAAATAATCTGTGTCAATAACTCCTTAGTCTCATGGCTTACTAAAGTTATAAGAGTAAAGCAATGTTTTTTGGGAGGAAGAGTTAATGTGTCATCACTTGTCCCATAGCAAAATATTTTAGAGAGCCCTTGATGTTTTCTTCATCTTCCCTATAGCCACCTTCTTTTCCTGACTGGCCCACTTCACCGCCGGGGGGTATCTAGATGATTGGTCTACAATAAAAGGAGACTGTCAATAGGTCAACTCCAGTAGTCGACAGTCAATAGGTCAACAGGATCAATACATCGACAGGGACATTAGGTAGAAAGGTAATTGGTCAACAGTGTCTTAGGACGACAGGGTTAAAAGGTCAACATTCAAATGGTCGATGTGAAAAAGGTAAACGCCTGGCTTTTCATGATTTGTAGGGTTAGGTTTAGTATTAGGGTTAAACTTAAAAAAAAACCATGTCAACTTTTTTGTGTCGACCTTTTAAACCTAGCACCTTATAACACTGTTGATCTAAGTCACTGATGACATAATGTCCCTGTTGACTTATTGACCCTGTTGAACTTCTGATGTCGCCCTATTGATTGACTACCTTCTTATTGTAGACAGCACACCCTATGGTCTTCTACCCCCCAGCTCTAACTAAATTGATTGTTGTCCAAAAGTGAAAGCAGGCAGAACTGTTGACGGCGTGTGCAGTCCTATGACGGAGCGTAATCCAGCATTTACAGGCCAATAAGGGAAATGTATCATGCCTCCTAATAAAGAGTGAAGAAGTGGGCAAGTAGAATAGATTTCCATAGCAACCAATCAGCTTCTCCTTATCATTTTATAGTATGTATGTAATAAATGCTAGCTAGGAGCTGATTGGTTGTTATGTGGAAATCAAATTCTCCATTTGTTCCCTTTGTAGGAGGCTTGATGCATTTCCTCCAATGTATGAATGTATGACTCACCTCAGCGCTAAGAGTCATCCTGCATCGCTGCTCATCGCCCATGTAACCGCGCTCACTCAGCGGTCAGATAGGTAAATATTGCTGGAAATTAAACCCAAAGTGTCGTCATTTATTTTGGTTCATAAATTACCCTTAATGTTGACTTTGTTAAGCATTTCTAGAAGCCTGTAAATAAATAACTCAGTGTACAAGGGCTGGGTGGGAAGCGCAGCTCTGCATGCTGGAGAATGGAAGCGGAAGGCAGTCAAAGCCTCTCAGACGCCGGAGGTATGAAAATAGCTGGAGTGTAACTCCTTACCTTGGATGCTTTTCTTTCCATTTATATGTAACTAGAATGACTATAAATAGAGGCTATAAAAAGATCACGGTAGGCAAACAAATAAGAAAGAATTGATTAAATACGACCACAATTCTATTTTAATCGATCGTGCAATAAAAATACTGAAAAACATGTAGATAATATGCATTATATCACTTAGAGGGACAGCATTTACTAAGTTGTGGTCCGGTTATGTCAGGTGTAAGTATAACATTGCAGAGAATATTTGACCCTTTCTGTGCTAACATCCTCGTACAGCAGAAATGTATATATATGGACTCCCAGAGTTACATTCAAGAGTCGGAAAAACATCTGCTTCCCGTATGGCTGTCCTCTGGGCGATGTGCGTTGTCACTGATTGTATGGTTACGTTTGGGGGCGTGACTGCACAATCGTGTCATTGTGGCTCCGCCCCGTGACACAATGCCAAGATTACCGGCATTGTGCAGCAGGGTGCGTGCCGCGATGACGTGATTCAGCGAGAATCTCGCCATCGGCTCCCCCTGGAACGCTCACTTGTATTGTATAAGTGGGCGGCTGCAGGGGGGAAAGGGGACGCCGGCGGGAGGGGTGGCGGCCGTTTCAGGAGGGTAAGCAAGTATAATGTAGCAGGAGGAAATAAAGGGGTGAGAGATTAACAATTTAACTGGGTTTAAAATTACTCAGATTTTGATTCATTCAGAAGTCCCAAAGGGCAAATCATATTGGGCCTATTTAAATCTTGCAAAAACTGGGGGGGGGCGTGGCCTAAACAGGCATGGTGTGGGAGGTTAACTCCATAGCTTGCCGGCCCATATATCCGATACCTAACATCCTGAGACTCCCACTCGCAAGTTGGCACTGATATCTATTGGATTACTCACCCCTCCATGCCCTGAGATGGCTTTGTGGTCTCTGAGCTGCTGTGTTCTAGGAGTTGTTTGTTCTCCTCTGCTACATCTACGGTGCGGCAGCCATCTTGGATTTCAGTCCCAGCGGCTTCTGACTCCAGCGCTGCCTCTACAGTGTCCTGTGGCCTTGGTCTTGCTCCTGTGGGGTGGTGAAGGTCTCTGCCGTGGGCTGCGGATATAGTGCTGGCTTGCAGATACACGAAGGATCCACGCTGTCCGATCCGGCCTCCATTTTGGATTTCTGCCTGTGCATGGAAGGTTCTCTGTGTGTATGAAGAATCTCCTGTCTGCTTTATATGCTTTTTCGAGGTGGAGGTACTTTTGATAATGCTGCTGTCTGTTACTATCCTGAGCAGGGGCTGGCTGGCAACTTTTAGCCTGGGGGGCAAATGCATGCAGGCGGCCCTGGCAGAGGAGTAGCGTGTAGCCAAGGTGCCCGAAGAACGTGCGTGCTACGGCGCCACCCCCCCTCAAGTGTTCCAGGGAGGAGGCGGGTCCATATGGGATTAATGTAAGGTAAAAATAAAGATCAGGGGCAGCCCCCTGTAGTAGTGCCCATATGCAGTGCCCCTGTGTGCCACAGGAAGAACACCCTTATGCAGGCCTCCAGTAGTGCCCCCAGTAGTGATCCCCCCTATGCAGTGCCCCTTGTGCCCCCAGTAGTAAGCCCCTTATATAGTGCCCCCAGTAGTGGTCCCCCTGTGCAGTGCCCCTTGTGCCCCCAGTAGTAAGCCCCTTATATAGTGCCCCCAATAGTGGTACCCCCTATGCAGTGCCCCTTATATAGTGCCCCCAGTAGCAGTCCACCCCCCATGCAGTGCCCCCAATAGTGGTAACCCTTATGCAATGCTCCTTAAATAGTGGCCCCAGTTGTAGTCTCCCCCCTATGCAGTACCCCCAGTATTGCCCTTTTTATAGAGCCCCCAGCAGTGGTCCCTCGATGCAGTGCCCCCAGTCGTAGTCCCCTTCCCCTATGTAGTGCCCCTAGTAGCAGTCCCCTCATCCCTATGCAGTGCCCCTAGTAGTAGTCCCCTCCCCTTGTAGTGCCCCTAGTAGTAGTCCTCCCCTTTGTAGTGCCCCCAGTAGTAGTAGTACCCACCTTGTAGTGCCCCCAGTAGTAGTAGCCCCCCCTTGTAGTGCCCCCAGTAGTAGTAGTCCCCCCCTTGTAGTGCTTCCAGTAGTAGTAGTCCCCCCCTTGTAGTGCCCCCAGTAGTGGTAGTCCCCCCCTTGTAGTGCCCCCAGTAGTAGTCCCCCCCTTGTAGTGACCCCAGTAGTAGTAGTCCCCCCCTTTGTAGTGCCCCCAGTAGTAGTAGTCCCCCCTTGTAGATCCCCCAGTAGTAGTAGTCCCCCCCTTGTAGTGCCCCTAGTAGTAGTAGTCCCCCCCTTGTAGTACCCCCAGTAGTAGTAGTCCCCCCTTGTAGTGCCCCCAGTAGTAGTAGTCCCCCCCTTGTAGTGCCCCCAGTAGTAGTTCCCCCCTTGTAGTGCCCCAGTAGTAGTCCCCCCCTTGTAGTGCCCCCAGTAATAGTAGTCCTCCAACCCCTTTGTAGTGCCCCCAGTAGTAGTAGTCCCCCACCCCCCTTGTAGTGCCCCCAGTAGTAGTAGTACCCCACCCCCCTTGTAGTGCCCCCAGTAGTAGTAGTCCCCCCCTTTGTAGTGCCCCCAGTAGTGGTCTCCTCATTGTAGTGCCAGACCCCCCCCCAGTAAACACACGTAATATATAAAACAAATTAAAAAAAACACTTACCTGAATCCCCGCTCCCGCCGCCGCCATCTGCTCCTCGATCTGTCCTCCCGGGCCGGCCCGCTCTGCATTATGGGAGAGACATCATATGACATCATGACGCTTCTCCCATTGTCCACTGTGGGAGCCAGAAGATGGAACGGCTCCTGCAGTGGGCGCAGCAGCAGCTAATGAGAGTCTGACAGACTCTCATTGGCTGCTGATCAAAATAAACGCACAGCTGCCGGAGCCGGCGGCTGTGTGTTTGTCACTTGTGTAGCGGTCAGCGCTACACACGCGGTGCAGTCTGTGTCACAGTGACACAAACTGCCTGGCCCGCGGCCCGCATGACGCTGCGGCCCGGGGGGCACATGGCACCCTGCCCCCCGGCCCAGCCCGCCACTGATCCTTTGATTTCTAGCCTTTTTTACCTTGTTGGAAATTTTTGCTGGACTGAGTGGTATATTTTGTGCAGTGGAACATATACAGCTCCCAGGTTTATTTTGTTACATATATATATATACTGCACTGTATATCCTGGTTTATATCTCCTGAAGTCCTGTACTACCATCTGTATAATATGGAACGTCTCCTTAAGCTATTAATGAGTCTTGTGAAAGGCTGGCGGCTCAAGTGATTAGACTGCAAGAAGATATGCCTGATTTACGAAATGGCTTGTCCCAAGATGTGGCTCGGTTTCCTGAAATGGAGGCTTGTGAGATCATTTTGGAGACAGTTGATCCACCTGCTACTGGTCGGTCAATATCCTTTAAGTCCAAGAAAGTAGCATATTGGATTCCATTTGCTGCTAATGATGACTGCTCCGATGATGTCTCATTTCCTCCTTCATCTTCCGATTCTGAAGACCAACTTCCACTTGTTCAAATCCAATTATTTTTGGACTTTTCCTTTTCAACGTTTGTGAATACATTCAAGCTGGAAGATTACTTAACTGCTGGGTTTTTTTAATCTACATTGGTTCTTGGAAAGATCTGTTTTCTTCTCCTGTCTGGTATAATGAAGATTTGGCACTTGTCATCTCAGTATTACATGTCCTATTCTATGTGTTCTTAGATGGTCTATGCGGAGACTTTTTTACTTTTACTTTATATTATTTCACAGGAGGCTGAGGCCTGGCCATATTAATTCGTTTAGAGTCTTTTGTTTTGTCTCACTACTGAGATTTATATGTATACTATTCCGTTCAAAAAATTTCTAATGATGTATATTCAATCCAGGTTAGTTATTTTTTGTTTATCCTTATATTTTAATATCCTGTTTTTTTCTTGCTATTTAATATTTTGTATGGAGTTTGTGCTCTAATACGTTCTATTTGGTAGTAACGATTTATTTGTTTAGGCCGGAGAGCTGGGCCATGCTTATGGTCATTAGTTTATTGCCTCTGGTAAAATATGGCCTTAAATATTTTCATTTCGGTCTTTGATTTATCCGAAATGTACTTCTTATATCGGTAGGGGGGGGGTAATTAGTGGTAGGTAACGTAGTTAGTGGGGGAGGGAACTATTGGATCCAGGTATACCTGAGTTGGGGGTTAGGTAATACAGGGTGGGGAGTTATGAGGGAGGTTTTGCTTTGGGTGTAATTGTTTAGTTTAGTTTTAGGGATTACTATTTGGACAGATGCATATACTTTATTATAATGATTTCTTTGCTATACTGGTATGTGAGTTTTATACCTGACTTGCCTATGTTGAGATATATGTATTATTTAAGAGTGTATGTTGTATCTCTTTTATCTCCGTATACATGTGCTCGAATGGTGCCTTTGAGTCCATTCTGCTATACCTACTTACATCAGGTAGTACTTGGTATACACTGTTATAGATTTATATATACCATATTGTAATCTCCTGTGCTATACTGTTTGGTTTTTTTCATATCTGTTTTGGATCCGTTGCTTATATTCTTGTATTTTATTTTATTTCTTGTTTCTTTCTTTTGTTTATGTATGTCTCAAAATATCAATAAAAACTATTGAATAAAAAAAAATCTTGCAAAAACTGTCATTTTTTTTACATAATTACAGCAATTTTGAGAGTCGTCAATTTGTTTTAACACTGTAACGCATACTTACCTATTTTTAAAAATGGATTTCAGGGAGATTGTGAAAGCAGCACCTATGAGTACGGCTGTAAAGTGGGCGTGTCCTGCTACATCTGAGAGGCGTGTCATTAAATTGATTTACATCCAAATGTAAATGGGCCCAAAGCAGTTAGTAAGATCTATTTGTTGATGAAAACACACTGATACTTTTCAGAAATGCATGTAGCCATAGGGATTATTGTGCCTTATAAACAATGCAGGAAAATGGTTCTAACTTCTAATGATTCCATTTGAATGTATATATCTCTGTGGGGGGGTTATATAACAGCTACATATTGGGAGATGGCTAGACTCTTCAGGGAGTCAGGGAGATTGCTACTCTATCAGATAGTCTCCCTGACAATCAGGGAGAGTTGGCAAGTATGGGTAACACCCTGATACCCTGTTATCACTGCAAATAGAGGCAATAAAAGATGATATTTAACTGGCACTGTCCAAAGATCTTCCTAAATTGGCCACTTAATATGAAGAATAGCTAAAAAGTGCAGTTGTGTATTGTTTTTCTACTCCCTTCTACTAGAGAGATAAAACAAATTTAGCAAGAAAGAAAACAAATGTATAATTAAATTTTTTTATCCATGTAAATTCTTTTAAACAGCTTTCTTTTCTCTTTGAATCAAGAATAAAATGAATGGAATTGGCCCTAAATAAAATCGTGTGCAAACACTGGGTCTGATTCAGAGACGGACGCTCTGAAAGAGCGCTCGCTCTGAATCACGGCGTTTTGGAGTTTTTTTGTGTGCGGCCCCCTGGCCACTCGCATGGCTGTGGTCCAGGATGACCATCGGGGCTTGCAACGACCATCGGGGCTTGCAACGAGACCCTTGTGGTAGGGTCCCGTGGCCGCAAGCCCCAGAGAGCTTCTGGCTCTAATAGCCCACAAACGGCAGGCGTTCGCTTGAGAACGCCTCCGTTTGTGAAGCCACCACCCCGCCACGCCTACAAAACGGTGCGAGCTGTCGATCAACAGCCACCCCTTTTGTAGTGAGCCACGGAGCGAGAGAATGTCTCTCTCGTTCCGGGGCTTGCGCACACACAGTGCAGCCACGGAGCGTGCGCAGAGCCCACCATCGACCCGCTTGCAAGCGCTCAAGTGCTTGCTAGCGGGTCTGAATCAGGCCCACTGTACCTGAACAATAGGCATACGTGTGCCAGCTATCATTGCCTTTGTGCTTCCTGTTGTGAAGGCCGCTGTGTAATGACTTCTGTCTAGTAATCTTGTCCCTGTGCATAGTTTTAGATGGCTGAATCTATGCTAAATGTAAAATATCCCATGCCTTACAATAAAAGGCGAAGAAGGAATAAATTCAATTTAAAAATTGTTAGAAAGACAGTGTTACAAGTTAGTATAAACCGAATGAGTCTGCATTGCCAATAAATGTAATAGAGCAGGATGTATTAGGCTCTATACATCTCCCGGTAATAGCTAATGGAATTGTGCTATTCACACTTATGTAATTTAATAGGCTGCCATTGTGTAAATAGGTTTAATATAGACAGATGAGTGAGATATATACGATAGCAGACTGGAAGTGTATTACTATTTTTCAAACCACAATTTAAGGGAAACTATACATTATTTATATTCAAAAGTTACTTTCTATATATTTGATTTTAATAATAAAGTCACCTTTTTGTATGCACATCTCTCTCTCTCAATAATATGAGTGACTTCTCTAGCATTGCTTTGTTAGAGATAAAACATCTCACTTTGGGACTTATTTTTCAAATGAAAAATTGCTGTCAACCCTCCAAAAACAGCTATAATGTCCTGGCTACTCCCCTGGCCAGGTCCGTAGTGTAAGCTACCACTTTACTTTTTACTCTTTGCTTGGCCCTGCTCTTATTATAGTCAATGTCCTGTCAAGAGCATGTTGTTATATTGCTGATGTACATAAAACCCTTACGCAGTGTCGGACTGAGGCATAAAGGGCCCACCAGGGGAATGCAGTGATAGAGGCCCATGCTTAAAGGGTGCGGTCATCCACCAGAGCGGGTGTGGCCAGCCACCACAGCTGCTTGGCTAACTATCAGGCAAATCTTGGTGTAGTTTCTATAGAAGCAAATCAATAACTTATGTTCATCCATGTTCCTGCTCCACAAGGTAACCGACCATCTAATACAGTAACAATGTACAATTCAGTGCACAGTGTAGAACATGACACCTACAGGAGGGGGTGGGCCCCCAGGCAGTGGGGCCTACCGAGCATTTCCCCTGTACCCCTGTGGGCCAGTCCAACCCTGCCCTTACTCATAAAGCCCTTATCTCTCCTGTTTACTATGTTACATCCCTAAGAAAGATAACCTGCTGCCCCTCCATGTCTGTGATGCTGGGGACTGACATGGAGGGGGTGAGTCAACCCCTTCATGCTGATGAAGCTGACGGATGCTGCTCCTCTCTTTTAGTAATGGTGGCAGCAGTGAATGGGGACAGCCCAGCAGCTGTCAGAGCACTGTGATAGCCTCCACTCCAGCGGTATGAAGAACAGGAGGCAGCGGGTGGTTTGGGCATGAGGCCACACCCCCTTTTCACGAACAGGATGTCCCGCCTGTGTCACGGCAAAAACTGGGAGGTAGGATCTTAACTGATGACGCAGCGGCTTTGTCCGGACAGAAAAAGAGGGTTAGTTTTTTTTCCCTGTGGATCAGTCCCTGCCACATGCAGCGGTTTTGTGCCGTGTATAATGTTAATGCCATGTGTTTGAATCTCTTTTCAATCTGTCAAACTGAAGACCGTGGCTGGGAGCCGTCCTAGTCAGTGGTTATCACGGCTGATGTATTTGTCACTTCCACTGAAATGAAGCAACGGAAAAAACATACGGTTTTTTTTACCCGACGGACAAACCGTTATGTGTGAAATAGCCCTAAGTGTTGACAATTTAACTACATCCTGGTAGGGGGCTTTCTAGGCTATTCTAGGTGCCTGTGTAGTCCCTGAACATCATTTTACTAAATGTTTAAACCATATGGGAAAGTTTTACTTTATTTTCCCACTTATATATGTGAGTAAGGGTATTTGGTGACAAGTCCTATGAATTATATTGCTGTAGTGGAGCCACACTGCTGTATTCATGTCCTGAAACGTACATTAGTAAAGTCCCAGAAAGCAGCTTTGCTCGGGCGTCTTCTGTTGTCAGCCAGCATGATGGGTGAGCTGTGCAGGAAGAACTTGTCAGCAAAGTCATTGGATTAAGCAAGTTACAGCCATCCGCAAAGAACTTTCCGACCAGCCAGCGTGCAGGGTTCTGTACTTGGTCTACAAGATTTCCCACTTTTTCACAGCCTCCTTGTCTAAGAGCAAAAATAAGGTTCAGAAAGGAAATGTTTAGAACTTATATATTTGCGCTTCCTAAAAGGAAATCCTGCTTTTATCTCCATCTGGGGACCTTGCAATGCTAGCTGCTGTTTTTAGCTGACATCATTCCATGATGTGATGTAGTCTGACAAGAGAGTGTTAGACAGTAGAAAGAATAATGTACATGTAAATGTACTTTTGTTAAGAGATAATAGGGAAGATGTATCAAGCCTTGGAGAGAGATAGGGGGAGATGTATCAAACATTCAAGAGAGATAAAGTGAAGTTGATCATAGCAACCAACCAGCTTCTAACTGTCATACTGTCATTTACCTAGCACAGTCTATGAAATCACAGAAGCTGATTGGTTGCTTTGGGCAACTGCTCCACTTTATCTCTCTCCGAGAGACCTATTTATCAGACGTTTTCAGGGGATAACCGCAAATATTAAGCATCCCCGAGATTTACTATAAAGGGATAGCAGCAAGAGGAACTTGGCCCATGTAGGATAATGCAGGGCCGCAACTGGGGGGGTAAGGGGACACGTGACCCGGGTGTCGGACTTGAGGGGGTGCCGGGGAGAGGCTGTTGGGAGGCTACATTGCTGCTTTTGTGGGTTTGGAGCCGCATCCCACTCTTGAGAGGCACAGAGACACTGTCAGTCTAATGTGGTGCCGGTCGCAAGCCAATCAGTGCTCACGGACCGGCAGCCAATCAGCAGAGGCTGCCAGCCCATGAGCTCTAATTGGTTCGTGAGCGTCGCCACATTACAATGACGGCAGTACTGACAGCGTCACCCCGAGCTCATCCACCACATAGCCCTGGCAGGTAAGAGAAGAGAGATGGGGCCTTACTGTGGCTTAATGTAAAAGAGGCCTTACTGTGGCATAATGTATAAGGGGCCTTACTGTGGCATAATGTAAAAGGGGCATTACTGTGGCATAATGTAAAGGGGGCCTTACTGTGGCATAATGTAAAAGGGGCCTTACCGCGGCATAATGTGTAAGGGGCCTTACTATGGCATAATGTATAAGGAGCATTACTGTGGTATAAATGTGTAAGGGGCATTACTGTGGCCTAATGAATAAGGGGTATTACTGTGGCTTAATGTATAAGGAGCATTACTGTGGCATAAATGTATAAGGGGCATTACTGTGGCCTAATGAATAAGGGGCATTACTGTGGCATAATGTGTTGTAAGGGGCATTACTGCAGCAGAATGTGTTATAAGGGACATTACTGTGGCATAATATGTTATAAGGGACATTACTATGACATAATGTGTTGTAAGGGGCATTACTGTGGCAGAATGTGTTGTAAGGCATACCTCCCAACTGTCCCGCTTTGAGTGGGACAGTCCCGATTTTCTGGGACTATCCCGCTGTCCCACCCGCGGGCCGCAGTGTCCCGCGGTTGGGGGGAAGCTGGGGAGAGCACAAAATTAACTGATGCCACACGGCATCTGTTCACCTGTGTAGTGAGAGCCTGGGGGCTGCCCAGCATCTCGGAGAGTGCTGGGCACGCCCCCTATAATGACACAAACGGGGGTTGCCGCGAGGCTTCGCCCCATTTCCAGAAGCCCTGCCCCCTTTTTGGGCGTGCGAAGTGTCCCTCTTCAAGGGATTAAAAAGTTGGGAGGTATGGTAAGGGGCATTACTGTGTTGCATAGTGTGTTGTAAGGGACATTACTGTGCCATAATGTGTTGTAAGGGGCATTCCTGTGTGGCATAATGTGTTGTAAGGGACAATACTGTGGCATAATGTGTTATAAAGGTCAGTAATGTGTGGCATAATGTGTTATAAGGGGTATTACTGTGTCACAAAACCACACACCCTTTTCGTCCTCTATGTTGTATTTTTTTTGAGCGGTGCCAAATTATGGCCTTGCCCCGGGTGACAAAAATCTTTGTTTCGGCCCTGGATAATGCCATCTCCAAATGTATGCGCCATAGTAGCCTATGGGCTACTAACATGCATATTTTTTTGCAGAGGGAGCCTTCAGCGGCTGCGTATCTGCAGTGTGCGCTGGGGGGCCGAACCAGCCAGAAGTGTGGTAGTGTTATCCTGGCAAGAGAACATTGATACATTCGCGCAAAGATGTTCATCTTCACTGTGTGAATTTACTGGGAAAAGAAATATCACATCCACATTAAACATACAGCTTGTGCTAAATATGCCCCCAAGACTTCATAGTTACATCTCTCCCTAAACATGATGAAATGTGACAATAGCACCATGCAGTGGGGGTATAAAGAGGGAGCGCTGTATCAGACAAAATGCTGCTGACTCCTGATCACCAGAATGGTGAATGCCTTATTACACACAATGGGATGTAGTCAGCTTCCCGGCATGCGGAATCCCGACGGTCTAAATAACGGTGCCGAAATCCTGCAGCGTCGGGATCCCGGCACCAGTAGGTTAAGTAGGGGAGAGTTAGAGTGCGGGGTTAGGGTTAGGCACTACGGGGAGGGTTATGGTTAGGCACCAGGGTGGGAGAGCTAGGTTTACGGTGTGGGGAGGTGGAGGTTAGGTTTAGGCACATGGGGGGGAGGTTAGGTTTAGGCACCGGGAGGGGAGTGTTAGGTTTAGGGTGCGGGGAGGGGGAGATTAGGCTTAGGCACTAGGGGGGAGGTTATGTTTAGGTACTGGGGAGGGAGGGTTAGGGTTAGCATACTTACCTATGGGTTCCGGGATTCTGACTGTCGGTATTCTGAATAGCGGCATCCCGACCGCCGGCAATTCATACCCCTCCCAATAACCTGTGTGTCCCAGCGCCAGTTCTGAAGAATAGAGAGTGACCTCATTACTCAAGGTGTCTTGTGCAGGCTAGTATTTGTAAATGATTCCCTAATTGACCATTTGGTTATTTTGAAAGTCTACAGTACAAACCACAAAAGCAAAATGGGGAGAAATTTAGCCCTGCCCTGTTTGTGCAAGACATGCCCATGTCGGACTAAACTAGCTGTAAGCTAGTTTTCAGGTGAACCTCTGTGAGAACCAGGAGGTGACATTCAGGTGTTGTATGAGGAATGAGGTGGGGTGTTGCCATGAATTATGTGATCGCTGCCCTGGGAATTGGTATGTTTTACCGCCGGACGCAAGTCCGGTGGTTGAAATCCCGACAGCGGCTGCCTGACATGGATGAAAATCCCGACCGTCCTTATGGTAAGTATAGACTAACCTAATTCCCTCCCCTAACTCTAACCCTCCTTAGGGGTGCCTAACCCTAACCTCCCCCCCAGTGCCTAACCCTAACCCCCCCTCTAAGTGCCTACACATAACCCCCACCTTACACCGCCGCATAAACCTAAGTCCCCCGGGGGGGTGCCTAACCTTAAGTCCCCCCCGGGGGTACCTAACCCTCCCTCCCCCTAGCCTAACCCTAACCCTCCCGGGGGGGTGCCTAGCCCTAACCCTCCCTCCCCCTAGCCTAGCCCTAACCTCCCGTGGGGGTGCCTAACCCTAAATCCACCCCGGGAGCCCTAAACCTAATCCCCCCGCGGCTATCTGTGCTCGGTGTCCTTTCGATCGGGATGCCGGGCGCCGGTCTCCCGATGTCGGTAAAATGACAGGAGTCTAGATTCAGATGCCTGTCATGTAACCCTTGCCGGGATTAAGCAGTCGGGAAGCCGGCGGTCAGGATTAGGTCCGCCGGCTTCCCGACTGCATAACCTGCCCTGACCTCCACTGTACAGTGCTACTGTTTGCTGCATTGTGCAATGGTGGACAGGGCCACAATGCAGAAGTAGTTATGTGATGTCGCAAAAGAGCGTACAAACACCAAACTCTCTATTAGCAACACTATCTCATCGTCAATAATTTGTGGTAACGAGACTTTGCCGGAGAAATGGTGATATCTCACAGGGACTCTCATGAGGTCTTCATGCACCAGATACATTCTATTAATTTGTAAATATGATCTGTAAGTAAGAAGGTTGTTCCTACACTACGATTGTACTACTGACGCTGGTTACGTGTAGTTTAGTTACAGAGATATAGAATTCCCAACATTTGTGAAGGTGTTAAAAGAAAAAGATATGGCTTGTTAATTGTTTGTCACTTTGGGCTTAAATGCCTTTGGTTTGATTTTGTCTGGACCGCTGCTTTAGGCTGCTAAATTATACATTTTTACATTTCTTCCTATCTTTAAGCCTGCCTCATCAATATTTAATAAACATCTGCTTTGCATAACTTGAAACAAATTTCTTCCTGCTTCTATAACAAGGATGAAATCATTGCATGCAGTGTTTTCTGGAATTATTCTTTCAATCTGTGTGAGTGAAAATGTTGGTTTAGAAATATGCTGCCTTGTTATGTTCATGGACCGTGCCTAATTAAACAGGCATGCTTAGTAATTAGACCACACATTTCATGTATATATAGATTTCCACATATTGTAATAAAGTAATAAAGTGGGCTAAAGTGCATGTGTTGTTTAATAAGAATCAATAGTTTGCCAGTGTTGGTTGATGGGTTTGCCATTTAAGCCAGATAACCGCCATTGATGGCGGAGGTGCAGCATTGTTTCTTTATTTTAGTGGGTTCTGGGGGCACGGAGATTATCCCAGCACTCTGCCTTCTGCTAAGCCCCATCCCCTTCCCTGATTGGCCCACTGTGCAGCACAAGCATGGATATCCATCAATGGGTGAAACTACCGATGATTCCCCATAAATGATTTAATGCCATCAATGCTAAGCACCCACGGTACCATCAATGGCGCCTAACCCTTACCTTATCTCTATCGCCTAACCCTTTCCTTTTCCCCATAGCCTAAGACTAACCTTCCTAGTGCCTATCTCTAACCCTCTCTCTAGCGCCTAACCCAAACCACCTCTCTATAGCCTAATCCTAACCTCCCCCAAGTGCCTGTCTCTAACCCTCTCTCTAGCGCCTAGCCCTTACCTCCTCCCCATAGCCTAACCCTAACCTCCCCCTAATGCCTATCTCTAACCCTCTCTCTAGTGACTAACCCTTACTGTGCCTCCTTCCCATAACCTAACACTAATCCCCCCAGTGCCTATCTCTAACTCTCTAGCGCCTAACCCTAATATCCTCCCCATAACCTAACACTAACCTTCCCATAATGCCTATCCCTAACCTCCCCCCCCTCTAGCGTAGGGGTGGGCAATAAGCGGCCCTCCAACTGTTGAAGAACTACACATCCCAGCATGCCTTGCCAAAGTTTCTCTATTTGGCCTTGCTAAAACTTTTGAAAGGCATTCTGGGAATTGTATTTCATCAGCAGCTGGAGGACCGGTTATTGCCCACCCCTGCTCTACCGCCTAACCCTTACCTCCTCCCCATAGCCTAACACTAACCTCCCCCTAGTGCCTATTCCTAACCCTCCCTCTAGTGCCTAAACTCCGTCCCATAGCCTAGCCCTAACCTCCCCCTAGTGCCTATCCCTAACCCTCACATCCTGCAGCCAAACCCTAATGTCGACATTCTAACAATGTTGACATCATAACTGTTTGACATTATGAATGAATGATTTATTAATGTTGAACTAATGACTAGTTATGAATGTAATAAATTTTTACTTTCAAAGGTGTGTGAGTTATTTTACTATTTTTTTACAGTGGGGGTATGGGTGCCGGCCGCCTGCTGGCACTTGTAGTTCCACAAGTGCTAAAGGGCAGGCACGCTGGCACGTTACACTGTAAAAAACAATAGTATTTATCTATTTTTTACACTATTACCCCTTCACCCACTGGCCAGGGGTGCAGGGAAGAGCCTGGGTCTTCAGTCTAAGCCTTGGGGGTGTTCCCACCTCTCCTGAGATCCCCAGCTTGGACTGACTAGCTTGGGATGGTAATGCTTTGGCCAGGAAGATCTGGTGAAAGGGTCCCCTGGCTATGGCATTACACCCCGGCTAGGTTTGAGTCCGATGCTGGTTTTAAAAATAGGGGGAACCCCACGCCATGTTTCCCCCCTATTTTTTAAAACCAGCACTGGCTCTGGGAGCCCAGTGCTGGTTCCTAAAAATACATTTGCACGTTTTTTCCCCCTGTATTTTAGAACCAGGACTGGCTCAGGAGCCTGGGATTGGTCATGCTTTGGGGGGTGGGACCTTACATAATTTAAAAAAAAAAACATTTATTTCTTTTTTCACATACAAGCAGCCTGCATGTACCTCACTGATATGTGCAGGCTGCATGTTTGGGTGAGTTTGGCTGCGGTCAGACTCAGCAAACTCAGGGATAATCACGATCACATACACCATTGAAAAACTTGATTCAGCAAATCATGATTCTTGGTAAATTTGTGACTTTCAGCAGGAAGAAGTTTCCCGAGTTTCAGCGATGCTGTGAGAGTTTAAACTCGGACCAGATACGATTCTTAGTAAATTTAGCCCTAAAAGTGAGATCTACTCAGCTTTATCTATGTACTAAGCCTTGGAGATAGATAAAGTGAACGGAGATAAAGTGCCAACCAATCAGCTTCTAAATGTAATTTTTCAAATATAACCTGTAAAGTGACAAGTAGGACCTGATTGGTTGGTACTTTATTTCCGTCCACTTTATCTCTCTCCAAGGTTTATTACATCCCCGACGCTCCATTGTGGCAGGGACTGATGTAAATGACCTACTGTAGAATAGCAACTGATGGCTGCCTCATCCTTTGCAAAAATTTAAAAAGGCGTTATATAAGTAAGGAATTATTAAACAGGTGTACAGCATTATACAAATTCAATTTATATTTAGTTTATCCATACTTACCTACTCTTCTGGAAGGTACTAGAGACTCCCTATGTTTCGGATAGTCCCCTACACCCCCGGAAGAGAGGGTGGATCTCCGGTATCACGCCCACTTCCTAGTGAAGTGGGCAGGATGGGGAGATAATACCAAGGATCGTCAGTCTGTAGAGAGTAGGCGTGGGGGCTAAAATTAAGCACATTTTATTGCTTTAACTCCGCCCCTCTCCAGGACCAGCAATTAGAGACATTTCATTGTGATGAGGGTGGGGCTTGAGAGCCCTGTCCTGCCCCACCCACTGGATAATTTAAAAGTGTGAGTTTATTATGTAGTACTTGTATAAGAAAGCTTATAAGCAAAATACAGTATTGTAATAATTATTTCTGTCTTATCTCTGGTTCACCTACTAATTTAATTATTTTCAAGCTCTTCTCTACGTGACTTCCAGGTTATTTAATGTGCTAAATTAAGGAATCATTGACACAGTTTAAGAACTTTTTGGCTTTTAATCTGGCATTCATTCCCCGACTAGCGCAGGATATAAAGTTTTGTGCGATAAAATATATATTAGATCTTTAATGTTTAATTCATGCTTTACTGCGTGTGCAATAAATATTAAAAATCTTTTTTTTTTTTTGTCAAATCTTCTGGAAGGGTTTATGAGGGAAACAAATGCTGGCTGGAAAAGTCTAAAAGCAATGGTGCCTGAATATTTTATACTTGTGTTTACTTTCACGAGTAAAAACCAGGTGCTTCTTTGCCAGTGATGTGCAGCTATTTTTCTAAGTGAAGTTCTTGAAAGCTTTAAACTTTCTGGCGGTTATTCCTCAGGATCCTCAGAAAGGGTTACAGACAAATCAAAATGAATAATTAAGGATCGTACTCACCCTTTATAAATTTGTGTATTCACTTGGGCATTCATTTATAATCTCGATTCGGTTTAATGGTAGTGTAATAAAGTCCTGTTTTCTCATTAAAGAGAGGTATATGGTCTTAAATAATCTAAAGTGCCAGGGCGTTCCCAGAAAAAAACAATTAGAAATGGTAATCCCAATTTTAGAAGAGACCATCAATATATAAAAAATTTAATATTTATTCTCTAAAGGTGAAGAGACTTAAGGTGTAAAAGATTTGAAAATAACAGTATTAAAATAAGGACAAAAAATACTAAAAGCAAAAAATAATATTAGATAGAAAATAAGAAGTACGGGGTGAATGGGAAAATGGAAAAATCGTGCCTCAAAATAGCAGCAATGCGTATCACAGATCTCTGTTGTCTGAGGAAGCATTAAAGGTGCCTACACGTATAGCGATGTGCTCACAATCCCACGATGTGTACGATTTCCCCCTGAACTCTCCCCGGGAGCTCCCCGGCAGTCGTGGGCACGATTTGGTCTGAAAAAGCTGGCAATTTGTGACACAATCTATCGTGCCTCCTAAACTATGCAGTGCATCGAGACTTGAGATCGTCAGATCTGCCCTACAGCATGGCAGATCTGAAGATGCGATGTGCGACCTGCGGAGACGCACATCGTGATTGTGAGTGGGGGACTCACGATTCGGGCATATTTTACACGATCTGTCGTTCCGATGTGTTGGAATCGGCCAGATCGGGTAAAATATCGCCATGTGTGTAGGCACCATAAGAGTTCTGCGATACGCGTTGCAGCTTATTTGAGCACTGTGCTGCTCCACACCTCAAGCGCCAATCCTTACTGTACCTCATAAATGAGACCTTTCCATCTCACTAGACCAGAGACGTATCTATAATGGGTGCAGGGTTTGCGGGCCCCTGGGTCCAGGGGGGCCCACACCGCACACCCTGCAGCCATACTTCCAAATACTTACCTCCCGCAGTCCCACTTCGACTGGAGAGGCGCTACATAGAACGCCTGGAAAGTGGCCACAGCGGCCACTTTACCGGCGTACTGCACATGTGCAGTAGGGAAATCGCCGGGAAAATGGCTGCCACACTATTTTCCCAGTGTACTGCGCATGCGCAGTATACTCCAGGCACAGACTAGTGCCCGGAGTCTACTGAATGTGTCAGTACGCCGCGGCCACCGGCTAGAGAAAAGGGGGCCCCTAATGGTGAGTGGACATGGGCCCCCTCCTCTCTAAATACGCCCCTGCACTAGATGTCACGGCCAGGGTTTCTCGGCATGGTAGTCACCGGGTATTACCTGTGAGGTCGTTATGGTGGGGGGGTCTCTGGCAGTGGTGCTGGTGTTTGGCGAGGGGCATTGGCTGCGCGTGGTTCTGTGCGGGCACATTGTCACTAGGCCTGGTGAGGTCTGGCGGTGTTTCCGTTCCATTGGCATGGGCGCCGCCATCTTGCCTGCGGCTATGTGATTCTGGCTGTCCAATCCTGGTAGGTCATGTGCTCATTCCAGCCAGTCACAGCACGGCACTGAGTATTTAGGAAGGTATTTAGGAAGGTCCAGAGCCTTCCTTCCTTTGCCAGTGCAACATGTTTCTCAGCTGCGGCTGAGAAAGAGTACCTGTGCCTTACCTGCCTGCTTGTATATGCTCCTAGCCTGAACCTTGCCTGCTCCAACCTGCTGGACTTACCCTGCACCCTCCATATACCTTCTTACCTGCCTGAGTACCTGAACCTGCTGTTTCCCTGCACCCTGCTTCATTTCATTCCCAGCTGGACTTCACTACCTCTGCCTGCATCAGTTATAGCTCACCAAACCTGCATTCAGTTACAGCTCATCAAGCCTGCATTTAGTTACAGCTCATCATACCTGCATTCTGTTTTCAGCTCACCATACTTGTATACTGGACTGTTCCTGCCTGTCACTATCTGGACATTTTCTCATTAACCCCCACTACAGTTATCAAGTTCACTGTAGTGCTATACCTGGACTTTTTCATTTGCCATTCCCATGTCTTCTAAGTCACTTATTAAAAACTCCACTTTTTCTTTTAAGTCTGCTTCTGTGTCTGCTCCTATCACCACCCCGGGTCCACAACAAATTCAGAACCTCACACTAGACCCCCCCCCAAACTGGAGAACCCAAATATGACCTGCATGCCCAGTGAAGCCTGGGCCTCTGGTGAGTGAAGCCTGGGCCTCTGGTGATTGAACCCTGCCACTGTTAGTCCTGCTCACAGTGAATAACAGTACAAAATTCTGAAGCACGCCCTTGTCTTCAGACTACCAACCTAACATGAGCAAACTATTTTAATAAAAGGAAGGACATGGAAGTAGTTATTATTTTTATTATCATTATCCATTTATTACTTTTGTAAATGTTGGTATATGCTTTAATGTTGGTTGCACTCTGGAAACCCTTTTGGTTTGTAATGTTGAACATCTGGCACCCAACGAGAAAACCTATGCCTAGCCCTGTGCTACCTTAGCAAATATTATATTAGTGCTGGATTCAGATGATGAAAGTATTGATTACATGTTAACATTGTTACAGCACTGTGATGAATACTGCACTCTACGAAATAATATACATTAACAATTAAAAAGAAATCAAAGCCTCAGCCTTTAATTAAAGAAATGTGATCAATCATGAGCATTAGTGTGTCAGGGTTTAATCATACGGTACTATACACAAACAGACGTGCTTGCTACGATTAGCTTTGTTGTTGATACAAGTGAGGTGAGTTGTGAGATTAAAACTGACATCCTCATGTTAATTTATTTAATCATTATGTATTTAGGATATTAAAGATACGCTAATATTCTTACTTTAAGGTCTACCCATTGTTTACAAAGAATAAGCATGGTAGGAGCATACTGTACCTACGTACTTTTTGCTGTTCCCCTTCGGGAGATCCCAGACGGGGAGGTGCTGTACAGGGAACAAGTGTGGGGGCTATGGAAATGTGATTTGCATTATCACGGCTCGTCCCCGCTACAGAATCACTTGCCTTTTTTTGAAAACTTGTTTCAGGGAGATTATAGTTGTTAAAGCGTATTATTGAGGGGGCGTGTCTAGCTCCACCTAAAGGGCGTGTCTAACTCCTCCCATAGGCGTATCTAGCATAAATTCTTGTTGCGAGATATTTCTAAATAATATTAGTAACAATATATTTTTGGAAATTATGCAACTATTGCTGTTGCTTGCAATACTCAAGTTCTTGTTTGTAACTATTCGCTGTGATATTTCTTTTCTTCTCACAAAGCACAATATACATGATAAATGTGATGCCTGTACAATATATTCCAAATGCAATTTGTCTTTGTGTGAATTCATCCCTAAGCATAACTTCCTAGCCGAGTTGACTGAGAATATGTTGCTAAGTATGTTTTTTGGTGTGTTAGAAGCTATTTCATTGTGAACACTGGATTGCCTGCAACTTTATATTTATTGGCTGTGCTGTTTTCCATACCTTTATAGTATCCTCCAAATCATTACCGACACCCGATACTCGAATCAAACACAACTTACTCCTATCCGAGGAATGGATTGTTATCTGTAATACTACGTCATACTTAACATGAGCTACTTTGAGGATTTGGTTTGGGATCGTGATAGTATTTATTTAAACAGGCTGCTTATAGTGCACCACATATCGCTGTATTAACCAGCTACGTAAAATATACTTACCTATAGATCACCCTTATCAAGGTAGCTATTTTTTTGAAACATATGTATCATTCAACTACTTTTGAACCTATATTTCACCTAAATACCATTGGTTTACCACATCTGATAAGAAATTACAGACTTATGCTGACTATACACCTGCACGACCAGCGTAAGATAAGATTCGACTTACGATTTCCCTTGAAGTCCCAGGCAGCTCCCTGGCAGTCCCGAAGGCACTTTGGACACACGGTGTACATTCGATCTCACGATACGATCAATCGTGTGCCTGCTGAAAAACTGTTCATCATTCTTCAAAATGTCACTGAAATGACCAACGATGCATCGCATGGTGAAAAACACGGCACGATCAGCATATGAATACGATGGATCATATGGGCTGCACATGTGATAATACGATACGTTTTAGGCGTTGTGGGAGTGCGCATCGGATCGTATCCAATTTAAAAAATACATGATTTCTACACGATTCATCGTACGATGCGTCAAAAATCGGGCAATCGGCCCAAAATCGTGCAGGTGTATGGCCAGCATAACTTTAATAAACATCTTTTGGTAAAAAAATGGATTTTAAAACATTTTGTTGTATTGTATTTTTTGTGCGTTCACAGTGAGCAACTTACATTGGGAATAATATCTCCCCCAGTATTTTGACTAAAGATTACTAATACAAATGCTTACCCTCAGTCACAGCTCACACTAGTAGCAGCAGAGGCTGTAACTCACTGCAGCATACACACACATTGATAGTCACTGTGATCAGACTGCTGGGTTACCATGAAGGGGTTCATGAGCAATGACAGCAGAGGCTCCTTAGCACCGACAGCAGTCACAGTGACTGCAGGAAATCACTGTCTTTGCTCAGCAGCTCCTTGGTGGTCCTCCGGCAGGTTGAGTTGACCTGCAGGGAAGAATGTGGGATTTATAATTAACAATACATGGCAGCAGGAGAGTAAATAGTGATCCTGGAGATAGACAAATATGACTAGAATCCTGTGTCATTGCTGAGATACATGGCACATATCCCAGTGATGTAACTGGTTCCTTGGCTACATTCCTACCAATACTATATTGTAGAAAAGAGGAAGGGGAGTGGGTATGGACTGCACTGTATAATATTAAACATAATAAGAGGTGCTACCATACTGTGACTTGTAGTACCATACACCAAAAATAATCTGCAGGTGCACACTCTAAGCACTAAGAATACTGATAGTCAAAACAATTATAATAAACTCTACAATTAACATGGAGTATAAATGAAGTTCTAAGTAAATGTTTGGCCAAACATGCATGTACATCTACCATGTGAAGGTGACCTTCATCAAATGGGTCCCTAACATTCCTAATACTAACACATTATGTAAATTTATCAAGGACTTATCATAGTAGTGCTCAATCTAATATTTCTGTATTTGTGTATATAAAGTGCACTTGAAGATGTCTCCTTCCTGGTACTAGCACCCCTTGTCAGGGACCCATCTGATGGGGTTCACCGTGACGTGGTAGATGGGCACGCATTTTTTGTTCAAACATGCTATTAATTGTAGAGTTTATCATAATTGTTTTGACTATCAGCATTCATAGTGCTTAGAGTGAATATTGTATTGTTTTCACCCAGAAAATGCCTGTTGTGTCCACTGAGTATAGGAAAAATAGGTATTAAATGGAATGTGTATGATATGTATGATTTTTAAAAGGAAAGGTAACCAATTTAAGAATATATTATAAATACATGTTTAATGCTTTTCAGTAATTAATAGAGGCGTTGATACACAAAATAATTATAGTTAATTATTGTCCCTTTATTGGTATTTTGTTTGTTATTGTTGTAATAGAAATTGTGTTATGCCCTTTTGTGACAGGGAATGTTTAGCATAGCTTGTGTTTTTATAAATTGGAATTTAATGTGTTCTTTCATGCTGTGATCTCTTTGGTGATTAGAAGTAATACTGTTGGTTCATTTTATTAAAAATTCTAATTGCTTCCAGATAAAGATTCTTGAAGGAGAAATCTCTGACGGAGAAGTGTTTTTAAGCATTTGTGCAAATACTAGTTTAATATATTAACTTTATCCCTGCTTAACCATTACATTGATCGGTATGTCACAGTACTTAGTGATGTGGATTAATACTCTGTTAGGTACAACACCCCCACCCCACCCCCAAAAAAAAACACAAGCAAAAAAGGTTTTTTATAAACTTTTATGTGCCCTTGAACATGTTTGACATGCGATGATTAATAATCATTTGAGGAGGTTACTAGAGCTCAATTTATTCGTGTTGATAGAAATTAAACGGAGTTAACACCGAAACTGCAGCGTTCCCTAACGTGTGGATGCAGGTGAGTATGGTAACATTGGGAACAATGGGTTTCAAAGTCAACACCATCTACATACATTATTCTAGTGTTAATGAGGGGAATTCAATTCTCGATGATGTATGTGAAGTTCGTTTCGATCGCCATGGGGGCGCTCAAATAGCTGACACCTTGCGGACATTGACATCTCTAATTTTCCCTTGCACCCCATAAAGAAATGTAGGAAAATTAGCAATGTTAGGCTACTGTAATTCACAGGGACAAATTTCTGAGAATTGAATTCCTAAGACTGCTAGTAATACATGTATTACTAATTATACATTCAGGGTTGGACTGGCCCACAAGGGTCCTTTTAGGGACCCACTGCCTGAGTGCCTTGTACATTGCTGCTCTATTAGAGGGTCAGTTACCTTATGGAGCAGGGCCACTGATAAACATCGGGTTTTAGTTTGCTTCTATAGAAACTACACCAAGATTTGCCTAATGGTTAGCCAAGCAACTGTGGTGGTTAGCCACACGCCCTCTAGTGGATGACCACACCCTTTAATCATGGCTTCACTCTCCCGGTGGGCCCTTTATGGCCCAGTCCGACACTGTAATAGATTATACATATAATACATTATAACGCCATTGAGTATGTGGACTTTTGCTTTCAGTCCATTCAGCTACCCTGACATAAAGGATGATGCACAGTGGGGAAGGAGCACGTATTCCTTACAGCTCTATGACAGACAGCTAGACATTTAAAATAGCCTATGTCGGGTACATGTAGGTTAGAGGTGTATGTGTCTGTGTGGAGTCTTTTAGAGAAAATGTAAGATTAAGGGAAATATTATATGAATAGTTACTAAAAAAGAGAACTTTAAAATGACTGATAAGTGAATAAAAGGTGACATTTTAAGCGAATCAGGTTTTGCAGAGGAACAAGCCTCACAGTCTACTAAATCAACGTTTGCTTTGTCTTTTAATGGAATGCTATTCCACTGTATTTTGCTACTTGTGATACCTGTCTGCCCCCTCCGGGAGCTCCAAGGGGATGTGGTGGGAGGACTCAGGGGGCATTGAGTAGTCAGTTGGGTAGTGTAATTATATAATCGTGGTCCCACTTCAAATTGCTGTGATTCCCTGCAGTTCAAGGCAGAGGTATGGCCATGATGACGCAGTTCGGCGCAAATCGCGTTATCAAGCCACACGGACCACTAACTTCCCTTGCGAAGTTGGCGGCACCAGGCGACAACAGGCAGTCTCTGGGAGACTTGTCTATTTTTCGGGGCGTCTGGGAGAGTCACCCGAGATTCGGGAGTTTCCAGGTCAGTCCGGGAGATTAGGTAAGTATGCTGTATTGCTAAAACAGCATTTTGCTGAATTTGTTCTCTATGAATTGAGTGAGATTTGAACTTTTTGCTTGTATCTGTTTCACACCTTATTTCCTAATATTTCATATCAAAACAACATTAGTGATGTTAAACTTCTTATGCTAAATTGTAACACCAGATTTAACAAGGTGTGTGAATACATTGTTACAAAAACAAACTGGCCCCAGTTATAAAAAAAACAAACACATCCCCCACCCTTCAGTTGTCCTATGGTAATTATTTTATTAGCTTGAAATTAATTCGCCCGGTACTGTATACTGAACAGGAGAGTACTGTTTTTTACTTTTTCAGTACGTTTTTTGTTACAACATTATTATAGTTTATCAAGCTGTTTATCCAATCAAACTTATGATTGATGAGTCAGCAAAAAGGTTTTTTTTTTGTTATGTAAGTGTATTGCAATAATATGTGTCACATTGGTTCTTTGCCCAGCTCGGTTGAGAGAACACAATCTGGCCAAGTGGCTGATTTTCTATTTTAAATTTATTCAATTACAGTACTTTACTTTGCTTCTAAGCAGAATGTTCCCATATACATTGCATGGGGAAGAGAAAATTGCTTTATCAGTCTACTTATGTGTTAGTATGCGCTCCTCGCCCTATGCTGACGTTCAGTCCAATCTAAATCATTCTAAATTAGCGAAATTTTTTCTAAATTAGCGAAATTTTTTCTATCAGTTAAAAAAAAATTTTTTCATATCCTCCTCTCGTCTTAGCTGCGCAAAGAGAACTAATGTTTAATGTACAATGAAAGCTTGTACAAATAAGTGAAAATCTTTTTGAATTTATAGTATATTCGACCAGGCAATTAACTGGGTTTTAATTAAGTCGATTAATATGTCTCAACTTGGTGATCTTTTTAGAGAATCAGATTTACAGTCAGCTCCGGATTCAACGTGTTATGTAAATAAATATTTCTTGGAGCTTAGATTTTGCCTAGATTCTGAATATATTTAATTTTTCTTGGAAAGGAATTTTTTTTTTTAAGTGCATGAGTGAGATAAAAAAAAATATATACACAAGGAAGTGTTTTTAAAAGCAATTTACATAAGCATTAGCCTAGATAGCAATTAGCTTCACATTCTTGACAGGCAGTTTATTCACTTTTTTTTTTTCTTTTAGCTCTATGTATGGCAGCATATATTCAATGAAAGACTCATTTGAAGGGGAAATTTACAGAAAGATGTTAATTGTTGGTATTTGACCTCAATTTGTGCACTTACAGTTTTGCTACTTTCCTAAGGGAAATTAAGTCGCATTATGAGCTTTTGCACTTACAGTATTTCCATGAGAATAAACCAATTATAGATCATTTGGTTATAAAAATGAAATTAAGCCTGTATAGTCAAAGTAGGGATTAATTGAAGGTAGAGACGAGCCCAGCTACGATAAGAACGCTATCTCTAAAACCACTTAGTAAACAACATTGCAAACTAATAATAAATGTTAATAAACTGATATTTAGCTTGTCATTGCTACACATCAGCCACATTGTTTGGGATAACGGCAGAGCTGACCCTGACCGATTTAGTGCCCTAGACAAGATTTTAGCTGGTGCCCATTAAACAACTTTTGGGCAGGCTGCCATGACTGTTGGGCGCCCTCTTGGAGCAATGATGCCCCAGTTATTCACCTATGCGGCCTTTACCCAGGATCGGCTCTAGATAACGGGCTACACTTTGTGGAGAAACATAAAATGAGCACAGGTATTAAGTGCTAGCAACCTCTTTGCATAATGCAGAAAGTACTGTAAGTAAGGATACATTTTTCATCTTTTATACAAGTTCACATTTGTTTTCTTTCCCTAGGAGACTGAACTTTTGGATATAAGTCTGGTAAAGGACGCCAGGTGTGGAAAACATGCCCGAACTCCAAAGGTAAGAAGTTATATGTGAAAACGTATTGCGGCGGGGCTGTGGTAACCCGATTCCAATGTAGCTTATCCTTTTTTGGTTCAAAGTAGCACAGTAAGGTGCAAAATAAATGTATAATATGCTCATTGTTTAGTGACCTAATTGCACCTACCTGCCTGCTATGCGCAGCGGTGAGGTGGGTACTGACACATCTCTGTGTCCTTGGAACTGATCGCAGGGAATCAAATCAGCAAATGGATTTGTAATTTTGCTAAACCATCCGAAAATTAGGACCGCTACACCCAATGATTTCTACTTTTTATTTTATTTTTCCCCTAACGTACCTTATATGAATCATGAGGTCAGCCATCGCTCTACTGCAAGCTAAACCAGTAAAAAGCAATTTAACAACCAAACCTTTCTCGCAGACAGCATTACTAACGATACCTTTAAATAGTAAAACAGCTTATGTCCTTTGTGGCCACTCATCCTTGTGTCAGTCCAAACCAGCAAAGGACTTCTCACAAATACTAGCAAAATAGATAATGGAGCGCTTGTAGTGCACTACATGGATGTGACCATGTGTATGGTTTCACGCCAAATGTAAGCGCACTTCAGAGTAGAAATTATAAGGCTTATCTGATTGTATGATCTTCCCAAAATTAGCAATTTCCACCTCAAGGACAGAGTATTAGCTGACAGTTGTGGACTACCAGGTGCATTACCCTTAAAATACTTTTTGACGTCCATGTCAACATAAAATGTGCTCACAATTTTAAAATACATTTTTGCCTAATCTGAAGTATAGAGATCCAGCTAAAAGCAACCTCAATTTATAGTTGTCTCTCTGAAGGAATGGGTATTTTTGACCGTCGGACGTCAGCCCGGCGGTTCAAATCCCGACGCCGGCAGCCCGATGCACAAGATCCCGACAGCGGAGGTAAATTAAGTATTCCTAATCCTTTCCACCCCCCCTCTAACCCTAACCCTCCGTTAGGGGTGCCTATCCCTAACCTCCCCTCCTAGTGCCTAACCCTCCCTCGTAAGTGCCTAAACCTAGCCCCCCCTCCCTGCACCCTAAACCTAACCCTCCCGGGGGGGTGCCTAATCCTAACCTCCCCCCCTTGTACCTAAACCTAATCCCCCCTTCCCCTAGCCCTACCCTAACCCTCCTCGGGGGTGCCTAACCCTAAGTGAATAATGCCAATGTTGTCTAACTTCTGACATTATAACATACAAGTACTAAAAAAAGCAAATATTTTGCACCTCCACCCAACTGTATGATGATAACATTGAAAAATGCTATAAATCACAATAAATCACTTTAAATCCCACTGTAACTTTAATGGAAAGCAAGTGACTTGTACGATCTGATCCACAGCTATAGATGTGTTGTGATGGCTGAATGTACAGTATTATGCATTTTATCAACACTTGGAAAATGAGCAAGTAGATGGGATCAAATCTAATCAAAAAGACACAAGTCTTAGTTGAGACTAATGCGTTTCTTGCAGCTGAAAAAGAAAATCTATACAACAAAATTACCCATACGTTTATAATGACTGTGTATCGCCTGGATATTTTTTTTCTGCTTTATGTCCTTTGTCCCTAAACATGACTTTGTGACTGTTACATTATAAAAGTAACATGCCATTCTGTTCTCATTCCGCTTACTCTGGAAGGTAACCAATTATCACAAGGTTCCAAGTAAAAGTGCTTTTAGATGTCCTGAAGGATTTTCACACAAGGATAAGGCTTAGGAAACAAGTATTTTTGTACATATAATATTTATAACACTGTGAGTTTTTCAAGAATGTGCTTTGGGTGTTCTCTTAATGAAATACAGGAGGGAGATAATTCTGTGTCTCAAAAAACTGCTTATATTAATGAAATGTTTTTATTTTTTAATTAAAATATAGTTACAAGATTTGTGATGATTACTACTTAAAAATTTAAAACTACTCATCATTTCATAGGCAAAGGCAGGGGGTGTTTCCAGTTGCCCAGAAACCCCCCTTCCCCGACCTGGTCAGAAGCTCAAATTATAACCACAATAGCAATTGTTTATAATATGATCTTACTCAGGGCCGTAGCTAGGGTAGCGCGGCCGGTGCCATCGCGCAGGGCACCAAAGGTCAGGGGGCGCTGTTTGGGCCTGTCAAATTTCTGTTTATTATCATTCTTGCTTGTAGCTTCCTCTTATTTCATCCCCAGCATCTCCTGGCCTCTCCTATCTCTTCCCTGGCCCTTCCCCATGAAACCATGGCCCTTTTTTGGGTGCATTATGTCCCTTTGAAAAATGAGGGGGCGTCAATGCTCTTTCTGGCACAGGGCACCAAAAAGTCTAGTTACGGCTCTGATCTTACTGGAGCTGAGGCCACAACATGCAGTGTAAGGGACAGAACAGAGCTGCTGCTGCCCATGCCCAATGGTAGCAACTTCTCCTACTCAGTCTGCTGTGTGTGTGGATCTGATAAATCAGTGCATTGGACCAGAGAGCAGCTATCAGCAAGAAGAGACAGGCATAAGGTGGGCAAATGTGTGTTTAGAAAAAGATGGGAGGTCAGGTGTAGAGTACAGATAAAGATAATAGGGCCATAGCTCCTTCAGTGGAATTATTTTCAAGGGGCACGATATCTTCAATGGGGAAAGCTCACACACCCCTAAGCATACCATCCCCATAGTACTGTGGCCTGCAATTTCTAATGGTAGCCATGATTGAACTTAAAAAGTCCACAGCACATGCACTTTCATCTGCCACTGGCATGTGGTATACCCCCCGACTTGATGTGGTTACACTATGCTGAGGAACACAAGGAAAATGGTTGGAGGCTTGGGCTCTAGTGCAGTGATAGGCACATGAATATTGAATATTAGTTCAGCCCTTTTTTACATGAATATTAATTCAGTCCACAATATGGCTACCCCTTTGTGCATATGTGACAGGTCCACTTTAAGGCAGCCTTGAGTTACATTTGTTTGTTACATAGCAATGGCATCCCTCCGGTGCTTATGGCATTTCTTAGTTGGAAGTTTTCTTCCCTGAGGCCTAAATTCCTGTTTTGTTCTCTCCAGATGGTATTTTCAAGCAGTATATTTATATCCTATTTTATATTCTCTCTTATAATCCCCTTCCAAATAGCCTTTGTTGCCTTCTACCTTCAATGTATATAAAGCTGATTTAGAGTTTAAGCTTTTTCTGTGCTGCAGTTATCTGTAATCCTCTGCACTTTGGACTTTCTTCACCATTCATTCCTGTCAATTTCCAAGTCATGATAACACTAATTTTCATGTCACAAACTACAAACTAAATTGTCACCATACGCTCTGAGGAACAATAACTGTTCAGCTAGTAAAGACAATTATGTCAGGTTTTCGGTGGCTTTTTTTGGCAAAATAATAATAGTACGATAAGAACACATTGTTTCTTCCCCAAACCTTCTATGTCATCAAGACATTCCAACAGGAAAACAAATAGCAATTATATTCCCATGAGAAACAATAGCTGTTTAGGCAATCCAAATTGGTAACATTCTAACATTATAAAATACATGTTGTGTTATCTTAGTGAATGACTTCACTTTCTAAACGTAGCACAGGAGAGTATAGTATTTCATTTCAGAATGGAAAAGAGCAAACATAGCTGTAGACTAAACCTGGCCGCTAATTTCCGCGCCGGACCAATTCAATTGCCGGGGATTCCTCGCGTGGGAGTCCCCGAGACCCCGCGCGTGACTCCCCACAGTCGGACTTTACCTCGCAGCTCCTGGAGATGCGAGGTAAAATCCTTGTTAAAGCAACCAAATCGGCCTCGCGTGCGGGGAAAAAACACATTGATTCTGCAGTTTACGCGGAATCAATATGTTTACACGCGAGTCCCGATTTTACGGTGCGGGAAAAAGGCTATTTAATTGAATAGCTTTTCCCTGCACCACAGGGATTTTGGACGCCAATTAGTCGTGGGGACAACCTCGCGGCTAATTGAAATCTGCCCCATAGGTTTAAATAATGAAACATTGCGCAATTAGTTCAGGATAAATGCCAAGTCTGCAAATGAAGGCTGCTCCAAATAGATCCACAAACAGAACCACAACAGATTTGCTTATGTCTACCAGTTACTGTGCTAAGTGGTAGAGTGGCTCTGTTATACAGCTAACTATAGCAAAAACTTTTCTCCAAACTGAACTTTTCACCTCTAATTGAATCCGGCCCTTAGTGGGAGATTTATCAGACCATCTAAAGAGGACAAGTGGAGATCTTGCCCATATCAACCAATTAGATACTAGCTATCATTTATCTAGTACAGTCTATAAAATGGTAGCTAGAATTTGACTGGTTGCTATGAGTAAAACTTCCACTTTTACTTTTTAGAAGGTTTGATAAATCTCCCCCTTATTAGTTAATGCAGCCAAAGAACACATTTTTTTGCCAACGTAACCCATTTCAGCTAGTTTTCTACTTGCAATAAACAGGATTGAAAGGATTACTTGCTGGTAATAAGGGCCAGATTAAGACTTACTTATGCGGGCCCCTACCAATAAAATTGTCAAAATGATATACTGTACTGGTGATGTTATTAAAAAGTATGATGTGTGAAAACTTCCAGAGCAACACGCTGTAGTTAACATTATGCCACAGTGTCTCCAGTGGGTTTGGTATAATAGATAGAAAAGAATAAGATAGACAATGTCTAGATAGACAACAGATGTTAGACAGGCAATAGGTCGACAGGTACAAAAGGTCGACAGAGTCAAAAGGTCAAAACAAAAATTATTGGCACAAAAATCTTCACAAAAAGCCTAATCTTCACCCTAACCCTCTCCTTGATGCCTAACCCTCCCTCCAGGTGCCTAACCTTCCCTCCAGGTGCCTAACCATCCCTCCAGGTGCTTAACCCTAACCATCGGGGTAAGTGCCTAACCCTAACCTTCCATTCTAGTGCCTAACCCTATGGTAAGTGCCTAACCCTAATAAAAAAATCAAAAAGGTGTTTTGACCATTTTCGTGCCAATAATTTTTTGTGTCGACCTTTTGACCCTGTCAACCTTCATCCATATTGACCTTTTCTGTGTCGACATTTTGTCCCTGTCAACCTATTGCCTCTCTAACATCTGTCTATCTAATGACTGGAACCCGTCACCAGTTCACATTATGCCACAGTGCCCCAGTTCACAATGTGCCACAGTGCCCCCAGACCACATTATGCTACAGTGTAGTGCCCCCAGACCACATTATGCCACAGTGCCCCAGACCACATTATAGTGTAGTGCCTCCAGTTCACATTATGCATCCCCACTGCTATTCACCTCCCTGTGATAATCTCAAATGTTAGAACCTGCAGGATGCAGCAGAATCTTTAAGGGAGCATCTGCTACAGCACAGCCATGCCATAGGACCTTCTTGTTCCTCCTCGTGATCCTCCCTCTCGGCTCCTGCCCACACTGACAATGTTGCCTGTCGCATTGTCATCTGTTGCAGCCCCCATGGGCTAGTCCGATGCTGGCAAATGCCAGAAAAGCCGATGGGCCGGGCCAGTCCGGCCGAAAAGCCTGTCCAGGCAGCTCTGCCTCTCAGCATGCATATGGATGGGGGCGTGTCATGAGGCCACCTTTTTTTGTGCGCATGCAAGCAGAAGCCAGGGTGATATAGCAGTGTGTGGGTGCCCCCCCCCCCCATGGGAGACCGCCCCCGGCCACTCTTTGTTAAGTCAGCACTGCTGGTAATACCTTTAATAAATTTCATTGATTCATGAGATCGCAATGACTGGAAAGTAAAGAAAAGAACAATATAATAACTAAGCTTACCATATCATCCCTTTAAACCGGTACACTCATGAATTACACAGGTTCTAAAACCAGGTGAAATCCAGGCTTGAAGTCAGCCAGCCACGCAACCTGTGTAATTCATGAGTTTGCCGGTTTAAAGGGATAGTATGGTAAGCCTAGTATGGTAAGCCAAATAATAACTGAATGTTTTAAAACCAATGATTTATTTTTTATTTTTTATCTGGTCTGACTTTTAAGTTAAGATGAACAAGTGGCTGATTGCAAACTGGGTACAGTGAGTCCTGTGACAGATAATTCTCACTAGATGATGTTTTGCCATTTTCAGTTCAGCATGCTCATAGCTACACAGCCTCTAGCAGTTACTGATCCCATAATGTGTTTGGTAGCTGGCACCTTGGTTTATTATAAAGGAGACATCTGATAGAAATGAATGAATGTTTAAAGGGAAAAATATTTTTTTACTTAAGCAAAAGTATACAGTAATATGTTATTCTGTGGGGATGTCTTGCCATTTCTGAAGTTATACACATAAATGTACAATACAGAGGGTTCTTGCAAATAAACTGGGAGATGAAAGTTGTATGAAAAGCTTGCAGCTAAAGGATCAGACGTGCAAGAGGGATATTTTCTTCTAAAATACACGGTGAGAGCAGTGCAAGCAAAATCTAGATTTAGTATAGCAGAGCATTCTTCTGTTGTACCACGAGGCTCAGGATGAATGTCACCGAACGTAGAACCAGAGAATAAACAATAACCTCCGTCTTTATAGAGAAGTGACTCAGGGTTGCAGCAGTGTTTCCCAAACTCATTCCTCAGGGAGCACTAGCAGTGCATGTTTTCCTGGTCTCCTCACAGAATCACAAGTGAAATAATTAGCTCCAGCTGTGGATCTTTTCAACTGTGCCAGCCAGTAATGACTACACCTGTGCACCAACAAGGAAAAACGGAAACGATGCACTGTTAGTGCTCCCTGAGGAATGAGTTTGGGAAACACTGAAATATAGCATGGTACTCTGTGGCATTTCTCTAAGGTGTGTCAAACTAGTCCAAAAAGACAATTTATAAATGTACAAATAATGTAAGCTGTAAAAAAATATCGAATGCACCCTTTTGACACCTATGTACATGTGTACATGTATGTATGTATGTGTGTATGTATATGTATATATATATATATATATATATATATATTACTGTAGCTTGCAGTAATATTCAACACCCTATAAAGTCAACAGATTTGTCTCTTTCTTACACCGGATGTGTCAATGATGAAACTCTCTACTTGTTGGGAGTGTATAACTGTGTGCATTCATGTAGAAATGAGTTTCCTCCAATTAGATGATGACAAGTTTCTCACCCCCGCGATGAAAATCGTTGTTCATTGCATACAATCAGCTTATGTGCAAAATCATGACCAAGGGGGTAAAGACAGCACTTTACCAGTCATTATGATAGGGGTGGCCAACCAGTCAGAGGCAAAGAGACAAAAAATATCTGTAGTCAAGGTAAAGAGCCGATAGCATGCGCCTAAGGCGCGCGTGCAAAAATGTCACGCTGGCGGCGAGCCCAGCACATTGAAAATAAATACACAATTTACACAAGCTTCCCAATATCATTTTTTCACTGTTGAAGTGAATGAAAAAACCAGAGCAATATAGAAAAAAGCCACATTCACATAAAATACACAGAAACAAGCTAGATCCACATAAAATACATTTTAAAAACCACATCCAGAACCACATAAAACACATTGAGAGAACCAGAGCCACATAAAATACGTTTTAAAAACAAAATCCACATAAAATACACTGAAAATGCCAGAACCACATAAAATATGATTTAACCCCCCAGTCTCAACAGCCCCTCTACTGCCCCCTAAGCATGAAAGTAGGCATCATCTCCTCAGCTCTCAGGCTGCCCCCCCCCCCCCCCCCCCCACCACTATCTCTCAGGCAGTAGTGCCCATTATCTGGAACACTTGTGGTCCCATATAAATAAAGGATAATAATAATAATTATGCTGTGCCCTCTAGTTGTGCCCCTTATGCAGTGCCCCCTGTAATTGTGCCCCTTATGCAGGGCCCCCTGTAGTTGTGCCCCATATGCAGTGTCCCCCTGTAGTTGTGCCCCATATGCAGTGTCCCCAGTAGTTGTGCCCATTAGGCAATGCCGCTTGTAGCTGTGCCCATTATGCAATGCCCTCAGTAGTTGTGGCCCTTCTGCAATGCTCCTTGTAGTTGTGCCCATTAAGCAATGCCCCCAGTAGTTGTGGTCCTTATGCAATGCCTCTGTAGCTATGCCCCTTCTGCAATGTCCCTTGTAGTTGTGCCCACTAAGCAATGCCCCCAGTAGTTGTGGCCCTTATGCAGTGCCCCCTGTAGTTGCGCCATGCACCCTGTAGTCGTGCTCCCTAAAGTAGTACCCCCAGTACTAGCTCCCTGTCCCCGTCCACACCCCTGTATAAAAACTTACCTGTCTTCATGATCCACACCATCAGGGCTCCCGAGTCCCGCCGTCGCTGCTGCCACTTCCGCTGCCTGCTGGATCTAACTGGATCCAGCAGGCACGCAGGCTCCTCACATCGTGGGTGACGTCATGACGTCACCCGCACACTGCATGACTGGGAACGCCTGACTCTGAAGCGATCAGAGGCTAAACGATCAGAGGCTAAACGATCAGAGGCCAGCGTTCACAGTTCCAGTGGGGGTCTGCTGCATCGCAAAAAAACAAAAGAGCCGCTGGTTGGCCACCCCTGCATTATAATGTATCAGGATTGTTCATTGCATACAATCAGCTTACAGTATGTACAAAATCATGACCAAGTGGTAAAGACAGCACTTTACCAGTCATTAAAATGTAACAGGATCATCTGTTATGGATAATGTCTCTGCTTGTCCACTTCACGCTTTAGAAGGCTTCATACATCTCACCCCTCTCTTGGGATACAATTTAACCATATTTTATTCTGACATGTTGGCATGCCTCCTATAGGACTAGTCATCTTAGATTCCTAGGAAATAACTAGTAATAACCCCAACAGACCATACTTTTATTGTTGTGTCCTATTTCTTCCTAGTTACAGGTCAGGAAAGAGTAGCTGCAGAGGGAATGCTGCACATGCTTGTCAGGGGCCAGTTGGAAGCAGTGAAAGATGAACTGTACACTTGGATATAAACTATAAATATATACTATTATTAACCTGTTAGTTCCAAGTACCTTTGTATTAATAGCTTGCAGATTATTTGTTCGAAAACCTCTAAAGATCTGTATAAAACACAGATATCTCCCAATGCTGGGTCTATGTAACACTATCATATACATTTCTTAAATGTGTTACCGAAGAGATTATATAGTGTACTGTAAATAGCTATCAGATTGGTGCGTAACTCCCAGAGGCAATGAGAGCGTTCCCCTCCAGACGTCAGGTGTGTGGTCGCCGAGGTAGGGGGGAGAGATCCTGTATAGAATATTAGGGCCCCAAGCCTAGAGTCTTGGTCCAGAAAATTGCATGCCGCTTGCGGGTGGAGGGCAAGATGAGATCTTGACTCGGGGCAGGTTGAAATTTTGCCACTGCATAGAATAGATAACTTTTGAGTGGCTCACTACTGACTGGCAGCACATTCAATATAAAAATGTGAAGATAATGTTGACTGGAGAATAAAATAAGCAATGACTGAGTACGGTATGAAAATCTAGACTCATGCCTAAAGCTGCAATGTTCAGAGAGCATCATATACTGTAGAGTTACTTCGTTTTTTTATTATTTTGTTTCCTTTCATTTTCTTTCTTTTATTACATTATGTTGTATATTTACCTTTGCAAGCCACCACTTCTTAGTGTGTTTCTGCCCAAAATGTAAAACAGTAATGAGATGAAGAATAAAACACACCGGGCCATATTCAATTAGAGGCGAAAAGCCCTTTTCGCCTGTTTTTTTGAGAATAGTTCGCCTAAAAGAATTTCGCCAAATTCAATTCCAGGACAATTTCGCCTAATCGGAAACTCGATGCATTGAATTCTCCAAAAAAGATTCTCCAATCAACAGCAGGTGAAAAGAAGTGCAAAACCTTTATTTTGGGGTGAAAACGTGGGGAAACGACTCAGAGCCCTTGGGACAGCCCCCCAAAGGACAAATCTGCAAAAAAAACCAAAAAAAAACCTAAGAACACCCCAAAAAATACATGTCATTTTTGGGGTAAAAATGCAAAAAGTGGGGGGACAAGCATAAAAACTAGCTAAATATGCTTCTTGGGGGTCCCCAAGTATGGGTCAGGTGTTTTTGGGATTGCAGGTGCATGCAGCAGGTGGATTTTTCAAGTTTTTTAAAAGTTCACTTTAGAGACATAAAAATACGCTAGCACCCATTTTCAGGTACCCCAAATTTGACAGGAATACTTATTTTCACAAAAAATACAGCTTAATGCCATTCTTCACCACTTTTACAAAGACGCTAATAGCAAGCAATTTACACAACTTAAGTACGCAAAAAAGTTTTATTAGGGCTATTAGTACACATCTATATTGATTCCCTATATTAGTGCATCTTTTTCTGGGGTACAGACTGATTTCCCCAATTCTTTCAGTACTTTTCGCCTGTTCCGAATTCGCCAAATTCCGTTTTCACCTGTTTTGCAATTAAATTAGGTGAAAAGCGGGGACGCGCATGGAATGATTTCGCTTCTGAAACTGGAGAATGAGGCGAAAAGTCGGACAAGCGAAGATGTTCCGACTTTTCGCATCTAATTGAATACCTCTCACCATGTTGAAGTTACCCCTGGTATCATTGTATAGGGGTGTTGTACAGAGACATATGGGCTCGGGAGATGCGCAATCACTTTTTTTGAGGCATGAAGTAGCTGAGAAGGGTTTTTTTCTTTTGGCCCCATCACAGGAACAAAAATGTCAGCTTGTGTAACCCGCCAATCACTGTTTGTGTGGTATAGGTCAGGTGTTTCTCCCTCTGACACTCCTCTTTGTCACCCAGCTCAGCCCTTTCCAGCTCAGCTTGTCGTGGCTGAGGGAATAGACAAATGCAGAGCCAGCAGTAGTAGTCCAGGACGATCTCTAGGTGATGGGCACCAGCTTACCTCTTTTTGATGAAATAATCAAAACCACGTTATGACATTTTTCATTCCACTCTCTAGCTTCCTCCTTAGTGTCATTATTAAATGGCAGTACATCACTTAGTTGATCACATGGTGTTGGGTACAGAATCCCGATGGTCACAATGCTGGATCCGGTATCCCGATGATGAAAATCCCAACGTATGTTTGTAAGTATTCTAACCCTTACCCTCCCCCTAACCCTACCCCACCCCTCCCACAGCCTAACTCTAACCATCCCCTTTGGCAGCCTAACCCTAAACCTGTTCCTTCCCACAGCTTAGCCCTAACTCTTCCCCTAGTGCATAACCCTAAACCTAACCCTAATACTCACTGTTGGGATTCTGACCGTCGGGATTCCAGAGCCGGTATTCTGACCGTCGGGACCCTGACCTCCGGGATCCTGACTACATCCCGATCACATGAGCTGACATTCTCTCGTCTGACTGTCACCTTACTATCTCACAGTTCCTGGCCTCTGCACTACTGGTACTTGTTGTCCTCCCCAGCTCCGACCCTGCACTGGAATCTCATTTATTGCTCACTCTGTACCCTCTACTTACCATGGCACAGATCATATGAAGCTGATGAAAGTATCTTAGGGCAAGCTTCCAAAAACATACTACTCTACTCCACCACATTTCAGGCTAACAACACCCAGTACTATCACTATCTAAAGCTCATGGTCTTGGCAGTATTCCAGATCCACCCTCTCTGAAGGCAGGCTCATACTGGGAATCATGGCATGTATCTCAAAGCTAAGATGTAAGACCCGGAGAGCTAGGACGAACATTCTTTCCCAAAAGATTTCTTTCTGGGCCCCAGAGCTGATAGTTAATTATTAAAGTCGTGCCACAACTGTTAGTTATGCCCAAGAGGCCACACTCTCATATGTCACACTTCATCGTCACTTAACGGTTTGCAAACAAGTACAACATTGGACCTATTAGAATATCCAGCTTGGTACCAAGAGTGGAAGGGAGCATACAGTACCAGGGCCTGGGGGGAAAGGCTGAAGAAGTGATCCAAGAAAGTTTTTGGTAGCCCTGAGTATACATTATATATTCCAAAGCAGGTGGATGTTTCCATGCATTATTTTGTGCTGTTAGATATCATTGCAAGTCATATTTAAAAATAAAGGGAGAAGATCTCTATTACCACTTGCCCAGTCTTACAGACGTCACTGCCGGTTTCCATCCTGTTTCCATCTTTAGCTGGATCTCATCTATTATGCATTAGACCTTAACATAATCTCTTGTCCTGGCTACGTGTTGGGTGGGCCAGCGGTCACCATGCCCTTGCATGAGTGGATTCCTCCTCAATACACAGTTAGTAGTATGTAGTATTAGATTGTATCTAAGAGACAAGTGCAAACAATTCTATAAAACCTTGCCCTGTTCTTGGAGGTTTCAGTGAATTGAGGCATACTGTAAGCTAACTATTAATTACACATAACATGCTTTGCTTATGCCGGTCTAACCCCACTTTTAATAACCTATGTAGGTTCCAAGTGCATTTGATTCTAAAAAAATATATGAAAAGTTGACCCATCATAGGGGCCTATTCATCAAAACTAAAAAATCGATGGAGGTAATTAGGTTTAGAACTCGCATGGAGTTCTACCTAATTACCGAAGGAATTCATTATTTCTCCGCTCCATCAGTATCTGTTGACGAAACATTTTTGCGCTGACAGCTTTTCAGAAAATAGATACTTTTCCCTCTCTGCTCTAACTTACCGAAGCTGTTATCAGTGCTGTGCATGCACCGTTACATTCACAAAAGCGACGCATGCGCAGCACTGCCTACAGCTGCGGTAATTCTGTGTCCACCCCAACTTCATGCCCTCTGCTCACCTCCCTGTCCCCCACCTACCTGGCCGCTGTAGCCGTAGACCCTGACCTCCCGTCTGAAGAAGAGAAAAAAGTAAAGTAAAAAAAAAGGAAAAAAAGTTTTTTTGTTTTTTTTTTAACTTTACTCTGGTCTACCGGGAGAACACAGTCGGAGTAGCAGCCGGAGGAGGGACCAGGGAGTGACGGAGGTAGACGGAGTAGGACCTACCCAGCTGAAAGCAGGTAAGTGGAACCCGTAATATGCCACTGTGGAACCCGTTATACGCCACCTGAGATAATTTTCGGAATTGGATGAATAGCCTAATTTCTACATTCCCATACTAATGTACTAATGTATGGGGAGTGTAGAAATGAACGCAGGCGGACTTAACCAGGAGATATCAGTGATATCTCCTCTGTTAAGTGTGTTCATGAATACTAAAATAACGGTAACTAAGGAAAATGTCCTTAAAACCATTATTCTAGTGCTGATGACTAGGCCCCATTGTAACTTGCCAACCTACATGAAATGCCCAGAGGACATGTGAACAAAGGAGCCAAATTGCCAGTAGGATGCCCATTACCTCCGAGCACCCAACATCAATTGAATTCCCCCCTTAGTGTAATAAAACAGTATACTAATTCTCGCTGGTTGTCATAGACAACCAGTGACTCATAGAGGAATAGCGAGACTCCCCCAACACAGCAGCATCATGTCCACATCTCACGTTATTAGGGGGGGGGACACACGGAGATTGCAGAGTGACCCCGTCTTCTGATAAAATGCCCCTCCATACAAAACAATTCAATTCAAAGTTATTTGTCATTGCACAAAAAGATAATACGTGCATTGACAAAGACAGGTGAATTTGTTATCTCTCAAAATTCTAGGACAAAAATACTGTACAAGATATATAAAAAAAAGAGAGAGAACTTATATACGACGTCATTAAATAACGGCGTTATCATTTAATCCCATAATTGCGTTACTGTATGTGTTATTTGATATGATGTTACGCCTTTTTTTTGCTCAGTGTTAAATCCAGACTTTAACAGAAATTTAGGAAATCGAGCCCTGAATCCAAAACATCAAAAAATGTATCATTTAATATGTGCTTTTGATATGTTAAAAATGAAACAGACATACCAAATGTTTTATAGAGAGAGAAAAAGCTGCTTTCGTGACTAAATTCTTTTCTTTTAGCCATCTCTATAATAGAAAGAAATCTATTTCTGAAACATTCATCTAAAGCATCTGAAGCTTTAAATACATCAAGCTTTAAAATGTACACATATCTGTTCCTAATTTTCTTTATAGCTGGAACCCAAATTACTCTTCCTCTATTACGTCCAGTGCTACAGGCAATTGTAAAAGTATGATTAAAGAGAGGCTGAAATGTACCATTAAATGTGGATTGAATTATAACCGTGGAAAGACTATTTTTATTTTTAAAAAGTCGCAGCATGTTTGAAACATATTTTGTTTACTTTGGAGAGAAAAGTAAATTTTGTACAGTGTTTGTGATTGTTATGACAAAATGTAGACATCAAGACATATATGGAAAAGAAAGTATTCCAAAGTTGTGTGTATGCAAATAGATATACACACACGCACACACCTACACACACACACACATACACATACTATATACCCTTTCCCTGTACATATATATGCGCACATATTCTATCACTGCAAATATATGTTGTGTTGTTAAAGTTTCAGTCATCCAACTTTTGTATTCAATTTACAGCAAGTAGTACACATATTGTACATTTATTACGCAAGTCTAGCAGACACACTTGTGGCGTGACAACTCAGAGGCATGTAGCAGCCATAACATTTGACAACATCTACACATTAATGTAGTTAGCACTGATGTAAAAGTAGAAATATAGGCCAGTGTAATATACCCAAGCCACATTTGTCCTTTCTGTTATTGTATAAATGTGGAAACTGTACACTCGGCAAAACATGAAGCCATATGAAGCTATAACAACTCCCGTTAATCTCCCCCGACAGGGTCCTAGTCCATTTCATTTGAGCTTACATCATTATACGTACTAATAAGTTGACATGACTAGATAGTAATTAGAATTTAATGCTTTGCATGTTTACTTATATTAAAGTTAATTTCCATTACAAAGGTCATGCTAATAGTCATTATAGCATAAGTGATCTCTGAGTAGCAGGGAACCCCATGACTGTAACCATATAAGACTGTCATGCCACTAGGCATAATAGGCTATAAAGCCAGGTACCCACTGGTTAATACTTAATAGGCATACTTATACCAGCATTTTGTAAGGCCAGTAACAACCTGCAAACGATCATGGGATGGGACTTAAGGCCCCCATACTTCAGCAATCTGAAAACCACAATTGAACAATTTGAAGATTTATTGCCCGATCTTAGGATTTCCCAATCGAGCAATCTGCGCCCATACACTACAGATCTTTTTCAGTGATTTGCAGATCGATTGCAGAAAACACAGATCGGACAATCTTGAAAGGCCCATCAATCTGCGATCTGTGAAGCCCATACATTGCAGATTTTTATACACAATCGATTGCAAATTGCACGATTGCTGCAATCCATCTCTGATGTATGGGGGCCTTTAATGGCTCCAATTACTATGGATTCCAATTCCATGGATTTAAATAGATGTTACTGGTCTCCATAGCTATGCATTTGAGGGCTCCAACTTCAGGACATCTTCGTCCCCCCCGGACTGTGTATAGAAGCGTATGTAAGCGAGGGATTCATGGCCCAAGCTTATTAGTCTAGGAAAATGAGTGATTATGCTGTTTAAAGTTTGTTGCATTGCCTGCTGTGTGTAGGTATAGTGAAGTGCAATGAATTTCCTAGGATAACAGTCATGGGCACACAACAAAGCACAAAACAGACAAGTGGTGAGAGTCATCCCGCCTGGCGCTAATGAGCTGAGAAAATGCCATCAAACCTCACTGCTGACCTCACACCAAAATACAGCACTCGCCCATAGAGATACAGTATCTGCACTCTATCGTATTGAAACTCCAAACAAAAAGCAACACAATTAGCTGCTATTCTATTTGTGCTTGGACAACTAGCTGCAGGTTCTATATTGTAATTTCAAATGGTTTCTTGTTCCTCATATTCCTTCTTTCTTAAATGACAACTGACATTCCAGAGAACATCAAGTTACTGTCTCCTGTCAGGTCATCATGAAAGTATTAAGAAAGGGGTCTAATTACTAAGCAATGTTAGGAGACAGAATGAAAAGTGATAAGGTGCCAGCCAATCAGCTCCCAACTGTCATCTCACAGGCTGTGTTTGAAAAATGACAGTTAGGAGCTGATTGGCTGGCACCTAATCACTTTTCATTCTGTCTCCTAACATTGCTTAGTAATTAGACCATAAATTCTTCCCAACAGGAACTGTTAGATCATCTCCATAAGGTGTCCCTGGCAGAACTGATCTCTAATCTCTAAGTACAGTATCTTCCCAAGTGTCCGAACTGAACAAATGCCACACGGCAGACATCAAATACAACGTACCATCCTGACTTGGTTATAGGTAACTACACACATTAAAATATTGTTTAAACTAATTGTGGTTTTTGGCTGCAAATTGTCTCATTTGCCGTATAATATCCCATTCATGGCGCCTGATGCAGAGCTGTACGCTATAAGCTTCGCTGCAGCGTGCAATGCTATAATATGGAGACATCTAGAGAAAATAGACGCTTCCTGCCGGCATCGCAGATCCAAGTGCTGCGTCCAAAGCTGCAGCATGATGTCATGGCTGTGATGGTCGCAGCCATCGGCCAATCTGAGTAGACCTTTAGCTTCCTCAGAATGACCGCCAGAACCGCTCAGCCAGGGCTAGGAAATCTGCGTCGTAAGACCCTGACCTCGACACGCCTACATAACGGTGATGACAAGCCCACGTTTTATAAAACAGTCAGCATCGCCGCCCCTGCCCCACCCCCAAATGGCCAAGCTGCGGCTTATGAGGCACTGCCGACATCTCGCAAGACAGAGAGGGCGGCCTTTTAATTCCAGCACTCGCTCACAGAACATAGGCATGACGCATATCATTTTAATCAGCAGAAGCTGTTTGTGCTATCTATTCACATCTCTGTACAAATAAGACGCATTCGAAGGTAAAAAGTCGCACAAAAGACGAATTGGTGCGACTTGTGTGGTGGTGGATAGGACTGCGCTTCTTTTTTCCCACATATTTTTTGATTGGCAGCCATTAGCACTGGTTTTGCCTATCACGCTGACTAAAAATGATTTTATCTGGTACTGAACCACCAACCTAAGGCAGATAAAAAAAAACCTTTATATTATTACAGATACATTTGGATTAGAATAACCGTATACACTGCAAGTGTTTCCATGTGCTCTGCCATTTAACAACATCAAAAATGCATACAGTATATTCTAGATAGCAGAACACGGGGTCGCCTTTATAATGAAGCCATGGCAGGTTACTGCTTCTTGCTGATGTTTTTTTGACACAGTGAATTTTGTAAGAGGATAGAATAAATGCAGCGTAGATTCCTTTGGCTGAAAATCCCTGTTGACAGGAATGGTAAAGTTTGACAATCTTTCAGCTTGGAAGCTTACAGGGGAATGTATGCTGAGACTTTACCACATCACTGGCAGACATTTATCTAAGAGGAAATAATGTTTAATACAATGATTTTAGTTTATTATGCTGGCATTGCACAAAACACAGAGAGGTCCAAAACAGTAAAAAATAGTGGAATTTACTTTAAATTTGCAGGTGACCGGTTTATACTGTATTGAACGCATAGTTGCCTACCTTTTGATTGTCCTACCCGGGAGAAGCATGGGGACGACAAGCAGATGGGCTGTGAAGGGGACGGGTCCTAACGGGTCACGTCATTAAGCCCCACCCCCTACACTAGGAAGTGGACAAAATGCGGGAGAATTGCCTACCCTTCCGGGGGAGCGGGGGGGTACCCGAAAAATCGGGAGCCTCCCGCGAAAACCGGGAGGGTAGGCATGTATGATTGACCGTGTTACATAGGGCCGGGTTCTAAGGTGGGAGTATAGCAAAAAAGAGCAAGTAACTGTGCAACCTGGAACAAACCATGCTGCAATGCAAGGGGTGCAAATATATTTTTTTCTTTTGCAAGCAGGGTAAATACTGGCTGCTGTTGCATGTAGCTCACAAATGCTAGGCAGCTTTATTTTTACACAGCAATTTAGATGTCAGTTTGGAGGACACCCCCTCCCAAATCTAAATCTCTCTGCATATTTTACATATGCCCCCCCTGCAGTGCAGCATGGATTTGACAAGCCTCACAATTACTAGTTATTTTTTGCTGTACTCCCAGGGTGGAAATACAGCATCACTGGTCACATAGCAAAGGATAGGATAGACTGGCGATGCCTCTTCACCCTCCCAAGTCCCTTACTGCTATCCTGAGTATATTTGGGGTCAGAGCATACATAATAAAAACACTTTTCCTATCTGAATCCAGGGAAAACAACTGAACGATCATTTGAAGGAAGCCTTTTGGATTTTTAACAGCACACACCGGCCCCGAGGAACAGGGCCACAGGATTCCAGTATGGCTTTATCAGGCCACACTGGAATCCTGTGGTGAAACTTTAAGACAAAGGGCCTACTACCGATTCAAACTTAGTGTAGTCACAGGCCTGGAGATGGTGATAAAGCTGATGTTTATATATTTATTGGAAATATGCTGCAAAAAACAATTCCAGTGAGGTATCAGTACAGAATGGGTATGTAATGCCAGCTGTCGGGATGCCTCCTGTCAGAATACCGACAGCTGCATCCAGGGCTGCCAAGAGAAATCCTGGGCCCGGTATAGTAACTTCCCAGGGCCTCCCCCCTCCCCATGGAGGGGATGTGGTCACATCATGTTAGGGGCTGGGCTGCACATAAAAATATATATATAATAATATCATTCCTCCCAACATTGAATGAACTGCACTTGAGATATCCAGCGGCATGTCCCTTTTGCATCACTGCTATCTGCGATCCCTCAGGCCCCGCCGGCGCTGCCGCACGGAGCCGCGCTGCCTTCTTGTGATGAGAGCCTCGCGAGATGATGATGTCATCATCTCGCGAGTGCTCCGCAGTGGCGCGGCTGCAGCCTGTAAGTAGTGACACACTGTCTGTGTAGTTGACACACAGAGAGTGTGCGATCATGCGGAGACAGAGACCCGTCCAACCACTCCCCCCTGCCATGCCCGGCCCCCGGGTAATCTGTACCCGCTCCCTCCACTCTCAGCACCCCTGCATGTGAGTGTCGCCTGGTCCTTTGTCATGGACACCTGCATGCTGTACTTTACTAAGTAAGGCACCCCGGCATTACATCATGGAGGCATTTACATCATGGATCCAAGAGTGTCCCTCTACATGATATATATATATATATATATAGATACATACATACATACACGCACACATATATATATATATATATATACACACATATATACACACACACATCTATATATATATATATATACACACATCTATATATATATATATATATATATATATATATACACACACATATATATATATATATGTGTGTGTGTATATATATATATATATATATATATACACATACACACATATATATATATATATATATATATATATATATATATATATATAGTCAGGTGCATAAATATTGGGACATGGACAGAATTTTCATATTTTGGCCTCTATTCAACACCACAATGGCTTTGAAATGTAACAAAGAAGATGTGCTTGAGCTGCAGATTTTCAGATTTAATTTGAGGGTAATTACATCCAAATCAGGTGAACGATGTAGGAATTACAACGGTTTCTATATGTGCCTCCCACTTCTTAAGGGGCCAAAAGTAATGGGACAAACTAAACAATCCTGAATCTAACTTTCACTTTTTAATACTTTGTTGCAAATCCTTTGCAGGCAATTACACCCAGACGCTGGGTTTCATCCCTGGTGATGCTCTGCCAGGCCTCTACTGCAAATGTCTTCAGTTCCTGCTTGTTCTTGGGGCATTTTCCCTTCAGTTTTGTCTTCATCAAGTGAAATGCATACTCAATAGGATTCAGGTCAGGGGATTGACTTGGCCATTGCATAACATTCCACTTTTTAGCCTTAAAAAACTCTTTGGTTGCTTTTGCAGTATGCTTCGGGTCATTGTCCATCTGCACTGTGAAGCGACGTCCAATGAGTTCTGAAGCATTTGACTGAATATGAGCATATAATATTGCCCGAAACACTTCATTCTGCTGCTTTTGTCAGCAGTCACATCATCAATAAATACAAGGGAACCAGTTCCATTGGCAGCCATACATGCCCACGCCATGACACTACCACCACCATGCTTCACTGATGAGGTGGTATGTTTTGGATCATGAGCAGTTCCTTTCCTTCTCCATACTCTTCTCTTCCCATCACTCTGGTACAAGTTGATCTTTGTCTCATCTGTCCATAGGATGTTGTTCCAGAACTGTAATGGCTTTTTTAGATGTTGTTTGGCAAACTCTAATCTGGTCTTCCTGTTTTTGTGGCTAACCCAATGGTTTACATCTTGTGGTGAACCCTCTATATTCGCTTTTGTGAAATCTTCTCTTGATTGTTGACTTTGACACATATACACCTACCTCCTGGAGAGTGTTCTTGATTTGGCCAACTGTTGTGAAGGGGTTTTTTTTCACCAGGGAAATAATTATTCTGTCATCCACCACAGTTGTTTTCCGTGGTCTTCCGGGTCTTTTGGTGTGGCTGAGCTCTTTGGATCTCATATTGAGAGTTGACAGCAACTGATTCCAAATGCAAATGTCACACCTAGAATCAACTCCAGACCTTTTACCTGCTTAATTGATAATGAAATAACGAGGGAATAGCCCACACCTGTCCATGAAATAGCTTTTGAGTTGATTGTCCCATTACTTTTGACCCCTGAAAAAGTGGGAGGCACATATAGAAACCGTTGTACAGTAATTCCTACACCGTTCACCTGATTTGGATGTAATTACCCTCAAATTAAATCTGAAAGTCTGCAGTTAAAGCACATCTTGTTTTGTTTCATTTCAAAGCCATTGTGGTGGTGAATAGAGGCCAAAATATGAAAATTCTGTCAATGTCCCAATATTTATGCACCTGACTGTATATATACATATAATGCATAACTAATACACTAAAGGAAGGATGCATTTATAAATTAATATAGGCAGTGTCAAAGTCACTCACAGTATTCAGCTGGGCACTCTCATCGACACTTCCCTTCCCCTCAGTCACGCTCTGAGCCCAGCCTCAGGGTCATCCAGCTTGATGCCTGCCTCCTGTTGTGCCTCCCAATCCCCGCCTGTCTTCCGGAGCCTGGTATAGAGTGAGAGCCTCGCGAGATGATTATGTGATCATCTCGCGAGACCATTAGCTCCGCAGCGGCGCGGCAGCTGTGAGCAAGGAGCAAGTGAGTCATGCACGCTGGGATAGTCCGATGACTCACTACCCCCCCCCCCTTCCCAACACCACTATCACTGCCGCCCCTCACGGTGGGGGTGTAATAAGGCTGATTGTTTTTTTTTTTAAATAAACAGCAAAACAGTTACCGGTGTGCTGCGGCCTCAGCCCCCTGGCATGGCCGGGCCCGGGTAATCAGTACCCACTCCCCCCCCCCCGTCTCGGTGCCCCTGGCTGCATCCCAATGTTTGGTATCCCGACAGGGGTCAGATAAGTATACTTACCCTCCCCCCGAACCCTAACCCTCTTTTCTTGTAGCCTAACCCTCCCCACCCCACACCCTAAACCTCCCCATTAGTGCCTAAACCTAACCCCCCTTCGTGCCTAAAGCCAACTCTCCCCCCTTAGTGTCTAACCCTAACTCCCTGCGGTGGTGCCTAACCCTCCCGCCTAGGGGTGCCTAATCCTAATCCTCCCCCCTAGGGGTGCCTAACCCTCCTCCCTAGGGGTGCCTAACCCTAACCTCCCACCCCGCCTTTCGGCTAAGCTAAGGGCGCCCCGGACTTACCTCGTTCAGGCTGGCGCCCTTCAGCGTTATTGCGTCGGGATTAAGATAGGCGTCGGTATTTCAACTCCTATCTTAAGTCCCTTGTTGGGATTTGGATGTTGGCATCGCACCCGCTGGTCTCATAACGACATCCCATCAGTACTGCTCAGTGACATCATGTTGCCGTAGTCTGGTTCCAAAATCCATTTCCATTTTGCTCTGCTTGCAATCAGAACAAAAACAGACCTCGGCGAGAAGTTGGCAGTGACGCTGGAGTGCTGACTATAAAGTATGAACGGGATCCAAGTCAAGATGACAGATTCCTAAGGAAAAAAAGATAAAATCTGTATCAAGATGATACCCAGCAATTTATTGAGTTAAATTAATTTGGCTTGTAATCACCACATGTGTTCCGTCATTTGCTGAGGCAATTAGATAATTGTTTGAAGAATATTGAATTATATTTTTTTCAAGCAGTAATAAAAAATAAAAGTAGGCTCTGCGTATCGATTAGGATATGTACTATGGCTCTGATTCTGAGCTTTTCCGTACGGTGGCGGCAGCCTATCATGTTCGATGAAAATCTGTGCGTCTGCATGTGGAATGCTGCACTGCCCATTTTTTCCACCATCTGCAGCCTTCATCAGTATTATCTTTGCGTGCACCCACTGCATGCTGGGTGCAAAAAATCTGTCTGAAACAGGCATCATATCTCCACCTGCACTCTACTGAAGTTGGCCTACATGTCCACGTGTTTATAGTCACTGCCAAGTTATTGTCCAAAATGCCATTTCACAGAGTGTAGTCTGATCAATCCATCAGAGTTTGCGATCTCTGTCTGTGTGCATATTCCTGATTCAGCGCATGCTCTGCTGGTAACTTCTTTCTACAGCCCATGTGCATGTGTGAGGACTTCCAGGTTTATGAGCTGGGAGTCCTTCTGTGCAAAAATAAATTCCAAATATGAATTACTGTCTTCTGGTGGCCAAACTGATCCGGTGGGTGCAAAAGTTTTAGGCATGTGTGGAAAAAATGCTGCAAAGTAAGAATGCTTTCAAAAATATAAGTGTTAATATTAATATTTATCAATTAACAAAATGCAAAGTGAATGAACAGAGGAGAAATCTAAATCAAATCAATATTTGGTGTGACCACCCTTTGCCTTCAAAACAGCATCAATTCTTCTAGGTACACTTGCACACAGTTTTTGAAGGAACTAGGCAGGAAGGCTGTTTCAAACATCTTGGAGAACTAACCACAGATCTTCTGTGGATGTAGGCTTGCTCAAATCCTTCTGTCTCTTCATGTAATCCCAGACAGACTCTCTGTGGGGGCCATATCTTCACTTTCAGGACTCCTTGTTCTTCTTTACGCTGAAGATAATTCTTAACAACATTGGTTGTATGCTTAAAGTCATTGGGGTCTATGTACTAAGCAGTGATAAGAGACAGAGTGAAAAGTGATAAGGTGCCAGCCAGTCAGCTCCCAACTGTCATTTTTCAAACACAGCCTGTGAGATGGCAGTTGGGAGCTGATTGGCTGGCACCTTATCACTGACATCACTTTTCACTCTGTCTCTTATCACTGCTTAGTACATAGACCCCATTGTCTTGCTACAGAAGAATTTTGAGTCAATCAGACGCCTCCCTGATGGTATTGCATGATGGATAAGTACCTGCCTGTATTTCTCAACATTGAGGACACCATTAATCCTGACCAAATCCCCCATTTGTTGAAATTCAGCCACAAACTTGCAAGGAACCTCCACCATGCTTTACTGTGTCCTGCAAACACTCATTATTGAACCTCTATGCAGCCCTTCGGCAAACAAACTACCTTCTGTTATAGCCAAATATTTCAAATTTTGACTCCTCAATCGAGAGCACCTGCTGCCATTTTTCTGCACCCCAGTTCTTATGTTTTCATGCATAGTTGAGTCTCTTGGCCTTGTTTCCACTTCAAAGGTATGGGTTTTTGGCCGCAATTCTTCCATGAAAAACACTTTTGGCCAGACTTCTCTGAACAGTAGATGGGTGTACCTGGGTCCCACTGGTTTCTGCCAGTTCTGAGCTGATGGCACTGCTGGACATTTTCCAATTTTGAAGCATGATGTGTCTTTCATCTGATGCACTAAGTTTCCTTGGCCTACCACTGCATCTACAGTCCTCAACGCTTCCCGTTTCTTTGTGCCTCTTCAAAAGAGCTTGAACAGCACATCTTGAAACCCCAGTCTGCTTTGAAATCTTTGCCTGGGAGAGACCTTGTTGATGCAGTATAACTACCTTGTGTCTTGTTGTTGTACTCAGTCTTGCCATAGTGTATGACCTGTGGCATCAAACTGTCTTCCACAACCTCACCTTTGTAGCAGAGTTTGGCCTCCTACACAGCTGTTTCTGTTAATGACTGTGTTTCAACCTACATATGAAAATAATGACCATTATCACCTGTTTGGTATGATTGGTTAATCATACACCTGACTATAATCCTACAAAATCCCTGACTTTGTGCAAGTGAACCTAGAAGAATTGATGCTGTTTTGGAGGCAAAGGGTGGTCACACCAAATATTTAGATTTCTCTTCTGTTCATTCATTCTCTTTGCATTTTGTTAATTGATAAAAATAAACTATTAACACTTCTATTTTTGAAAGCATTCTTATTTTGCAGCATTTTTTCCATGCCTGCTTAAAACTATACATATATATATATATATATATATATCTATATATATATATATATATATATATGTATATCGCACAGTGTGTGTATATATACATATATATATATAATTATATGTGTATATATACCTTTAGCTAATATCTTCTAAAGCTTATTTGTGTAGTATTTTTCATGTTACCTATTTGTTCACCTATTATAGTGCAAAGATAATGGCCAAAATTGCATTCATTTTCATAGCCTCATAATGCTATCTGTGCTGCGCTGCGGAACTGGTGACGCATAGACTACGATGAGAGCTGAGAATTGATTTCTATACTATTAGGGTAAATGTGTGATTTATTTTAAATATTGTTTGCCATTATTTTATCTCTCTTTACAACAGATTAAAGCAGGGGTAGCCAACCTCGGTCCTCGTGAGCTACCAACAGTTCACGTTTTCCAGACCACCTAGCAGGTGCACAGGTGTATTCATTACTAACTAACACATTTGAAAAGATCCACAGGTGGTGCTAATTATTTCATTTGTGATTCTGGGCTCTATTTATTAACATTATTTTTACTAAAATAATGTGAAAAAGGGTGTTTCACACCCTTTTTACATTATTTTAGTATCACCTACAGTTACTAAAGGGCAATTGGAGTAGAATTCGTAAAATTCTACTCCAACCCCTAAGTATCACTTATTTTTAGTAAGCAGATCGCATTTCCTATAATTGTAATGGGAAATGTGATCTGACCAAAGTTACTAAAAATAAAATGTGAAAAAATACCAGGGAAAGCCCTGTGATAATAACGCCACCTGGAGGTGGCGTTATCCAGGGTTTCCCCCAGTTACTGGACTCCTGCTCCGCTCTAACGTGCAGAGCCGAGCCGGGAGCCGGCCCCAGTAATCAGCTGTGTGGTCTAAACAGACCGCACGCTGATACACTGTAAAAATGAGTAAAAAAAAAACCAAACTTACCTGAGTCCAGGGATCGGGGTTCGGGGCTCTGGTGATGTCCTCACTCCGGTCACCTGGTCTCCCATGCTGCGCTGGGGCCCGGTTGTCACCTGACAGGGTCCCAGTGCAGTATGGGATGTCAGCTGACCGGAGCGACAGAGGACATCACCTGAGACCCGATAACTGCAGGTAAGTGTAATTGAGGGAGTGGGGATTGCGGGGAGGGGGAGGAGGGGGGGCCGCGGGGGATCAGCGATCGCGGGGGCGGGGCTTAGCGATGGGGCGGGGCTCGGCAGCGGGGGTAGCAACGGCGTATGCGCGGTGCACTTGTCACGGAATTTTTTGCGAAAATACCATGATAAGGCTTCGGAGGGGATTCGCAGGAACGGAGCTTTCTCGCAAGCTCTGTCTCTGCAAGGGATTTGTAGTAAATCCCTGTGATATTGCCTGAATTCACAATGCGAATTCAGTCGGTAATATCACACTACAATCTGCATAACAAATGCAGATTGTAGTAAATAGAGCCCTCTGTGAGGAGACCTGCAAAACATGCACCGTTGGTAGCTCTTGAGGGCCAGGGTTGGCTACCACTGGATTAGAGCATGTTGTAATGTCAAATGCCCCTATCTATAAATTATATATGATAGACCTATTATATGCAAAGTCATTATCTTCAGATTGCTTTAGGATAGGCAATAATAACAGAATGGGACAATAAGCCGTCACAACTAAAGAGCTTGCAGCTTCTGGTGCCTGCAGCAGAATGACCCAACATAGACTATGTCCCCAGTCAGTTACAAGATTATTTTATTATTGGCATCATAACATCTAAATACATACGAAACATAACCACAGAGGTAACTTCACATTAATATCTTTATTGTTTCCTGAATGTGGCCATTTTTATATATTTTTTTGCTGACTGCACAGTTCTGTGGCAACAAAATATAAATAAATATATAATAAATACTTATAAATAAATTATAAATGATAAATTATTATCAATAAGTACTATGATATTTGGCCATCTCTCATGGTTTTGTGGTATCCCCTCCAGGAGATGCTCTGAATAATTCCCGCACACTAAAAGAGGTATGTTCCACCCTGTATTTACTGTATATGCAGCGTCCATCATATGGCTGAAATCATCTAGTGTTCTTCCTAAAGCAAATTTTTATTTTTTGCTGGATGGCATTATGAGGCAGCCAGGGAGGAAGGGTGGGGTATTTAGCGGAACCAGTGGCGGACTGATCCCCCTATCACAGCAGGTTAGCAGCAGCCCATCGTGCACCCTTTCCCCTTCCATCCAGCGTCTCACTTACTGTTTGGTATAGCGCGGCAAGAACACTGTCATCACAGTCTTACTGCACCTTTGCAATAAGATTACTGTTCTCTTTTGACTCTCGGATTGTTATGTTTTTTTTATTTGACATAGTTCCTGTGTTTTGAGCTCCCGAGTTTAGTATTTCATTATCCAGTCTGGCAGATAACAGTGTAGAACATGTTCTCCTTCCTTGTCTAAACATTGCTTAATTTACTACTAAGTGCTCTCCTTCTCAAGGATTATATATCAAGGAGGTACTCAATATTATATGCAGAGTAATGTTTTGTCAAATTGATGACACTGGTAAGTATATTTTCCAGATTAAATTTTCTTCCAATGAAGCAATTGATTTTCTGTTCGGTAGTTGAGGTCTGCATGCAAATCATGGTAACATTCAGCAATGATTGCTGACATTTGGACTTTTCATTGTAAAGCTCAAATACCTTCATATCCTAGAAATGTTATATTCAGGCTTGCCTACCCTCCCGATGTGGCCGGGAGCCTCCCGATTTTCGGGTGCCTCTCCTGGCCCCCCGGAAAGGCAGGCAAGCCTCCCGGCAGCCAGCTACCCTCCCGACCTCCCCCCAGAATAAACTAAAAAACCCCGCAGCTGAATCGCGTCATCGTGGCCCCGCCCCCTGCTTCACAATGCCGGAAAAATGGCTTTGTGAAGAGGGGGCGGGGCCACGATGACGCAATCACGTGCCCCTGCCCCCAAAAGTGACATCATGACCGGGCACGCCCCCCGCTGTTAGCCGACAATCAGCTCCCTCCCGGAAGGAGGGAACTGATTGTCGGCAAGTATGGTTCTATTATTGTAGCCCTAACAGACGGGTTAGTGAGTATTGCCACAATGGTGCTGATTCTGAGTCGCACGACGCTGCTACTGATGTAGCGACTTTTGCCGTAGTTTTGTCTGTGACTTTATGCTAATGCTAGTGTCAGCCCTTCCCGTGGTGTACGAGCGTGTGTCTGAATGTGCAAGAACTGAGACACCCACTTACCCTTTCAGACATACAACCTGGGAAATTTCCTGCTCAGACCCGGGAATTTCTCCTGTGCAAATTCCCGGGTATTTGGTCGAGACCCCCCTTTCACACTACAGTGTCTACCCGGGAAATTCCCAGGTAGACCCCTTTCAGACAAGAGCAGGGTTTTTCTGCTTACCTGCCTCTTCTCTGCCATCTGCTCCTCCTAGCCTATCCACTCTCTGGCTGATGATGATGATGTCATCATTCAGCAGCCAAAAGCTGGCCAATAGTAATGCAGTTTTTTTTTTTTATTATAAATTTTTTAACATTTATTTTAATTCCCTGGTAGTCCAGTGGGAGTGCGGACGGCCCGCTGTGGCACAGCCAGCCGATGCTGGGGTGGTGAGCAGCAGCGCTGAGCGTCCTATAGGACGCTCTGCGCTGTCAGCTCAAACAAAGCAGCAGCGCTGAGCGTCCTACAGGACACTCTGCACTGTCAGTTCAAAGCAGCAGGATGCTCTGCGCTGTCAGCTACATGCAAAAGCTGCTTGGTGCTGCCCGGGAGTAGTAAATTCCCGGGTAGCACCATTCAGACAGAAGCAGGGTAATTTCCCGGGATTTAATACCCGGGAAAAACCCTGGTCGATTGCAGGGGCGGCTAGGTACCTTTCACACAGACATGAGACCCGGGAATTTTGGCCAAGGCAGGCCAAAATCCCGGGTATCTCAGTATGTCTGAAAGGGGTATAAGTGTCTTTGGATGCAACCATTGGTTGGACCAACAAAACATGCCTCAACTCCATGTTAGGTGCAGATTCTTCATCAGAATAGAATATGTCTTCCATAGGTAGCAATTAAATGTCTGAGTTCACAGCCAGTGCCTATGGCACTCCCATTACCCATCCATAAGACAGTAAATCTTTGTGTGTCTTAATAGCCACCGCCCGAGAACGGCCACCACATTTCCAATACATTTGTGATACCATGTGTCTCAGTAGCAACTGTGCCTCTGTGTGTACTGTGATAAAGGCACTGGGGAAGAAATTGATGGGAAGTATATATGCCCCAGGTTCTTAACATCTGTGTGGTAATCACCAGGTAATGAGCAGCCTTGATTGCCAGACCACCTGTGAGACGTCAATAAAAGGTGTATCAGTTTCTCTGGTCACTCTCTGAACGCCTACTGGTTTTGTTTGATGTAGGTGCTATGCTTGATGCCGATTTTGTTTGTGAGTTGGACATGAGGTCCTTCCATCCGCGGAGAGGGAACTTTCGGTTAGTAAGAGCCAGACAGGCTAGGATTTATTTTTATGTTTTGTTTATTCTTTACTGCCAAATAAAACTAGCTGTGGCTCCTTGTACGGAGGCACTGGACTGGTGTGCTATTGATGATGCTGTTGATTTCATCTGACCAGACATGCCGACATTCTGGCTACCCCTTCCGGGAGGGGGCAGCCAGATCGGCAAAATCGGGGGGGCGTGGCCCGGCGGCTGTGGGCGGAGCGGGGTAGTGGCCACACACTTGCGTCATTTTGGCCCCGCCCCGCTACACAATGCCGATAATCCCAACATTGTGAAGCCAGGGGCGGGGCCATAATGACACGATTCGCCGTGAATCACATCACAGGTCCCCCCGCTGCCGTGGATTCTCACTCATCGCAGGGGGGTGGGCAGGAGGGGTCAGCAGCTTGTGGGAGGCTTGCCTGCCTTCCCGGAAGGCTGGGAGCAGCACCCGATTTTCGGTAGGCTCCCGACCAAATCGGGAGGGTAGGCAAGTATGCATCTGGCTTTGTAGAAGTCTGAATGCCACATGAAACTGTTTGGGAACTCCACGATCCTACCTTTCATGAACCTACCTCATACTCTGATTAAAATGAGCACCTTGCACTCAGAACTTTCTTTTTATCTTTGCATTTTTTTATGAAAATATTTTATACAATGCTTTGAGTATACCAATAAGGCTGCCAGTAGTTTTTAAATTATTTTCCTGTGATTTGTTTTCGTCTTTATATGAAATTAGTTTAAATAAATGTATTTTTAACTTTCCAATTTCTTGCATTGTCCTTGGTACCTAATAGATGAGCTATAAAGTCATTTTAAATTTGCATAGCTTGTTTACATACACCCACATCAGCTGATTTATGTGATACATTAAACATTTTATTTAGAAGGTTATAACCCCTTCTTTGACACTAGTAACCACATTTTGGATACACTTTATTGCACAGGCCCTTGATGCACTTTACGTACGTGGCTTGCTTTTTTCACTTGAAGGCATTTATATCTTCATCAGCATTTTCAGATTGTAGACACCTTTCTAGCACTGACACTTTAATTATCTTGCACATGATACCTTACATAAGGTTATTCTTATATTATATTGATTTGAATCACTGTTTGGCACTGGTTATGTAGTCCACTGTTCTTATGTAAATTGCAGATATCCACTGCTTTAAATCTCTTGATTCAGCTGACACCCATAACCCCTGGGGTAGTGCACTTTTAAATCTATTTTAGCTACTATGTTATTATTGTAAAAGAGATGTACAGATGGGTCCACATACATGTAGCCTCCTTGCTCGTTAAACAGTCCTTCTAGTTGCGCCATGCCGTGGCGTGACTCGGTAGCGCCGAGTGTGTTTTTGTGCGTCTTTTAACTTCAAATGCGTCTTATTCGTACAACGATGCAACTAGATAGCACAAGCAGCTTCTACTGATTAAAATGATATGCAGCATGCCTATGTTCTCTGTGTGACTGCGGGTGTATCTGCATGCGAAACACTACGTTACAGTGTCAGTGACTGTACACCCGCACTCGCTCACAGAACATAGGTGTGCTGCATATCATTTTAATCAGCATAAGCTGCTTCTGCTATCTATGTGCTGCATATCATTTTAATCAGCATAAGCTGCTTCTGCTATCTAATTGCGTCGTTGTGCAAATAAGATGCATTTGAAGGTAAAAAAGATGCACACAAAGACACTCGGTGCTACCAAGTCACACTGAGCTCCCGCATTATGTGTGTCATGACTTGTAGCGCACAGAGAATAGATGTATGTGGGCACATCTATAACTAGACTCAGGTGGTGCTCGTAATCCTCTGCTTACCCTTAAACCATATAGAAATATATTAACTGTTTTCCAAACTTCCTCTTCCTCCTGCACATATCATCACAGTTACAGAAATCACTTGCCTCCAGCACAGTCTTAAGCATACATGTTGCAGCAATACAATGGTGTTCACATACCCATTGTTGTTGAGTGCAGTAGTTCTATACCAAGTCAGATCGCTCCTTACTCTTGCAGACACACAGGTGACTCAAGAATAGAAGTTCTTGCTCCTCGTCTCTTTCACATCAGTGACTCTGTTACAGCAGTGATACCATTTGCACCATCATAGACTGCTTTATGCCGCACCCATTGATGCATAGTGATATGAATCATGTCACTGCACATTCTCCATCATTGCAAAGAGGTGGGCTGTGGTGAAACACATCATCGAGTAGTCATGCTCGAGGCTGGAAAGACACTGGCTGCCAGCCTCTGCTATAGAGCAATCTGTTACAGATTCCTAGGCTGTTCTGTGTAAACCCCTAGAACCAGGCTAGAGAGGTCTTCCGCCACTAACAGCCACCCGCTGTTCCCTTAGAACTAGAAGACGTTCACCGTGGCCGCCTGGACTTAATACTCGAAGTAGTAGAGGTTTACAATGATTACCTTCGGAAACCAGGGAATAGTGGGGGATACTGGAAACTGGGAGGAAAGTCAGTAGTACGGCTAAGAAGCTGATGGTGCGGCCGATGGTGCAGCTTTATACACCGATGGTGCGGCTAAAGCCGGTAGTACAATTTGAAGAGTTGATGCAATGGCTTGGAGGCCAGTGATACGGCTTTGAGAGCCAATGGTGCTGCTTTGTACGCCGATGGTGCGGCTAAAGCTGGTAGCACAGTTTGAAGAGTTGATGAAGTGGCTTGGAAGCTAGTGATGCAGCTTTAAGAACTGATGGTGCGGCTTTGTACGCTGCTGGTGTGGCTAAAGCCGGTAGTACAATTTGAAGAGTTGATGCAATGGCTTGGAGGCCAGTGATGCGGCTTTGAGAGCCGGTAACAGCTTAGAAGCTGACGAATCGGCTGGAGAGACGGTGGAGCTGCTTGGAAGCCGGAAACAGCTTGTAGGCTGACGGAGTGGCTAGAGAGACGGTGGAGCTGCTTGGAAGCCGGTAACAGCTTAGATGCTGACGGAGCAGCTAGAGAGCTGGTGGAGCAGCTTGAGAGCCGGTAGCAGCTTGGAGGCTGACAGAGCAGCTGGAAGCTGGGGAAACAGCATAAACTACAATCAGGAGAGATGAGAACGCTTACCATGCAGCAGAGCCGAGAAAACCACAAGGAACGCTATAGTCGGCGAGGCGGCAAAAGGCCAGCGAGCACAAATAAGGGAAGGAACCAATCAAGCCATGTAGTGGATAACACGTGACATCCTGCGGCGTCCAGATCGCCTAGCAACCGACGGAACTGAAACAACACTGCTAGAAGGAGGCAAATTGCTAGAGGGAAGTAAGTCTTGACCGCGGCTTGTAACACAATCTAGATGCATACCATATTACATTAACAAATAACAAAAATAGGAAAATGCAATTATGAAATAGTTAAGTGCTTTAACAAACTGTGGACCTCATTAGTGTTCAGAGCAAAGCAAAGATAGGCTGCAAATTTGCACCTGGACGAACCATGTTTTCAGAGCAGACACATTCTTGTATGTTATGATACAAGGACATTTCCACGTGGAAAGGTCCAATGACGTTTTTAAATGAGGATTATTTCCATAATTTCGGGTATTTCTTGTATCTTCAGCAATAACAAAACAGCACAGCAGAATGGTCTGTAATATTTATAACATAACAGTATTATGAAACCTTATCGCAAAGCTGCAGAAACATACAGTAAGACAGTGTAGAGATCCTTTTTCCCTAGTAGTTTTCAATCTAGAGGCTAACAGGGTTTATTGATTGATAAATCTAGTGCAGTGTGTCTTCTATTCTGTAGCACACGGGGTCTCATTCAGACCCGCTCGCAAGCGCTGTATGCTCGCAAGCGGGTCGATGTTACCCAAATGTGCATGCGCACGACAGAGGCGCCTCCGTCGTGCGCACGCGCGAGACCCGGTGAGCGACGGGGAAGCCATCGCTCGGGGTCTTGCACCAAAGGGGGCGTGCTGTCGATGGTGAGTGAACGCCTACCGTCTGGGTCCGGCCCCACTGACATCACTAGTGATGTCAGTGGGAGTGCTTTTGGCTCTGGTAGAGCCAAAAGCACTCCGGGCTTGCGGCAGACGAGACCCTACCACAAGGGTCTCGTCGCAAGCCCGTTGGTCGCGATGGTCTTGACCATCGCGACCATCTTTTTGGCCGCTCGCATAAGCTGTGGGTGGTCACCCACAGCTATGTGAGCGGCCAGGAGGCCGCTCCATTTTAAACTAGCCCGGCCCTGATTCAGAGCGAGCGCTCTTGTCAGAGCGTCCGGCTCTGAATCAGGCCCACAGTGCATTGCTCTGTCACATTCAGAAAAATTGTTTTCAAATGAAAAATGTTTCCAGTAAAAAAAAAAAGGAATTTTTAACATTTCCGTAGGCAATAGATTTAAAGAGCAAAGTAACTATATTAATGTGATTTCATTTGTCTTAAATGGGCAGAAATCATGTGTCTGTACACTCCTCCGACCCGTTTGGAATCTTCGTCCCTCTTCCCATCTTCCAAAGTCTTATATCTCTGAGTATTTTTGGGTTTCCTCCGGGTGCTGCTGTTTCTTCCCACAGTCCAAAAATATACTGACAACGTTATCTGGCTTCTGACTAAATTGGCATTAGTGTGTTTGCCTGTGGTTAGGAAATTATCCTAAAAGCACCCAATGGGCTGATTGTGATTGTGCAGCGCTGTATGTTAGCATAGCAGCCGACTTTTACCTGTGGCCACGCCTTTGGTAGATGTGGCCATTGCCCCAATGGGTGTGTCTGGCCTAGAAACACCACTTGTCGGCCACACGTAGTGGAAGCACCTGACAAACTTTCCAATCTCCCTGTGCTGACTCTCCCTGCAAATTTAAACTATCCTGACAAAATGGTTGAGAAGTACGTGTTGGCAAATGAAGGATATTAATCCAACTGTACCTGCTATATTTATCAGCAGACACAAACATTAAATCCATGTATAATAAAATGTAGAAGTCTACCATGCAAAAAATAAAATAAAATAGGATCAGCTTTCACCTACTGTAGGTGGTTTTACCTACCCACATGTAAACTTGTGAAATACAGCAAACTCAGGGAACCAGACTTTTGGGAGAAAATTTACAAATAAAAAAGTTCAAAGTAGTAGAGGGGCTCCAATGGTCCTCAGAAAGACGAAAAATGACTTACGGTACATGTGTAGACTGAAACCAATCCTAACTAAAGCTGGGTACACACTGGTGTGATGGGCATTCGGAACGAATGCCCTTGAACGGGGATTGCCCGTACACATTGGAATGAGTTAATGAGCGATGGAACACCGAGGCGCCGAGAGGGGGGGGGGGGGGGGCAGGTACAAATTACCTGGGCCCGGGCTTTCTGCAGGGGCCTGGTGGGGGCCTGGGTCCGGGACTGCTCCCCCTCCCTCTTAAGTCACAGCAGCCCAGCACACGCTGCTGTGTGCTGGGTTGCATTGGGAGACTGCTCGTGGCTGCTAAAGCAGCACCCGGAGCAGTCTCCTATGCCTATGGGGGGAGCGAACACGCTGATCGCGCCCCCCATTGGCTGTGCGCCGGGCTGATGGGCACACAGCGCCCCCCTCCCCAGTGCACAGCGCCGCTTCGCGACACTGAAATAGATTTTTTTTCTGAAAAAAAAATTCTAAGGGGGCGTGGTCACATCTCCCGCGATTAGGACACGCCCCCTGTCACCTGGGCCCGGCGCGGCTCTCGTCTGCCCTGATGGAACAATCACTGTTATATCCTTCATTAACTTACTACAGGTCGCTAGCGATATCGCTAGGTTTAATGTGCATCACTTCAAACCTGGCGACCGTCGCCAGCGACCACGGGAGCGCGCAGTAGCCGGTATACACTGTGATGTAAGCAATTTGTCGTTACGAAACGGCAAATCAGCCCGAAATCGCTCCAGGGTGTACCCAGCTTGTGTATCTACTCACAAATGATAGTCTTGTAACACTGCACATGAATAGGCTTTAAAAACTTAATTGGAGGATGTTCTTTCATTTTAGAAAGACCTACTTATTTACAACCTATAGCTTTAAGTCGTTAAACCAGGGCCCTCTGAGGACAATTGAAACCTCTCTACTACATTAAGGAACTCACTGTTTATTGGGACTTATTCATCTACATTTGCTAACACATTGACATTTTCTATTTGTGATTTTCTTTAAGGATTAGGATTCTTTAAAAAGTTTGTTTTATTAAATCCATGTATGACAGGTCATTTCTGTGCTATACATTATTTTCTGTGACACTCTGAAATGAAACATATAAGTCAGTGATGCATAAAGATTCAGGACCTCATTCAGAGTCGGTCGAAGCGGCCGCACGGTCGTACGCCACCGATGTTCGCTATAACGCGCATGCGTAAAGTTCGCAATGCGCGTGCGCAAACTAGCCGCTATGATTAGAAATTTCTCTCTCCTTGAACACAGCCAGGTCGGTAGTTTGAGTGACAGATTGAGGCGTTTGTGGGTGGTAACAGGGGAAGGTGCTTGAAAACGGGGGAGTGGAAATCCGAACGCAGGCGTGCCTAATTATGCGAACGACGTTTTATGGGAGTGCATAATTAACAAAGTAGCGTCATGGCACATGTGACATGGGAGGTTTTTACTGACATGATCGTAGTGCTTAAGAGAGGGTATGGTCAACCTTAAGCTCTACGACCAGTTCCGATGGTTCCCGAAGGTCTCGATTAATCCTTATATGCCCGGAGATGACGTGTAATGCGTACGAGAAGGGGGCGTTTTTTTTGTCTTACAGCCGCTTCCTCCCCCTGGTCGGCCAGCAGCCGATCCGAACTTAGGGACGCAACTTGCGAGGGAATCATTTGCAATTCCGGCCCCTTTTCCCGTACGACCGTGCGGCCGCTTCGACCGACTCTGAATGAGGTCCTCAGTGCCAGTGTACCATTAACACATAGCATGAGAGCTCAGTATGTTTTTACTTTATATTACTTAACCAGGGCTTTTTAATTTCAGAAGCAAACATCTGTCGGCCTCTGCGAATGCCACTGTTAGTACTGATACCGAAAGATGAGGCTTTTTGTGCTCATTTTTGTCGCAGATGTCCACATAAAAACACTGATTTGTAAATTGGATATGTTGGACCTGTAGTTCTCAGACCCCTTCTGATCCGGGCTGCTACCAAGTTTTATAATCAAAGCACACATGGAGCATGGACATAGGTAAGATGATCATAGGAGTACCGAAGGGTGCAATACCAGTGGCATTCTAGCCTACTGTGCCACCCATCACCCCAAACCACGACCACAAGTGGAAAGACACAGCCAGAGCCACATTAACAACTGTTGCCCAGGGCAACCCCACACATAGCTACCTCACCAGTATGGGAGCTTTGTGGCATATGTGAACTGGAGTTTCTGTATGGCATATTGTGAACTGGAGGCACTACAGTGTGTTTAACACATTTGTAGTGCTGGCAGTACTTACACATTATACTTTTCAATAACCTGGCCAGAATGTTACTTACAATTTTATTTGTAGGAGCTGCCAAAAGTTAGTTGCCCTGGGGTCCTCACAATCTTTAATCTGACCCTGGACACAGTAAAACACATACTTCTCATCTTGGTTTTTATTGTCCTTTAGAACGCTGTATTAGTGTCAAGCTTCAAATACCTACTTTCAGTATACTGTACGTGGCAAATAGAAGTAACTAGTTAAATGGACAGAATAGCTACAAAATAACTATGTTCTAACATAGCATAAGAATGTGCTACACTCACTGGAAGTACAGAGCCAGGGGCGTATCTATAATGGGTGTAGGGTGGGCCAGCACCGCATACCCTGCACCCATATTATCTAAATCTTACCTCTCCGAGGTCCCGCGTCAGGTCTCTCAGCGCTGCTCAAAACGCCGGAAAGTGGCCCCACAGCCATTTTTCCGTCATTTTGCGCATGCGCTGTGAGAAAATTGCCAGGAAAATGGCAAGCGCAGTAGCCTCTGGGCACACTCTAGTGCCCAGAGTTTACTGATTCTGCGGTGGCCGGCCAGCCGCGTGAGTCGGTTGCCGGGGTGAGAGGAGGGTGCCTGTGACGGGGAATGCACACGGGCCCCCTCCTCTCTATAGACGCCCCTGTACAGAGCCTATGCCTGGCTGCAAAAGTACTTAAAGACATCCTCTAGTGCAATTTCTCAGTTCAGGATTCATATGTTGGGATCAGGATCACTGAGAGGGAAGGGAGGCAGGTGCAGATCCCCTAGGCACAGGTCTCTCTAGGGGCCCTGTAGTGCAGGGATGGCGTAACCACTGCCATGTTGCAACAACCCCCCATGGTGTGCACGTTGCAGCAAATCTGCTTCGCATATACTCGGGACCGTCCGATGTCTTGTTGACCCTGGTCTAGAGTAATGAGTTAGTAATTGGGTTAGTTGTGTCATTCCATATACCTCATAGATGCCTTGCAGTTGGTCAGTAATAAAGTTTGAATCTTCTAGATATCATTTAAAGCAGAGGTCTTCAACCTTGGCCCTCCAGCTGCTGTGGAACTACATATCCCAGCATGCACTGCCACGTTTTTGAGATAACAGCATGCTAAAACTATGGCAGTGCATGCTGGGATGTGTAGTTCCACAGCAGCTGGAGGGCCAAGGTTGAAGACCCCTGATTTAAAGTAATCAGCAGGCTGGGATTTAATTTTAATAACTCCCAGGTCACTTTTGCTGACATACCATGGGCCCAGAGCTTCTTGGGCCTTCAGGCATACTGTACATGAGAAAATGTTGTTAGCTGCATCTAGTTCTCTTGCCCTAAGTTAAAGACTACATGGCCATTGCACAAATCTGCTCGTGCAGCTGTACATCTTGTGAAGTCTCTGTGTCAAAGCTGGAGGGTGTTCAGATGTATTCTGTTCAATAAGCTCCAGCTCTTATCAACACTGTAACATATTTCACACAATAATTAACTGAGACAGAGCTAAACTGACATTTTAATGGTACACATATGTGAGGTGAAAACACAATGGAGAATGTTTAAAATAAAAAGCACATTAAAACATGCTTTGCAAATGATGTTTACTGAGCGGTTTTATGTATATAAATAATATATAATGATTTAGTGTCGTTTGAAGATCACGCATATTTTTCATATTTCATTTCTTGACAGCGCTGCTTTTCTGTATATAGAAATATTCCACTTCATTAAAATGTATTTTTCTGTGTGTGCCCAGAATGCATCAGCACCATTGAGTTATTACAGAAAGAGGCACCCTGTAGCTTTCTAGCTGCTGTGGAACTACATATTCCAGCACTCCCTTCCATAAGTTGACCTCTTTGGGCAAAATTTACTAAGCGGCAGGTTTTAAACCCCGGCGGTTTGGTGGCGGTTTGACGGCGGGTTCTATTCTGTTCTAAACCCTGGGGGTTTGGTGGCGGTTTTGTAGCGGTTTCTAAATGACAGGCCTGTTCTGTTCTATTCTAAAATGTGTTTTGACTGCGGTTTGGCGGCAGGTTTGCTATCTGCAGATTTACTAAGGCCAAAGCCGCTGCAAAACTGCCGTCAAAACACATTTTAGAATAGAACAGGGTCGTCATTGAGAAACCGCTGCCAAACCGCCACCAAACCCCTGGAGTTTAGAACAGAATAGAACCCGCCACCAAATCGCCTGGGTTTAGAACCCGCCGCTTTGTAAATTTTGCCCTTTATCTCTTATATAGAACATATTTTAGGGTCATTTTTCAGAAATTGATTTGCAGCACTATAAAAGTAATATAACATACTCCCCAACATTGCTGATTAGGACATGTAACTTGTTTAGGAGATGTCTCTGATTCGGTAAAACTGTGCCAATGTTGGCCATTGGAGATCAGGACAATCTGCGATAGTTGAAACTGTTTTTAGGTGTTTAACTGCGTTTGTAAGGGTGTTTTATTCTGTGCATATATTACACTTGGTATGGACTTATAAATGCATAAATTATATATTTTTTTAATCATTTTCAGGGACATCTTGCTGCTAGGCAGGTACATCTAACCACATTATACCAGTGATTCATACGTACTGACATTCAAATGGAGCTTCCCGGGAGAAGGCTCCTTCCCTAGATGCAGGTGGGCAGTGATGGGGGCAGGGCCGGACAATTGCATCATTAGGCTCGCCCCCTCACAACGAAATGTTGCACAGTGATATTTAGATAGGGGGTGGAGCCAAATGGCGCGATTATCATATACTCGCGTCATTAAGCCCCTCCCACGGATTTGCAGTAAGATTCTCCCCATTCTGCCCACTTTACTATTAAGTCGGCCAGTTGTGGGAGAAGTGCCTACTCTTCCCGGGGTACCCAAAAAATCGTGAGCCTCCCGCAGGTTCTGGCAGAGTAGGCAAGGCCTTTTTCAACTCTCGGCACATTAAACAAGATTTTAAAGTTGCCAAGGCACACCATCAGTTTTTTTAACCAAATACAATATATAATAACATACAAAATATCCCCCACAGAAAAAAAAAGCACATTGACCCCACAGAAAAAGTCAAACATACATATTGGCTCCAACAGGGAAAAAAAAAATCAATCACATTGGCCACCACAGGAAAAAAGACACACACACTGGCCCAAGCAGAAAAAAACAAATACTTTGGCCCCTACTGTCGGTAGCAGAGAAAGGAGATCACATTCGTCCCTCTCCGTTAGCAGTGGGAGTTGCTGCAGCCTCAATCATACATGGGAATGGCAAGAGCCTCGGTCACACTCACTGCAGAGCAGTGTGCACTGTTTTGCCGGACGGAATGGCGACGAGGCGTGCGTGACCTTTGTTGTGCTGCTGCATCTCCATAGGTCAAGGCCCGGTCCGCGTCTAAGCCCCTCGGAAGAGTCCAGCGCTGCTCGGGCCCGAAGTTCTAAGTTGAACTAGTGGCGGTGGCGGCTGCGCACTGGCGGACATCTCCGGCAGCACTTCTCCGAACCTCTTGAGAACACTTGAGAACCTCAGCATTATACACAGAATAATCATAACAAACCTATGGCTACATGTGCATTATGCGGCAAATAGAAGAGAGTAACAGCCTATCATCAGGATGGAGGGAGAAAATGTTACAGCAAAGGGTGGAATGTAATACATATCGCAAACAGATTGCGATACATTCCACTCACAGGGGCCTATTCATCAACACTAAAATAACGTTTTTAGTGACATTTTCCTTAATTAACGTTATTTTAGTATTCATGAACACACTTAGCAAGGAGATATCAGTGATATCTCCTGTGCTAAGTCCCCCTGCGTTAATTTCCACACTCCATATACATTAGTATGGGGATATGGAAATTATAGTATTCATCAAATTCCGAAAATTCTGTATTTTCGGAATTTGATGGTGTTACTATCCGCAGGGCCGGATTATAGGCAGGGCGGACGGGGCAGTCGTCCAGGGGCCCCCACACATTGGGGGCCCCCACACTGCCGCAAGCATTCCGGGCCACTCTGGAGTCTGGACACTCTCTGGCCGGTTCCAGCCGGCAGCAGTAACAGCTGAGCACACTGACTCTGTCACTGATCGTAGAGGACGATGGAAGCCACGCCCCCTCGTTGCCGCGATTCGCGGGTGATTGGGCAGAGGGCGGGGCCTAATGACGGGATCCACATAATTCAGAAGAGCTCTGCCCAGTGCCTGCCTGATCTGATCCTGCAGCAGGTACAGTGTGGGTGTATACTCTGTCCTTTCCTCTTTCTCTCTCACCTTGTCACTCATGACTTCTCTGTCTCTGGGGCGTATTTAATTAGTCATGACCTCTCTCTCTTTCTCACTTCCTCTCTGTCTCTCTCCCTGTTCTCTCTCTCTCTCTTCTCTATCTTGCTCTCCCTTCCCTGTCTGTCTCACTCTCTCCCTTTCTCCCTCCTCCTCTCTCCCTCCTTGTCCCTCCCTCTCTCTCCCTTTGTATCACCCTTCCTCCTACTCCCGCCTCTTTCTCTCACCCCCCCCACTCAAAGTTCTGCGTTTGCCCCTGGCAGCATACTAGATCATGGGGGCCAATTTATTAATTATCGCATTTGCAATATGATCTGGGCATGACATTACCGCCCATGCTCGCACTGCAAGATGCGATCATACCTGTAGAATAACAACCGGCACACACAGGCACATGGGCTCCATCCCTGCGATGTGCTCGGATTGCTGCGGGGGCTTCTGCGCATGTGCAGTACTGCTAACTGCACATGGGCGGCCACCACTACCTGGTGGGTCCCGGGGCCCCCACAAGCCTTAATCCGGCCCTGACTATCCGCCACTGTGAGATGGCTTATAGTAGGTAACACTTATCTGCTTCCAGCTGGGCAGGTCCCCCGGCGTCTCCCTCCGGCACTCTGGTCTCTCCTCCGGCTCCGTCTGCTATGCTGACATTGTGTTCTCCCAGCAGAACACAATAAAGTTTTTTTTTTTTTTTTTTAACATTTTTTTTTTCTAAACAGTACTGTGTTCTGCTGGGAGAACACGTGATAGCATAGCAGACGGAGCCGGAGGCTGCTGCGCAGGCAGGTAAGTGCTGGACGGGGGGGTGGGGTGAACGGAGGGGGGAGGGGGGGCAGGTGTGAGCAGGGGGGGACACAAACTTACCGCATCTGTAGGCAGTGCTGCGCATGCGCTGGTTTTACATATGTAATGGCGCATGCGCAGCACTATTTCCAGCTGCGGTAAGTTAGTGTACTGTAGATAGGGAAAAGTATCTATTTCCCGATAAGCTGTCATCGCAAAAATGACAGCTTTTCGGAATAGATAGTTATGGAGAGGAGGAATGATGATTTCCTCCAGTAATTAGGTAGAACTCCATGCGAGTTCTACCTAATTACCTCCAGAGAAAGTTTAGGTATGATGAATAGGCCCCACAATCACTTGCATACATTGTTTATCGCCGGTATTCAGAATAACTTACCTGACGGTACAGCTCTTTCAATATAGAGCTAACCCAGCTATGCAGACACTTCTAACTTTATGACCCGGGAGTGCAAATGCGCTGCCATCAGCCTGCACATGCCTCGGCGGATGGAGAGCCCATTATAGACAATGCCATCTATAGATACCATTACCTATTGGGCACAAGCTCCAGAAAGTTACGCTTTCCAGAGCTTGCTGCATACAGGCACATCGCAGCACCATAAATAACTTTTTTTGCAATTTTTTATCATATCCAAAGTTAGAGAAAAGAAAAGGAGTGGATCAGAGAAAGAGAAGTCAGCTCATGCATCAGTCAGGGTCATTAACCACAATTAAAATGCTCCTCTTAAAAATCAATCTACAATTTTAATATATAACATGATGTACTTCATATATATATATTATATATTGCATAAGACACTACATTATTATACAGTACTTGGCTGCTTCTTTTGCTTCTCCTCCAGAGGTGTGTGGTTATGTATTTTGCATCCTAGTGGCCCCTGCTGAGCCATGCCATGGTTCGGAGCAGAGCCGTCATGATGCGACTCGCTGTGATTTGTGACAAATGAGGTCACCAAGCCCCAGATCAGTCACTGAGGGTCCATGAGCCTGGTCTATTCTCCTGGGAGTCCAAGAGAGCAGGTCATTTTACAGAGTTGAACCTGCAGCCTTCACCTTATGTTGTAGCTGCGCTGGTCTATTGAATGACCACTGTATTTGTACATTTCACATTCCACATCTCGCAGAATTTATCATCTTTAAATAAAGCTGGGACAACCTTTGTGTCAAATAATTCTGCTCTTTGGGAAGAATTTTCAAACAATAGTGGTATTGGTGGTAAAACAAAAATTATAGGGGAAATTCTGAACAGAACACTTAACACAGGGCCAAGAAATCGAAAAAGAAATAAATTCTGCTCCCAAATCCGGAGCGTTGTGAATATTCTGTGAAATAGTTTTTTAATTTTTTTCATATCTCATGCTTGAGACCTTCCACAATTTATTAACTCCCTCTCCACCAAGAACCCAAATTACATTGTACGCATAGACAGGAACTCTGCCAAAATGATCCTTTCATCCCGCATTGTTTTTTTTGTTTTTTTATCATTGTAAAATTAATTTATATCTTAATGTATGATTGCAGTCACCTGTGCCGAAACACCTTTCCAGTTAAGTAGTTCAACACAGGTGTCTGCAATCATACATTAAGAGGGAAGTCCAGGAGCAGAGCATTTTGTACTTTGTGGAAGGGGTCATGTTGGAGGGTACGGGGTTATAGATGTGATCAATACAAAGTAAGGCTCTCGTTAGGATGAGTGAACTATGGCTGTTGACAACAGACTTTAATACTCCCCCGAGGACATTCAGTCTGCCTGAATAAATTGACAGATGGCAACAAAGAAGGTGATAAAAATGACAAGATGACCAGCATACACTGAGAGAGTAAGTCGTGCAGGGTGCGAGAACTTTATACAGTTTCCAAGTCTTACAGTTCTCTCTCTGACACCGTGTGGCATGCCTGCTGTTAGAACCCACAGGCATTGTGTGATGGTTTACCATGCCAAAAAATGGGGAGAAGGAATCGTTATATATTGCTCTCTCCTACAGATTGCAATCACCATTTGTTCTGAAAGAATCAGACATCGGGTGATCAGCTTTAATCTCTCTGCTCTTTATTGTAAGCACGCTATTGTAATAATTATCATAATGTACCGGTCCTGCGTACTTTATGCACAATAGGCCCCGATAGTGGAGATATTTACCAATAAAAGCTAAATGTATTTACTCAATTCTTTTTTTTTTTTTTTGCAATTTTGAATGTCACATTACGGGCCTTAGTCAGAGGTAGACGCAGTGTCTCTGCCGCACGCAGTTGGCCTATGTTTTAAGATGTAGATGTACAATGAATTTGAAAGAGCTGTGGATTTCAGTAGGCGTTCCTGGAAGATAACAGGGGTTAGACAGATGCGGGCGTATCACTGGAGTGTCGCTGCTAGCGATTGTGTCTAAAGAAGCAGTAGCGCTGACACAGGACGCCATGGTCAGGTGGAGAAAGTGCACCTGCATAGAGCTGGTACAAGTTGCGATGGCACGGCCGATGGCGTATCTAAGATGCACTGAGACGTAATAGCGCTGCTGCAAGTGGGCGTCTTAGTATGGACACAATCTGTTATGGCATTAGCATACTGTATGTTGTTTTGCATAGAGTTCACTTTACTATGTACATTAATAATATGCACATTATGCAGAATCCTGCAGACATGATGTCAAGTAGGGTTAACAAATCTGTTTTACATAACATCAGTTGGTTCACAGATATTCAATGAACTGTATTGAGTAATGTGTTCATTGGGATAATGGCACACTGATGCTTGGGGTATGAAAATAATGGCACACTGATGCTTGGGGTATGAAAATAATGGCACACTGATATTTCGGGTACAAGAATAATGGCACACTGATGTTTGGGGTACAAGAATCAAGGCACACTAATGCATGCGGTACCAAAATCATGGCACACTGATGTTTGGGGTACCAGAATCATGACACACTGATGCTTGGGGTACCAGAATCATGGCACACTGATGTTTGGGGTACCCGAATCATGGCACACTGATGTTTGGGGTACTAATATCATGGCACACTGATGTTTGAGGTACCAGAATGATGACACACTGAAGTTTAGGGTACCAGAATAATGGCACACTGATGCTTGGAGTACCAGAATAATGACACACTGATGCTTGGCGTACCAGAATCATGGCACACTGATGCTTGGTGTACCAGAATCATGGCACATTGATGCTTGGTACCAGAATCATGGCACACTGATGCTTGGGGTACCAGAATAATGGCACACTGATGCTTGGGGTACCAGAATAATGGCACACTGATGCTTGGGGTACCAGAATAATGGCACATTGATGCTTGGGGTACCAGAATCATGGCACACTGATGCTTGGGGTACCAGAATAATGGCACACTGATGCTTGGCGTACCAGAATAATGGCACACTGATGCTTGGAGTACCAGAATCATGGCACACTGATGCTTGGGGTACCAGAATAATGACACATTGATGCTTGGGGTACCAGAATCATGGCACACTGATGCTTGGGGTACCAGAATAATGGCACATTGATGCTTGGGGTACCAGAATAATGGCACACTGATGCTTGGGGTACCAGAATAATGAGGATGCAATCGGGAAACTGGCTGTCTTAAGCCGGCTTCCCGACTGCTTTACCTGGCGAGGGTTAAATGACAGGCATCTATATCTAGACGCCTGTAATTTTCCCGACGCTGGGAGACCGGTGCCCGGCATCCCGATCAAAGGGATGCCGGGCGCCGTGAGTGGACAGCCGCAGGGGGGAGGGTTAAGTTTAGGGCACCCGGGGGGGCTTAGGGTTAGGCACCCCCCTGGGAGGGTTAGGCTAGGGGGAAGGAGGGTTAGGGTTAGGCACCCCCGGGGGGGACTTAGGGTCAGGCACCCCCCCCGGGAACAGGTTTAGGCAGTGGAGAAGGGGGGGATTAGGGTTAGGCACTTAGAGGGGGGATTAGGTTTAGGCACTTGGGGGGAGGTTAGGGTTAGGCACCCCTAAGGAGGGTTAGGGGTGCCTAACCCTCCTAGGTTAGGTTTTTACTTACCTACGGACGATCGGGATTTCCAGCGCTGTCGGGCTTCCGCTGTCGGGAACTCTGCTTCTGTCGGTCTGCCGCTGCCGGGATGCACACTGCCGGCCAGAGGGCCGGCGGGATTTCATACCGATCCCGAATAATGGCACACTGATGCTTGGGGTACCTGAATAATGGCACACTGATGCTTGGGGTACCAGAATAATGGCACATTGATACTTGGGGAACCAGAATCATAGCACACTGATGCTTGGGGTACAAGAATCATGGCACACTGATGCTTGGGGTATCAGAATAATGGTACACTGATGCTTGGGGTACCAGAATAATGAAACACTGATGCTTGGGGTATCAGAATATTGGCATACAGATGCTTGGAGTACCAGAATAATGGCACACTGATGCTTGGAGTACCAGAATAATGGCACACTGATGCTTGGGGTACCTGAATAATGGCACATTGATGCTTGGAGTACCAGAATTATGGCACATTGATGCTTGGGGTACCTGAATAATGTCACATTGGTGCTTGGGGTACCAGAATCATGGCACACTGATGCTTGGGGTACCAGAATAATGGCACACTGATGCTTGGAGTACCAGAATCATGGCACACTGATGCTTGGGGTATCAGAATACTGGCACACTAATGCTTGGGGTACCAGAATAATGGCACACTAATGCTTGGGGTACCAGAATCATGGCACACCGATGCTTGGGGTATCAGAATAATGGTACAATGATGCTTGGGGTACCAGAATAATGGCACACTGGTGCTTGGGGTACCAGAACAATGAAACACTGATGCTTGGGGTACCAGAATAAGGGCACACAGATGATTGGAGTACCAGAATAATGTCACATTGATGCTTGGAGTACCAGAATAATGGCATACTGATGCTTGGGGTACCAGAATAATGGCACACTGATGCCTGGGATACCAGAATCATGGCACACTGATGCTTGGGGTACCAGAATCATGGCACACTGATGCTTGGGATAACGGAATAATGACACGCTGATGCTTGGGGCACCAGAATCATGGCACACTGATGCTTCAGGTACCAGAATCATGGCACACTGATGCTAGGGATACCAGAATAATGACACGCTAATGCTTGGGGTACCAGAATCATGGCACACTGATGCTTGGGGTACCACAATAATGGCACACTGCTGCTTGGGGTACCACAATAATGGCACACTCACCCTTGGTGTCCCACAATGGCACGCTGAGGATTGGAGAATTTGAATAATGGGGCATTTGGGGTTCTAATGAAAAAAAAAAGTTATTTACATTATAGTTAAAATATAATTGCAAAACACCAGTAACAAATACTTGCTTAAAAGTTTGTATAAGGCAGTAAATGGTCAAAGCAAACAGTAGAGTTTAAAACATCATAATAACTTTATGTGTCACTGTCCTGATCATTGGTCATTAAAGTGGTATTTTATGTTTGCAGCTTTAATGTAATTGGTATAATTAAACTTGATAGGCACAAAATGAGCCCTTAAAATAATCTAAAAAGCAACCAAAAGGAATGATTAGTGAGAGCAACATATAATTACCCAGCGTGCAAGCTCTTTGTAATTCTTTAAGAGAAGGCTTGTGAGTATTGCTTGTTGTAATTCAAGGAGAGAATGCTGTTAGGTATAACTATTGTTTCAGATCGCTAAGAAGTTTTGGCAGTGCTATAAAATCAACTAGATAGTACCATCTTAGTATTAGAAAATAGCGTGTAAGTACACATAAAAATGTAATGAAATCATTACCATCCTGATTAAATCTTTAACAAAAACATAATTTAATGTATAGTTTTAATGGCATGTTTGTTTTTGGAGAAAAACAAATAATGCAAAGTGAGTACCTTTCACAGAAACCAGTATTATATTTTATGATAATTACATTCCTCTATATTATTTGGTAACCACTGATGCTCTCTGTGTTATGTGGCTGTCACTGATGCTCTCTGTGCTATGTGGCTGTCACTGATGCTCTCTGTGCTATGTGGCTGTCACTGATGCTCTCTGTGCTATGTGGCAGTCACTGATGCTCTCTGTGCTATGTGGCAGTCACTGATGCTCTCTGTGCTATGTGACTGTCACTGATGCTCTCTTATATGACAATCACTCTTATTTGTATTTTATGGTGGTCACTCTTGCTCTCTGCATGATATGGTGATCATTGATGCTGTCTGCATAATACGGTGATCACTGATGCTCTCTGCATGATATGATGATCACTGATGCTCTCTGTATTATATGGTAGTCACTGATGCTCTCTACATTACATGGTGGTCATATATTTAGAGAGTGACTACTATTTAATGGGGGGAAGATGAGCTGAGCCTTTGCTCGGGTGACAGAAAGCCTAACTTCACAGCTGGCCTTTAGCACAATGTAGCTTTGCAAAAAGCACTAGCTACTGAACTGTATTACCATAGCTGAGACAGCTTTCTAGAGTTTATGAGCACATTAGATGTTGTCCACAATGCTGCCTGGACTCTCTCTCTCTCTCTCTCTCTCTCCCTCTCTCTCTCTCTCTCTAGATCCTCCTGGGTTTCAATTTTCTCCTACTCTCTCTCCCCCTCTTACTACTGTCTCTCTATTCCCCCTCATCTGTCTATTTATTTTAACAGAACTTTAATTTATTATATAGTTTAGCCTTAGCATTACCTATTTTCTTGTCAGCTTTACTTTTGTTCTTTTTGGGACATCCTTGCTTTTTTGTTCCCTACAGATTGTTATTCATTCTCTGTATGTGGGCTGTGCATCCCTTTTACCTTCTATACTGTTATATATTTTTGGTTGCTGATAATGTTGTAGTTATTGGGTGATTGTCTATGTTATTATCAAGAGGTGGTATGTGATGAGTAAGTCACACTTACCTACTCTCCTGGAATGTACAGGAGATTCCAGAATGTTAGGGGAGTCCTCCCGGAAGAGTAGGTGGTCCTAACTCATGCTCCCCAATTCCTAGTGGAAGTGGGCAATATAATGTTGCATATCTCTGACTCAGGTGGACAACTTGAAGTGTTTCTATTAGAATTGTGTCATGTTTTTGTCCTGCCCTCTCTCTGTGGACCACCGAATCGCTGCATTGCGCAGTGAGGGGGCAGTACCTAATGATGCAGACCTGCCCCCATCAGCTTTTATCTGCATCACCCCTCCAAGCTTCTTAACATAAATGTTTGGAGACTGACGGACTGTAGATGTGTGTTATGCTAAAACTCCCTGGAAGTAACATCACTGACACTGGCGGCAGAAGTCAGAGGTCATATAAACTGTTATTACATGCTGTTACTACATGCCAACATGATAACATAATTTTTACCATTGTATGTATGGGTATATATGTTTTGCGTGTATATATATATATATATATATATATATATATATGTTCCCTGGAATCTGGGCAGTAATTGTATCTGGTCACCTTCCTGCCTTTTCTTGTACAAAATCAGAACAAGCAATGTTCCCCAGGGAACGAAGGAATGCAGAAGGCAGAAGATTAGCTCTCAGGGTTACGCCGCTAACACAGCACTACAATATTATCAACAGCTGCCATCATTTTTAATAATTATAATTAAAAAAAAAAAAGATTATGACTGACAAGGTGCTGTTTTTTTTTTACTAGGACAACTTTGGGAGATGGTAGATTGCACATTTTGAGGTTTGCTGTTACATGTTAAGCTTGGTCCCCATTTCTCAAAGCAGAAAAGCGAGTGCACCCACATTACACAAGTTTACGTTTGTCCATACAGTAAAGTCTATCTTTCATTTTCATTTGCAAGTGCTGTAAATATCAGGATAGAAGCCTATACATGCAACTATAAAGGCTAGCTCGATCTAGCGCTGAATTTCCTACTGATGCTAATTGGGGCAGCTGAGTAACACTTTTATATATTTTATACATATATATATATATATATATATATATATATATTCCAGATTTATATATTGATAAATGCCGACAATAGATTGTGATAATAATGTTATGACCCTAAGCTTCTCCATTTGCAGCTCTATTAAAAGCAACAAGTATAGATTAAAATAATGCATGCCTCGCAACATTCAGGCATGCAAAATCAAGAGACACTCCACCCACTGTCTTGTAAACTCCACCCCTCTTGAGGTTCCATGAGACTTCCTTAGGGATGGCCATTGATGGTCACCATTGATGGTACCATCAATGATAATCATCAATGGCACAAAAACAATGTGTGGTGAAGCATCAATGGTTTTATACCACTCGATGGCCACCCATGCCAGGTGCCTGGCAACCTTAGGACCAGTCAAGAAAGGGGGAGGGGAGGGGGGCTTAGCGTGAGCAGGAAAAAAAAACATAGGGTTCCACTTTGCCATCAATGGAAGAAAACCTTTGGCTCTCTGCCATCGATGGCAAAATCATCGACCATTGGTAGTAATCCATTGATATTTGTAAACTATTGATGGTCAATGGCCATCCCTACCTTCTTCCTCCGGAAGCAGAACAGTTGAAGGTATGATGCTATAGTGTTCTCAGTGTGCTGACTCAGTTATGACTTCTTATGGAGCCACATACAGGAGATCATTTACCAAGAGCACCCTGTATGCACCACAAAATGTCTTAGGTTTGCTCTGACGTGCATTCGCCCAGCAGCGTTTTTCAAGTTGCATACCTAGGGTTAGATTTACTTAAGCTTTTAAAAATGAAAAGTGGTGGTGCTATCCATAGCAACCAATCAGATTCTGTCTATCATTTTCTAGGATGCAATAGAGAAATCATAGCTAGAATCTGATTGATTGTTGTGGGCAACATCACTCATACTTGCCAACTCTCCCTGATTGTCAGCGAGACTCCATTAAATAGTAGTAATCTCCCTGACTCCCTGAAGAGCAAATCACTACTTTTAATTTTTAGAAATTTTCAACCAACTACCAGCTCAGTGCCGTCCCTTATAGTCAAGTCATCTTTTCATTTCTTAAGTACAACAAGAAGATACAAACCCAGACCCATTGACCCCATCTCTGCAAACTCTAAGCTGGTGTAAGATTTCAGACTCTGTGGAGTGGAAATGGCCGTGTCATCCTCTTCATGGTAATGTCACCCCTGAAAATGCCCTTCCCCTTTATCTCATTTATCTGATCCTGCTGCACACACTGAAATCTTGTTCCAATTGATTCCAATTGACTTCAAAATTCTTGTCAGGTTTAATAATATTGCTGACAGTCTTACATATTGTTCCAACATTGTGCACTTATTTTAAACAGGAGATGATGCTTTATTGAAGGATTTATGTATGGTGAGTGTCATATTCTGCAAAGTTCCAGCACTACTGACAATAGCTCAGCCAGCAACTGCCACAGAAAATAGTGCTAAATGCATCATACTGAGCGCAGTGCCGGGTCCCTGGGATATGGAGGAGTTGATGTTGCCTAGCAACTGTAACGTAATATGAATGCCATCACGTAGTGAAAGTGAGGGATCATTATACAGAAATGTGATATTCCCAGAGCTGGGAATGCTGGAGAAATTTGCTAAAAATTTACAATCCATTCAGAATTTTGTTCACTGAGATGATCAGAATTTATTTAAAGAAAAATAAGTATATATATATATATATATATATGAGGTGTGCACTGGACCATTTTTGCTAGATTTGGATTTGGCTCTGATTCATCGTTCGGCTTTCAGTTTGGATTTGCCAAATTGCCGTGACTGATTTTGGATTTGGATTTTTTACAAAAATTTATAAAAAAAGCTAAAATCACATAATTTGGGGATTTTTTTTGTTCCTAGAGCATTATTAACCTCAATAACATTAATTTACAGTCATTTACAGTCACATTAGACCAGGGGTGGGGAACCTTTTTTCTGCCGAGGGCCGTTTTTCAAAATTGTTCTCACCATTATTGGCCAAAGGCTGCAGTGAGCTGGCTGGTTGCCAAGCGACAGAGCAGCGGAACAGACACCTCAGTTTAAAGCACATCTATGAAACATTGCCACACAGCAGTGGCAGAAGTGAAAGGTAGTGCAAGATGGAATTGTCCTTGGGCCCTCCCACAAACCCTTATCTTGGATATTAAAAAGGACATGCGCACTTTAACAAACCAAGTACTTCAGCAACAGGGACTGCCACTTTTGTGGCTGAAGTGCTTAGTTTGTTTGGGCACCCACAAAACAAGCAACCAATTGGCTTAAGGCAACAGCTCTACAGTGGCAAGATGTCACTGTCATTGCCATCCTCACCCTCATGAGTGTGTACATCATCCTCACACAATAATAATTCATCCCCGCTGGAATTCACCATTACAGAAGTCTCTGTACTGTGACTTAATTGCCGGGAAAGGTCTTCCTCATGGAATTTCCAGTTAATTTTGATGAACATCATCTTTTCCACATTTTGAGGAAGTATCCTCCTATGCCGTTCACTCACAAGGTTTTCGACTGTGCTGAAAATTCTCACCTAGTATACACTGGAGTGTGGGCATCTTAAGTAATGTTTGTAAAAGGGCCTCCAAACTGCTGTCTTCTCCTTCCAGTACTCGAAGGGACTCTGTGACATGTCTGTTTGTCACGGCTGCTGGCACTTGAGACTCCTGGCAGGAGGCAGGCCTACTAGGCACAATAAACTGGGGTGGTCTTAGGAATGACCTTTCCATAATACTCAGTAGCACAGGATAAAAGTAAAATAGAATTTATTCACAAAAGAATGGTAATCAGCAAGGTCTCAAATAAAGTCTCAAACAGCACAGAGGTTCACATATGCAATAATAAATAAAGGAGAGAATTCCCAAATATATATATGCAGTCTTTGACATATAAGAACTAAAGTGGTAGGGAACCCCGAGTCCAGAATGAGGTCAACACCTCAGGATGACACTGAGGACCTTTGCCAGGGATGAACCCTGTAGTAATGGAAATCCGGAGCAGAATAATATAGTTCCAGGACAGGGCCGAGCCCTGTGGTGCAGTGAGAGATGAAGCAAACTTGTGCCTTGTGGGGTAGTGAAGTCGGAGCAGGGTTAAGACCTGTAAGGCGATGAGATTCCAGAACAGGGTTGAGCCCTGCGGAGCGAGGTTGAGCCCCGTGATGCAGAGAGGATTGTAGTGGGGTTGAGCCCCGTGATGCAGAGAAGATTGTAGCGGGGTTGAGTCCCATGATGTGGAGAAAATTGTAGCGGGGTTGAGCCCCGTGACGTGGCTAGGGTTCGGAGTGGGGTTGAGCCCCGTGATGCGGAGAAGATTGTAACATGGTTGAGCCCTGTGGTGTAGCTAGGGTTCGGAGTGGGGTTGAGCCCTATGATGCGGAGAAGATTGTAGCAGTGTTGGGCCCTGTAGTGTGGCTATGGTTCAGAGCGGGGTTGAGCCACATGATGCAGAGATGACACTGTAATGGTGCAGTTGACAACTGTAACAAGGATGAGTTCAATATCCACAGGAATGGAAAAACAACAAGCAAAGTAAATAGTTGAGCAAAATGGTGAAACTGCAGTGATGGAGCAATAAGAAATACTTAGGCAATAGTAATTCTGGACCCTGTAGTGCAGCGGATGACTGACATCAGAAGTTCATCTGGAATATAACAAAGTCCACAGCAATCCACAGGCACAGCGGGGATCTGACAGGAGTCCAAGAAAAGACCTGAAAGCAACGTTGCACAGACACTGAGACACAGTAACAGGCTTTATACTAGAGGTCTGTGATCCATAGGAAGTATCAGAACATCTGACCCAAATGGAATCAGGTTTGAAATAATGAGCAATCTAGGAATCCCACAACCTGACGACACCTGGGAAACAGATGATCACTTTAACACTCTATCCCCTGAACGAGAAGCATGCCAGCAAGCAGGATAGCTTCTCCAATGACCCGACCACAATGGTACTTTGGCAAAAGCAGTCTATCTTTATGTACAGAAACAGTCACAGTCCTGACACTATTTGTACAGTGTCATGAAAATAATCCTCCACCTTTCTTTGGATGGTAATCATATCAGATAGAGTTACGGTAGAGGTGTCACTAATGTTGGGCAATTCTTTTAGACCCAACCAGATGTCAAAATGGTGGGTTGACTTATCTGCATCACCACTGGGTCTTTTGGAAAAAAGCTGATTTTTTTTCTGGCTGCTGCTGCTGCTGAAGAAACTGAATGAGGAGATGTCGTAGTGCCATGTGTTACTTGAGCTGCCAACTTTCTCAACAGGAGCACTTTGCATCTTTTAAGATCTGGGTCAGTTGGAAAGAAAGACAAAGCATACAACTTAAACCTAGGATCAAGCACGGTTGCTAAAATGTAGTGATCAGATTTCGAGAAGCAAATAAAGGACTTGATCTGCAAGTCCAGCATACTTTGTGCATTCGCTTTGTTAAATCGCCTTCTTCAATTTCTCCATCTGATTTTCCAAAAGCCTAATTAGGGGAAACACCTTATTCAAGCTAGCAGTGACAGCATTCATTTCACATGTGGCTACTTCAAATGGTTTGGACACCTTGCCCAAGATAGAAAGAACTCTCCACTGTGCTGGACTAAGGTACATTTCCCCTCCTCTCCCAGTGTCATGGCTTGTTGTATAGCTATGGATGGCTTTTTGCTGTTCCTCCATCTGCTGAAGCATATAAAGGGTGGAGTTCCACCTTGTTACCACCTCTTGCTTCAGTTGATGGCAGGGCAAATTAATTTTTTCTTGCAGGTGCTGCAATCTCCTGCATGTTGTTGCTGAATGCCGAAAATGTCCCGAAATTTTTCAGGCCACAGACAGCATCTCCCGATGACGTGATGAAATTCACCCAGCTGTAATGCTTTCACAATATTTGTGGCATCACAAATCCTGAGGAGAGTCCAAGTGGGGTAAGCCATGTTTCTATGACATCTCTTAGTTTTTCTAAAAGGTTGTCAGCAATATACCTTTTTTTGAATCCAGTGATACACAGAGTAGCCTGCCTCAGAATGAGCTGGTGTTGTTTGTTAGAATCTGCTTCTGCTGCTGCTGAAGGCGATTCACCCACCCAGTGGGCTGTCACAGTCATGTAATCTTTAGTTACTACCACTTGTCCACATATCTGTAGTTAAGTGAACAGTGGGTACAATGGCATTAACAGTGTAAAACCCCCTGCATTAATTGCGGATATTGGACGCAGATCCAACATTAGCATAGCCGTCATGGTGTTCAGCGATCCGCTGTGCAACTGGGTGAGAGCTGTCACACTTGCTTCCCCTTGCAAAGGATTGTTTAACAGTCAAATGTTTTGTTGAACTACTACTAGTAGTCATCTAGGTCCACTTCTGGGATGAAGATTCACCCCCAGCAGCAGCAGGCCTAGCGCGCAAGATTTCTTCTGAGGAGTCCTGAAAGGGGAGGAGTCACCTAGCAATAACAAATTGGATGTCGGACTACCTCTGATCATTACTGAGGATATTGAGGATGAAGGTGTTGGCAGTGGAGATTGCAGGTGCTGGGATCTTGTAGAGAGAAGGGAGCTGGATGATGCTGGACTGCTTGTTTTTTTAGCACCAGTTTCTGATGTTATCAAATACTTGTCATGAGCTCGCTGAAGATGATGTAATAGCGTGGAGGTTCCTAGATGCTCGACATCCCTACCTCTACTTACTGTGGTTCCACAATGGCTACAGATGGCTTAACAAATGTTGTCAGGACTTGGGTAAAAATAATTCCACACATAAGAAGTGGATTTGTTGGTCCTTTACCCATGCATGACAATGGCCTTCTTATCATGGCCAAGAGCTGCTTCCACTGGTGCCTAACTTATACAAACAACATCCTCATCCTCAATATCCCCATTAGTGCCAGCATCAGCTACACAAATATCCCCCTCATCTTCTTGCAATTCCACAGTGGCATCTTCAATGTCTATATTATCAGCAATATTTATGATGCTCATCCCTACAAATACAGAGGGAGCAGAAACTGTGGAAGGCGGCTTCTCTGAAAGGTCAGGCTCACACATAGCATTCCTGGACACACTTAGACTATCCTCAGGGATTTGTGACTTTTCTGTTTCTAAAAGCAAAGTTTGATCTACTGCCTTAATGGTTTTCAGTTTTTTACACTTCTTCTAAAGTCTGAGTGAAAAGGTCTTTCATTGTCATGAGAGGCAGAAGATGCCTCACTGACAGTTGTAGAACCACCACTCAGAAATAAAGGTCAAGGCCTGAGCCTTTCCTTGCCACTGCGTGTGGTGAATGGTATGTTGCCAATTTAGTGTTTCTCTGCACTTACCTTTAGAGGTGTTTTTTGTCTTTACCCCTGTAAAATTGCAATTTTTTTATTTCAGATACTCTGATTTTTTAGATGATCGTGAAGGACTAGTATCGTTATCATGACTGGTTGCAGCAGCTGCAGTGCTAGCATTTGCTTGCTGCTTCTGCTCTTCTCTTGGTTGATTGTCGTGATCCATACAACTCAAGTTGTGCAAAAACTACTTACTAGTATTATGTATTTACTAATCACCACTCATTGCAGAGTCACAGTACTTGTGTATTATGGACACACAGTAGGGTATGATCAGCAGTCACAGTGCTTGTATAAACAGAGGGCTATGGCCCAAGGAGTCACAGTGCTTGTGTACACAGTTGGCTACGGCCCAAGGAGTCATAGTGCTTGTATACACAGTGTGCTATGGCCCAAGGAGTCACAGTGTTTGTATACACAGTGTGGTATGGCCTGCAGAGTCACAGTACTTGTATACAGTACACAGTGGGGTACAGCACAGAAAAAAACTGTTTTTTAACTTATATTCATTTTTTTTACTTTTTTTTACTTTTTTTAAACTTTTCTTGCGTTAACTTATCAAAGTACATGTGTGCTGTGAACACACAGTGGGCTACGGCCCAAGGAGTCACAGTGCTTGTATACACAGTGGGCTATGACCCAAGGAATCACAGTGCTTGTGTACACAGTGGTGTACGGCCCAAGGAGTCACAGTGCTTGTATACACAGTGGAGTATGGCCAACAGAGTCACAGCGCTTGTATACACAGTGGGGTACGGCCCAAGGAGTCACAGTGCTTGTATACTCAGTGGGGTACGACCCAAGGAGTCACAGTCCTTGTATACGCAGTGGGAAATGGCCAACAGAGTCACAGTACTTGTATACACAGTGGGCTATGGACCAAGGAGTCACAGTGCTTGTATACACAGTGGGGTACAGCTCCAAAAAAAAACAAAAGTTTTTTTTTACTTTTCAAACTTTTAAAAAAATTATTTTACTTTTTTTTTTACACTGGAGCAGATGGGCATGAGTACAGCACAGCATACATCAGCATGCCTTGTAAACACGGCCACTTGTGAGTTTGGACACAACCACTTTAATCAGCAGAGTATAGCGCAGCATACATCAGCGTGCAGTGTGCCCCCTATACACAGTCACATTACTAGCACAGCCACTTGTGAGTCTGGACACAGCCACTTTAATGAGTAGAGCAGTGCACAGCGTGTGAGTGAAATGGCTCCGAGTCCGAGTCGCGTTGCCTTATACAGAAACCAACTTTTGCGAGAATCCGATGTCGGGAGGATGACGTTCGGCCACAAAGTGGGATCCGAGTTGGGTGGATTCAGGGTGTTCGGAGCAGTTCGGATTCCACAGAATCGAAACCGCTCATCTCTAATAAATATATATATATATATATATATATATATATATATAACAATCACAAGTTCTGCACTCTCACCTTACTGTAATGTTCTTCCTGGGGTGCTCCCCAAGGTTATAAAACCTTATTATATTCCTGTATAGCATCACTATTGTAGTAATACAAGGGGCACTCCCCAGTGTTCTTTGAATTCAATAGTCAGTTTAATATATCCAACCAGGTAAAAAACATTCCTTTATGGTTGCTAAGATCAGTCGACGTTTCGGTCTGTATCCAGACCATCATCAAGTCATGCAATCCCATATATCATCAGATAAATCAGCAGCAGTTCACAGCAAATTTGAAAGGGACATCAAAACAAGAAATGCCTCCCAGGGTCCTCATGCCTCCCAGGGGCCTCATGCCTCCCAGGGCCCCAGACTGTTTTTTTTGTGAGCTGGTAATTAAACATAATGTAATGGAAACATCATTATTTAATTCCATACAGAGATGCATATTCGTCAAATCTTTATTTTTAATTTGTGTATACTGCATAAAATTCAGGTTTGTTTGTTTTTCAAGATATATAGCAAATAAAAAAAGAAGAGAAATTCACCAGTCAAGCGCTGCATAAACCCACTCATATGAGTTCACTAGCGCATGCAGGGGGGTTCTCTGAGTACCCAGAAACCCTCCCTGGCAGACTGGAGAGCAGGTGCCATCTTCTTAAGCCCCGCCCCCTCATGGTAAAATGGTGCAATTCGCTAGTCAATCAGGAGGAGGCGGAGCCAATATGACGTGATTCCGTTAGCATTGCATCATTTGGCTCCTGATTGACCCACACAGCATTTTGTTGATAGGGGGAGGGGCCTAATGACATGGTACCAGCCTGCCAGGTCCCATCCTCATCACAGGTCTACAGCCCACAGCCGCTGCAAGGTAAGTGTGTGTGTAATGTATGTGTGACATACAGTAGGTAGGTATGTGTAAGGTATATGTGACATATGTATGTGTGTGTATATCTATGTGTATGTGCGTGTGTAAACCCCCCTGTACAAATCCTGCATTTGCCCCTGGAGTTCCACTTGGATTAAACTAATTTAATTGTTATACAGTAGATTTGTTAAATAGTTAGAATCTCAAAAATATAACCATCAACCAGAGCTTTCCTCAGATTTATCAAACCTGCTGAAGAGGACAAGTGGCGTATTCACAAAAGCAATTAATTAGATTCTAGCTATCATGTATCTAATTCATTTGATAAAATGTTACATGTAATCTGATTGCTTGCTATGGCCATCACCTCCACTTGTCTTCTTTAGAAGGATTGATAAATCTTCTGTATGAGTACAGATATCATCCCATTGTGTATGACCTTAACTGTCGGATAAAAGTAACTATATTACCTACCTGTAACTTTCAGTTTCATACACAAATGAATGATATCTGTATAATGTGAAATATTGTTTGAAACATTTATGTGACTTGAGGGTCTATGTACTAAGCCTTGGAGAGAAATAAAGTGGATGGAGATAAAATACCAGCCAATCGGCTGCTAACTGTCATTTTTTAAACACAGCCTGTAAAGTGACAGTTAGGAGCTGTTGATACTTTGGGCCTGATTCGGTAAGGATCGCTATTGCAAATGCAATAGCGATTACGCACGCAGTTCCACTGCGATAGTATGCTAATCCATTGTAATTACATTGCCGCCACAGCACAAGGACACCCACTTCACCTTGCACACATCCGTAATGTTTATCAAGACTGCAAAACCATCGGTACAATCGAGAACCATCGCAGCCTCACGCACACTTGCCGAGCTCTGACCTTACTCAGGAATTGCTAACTTCAGCGTACGCTATGAGTCCTCAAGCTGCGTAAAGCATCGCATTGGCTAATTTATGCACTCCACTGCAACAGTGTTCAAAGCACTTGCATGTCTGTGTTTCTCTGACCACCTTCCCGTAACCACCTCCAAGCGGCACTTCCTGTCAATCACTCTGTAATGGGTCTGCGTGGTCTCTGCGACCGCAGTCCCATTCGCAGTGGCCAGTTTGTGTACTCACACTGCGATGCATACGCATATGCAATACGCACCAATCGGCTGATTGCGTGCGTATTAGCAACTGCGATCCAAGCTGAATCAGGCCCTTTATCTCCACCCATTTTATCTCTCTCCAAAGCTTAGTACATAGACCTGTTGGAATATAAATCATAATTTAACTTGGGTGCATTTTATTTAAAATGCTTTGGAGAGTTTTTTTTTTTTTTTGCTTCTTTTTGCTAAGCTGTGACTTTCTGTATCCTAAACCCCAGCGTTGTATCATTTGTAAGATTTGTGAATTAATTAACCATATCTGGAAGGGGTCACCACACATCCTTAACAGCCACGGCACTAAGCTCCAAAACTCTGTTCAAATAAAGGATGACACTGATATATTAGGTTAATTGAATTCTTCAGTGTAAATGTGCATTCGAATTCTGAGATCTCACTTTGTGCAACTATTACAGTGTCCCTGAACACCGATCCTTATTCATCATTCCCAGATAATAGGGTGAAATGATGCTGTCAGTACAAGAATCTGAGAAATATCTACAAATTGAAGTTTTGACACATAGCAGAGCATTTCACACTGCATATTGTCAGGAGGATAACACATGTTGTATGGACAGATGTAGCATTCGGTGTTTGGGGGGAGACAAATTGTTGACAGACCGCCTGTTGGGTGTGATGTGTGTGCAAAAGCTGTAGCCTTCTATTCATTGTTATTTCATCTTCCTCTACAAAGGACCGAATGAAGGTATAACGAATATTACATGTTTACCACTAATGACCTCCCTCTGATACTGCTTCTTTTCTGAATTGGTCTTCATAAATATACATATTGTGTAGTTCCGGTACTGTACTCAGGTTGTATGTCAGCAGTGATAGTGACTAAGGATAGTGATTCATTATCTTAAGTACAATACAGAAATGGCTATGAATTGCAGTTTAAACATTTGGGCTCACTAATTATATTTACGTGCCGGTGTGCCCAGTCAGGGACAGACTTCACAGATCTGTGGAAGTATTACAAGTATGGAAGTGTCGTAACTGATGAACTGACTTGTACATCATGAAACGCGTCGAGATGGGCATGTGATGCCTTCTTTCTGGCTCTTGTCTTGCGGTGCCAGCAATGTTAATCTCTTTGTGAAATAAATAAAGCTGTTTAGTTTGTAGTATTAAGACCCCTACAGTTTTGGACCTATCTTTTTTTTATTGTGCGTTTAGATGTCCGATTAACCAGGCTGCACTCAACTGTTAAAAAATGCCGGAGCCGAACGTTTAGTGCGCTGCTTGTTTCGTTCACTTTAAAGTTTACTAAGAGTAAGAACTTCCTGTAGATTAGGCTATACAGCCGTCCCACACTCTAGCATTGTCTCTGAATGTTTCTATCATAGCAACTGCCTTCCTTCTCTTCTCTAACCTGTACTCTGTACTGTAAGAGTTCCTCTCTTCATGCCTTTCCTTATAGGTTTTGTTACTGTATGTAGCCCAGGCTCCGTGATAGTAACTCTTCTCTGAAATCTATCTACTTTTTTAGTCTTATTTTGGAGAGAGAGCCTCAAGAATTGTACACAGTACTCAAGGTTAGATCTTATTAATTACTTATATATGGTCAATATAACCTCTGATAAGGCAGAATTCTTAGACCGTCAGTTTGTGATAAAACATAAGGATACTGCCTTTGAACCTCTATATACCCCTGCCTATACCTTCTAATATCCTACCTATAAACTTCTAAGGAATACAGTCAATAAAGACTCCAGACCTAGAATCTGTGGTTCCAAAGCACAAAGTATTATTCAAGTAAAAGTACAGCAGTTACACGCTATGATCCTCATATAATCTTAGCGCAAAGAGATTATACAGACCCAAGTACAATTATACATACGCAGCGCTCTCTGGTCCAGATGTTAGGCATCAGCAAGAAACCCCTCGTCAATCAGCATTCAGCACAAAGACTAGGAACCCAGGGTCAGCACACATATTTATACCCCCCAGAAATAAACAACACAATAGAGAAGTTTGTTGCTAATACCATTGGTCCTAAAGGAGAGGGCATATGTTACAAGGCATTTAACAGGTTGAGTCAAATAGACACAACCCAGCCTCTAACAACTGGGGGTCTCTGGTTTCCTGCCTCATGTAACATCCTAACAGTTGTTCATATAATGTACATTTTGTTGCTTGAAGCCTCTGCGGTCCAGAAGTTGAGAATGCATGATGCGATCTCCACACCGATGGTACCGGAATACTGTTGAAAGAGTACGTATCAGTACAATACCAATCACGGCTTACTTATCATGTATAAAATCTTAGTTACCAAATAATCTTTATTTCACAGCATTTATGCTAAATGAACAAACTTAAATCTTATACTTTAAAGCTTATTAAACATTTTATGTGAATATGTAATGTGTAAGTATGCGGGGTGTGATGTAAAGACGCTAGTTAACTTGGGGCAGATGCGTGCGCATGAAGCTAATAAACAGCGTTTTCATACAGGATCTTATGCATTCGCTAATATGCGACTAGTTAACAGAGCAATTATGCGTATTAATGTGTGTATGAGAAATGGTGCACTTAAATCTCACTTAAACTAAGTGAACACCTAGCAGTGTGGAATGCTGAGCCTTATAGTTCCATGCCTTGCTCATGCCCCAGCAGCCCCCACCCTTTTCAGGCTCAAAAATACTGGTCTTTGTTCTCCCAGGGCCTGTGTGGATGCAAATTAGCACAGCTACAAGACCCAAACCTCAGATAACACTCTTGGCTTTGAAGGTATTTTATTGTAGGAAGCCTGCTAATGTAAGGTGCTACAAATGACCCTCTTGCTGTATTCGAGCAGGGCCACCTGGAGTGAGAGCAGACGTTATGTCTATGAAGCTTGTCTTCACAGGCTAGTTGTCACGTGGCCATTTGCTCTGTTTAGCTAATGCAATCCAATTTTGACAGCCATTTCTGAAATATATCCTTTAGGGGAATTATAATAATATACACACTTTATCCAGAGCACCCAAACTACGTAAAGTCATGAAATGGGCTTTTGATGAATCACCATAACTTATGGCGATGGTCACAGATGCAATCGCATGATGCTAATAGTAATATCGCCACATGTACTAAAGTGTGAGTGTATCTAAAATGGCGCTTAGGCAGCCATTCGCAAAATTCCAGCTTCGACAAACAGATATAGGTTTATTAAAGCAATACCTCCACTATTCTACGCAGAGTAACGTGGAGGGGTTAGCACATGGAGTATCAGTCATATCCCTCTGGCAATGTACCAGTAAATAAGGGATTATGGCCCTCATTCAGAGCCGCCCGCTATTTGCGGTCGTTCGTTCTAAAACAAGGGGTGGCTATTCAAATGAACCGTTCGTTAATTGCGGTCTGTTCACGCCTCTAAGTCTGAACAAGCGAGCAAAACTTGCGGTTGTAATTTTGAAAAATACGCCCCCTTGCGTCATGTCCGCTATTTATTAGATTAATCGAGTACATCGAACAGCGTATGAACTGCTCGCTATTCTTGTGGCTGTTTTTTTCAACCGCTATTTTGCGAGCAGTACTGAGTAAAAAAAAAACAAGTGACGTGGTCAATGACGCTGCTGTATTAATTATGCACTCCCTTAAAACGCCCGTTTTGACCTTTAAGCATGCCTGCGTTCGAATTCCACACCCCCGTTTTCAAGCACCTTCCCCTGTTACCACCCACATACGCCTCCTTCTGTCACTCAAAATAGCAGGCATTCGCTATATAGCGAACAAACGATTTTCGGCCGCACTGACCGGTTCGCGCATGCGTATTACAATCCGTACGCATGCGCAGATGTGCGAACATCGGTCAGAACGAACGAGCGCCCGCTTACGAGCGGCTCTGAATCAGGGCCTATATACACAACAGTTACATAAATTGCAAAATCACTAACAAGAGGGTGTTTACATGTATATTACAATCGAGATATTTGATTGGTTGATGCATAGGGAAAGGGTTGTGACAGTATACAGTAATGCATGTAATGGGGTTGGGTTTCTTAGTGAATGAGTAATTTATATCAAATGATGAGTCTGTGATCTTTGACATCTTATGCTGTGGTCATCATGACATCTTAGATGAAATCTTCTCGATAGGTTGGGGTTATCTCTTCAAGCAAACATGAAAATAGGCTCAAATGTATCACGCCACAGTCTCACAGACGTCCAACTTCACATATCACGTAGTCCACAGTAAAAGACAGTTTTATGACTTATTTTCTGATTATAAAAGACATTTTAACCCATATCCATCTGAATCACTGTAAAAGCTACAAACACATATATTAATTAATATAAAACATTAATAATTCCTTTATTTCAAGGCAATACTGACTCCATTTTTATTTAACATCAACACCTCCCTCTTCCCACTTCTAATACGATACCTCCTCCTATATATTGTACATAGAATGAGTCATGACATTAAACAAGGTAAGTATCGCATCACCATAAATTAAAGGAGTGGGCTCACCTTTGATACATTATAAGATGGCAAAATTACAATTGTAATTGGGGGATGTAGCCAGCATCCCGGAGTGCGGGATGCCGGCGGTCGAAACACCGTTGGGATCCCGGCTCCAGATTCCTGACTGCTGGCATCCCGAATGTAAGTATCGGGGGTTAGGGGAGGGTTAGGCACTAGGGGAGGGTTAGGGTTAGACACTAAGGGGAGGGTAAGATTTAGGGTGCGGGGAAGGGGAAGTTAGGTTTAGGCACTAGCGGTGGAGGATAGGTTTAGGCACCGGGAAGGTTAAGGTAGGAAGAGGAGGAGGGTTATGGTACTCACCTTAAGGTAGTCAGGAGGATGCCGCTGTCAGTATTCTGATCGGTGGCATCCTGACCGTCGGGATCCCATACTCAACCCAAATTTTGTGGGGAAAGTGTGTGTGACTATTGTAAGGCAGCATTATCGGCTACCATTAATAAAATAAAAATCACCCATTGTGAGTTGTATTCATTTTCTATGCAACTTCTTGTGTTGTGATATGATTGGCATGAGTCGAGACATCGAGGTGGAGAAATGAAACATGGACTAATCATTACAGAAATCTTAAAGTATTCAGCTGCTGGCAGCTCTAAATATCTTTTGCCTTTCATCTTAATGGAACTTTCTTCCACTGACAGCTGAAGACAATCCCAGTTGAACTCTCAAGGTCCCACTCCTCTACTGGTGTTCAGTAGATCTTCTACACAACCTTGCCATTGTTGTGATGACTTGTCTTGGCATAACAATGTAATTTACTACTCCCTTCACTAATTTTTTTGTTTTATGAGGCGATGATGGAGGGAGGTAGGGCACAGAGCTGATGTATAGCGCAGTCATGGTAAGTGTTGCACTGGTGTCACGGCTGCCGACACGAGACTCCTGGGAGGAGGCAGGCCTACTAGGCACAATAAACTTGGGTGGCTTTAGGAATGACCTCTTCATGAAATATCGGTATCACGGAATAAAAGTATATAGAATTTATTCACAGGAGAAAATATAATAGCAATGTCTCACATAAAGTCTCAACAACACAGAGGTTCACATAAGCAATAATGAGTAAAGGAGAAAACCCCCCATATATAGTCTTTAACACAGAAGAGCTAGTATGGTAGGGAACCCCGAGTCCAGTATGAGGCTAACACCTCAGGATGGTATAGAGGAGCTTCACCAGGGTGGAACCCTGTAGTGATGGGGATCCGGAGCAGAGTGAGCCCTGTGATGCGGTGAAAGACGGAGCAGGGTTGAGCCCTGTGATGCGATGAGGTCGGAGCAGGGTTGAGCCCTGTGATGCGATGAGGTCGGAGCAAGGTTGAGCCCTGTGAAGCGATGAGGTCGGAGCAGGGTTGAGCCCTGTGATGCGATGAGGTCGGAGCAGGGTTGAGCCCTGTGATGCGATGAGGTTGGAGCAGGGTTGAGCCCTGTGATGTGGTGAGGTCGGAGCAGGGTTGAGCCCTGTGATGCGATGAGGTCGGAGTTGAGCCCTGTGGTGTAACTTGAATCCGGAGCGGGGTTGAGCCCCGCGAAGCAGTGAAGGTTGAAGCAGGATTGAGCCCTGTGAAGCAGTGTGGTTCCGGAACAGGGTTGAGCCCTGCCAAGTGACTAAAATCCGTAACGGGGTTGAGCCCCGCATTGCGGTGATGATAACTGTAACGGTGCAGTTGACAACAGGTAAAGTAAATAGTGCAGCAAAAGGTGAAACCACAGTAGTGGAGCAGAAAGCAATACTTAGGCAATGGCCATGCTGAGCTCTGCAGTGCAGATAGTAACTGGCATCAGAAGTTTAGCTGGAACATGAACGGAGATATAGCAAAGTCCACAGCAACCCACAGGCACAGCAGGGATCTGGCAGGAGTCCAAGAAAGACCTGAAAGTAACGTTGCACAGACACTGAGACACAGTTAGTAACAGGATTTATACTAGAGGTCTGTGATCTATAGGAAGTTCAGAACATGTGACCCAAATGGAATCAGGTTTGAAATAATGAGCAATCTAGGAATCCCACAACCTGACAACACCTTGGAAACAGATGATCACTTTAACTCTCTATCCCCTGTATGTGAAGAACGCCAGCAAGTAGCTCCTCCAACGACCACAAAGGAACTTTGGAAAAAGTAATCCATCTTTCTGTACTGAAATAGTCGCAGTCCTGACAACTGGCTTTTCTTTGTACTTGATTTCTATGCATATCACCTGAAACTATAACTCCTTGGTCACTTCTCCAATGCTTTTTTATGAAATCACCATTCACCTCCCAAAAGTCTTGATTCACAGCACTTGAAAGGTGTGGGCCCTACAGAAAAGTAGGCTTTGCTTCATGAGACTGTGCACATGGGGTCCACTTACAGTATCTGTCATCTCTAGTTTCTAATAGATTAGCTTCTTATAGAATCTCTTCAAGGGGTCTCATTGACTTTTTATTGAAAGATGTTGCAACCACATGAACCACCTAAAGACCCACATGAGCTCAGATAGAAGGAAGACATGGGAGATATCCTTGACCCAGTGGACTGGGGAAAATCATTCTCTCAAAAACTTCTACTGTATCTGTGTTAAAATAACTGAGAACACCCAGAAATTATATTATTATTGGTAGCTTTCCCCTAACACAATATATACACTCTTCCCAGATACTTCTCTCCTCTATTAGAGTTCTTGTGGAGATGAGGGAACTCTGGGTCTGATTCAGATTTTGGAATAGAGTAAGAGAGAACAAGTAACTGTACATCTTGGTAAAACAATGCTGCACTGCAAATGGGGCAGATTTAAAATATTCAGAGAGATTTAGATTTGGGAGGGGCGTGTCCAAACTGAAATTTGAATTGCAGTGTAAAAATAAAGCTGTCCAGCATTTGTGGGCTACATGCAAAAGCAGCCAGTATTTACCCTGCGACAGCGGCATCCTGACTGTCAGAATCCCTAACCCACCTTTCTCGCAGCCTAACCCACCTTTTGCCCCCCACAGCCTATCCCTAACCCTCCCCCCTAGTGCCTAACCCTAAATCAAAACCTAATACTTACCATTGGGATGTCATCGGTTGGGATTCTGGAGCTGGGATTCCGACTGCTGTCGGGGTTTTCGCATCAGGATCCTGACCGCCGGAACGCTGACTACATCACTTTACCCCACATACAAAAAATATATGTATTTGAACCCCTTGCATTGCAACATGGTTTGTCCAGGTGCATGGTTACTTGCTCTATCTTACTCTATTCCCAAATCTGAATCAGGCTCTCTGTCCCATGTTTGATTGCACTGTCCTAAACTACCACTGTATTGGTAAGAAGTACAACTGCTTGTGAGAATATCACAAGTTTTTGCGGACTTGACTTTCTTTCTTACTCAGTATTGTAACCAGGGGCGTATCTATAATGGGAGCAGGGTGTGCGGGGAACAAGGGCCCCTGGGTCCAGGGGGTCCCCGCACCGCACACCCTGCACCCATAGAATGACTTACCTCTCCGGAGTCCCACGTCAGTGCGGGGGTCCGGCGCTGTAAAAACGACTGGAAAATGGCCGCCACGGCCCTTTTCCCGTCGTTTGCGGGAACTGCACTGCTGAAGTGATCAGAAGGGTGCAGGCAGTGGTTATAGATGGATTTATCTGTGGGACTCAGTTCAACTGTGCCCCCTGTGCCCCCCCTGTCCCCAGGCTGCTCCTCAGTACCCAGCAGGCTCCTGGAGGCCAATGACTCCACTGCCTCCGGGAGTTCCACCACTGCTTGTTTCCCTGCTGTATAATGTATGTGTTTTAGTGAGATATTTAAGGTCCTAGATTATTATGAAGAACCTAAAAATGTTGACATGATAGTATAGAACAAAGATATGCAGCTTGTGATGTTACCGCAACAAATGTGGTTTGTGGGATATATAGCTTCTGGGCAGCTGCGAAGCCACTTGTTATCTAAGTTTGTTTTAGAGGAAAAAGTAATGAGTCTTTGTATTTTCCTGGAGGCCAAACACTAGTTTGCTAATGTTGCAGATACTGACATAGTCTTAACAAGTAGCACAATGTTTTATTCACAATGACATCATAAACCCATTAAGTTATTTTAAGGTGCTGTGGAGGATTACTAAATGCATTGTGACAGTAACCACGCTTGAATTCTGTACCAGACTACTTGATACATACACGTTATATTTAACTGCTCTTTCAATTATGCATTAGTAAAAGGATACATTTCTTAGCAGTAAAATAATATAATATTTATTATTATTGTTATTACTACATACAATTACACATTAGCAAAATAACCCATTTAAAAGCTCCACCAAAATAATAATAATAGATATCTGTTGAATAAAAATGGATTTTTCAGTAATGCTTTTGAATGAAATCATTTTTTTTTTCTGCACCCCAGAATGGGTCTAGGCTAGGGTGATAATTTTTATTATTACATTATACAGAATACAGCACTTTTCTAATAGCACTTCAGTTAGGAAGGTCTAAGTCAGAAATCTGTTCTCCATGGATCAGAAGAACTTAGCTTTTCCTCAAGGTAGACATAAAGGACGATTTATCAAAGCTTGGAGAGAGATAAAGTGGAAAGAGATAAAGAACCAAGTACCAACCAATCAGCTCCTAAATGCTATTTTATTGTCTGTGTTTGAAAAATTACAGCTAGGAGCTGATTGGTTGGTACTTTATCTCTCTCCACTTTATCTCTCTCCCTAAATCTTATCTAGTACACATAATGGGGCTATATGGGCGCTCTGAGTACCCACAATATTTGTGCTGCCAGAAATCTATGTCTATGCATGGCATATTTCTGCATAATTTATAAGGGCGCGTTTCGCCACTAAATAACCGTGTCACGAATAGTGCTCCTCATTATTTATATCAACCATGTTGCTGCAGCATTAAACGGAGACTTCATCTTAGCCCCTGCAACGCTAATATCATCTGGTATTTATGTGTATGTTCACTGAGTAATTACAGCGAGGAAATGATTTATGTCATTCTTACAGTGCACATCCCCGTCCTTCTCATTTAAATCGAAGCATCTGTACTGCTCATGACTCATACTTCCTCCAACAACTTTTTGAAAGCATGTGAAGAAAAAAAAAGGGCCTGTTTTATATCCCACAGCTCATCGATGCTGCCAGCGAACCATTCACAGCCACACAACGGGATACTGTGTTGTAACAATTATGTTCTTCTCCAGCAGGCTGATTTTTAGTAAACTGAGGTATTTTTGGAACTCGATACTGTACAGAAGGAATCTTTATTATCCAGATAAATGACAATGATAAAAGATCCACAGTTTGTTACATTTCCCCCAAATGTATTGTGTAGTTAGATCCTTTTTTGTAGTGTACTTGTAGCCGATTAACGTTATATATGTGCAGATCTTAACTTATCTGTCTTTTTTTTTTTTTTGTGTTGTGTTAGCATCTCAGTTGGAAGAATCAGGTTGGCACCTTAATGGCTCTTTAGTTCAAGAGCCACATGAAACAAAAAGGCTTTTCAACATACTGTAGCAAGGAAACAGCAGCTTTTGTGACACTGCAGCTAACCAGTGTGGGTAGCAAAACAACAGACGGGTGATTTGTATGAAAGAGGTTACTATAGGTAAAGAAAGAAACTGGATGAGTTACGTAACATGGTGCTGACGTATAGGCGTGATTTGTTTATTATGATGCCAGCACTAAGCTATTCTTCTCAGATACTTCAAAAATAAAATACAGAAAAACGGATGTTGTCACAATGAGATGCAGATGTGTCCTCATACACCCAGGGAGTAGATTTACGTCTAAGGGTCCTATTCATCACTGGGGACAGAAGGGCCCCTGATGATTATGTATCCCACTCGCCACAGGGGATACCTATCACCGGAGCAGTAGCACTGTTAGTTCAGAAGCAGCGTTACTTACCTCACCCATGGCCATGTTTTCGGAGTTTGCTGAATATTAGACAGTCCTATTGGACCCCTCAAAATAAATGGCGTTTCCGCATGTGTAACGGGCCATTTGAGTGATGATGAATAGGCCCTAAAGAATAAAAAGTGTAGGTGATGTCCATGGCAACCAATTAGATTATAGCTATCATTTCTCTATTGCATTCTAGAAAATGATAGTCAGAATCTGATTGGTTAAAATGGGTAACACCTCCTCTTGTCTGTTTTAGAAGCTTTAGTAAATCTACTCCTTAGCCTCAATGCGCCATGCATCACAAGATGCCTGGCAAGAGTGAGCCGCGCCGAGTAATATTGTGTCTTTATTAGTGGTTTTTTTTTCACCTGGAAATGGTTGCGACAAACCGCTTTAAAAGACTGCGCTTATTGATTTCATATGCGACACTTGTATATCTGTGTGCGACTGAGTCTGGCTCTGTATACGAAGCACAACTGAACTTGGCGTGGAAAAAAAGTCGCTGCCACTGCATAGTAGCACTTTATATACAGATTCAGAGACTCAGGGGCCTATTCATCATCGGAGGCCGTATGCATTATGCGCAACCCAGAAACAGGTCCATTGTTTGTTTATGATGTGTTGTCTTTATCGTGTGTGTGTATATATACAGGGTATTCCTGGCCACTACCAGCAGTTATACAGATTTTCCCACAGGATTTAAATAGGGAAAATGGATACAACTGTGGGGGTGATTCACAGATGAACGCTAATAGCATCGCTGCTGTGTCTTTGGCAGCAGCCATGCTAAAATATACTAATGCAGAAGGAGGAGTCTGAGGACAAAAGACGTCTCCTACCAGCATCGCAGATCCGAGTGCCGCGTCCAAAGGCACAGCATGGTATCACCATCGCAGTCGATCATGCTGCAGCTTAGGCGGCATTATGAGCCATACCGCAGGACCTGTTCTGCACATGCGCAGTCCCCCCCAGTGGCGGGCTGGGCCGGGGGGCACCGCGGGCAGTCTGTGTCTCTGTGACTCAGCTGCACCGCGTGTGTAGTGCTGACTGGACGGAGTTCGGTCAGCGCTACACAGTGACTGACAAACACACAGCCGCCGGCACTCCGACTGTCACTGACTGCTGCTGCGCCCACTGCAGGAGCCGCTCCATCTCCTGGCTCCTGCAGTGGGTAATGGGAGAGACGTCATGACGTCTCTCCCATAATGCAGAGCGGGCCGGCCTGGGAGGACGAACGGAGGAGCGGATGGCGGCAGCGGGAGCGGGGATTCAGGTGTTTATTTATTTATTTTTTTATTATGTGTGTCCACCACACTACAAGGGGGAGACCACTACTGGGGGCACTACAAGGAAGGGGTGGCTACTACTCGGGGAACTACAAGGGGGGGGAGTACTACTGGGGGCACTACAAGGGGGGGACTACTATTGGGGGCACTACAAGGGGGAGAGCACTACTGGTGGCACTACAAGGGGGGACTACTACAGGGGGCACTACAAGGGGGAGAGCACTACTGGGGGCACTACAAGGGGGAGACCACTACTGGGGGCACTACAAGGGGGAGACTACTACTGGGGGCACTACAAGGGGGAGAGCACTACTGGGGGCACTACAAGGGGGAGACTACAAGGGGGAGAGCACTACTGGGGGCACTGCACAGGGGTACCACTACTGGGGGCACTATATAAGGGGCTTACTACTGGGAGCACAAGGGGCACTGCACAGGGGGGACCACTACTGGGGGAACTGTATAAGGGGCACTGCGTAGGGGGATCACTACTGGGGGCACTACTGGAGGCCTGCATAAGGGGGTCCTTTCCTGGGACACAGGGGGCACTGCATATGGGCACCACTACAGGGGGCTGCCCCATATCTTTATTTTTACTGTACATTAATTCCATATGGACCCGCCTCCTCCCTGAAACACGTGAGGGGGAAGGGGGCGCCGTAGCACGCTACTCCTCTGCCAGGCCACCTGCATGCATTTGCCCCCCAGGCTAAAAGTTGCTAGCCAGCCCCTGGTGTCCCCCCCCCCATAAGACTTGTACGCAAAACCATCGTATTTGCGTACAAGTCCGAATCAGGCCCTATGGTTATTCTGCTGGAGATCATGACTGCCTGCTCATGTTTAGCTGTTGCTCCAGAATCCCCATGCTTGACAGGAATCTGATTTTCAGGGGTAAATTTACTAAAGTGAGAGTTTTTAGAAGTGAGTTTTAGAAGAGATGTTGCCCATAGCAACCAATCAGATTCTACTTAACATTTAACTAGCATCTTCTAGAAGATAATAACTAGAATCTGATTGGTTGCTATGGGCAAAATCTCTTCTAAAACTCACTTCTAAAAACTCTCACTTTAGTAAATTTACCCCTCAGTGTCAAAAAGGGGGTGCGCCTTTTTGGGACATCGTAAACGTGGTCTAATACATTCCAATTTTCAATTCAGTAATGTTTGCATAACATTTGTCCCGTTTCTCTTACCTGCTTGGTAATTCTAGGAGGCCTTACGCTGCTCATGTAAACGCTGGCCTCTTAAAACTCAAACGTAGTTATCCTTAAATTTTCCATCCCCCTGCTATACTACACCAGCAGGTCCCTCACTCTCACCTCCTGTACTGGACTCATGGATCAAATAAGGCTCCATATATACAGTTCACAAAGAACTTTTACAATATAGAGTTTCTAAAGTACTCCAGTGTTTTGCAATAATAAAGCCAATTCTGAGTTACTGTGACATCAACAGAATTTTTTTTTTGTCGGTATGCAAATGACTTATTCATTTGCATTTGCTCTTTGAAATTATCCGCCTAAGGCAGAGCACTGAAAGTTTTGAAAAACAGATTAAACCTTAGTTATTACGTCTTATAGATGCCGGGTTATAGCTGCTCCTCGGCACATGCAGGGTTGGTGCTCTGTTGGAAAGATAGTGGGGACCAGATTGATTGGCACTGATGTCTTATGTAAGAGAAATAGTGGAAGTACAAGACGATAGTACATTAGCACAGAATGCGTTCCAGTATATAACAATGCAGTTCGCACTTGCACCAGCCCTACCCCTGATGCAAAAGAAAACAGGTGTAGTTACATGTATACATAACTCATGTAAGAGAAATAGTGAAAATACCATCTACGTGCTCTCAAAACGCCCCTTCACTGAACTTAGACTACATTTGACTTCCCCGTTCCCATCCACTTAGCCTCTTCGCCCGCAAATGGAGATGCGACTGAGTTTCGTAAACTCACTCGTAGTTGTGTACATTCAGCCCTGGAGCATGCCTAATGCAAAAACATGGAATATACATCTGTGAAACAGACCTCTGGTCATTCTGCATCAGTCCCTGGGTGCCTAGCGAAATTAACTTTTTGTTATTTAAGACATGGTATGGCGTTAAGGATAACCCAAAGGATGAACCAATAGTTTCTCAATGTAAAGGGTCATATAGTTTTACAACAAATAGAATAAAGGTATATTACCCAAAAAATATGCATGTACAACGCGTTTCACTTGTCTGCCTCAGCCATAGAGTACATGGGTTCCGATTTTGGAAGTGCCCTTCTCATTGGATCCTCATTCTTGTAGATAAGGCAAGTAGGGGAATGGAGGGAAGAGCACTTACCTTTCTTATATATGTTGCATTTGTATGTTCTCCCCCCGCTTAATTTATCTGCTCCTATCATCTTAGAAGAATAGAACCTGTAAGCTATACCGATGTGTCCTCATACATATATCCTCCATGCACTACAAGTCGCGTTACAGATACTGCGTGAGCTCCGAGTGTCTTGGTAGAGCCGAGCATCTTTTTGTGCGGCTTTTTCCCTACAATTGTATCATATTCGCACAGTGACGCAAATAGGACGCATATGTAGCTTCTTCTGATTAAAATGATATACGGCATGCCTATTTTCTGCGCGTGACGGCGGTTATAGCTGTATGCGACATGCTACGTTACAGTCTCAGCGGCTGTGACACCGTAACGTAGCATTTCACATGTAGATGTAGCCGCAGTCGCGCACACAGAACATAGGCATGTCATATAGCATTTTAATCAGCAGAAGCTGCCTGCGCGTTCTATTCGCATCACTGTGTAAATGGAAATGCATTTGAAGGGAAAACTCGCACAAAAAGATGCTCTGCGCTACAGCGTCACGCCACGGTATGGCACAACTAGAAGAGCTGTTTAATGCAAAAGGAGGCTATATGTATGTGCACACATCTGTAATACATATGGGCGCCACCATTTGGTTGTGCTAATCCACGTACAAGACTTATTTATCCAAAAACAGATGTGTGTTGGTGCCATCCGTCACAAAGCAAAATTTTGCTGTGCAGGACACAGTCATCTGCCAACTTCACTATCCCCGTTTTCTGGTCACTTGCCATGTTCTGTACAATTCGGCTGCCCACAAATGCCACCAACTTGGAAACAATTGTTGTTGTTTTGGGGCATTGAGTGAGCGATAGCCCGGCTAACCATAGTAATTGTACAGGATTCACAAACATTCTATCCCAACCGTAGTCGTGCAATGATTCCATGTATTACTTAGATTGGCATTGTTCTGCAGAGAACTTGGTGCAGTGCCGGCTTCCTTTCACAGCATAACTGTGCTGAGTTTTTCTGGTTGCATGGCAACATTACAGATGTCAGTGGAAGGGGATAAGCTATCGTTAAACAGGGTTGATTTAAAGTAGCTCTGCTTCTCTGGATAAGAATACAGCTTTAAATAAGACTGAAGTGTATTATAAAGTGAGAACACAGCTTTTGGATAGAGTACAATATCCAGCTGGTTTTCTCTATGGAAAGTTATGTTTCAGTGTTCTTATTCTGCGTTACGCATACAGCACTATATACAGCACATTATTATTCCTCTCACAGCTATAAGCCATCCTTTCTGAGTACAAAGAACAGGAACTTGCATTTTGATGTTAAACGTGTTCTTTTAAATGAAAGCTTTTCCTTATTGCATTGTTTATTGATTTCTAAAGGCTCTGGGTTTGTTTTTCTCATCATTGCATTAAATTCAGTTTATTATTCTTATACATTTTTTTTCACTTACAGTGGTTTTAATATATCCTTTTTACTTTGGAAGGGCTGACACAAACATGACTAAGCCCCTTACTGATAAACAAATACAGCCTGAATGTCGTTCCTTTAAACTCTGCAATTATTACCTATACTGCTGACGACTTTACGTCAGAATTGTTTTATTATCTCTACTTATATAATAGAGTGCATGCTGATGCTTGAACAAATATCATGCGTGTCAGATCTGACCCCTCCCTTCACGCTATTTTGTTTGCCTGCAATATACAGTAGGACTATCATATGTTAGTAGCATACCTCCCAACATGACCCTCTCCAGGAGGGACACAATGCTCTGGTCCTGGACTTCCCTGGTAATTTATGATTGGTGGAGGCTCCAGGGGTGGGGCTGCAGTACAGTCCAAAATTCAAATAGGGGAGTCACACCAACTGCCAGTGAGTCCCAGCCAGTGATGTTTGGCAGCGTGTGAAATGATAGTTGGTGTGGCTTCCCTATTTTAATTTTGAACTGCGCTGCAGCCCCACCTCTTACCAGGGAAGTCCAGGACCAGAGCATTGTGTCCCTCCTGGAGAGGGTCGTTTTGGGAGGTTTGTAGTAGGTTACCCTGGACGTCCAAATTGGATTAAGCCTCCTTGTGCCATCCTCTTCCGCATATGTCATAGGTCCCAGCACTTGACATACAGTTTAAACTTTGTAAAACTTTTACAGTTTAAACTGTGCATATGAGGGCAAGGTGAGCATATTTCGGTTGGGAGACTTTGTAAGATCAAGTGGTGTGTACCTAGAGAGGGTTTACCACTAAGCAAACTATGCTCACCCCTAGTGGCCAGTGGGCACTAAGATTTGCATATTACATTGAAATATTATAGTTTGTGTGTTTTTGTCTTTTAACAAACGGAGAGGTGGTGGTGGGGAGAGATCTTAATCCATCTCTGTCTCCAGATAATGGGATACCCCCCCCCCCCCCACTAATTTTTTACCATGTACTGTTCTATTATTTTTAGTTGTCTGGTGTTGTATTGTGTATTTTCCGCTGTGATGCCATGCATATTAATTGATCCATAGAATAATTGCAAATTTAGTACAAGGCCCCCAGGACACAGACCATATGCTGCTTCTATTACAACAGTCTTCTACTTGCTGATATTGTGATTGCATAAATCTGCCCTGTAAGATCCAGCACGTTCTGTGTGTCACTGAAAAATGCTTTGGGTATTCCTACAAGAGATTAGATGTTTGATATTACAAAGTATGGACTGAGTGACAGAAATATTCAGCTACATCAATGTATTTTCTTCCTCGATAATGAAGACATTCTGAAGGTGCATGTGTAAAGGTAAAATAAACGCAAACTGGAGATTCAGTTATTAGTGGAATATCCAATGTACAACTCCGTCCCAAAAGATGACTTACCTGGAAGTTAGCGATCAAACCATCTGTCTTCTTTAGTGCACATTCCTCAGCTCCTCTGACTCCTGCACAATCCCAATAGCATTATAACATATTACTTGTCTGAAAAAGACTGAGACATACAGTACTGTGCAAAAGATTTAGGCAAGTGTGGAAAAAATTCTGCAAAGTAAGAATGCTTTAATAAAAAAATAGAAGTGTTAATAGTTTATTTTTATCAATGAACAAAATGCAAAGTGAATGAAAAGAAGAAAAATCTAAATCAAATCAATATTTGGTGTGATCACACTAAGGCTTCAAAACAGCATAAATTCTTCAATTCTTCTAGGTACACTTGCACACAGTTTTTGAAGGAACTCGGCAGGGAGGCTGTTCCAAACAGGAACTAAACACAGATCTTCTGTAGATGTAGGATTGCTCAAATCCTTCTATCTCTTCATGCAATCCCAGACTGACTCAATGTTGAGATCAGGGCTCTGTATCATCACTTCCAGGACTCCTTGTTCTTCTTTACACTTAAGATAGTTCTTAATGATATTGGCTGTATGTTTGGGGTCGTTGTCCTGCTGCAGAATAAATTTGGAGCCAATCAGACGCCTCCCTGATGGTATTGCATAATGGATAAGTGTCACGACCAGGGTATCTCTTCCCAGGAGCCTGCGGTGCTTATCAGTGCGGACACTGTGGCGTGGTCCTTACGGCGGGGGGAGCTTGTACTTGGAGACTTGCACTGGGTGCATGCGGGGGTCTGATGTCTGTGGGTCCTGCTGGCAGGGGTAAGACTATCGGCATCACCATGCTGCGGGTGTCTGGGCGCGGCCATCTTGCCTCAGGGCATGTGACATAGTGAGCCCAGAGCCGTAACTAGACTTTTTGGTGCCCTGTGCCAGAAAGAGCATTGGCACTCCCCTCATTTTTCAAAGGGACATAATGCACCCAAAAAAGGACCATGGCTTCATGGAGAAGGGCCAGGGAAGAGATAGGGGAGACCAGGAGATGCTGGGGATGAAATAAGAGGAAGCTACAAGCAAGAATGATAATAAACAGAAATTTGACAGGCCCAAATAGCGCCCCCTAACCTGTGGTGCCCTGTGCGATGGCACCGGCCGCACTACCCTAGCTACGGCCCTGAGTGAGCCTATCCTGATGCATCAGGTGATCTCTCCCAACCACTCACGCTCTGCTGCTGGGTACTTAAGGTGGTTTGGAGCTCCCTGTAGTTGCCAGTGCAACGTGTTTTCACACCTGTGCTCCTAAGCCTTGTTCCTGCTCTGGTGCTACCTTTGCCTCCTGTCAGCTAAGTCGGCTACCACAGACCTCACAGCACCGTTCTGACCAGTCCCACAGCCTCCAGTCCGGTGATGACTGCCCTGTCTCCCACAGGTTACCCACTCCTGTGTTCTGAACCTGTCGTTAACCCCTCGTTCAAGTAATTCTACAGGATAGCAGGATATCTCATTCAGCCATATTTACATCATTTCTGGATTTCACTTCAAACATCTCTGCCACTTTTCTGGACATTGACTTCATCTCTCCCACTACAGTTACCTATCAGCCACATACCCCGGTTTTAAGTTTATTTACATTGGGACTCTAGTTACTATCTGTATATTTTCATGTCTACTAATATCCATATAAAACAACCAACTTTCCAATTTAAATCTGTTCCTGCTTCCACTTCTGTTTCCACCCCGGGCCCACAAAAATCCCAGTCCGTAACAATAAGTATCTGCCTATATTTCTCAGCATTAAGGACACCATCAATCCTGACCAAATCCCCAACTCCATTTGCTGAAATGCAGCCCCAACTTGCAAGGAACTTCCACCATGCTTCACTGTTGCCTGCAGGCACTCATTATTGTACCGCTCTCCAGCCCTTCGGCTCAGAACTGGCAGAAACCAGTGGGACCCAGGTACACCCATCTACTGTTCGGGGAAATCTGGCCAAAAGTCATCTTCATGGAAGTGTTGCGGGCAAAAGCCATACCTTTGATGTGGAAACAAGGCCAAGCAACTCAACTATGCACAAAAACATAGGAACTGGGGTGCAGAAAAATGGCAGCAGGTGTTCTGGACTGATGAGTCAAAATTTTGCTGTAAAGAAGGCAATATGTTCGCCGAAAGGATGGAGAGCGGTACAATAATGAGTGTCTGCAGGCAACAGTGAAGCATGGTGGAGGTTCCTTGCAAGTTTGGGGCTGCATTTCAGCAAATGGAGTTGGGGATTTGGTCAGGATTAATGATGTATTCAATGCTGAGAAATACAGGCAGGTACTTATCCATCATGCTATACAATCAGTGAGGCGTCTGATTGGTTCAAATTTATTCTCCAGCAGGACAATGGCCCCAAACATATAGCCAATGTCATTAAGAACTATCTTCAACTTAAAGAAGAACAAGGAGTCCTGGAAATGATGATATGGCCCCTACACAGCCCTGATCTCAACATCATCAAGTCTGTCTGAGATTACATGAAGAGACAGAAGGATTTCAGCAAGCATACATCCACAGGAGATCTGTGGTTAGTTCTCCAAGGTGTTTGGAACAACGTCCCTGCTGAGTTCCTTCAAAAACTGTGTGAAAATGTACCTAGAAGAATTGATGGCAAAGGGTGGTCACACCAAATATTGATTTGATTTTTGCACAGTACTGTATAGCTGGCCATACACTAGACCAACTTTCATCCAACCATCCAACTAGTTGGCTGCTGTTTAACGTGCAAGGAGGCTAGATGTATGTGGATGCATCTGTATTTCCATGCTAAGATGGTGGCATCTGCAAGGTTTGCACCAACTAATAGGAAGGGTTGGTTGGTTATGGGGGCACTCTTTGTTGAGTTCAGAGTAAGCAGTCTTTTTTCATAGGAAGAAAACCTTAAATCTGGAGTAGAAAAATAAATAAATTAGTGCCCTGTCTGCCATTGATGGTGGACAACCATGTGATCTCCACCATCCATAGCAAAACCATCAGCGACAAACCATCAGTTGTTGCTAAACATCAATGGCCGATGATCCCTAGAAGTACTCTCCCAAATTAAAAGCTCCTTCACTGTTTGCTTATCGCACAGTCCAGCTGCCAGAGGGATATCCTATATGTTACAGCTAAAACTGCTACATGATTTTCAGAGAAAGACAAGGTAATGTGCTTTTGGAAAAATACAGTATATACAAGCTAGCAATCAACAAACCGTATCATACACAGAGAATACATATTTTGACAGATAGCAAAGTGATTGACGAATGCCTTTTAGCAGATGTTGTGCAGAGGATGATGTCTATGACTTTCCTTACCTATAATGTGCAAGTGCATTTTGCAGCCTCTATGCAGACAGACACAACAGATGGCCTCCTATCTGTGCCATTAAGAATAATTTGCCCTGCAGTCAAAGAGCTGTCAGCCTTCTTTCTATACCTTTCTGTATTCACTAGGAGCTACAGGATGCTACTGCGCCTTGCAGAGTGGAACAAACTGATCTTTCTTTGATATGGAACAAATTTTTTTTTAGCGCATTCTATTATTTGTGTTGCTAAGCGTTATTAAATCATTTATTTCTACAAAAGACAAAAAAAAATACAATCTTTACGAATTAAATGGATCTGTAGTTGTAATAACAGATTGATGACGATACTTCAGGTTGTCTTCGTCTCTTATTAGGAAAAAATAGATTTTGACGGTTGTCTTTCCATCGGTAACAGCGTGGAAGTGTCAGTTTAATTTGGCACCGTTGTTTTGTGGTTACTAGTTCTCATCAGGCACAATAACATAATGATTATTGTACAGTGCTTCAATCAGTCATGCTTATCCTACAGTGGTTTAAGCACAATAGGAATTTGTGCTTTTTTTTTTGTATTGTTTTTTTTTTTAATTAAGGAGTGAGTTGTTTCCATAGTACATTATGCACCTGATTTAATAGATGATCTGCTTACCGCCTATAGTAAGCTGCAGCAGTGTAACTTGCTATTCTGCTGCCCGCGGTTACAGAATATACCTTGTATATACTACCATGCATACTCTTGTCATTATTAAGTCTTATGAGGTCTACAAAGAACTAATTGACTCTTTTTTTTATAAACTTTATTTAGTACAATTTGAACAATCATACAACAATAGTCGAGCAAGTAATACTAAAGCTGCACACACACATCGATTTTGTAAATGAACGATTTTAGTAAACGATTTTCGTTCATTTTTTCAAGGGAAAAATGAATGAAAATCGTTCATTTACTAAATGTAATGAACGATTTTTTTTAACTACAAACGATTTTTGCATATTCCCTTAATGAAAATCGTTGAGTTGGTCAGTCTGACTGAACTACAAACTACAAATGTGAACGTGCATGAATGATAATCGTTCATCGTTTTAACTTAGAAAGTGAACGATTTTTTCAACGATTGAACGATAAATGATAATCGTTCAAAAAATCATTGTGTGTGTATGCACCTTAATAAATAGTATAAATGCAATGAAAACACAGAAAGGTATATCAAGACAATGGCATAAAAAATACAATGGATAACCACAAACACACTAACTTAAATTTCCAAAGGGAGGCTCAAATGGCTACAGTGAGTAACCCAGCTTTACATTGCTTTGCTTTACTAGTCGTTATTTCTCTTTCTTATGGTGCATACACACGGTCAGATTTTTCCTTCAGATATGAACGATAACGATTTAAAAATCGTTCAGTCGTTCATATCTGAAGGAAAATCGTTCATATCTGACATGCCTGAACGGTGGACGATCAACGATGCGCGTTCCCGATGGTCAGATAACGATTTCTGACATCTGATGTGTTTGCAGTCAGACTTGGACGATTCCATTCATTTTAATGCAGTCAAAAATCGTTCAATCGTTCAATCGTTCAAATCGTTCAAAACTTTGGTAAAATCGTTCAAATCGTTTAATCGTTCAATCGTTCATCTGACAAATCTGACAAGTCTGACAAATCTGACCGTGTGTGCGCTCCATAACACAACCATGTCACTCTGAAGCAATATCGCTCACAAGTAGTCCCAACATCGCTGATGATATTACTGGGTGGTACAGTCTTCTAACTTTCTGCAGAAGAAAATCCGTCTATGGAAAATATATATATATATATTTTTTACTTTTCCTTTAAAAAGTGTCTTATGCGCAAATAGTGGAATTTTCTCTTTAAAGAATACTTAGATGTTCTTTGAGGTGTAAGATCCTGAGCTCTGTGGAACGTGTGATGTGTTATCGCCCTGTCTGACATCGGAAGTATTCTAGTTTCTCTATATTTTAATCTAATCTTTCCTCTTAACAAATTTCCAGCATGTCATGTAATTGTATACCATTCTATTTGAATTACAAGAAGTGTTGTCAGCCAAGCAGCAGTAAATTATAAAACCCTATTTACTCAGATAATATGCAGATATAGGCCCCTATTTATCAACGCAGGCAAATACCAGCAGAATTTTTCGTTTAGTATCACTGTGATACAAACGGAAAATCCACTGGTAGTTAGCAATACTTACCCCTACGGCGAGGTCCCGCAAAGTCCTCCTCCTCTGCAGGGTCCTCCGCTGGGGCTCCGGTGCGCATGTGTGCATGTGCGACGGTCTGGAAGGCTTCGCTGAAGCCGGAAAGGCAGCACCGGGCCCCCATTGTCGTCAATTTGGACAGCATCACTCTCGTCATCTAAAGATGGCGAGAACGAATGCTGTGACAAACAGCGGTAATCTTAGAATACCGCTGTTTGTTAAATCCAGAAACGAGGACATAACCCTTTGCGAGTGCTTATGGGGTTATGCTTCGTTGATTAATGGGGGTCATAGTTTTAATTTCAGAACTGCAAGAATAGGCCCTGTATATAATTATTTTACAGGTTGAGTCTCCCATATCCAAATATTCCAAAATACGGAATTTTGAGTGTGACTGAGATAATGACACCTTTGCTTTCTGATGGTTCAATGTACACAAACTTTGTTTAATGCACAATATTAAAAATATTGTATAAAGTTACCTTCAGGCTGTGTGTATAAGGTGTATATGAAACATAAATGAATTTCGTGTATGTACACAAAACATAAATGCATTCTATTATTAGACTTGGGTCCCTTCCCCAGGATATCTCATTATGCTATGCAAATATTCCAAACTACGGAAAAATCCGATTTCCAAAATGCTTCTGGTCCCAAGCATTTGCATGTGGGAGATCCAGTCTTATTCCAACATGGGTGTAAATAAGCGATTCTCTAGTACTCATTTGTAGTGCACGTGCAGGCTGCCATCTTGTAAATACATCTAGTCAGTTCAGGCGGAATCACAAAGTGTATCAGTGGTAATAAAGCTGGAATAGGACCCCATGCCACCATAGGCGACATACCGGTTGGGGATTCCATCTTACCTTGGTTTGACCAAAAAAAAATCAAACATAAAAATGGAATAGGGTAATCTGGGCCCCTCAGTGGATATTTGGACACGGGCAGGAGCATTCCTTGCCCAATGAATAATCCAGTAATGAGTGGTATAACTACCATCTCCAGCGGGGAAGACACCTTTTCTGAGAAGACAATGTTGATCTTCCTAGTTCTGTCATGTTTTTGCCCTATTAATATCATTGTCCCTGAAACCCATTTTTACCAGTTAGGTAGCAGTCCCATTGCCAGCCCCATGGATGACGTTGTTTTTGCACTATTAAGCACACATGTCACAGTTCTTTTATGGCCTAAGCCTTATATGAGTTATAAACATACAGTACTTGGTGACTTTATAAGGAGGGTAGTTCCAAGTGGAGGATTATGGGGCGTGGGGAGGAGCATTGGGTGTTGGTCCACCCCACTATCGCAGCCTCACGCTAAGTAGAGATGAGCCGTTTGGTTTTCCTGAAAACCGAACACACCTGAACTTTTGGGTTCCGAATTGAATCGTGTCCTTGCTTGGATCATGTTTGAAGTTCCGAGTAGAAACGAGTCCCGGCTTGAGTCTTCACGTAAGTCAGATCTCGAATCTAAAAACCGGACCTTCCGTATTTTTGATTGCAGTAAGTCCCAACCGCGTGATTTCAGGTGTCAAAATTGGTCAAAATTCACTTTAAGTGGCTGGAAATTAATGTTATTGATATAAAGCTTGCGAGCAGGGCCCTCTTACCTTTATGTCTGTCTTTGACAACCCAGTCTTTGACTCTATTAATGTTGATTCAAATTGTAAAGCGCAACGGAATATGCTGCTCTATATAAGAAACTGTTACTAAATATATAAATAAATAATACTATAGGAACAAAAACAGGTCCAAGTTACATGAATTTTGCTGTTTTTATCATTTTTTTTAAAGAAATCCCCAAAAAATAAAAAACACTTGAGAGTGGTTTTGACAAAACTATAACATTTTGAGGGTGGCTTTGCCAAAACGAAAACACGGGGGTCTGCGCATACAGTATCTCTATTTAAAGTAGGGATGTGCAGGCACGGATTAGTTCGGATTTTCCCGCCAAATTCTTCTTTTTTTTTCCAGCCAAAATTCGGGTCTCAAAAAAATGCAAAACGTCATCTTTCATGGACAAACATCATTTTTCATGAACTTTTGTCCAGGAATGATGATGTTTATCCATGAAACATGAAGTTTTTACTCTTTATGAGACGTGAGTTTTGGCGGGAAAAAAAATCAGAATTTGGCGGGAAAATCCGAACTAATCCGAGCCTCCTCATCTCTAACTTAAAGTGGGAGTATTTTAATTATACATACCGGCATATAAGAGAAAATATCAGGTATACCTGCCATTGTAGTAAGTGATATTTCCTTATGCCAATCTGGTAGTTGGAAACAATCTTGCTGCTGGAAATATAGATGTCTAATATTTATCTAGTCTCCCCTCTATACCACTGTCCCACACTGTACTTCATTATGTAAATCTGCAGGTGAGTGAGATTACTCCACCTATTAGTGTCAAGCAGAGAGCCTGTTTTGAGAGCTAGATTGTGCTTTTGCATTAGTTATCTGAAAATTATCTGAAGACATGCCAAAAACAAATTAGCTTACAGATAGAGTACTAATTATCTCAAAGTGATTTATCGCACTATCCAGCATAGTTATGTATTGAGCTAAATTCTATTCCAATTGCAAATTAGATTAAAGATGACTTGGGATAAACTAAACTCATTTGCGATATTTTGGTACAACTAATGCTTTGTGTGTTGTGCATCACATTTTTTCCCTGTTTTTATAAATATTATAGCATATGGTTTTCTGCATATTTATTCAACATAATTTAATTTTTAATAAAAATAGGTCATGCATCACTAATCAGAATGATCTGTTTCATGTTATTTTAGGGCTGCTAGTGTTGGGATCACTCTCATTTATTTCTGTGTCAGTTAATACATAAAATGACTTTTTGACCTATAGATTTACTCTTAAGTATATTCAAAACTGAAAAAAACAAAACACTAGAAATGTATACTGTATTAAAAAAACAAATACACATATGCACTCAGGGACAATGTGGATGGATGGCTCATTCAGTGGACTCTCTTTAAGATAATGTCATACTTGCCGACAACCCGGCTGCCTCTCCCCCCAGCAGGGGGCATGGGAGGGGACATGACAAGAGTTATGGGGAAGAGCAGGTGAGCGTGACTAGAGGCATAACAAGGGTGTTTGGAGCCCAGGGCAATTTGAAGAACATCGCCCCCCTCCCCCAACACACACATACACACACACTCACAATGAGATTTCAATTTGCACTCTGAAGGCACTTTACAAAAATGGGTGTGGTCACATACTGAAGGGGAGTGGCCACTAAAAATGTGGCTTGCCGACATGACACGCCACCCATTGCTCGTCACTCTGGGAACATTCCTTTCCATTCCATATGCACCTTACCTATACGGTGGTTTCTCACAATGTGGAACCTCTGAAGAAATGTATCCTCCATGGGAAGATGGCATCTTCAGTCGGTATTCACTATTCATGTAGGTCACATCGTCCGGAAGATGCCTGTTCATGTAGGAATATTAACAAGGTCATCAACATACAACAGCGGTTCAACCAGACTCGTTCCCCCTGTGTAACTTCCTTCCCCCTATGTCTCTCAGCCTCACAATCTCCCCTTGTGTTGTCTCAGCACACCATCGCCTCCCCTTTCTGTGCCATCTCTCAGCCACACCATCACCTCCCCCCTGCTTCATCTCTCAGCACACCATTACCTCCCCACTGCGTCTTCTATCAGCACACCATCACCTCCCCCTGTGTCCCTCAACCACAACATCACCTCCCCCCCGCGTCATCTCTCAGCACACCATCACCTCCCCACCACATTATCTTTCAGCACACCATCGCCTCCCCCCTGTGTTGTCTCTCACCACACCATCAGGACATGTGAATGAGGGGCTGAAAAGCTCGACCAGGGATATTCCCTATAATTATATATTCCCTATATATATATAAATATATATATATATATAGCGTTTTGGACAGACAAAAGTATATACGAGTGCTTAGTAAATTTAGCTCTTTAACCTCTCACCACTTTTTTGAGTGAAGTTTTACATTTTTGTGGGCTTGTCAGATTTCCACAGGTGTATTTGATGGACACAGACATGCAACAGATACGCAACACACACTGACACAGATACACACAGACACAGATACACACACATACTCACACACACTGACACAGATAGACACTCACACTGACAAAGCCTACACAGACACACACCTCTTTCACACAAATGCAGCCAGCCAAATAAATAAAGCGCTGGCATCAATTGTTTTTAAAAGTAACCCCCCCGGCCCCCTTCCCTCCAGCAAAAAAAACCGAATACAAACCTGCCTTGGAGCAGAGATAGCGCCGGCCGGGGAGTGAAGAATCACTCTGTCACTCGGCAGCAGCTGTCAGGATACAATAAGGGAAGACTGCCTGGTAGGGGCTGAACGCTTCTGCTGCAGCTCCCCCTGCAGTCAGCCCAGCCAGCACCAGCAGGCACAGTTGCCTGAGAGTCACGACAGAATCTTCGGTCACGGCGCAATGGTGGCGCCAGGGGGCGGGCTTTGGTGCGAGTATGATGCCCTGGCTGGTGGCCCCTCCCTCTGCTGGGCCTGCCACTGCACCCAGGGCACATGCCCCGCTCTGCCCCCCCTAGTTACGCCACTGGGCGTGACTACACAAGATTACCAGAGTTATGCAGCAGGGGGCAAGGCCACGATGATGCGATTCAGCACAAAATGCATCATCAGCTCCCCATGGACCACCAAACTGGGCGGTTGCGGGGGAAAGTGGATGCCCGGCCTGGAGACTTGCCCACTCTTCCGGTCGGCTGGGAGAGACACTCAATGTTCGGGAGCCTCTCGGCCATTCGAGGAAATAGGCAAATATGGATAACATTATTATTTTTTATTTAGTGTCAATAATTACACAGCACAGAGACATTATTTGGCATTCACACCAATCACTGCCTCATTGTAAATTACAGTCAGTGGCATATCTTTAATTGGTGCCAGGTGTACGGTGTCCTCTGGGGCCCACACCACACACCCTGCACTCATATATTAAACTCACCTCCGCCGAGTGCTGCATCAGCATTGCAGAAATCATCGGAGATTTACACATGTGCTGTTGAGAAGACACTGGGAACATAGCATGGATGCCATGTTCCTGGATACTGGCACATGTGCAGTGGACTCAGGCACAGCACCAGTCTACTATGCCCTGAGAGAGGAAGAGGCCAGCATGGAGACAGCACATGGGCTCCCTCCACTCTTTAACCGCCCCTGCTAATAGTCTAAATTTCCTAGCACACAAGTACAAACACACACACAAACACGCACTACATGTGTGCATTTTTGGAGCATGACAGGAAACCGTAGCATCTGAGTAAACACATGGAGAGCATGCAAACTCCACACAGATAGGGCCCTGATCAGGAGTGAAACTAATGACCCCAGTTAGGCAGCAATGTTAACCACCATGCCTCTATGCTACCCCTTAGTTCCATACAGTCCTCAAAGTATGAAGACGGCAAATCGGCCTGACATCACTCCAGTGTGTACCCAGCCTAGGTAATCATATATTTGCACCAGGCATCTATTATAGAAAAACCAATGCTGTCTGGAATTCTCTGATTTGCTAGGTATACTGTCTTTAATTAATATCTGTAAACTCCAGAGTAACTTTAAATTTAATTAAATAGTCAGATCTTATCTCCTAGCTTCATGGGATGCTGTTTTGGCTCTGCTTGTTTGTATTAGAATTGTATGACTTATATCTGGTGTGGGTGAGAGTATTGAGGGTGGGTGTAATCAGTGACTACACATGTTATGCTTAACTATATAATCAGTAGGTTACAAGGCTTTAGGCTTGTACAAGGCTGCTAGGTTTTTTTTCTAAGTGGGACTACATGTACAGCATAACTGAAAGAGTTAGTCAGGAGTTAAGCAGGAGGAAGACAGGAGGACAACATTTTAAAAGAACTCTCTATAACTTGGAAGAAAAAACAAAGGATCTTCTGAGCTTCTGGAAACCCTGCTACTCAGCAACCAGCTTCCATTACAATCTGGACACACCTTTTGCCAACACCCTGCTTCAGCATTGCAAGCAACTACCTGCTTACTGAACATTTAATACTTGTATGTTTGTGTTTCTTCTCTACATTGTTTAAATCATTCCAATACCACTGTCAATTTATCTTTATACCAATGTAGTATCTACCATTGTTTCACACCTATACCTTTTTTTTTTTTTTATATATATATATTCATACTTTATAATAATCCTCAAGTCTTGCTACTTTAACAGCTCTATACTCCTTTTTTGGTTATAATATACTATTGTAGTTGTGCCTTTACATCTTCCAGCACTGTTCTTCTTTTTATCTGATTTTGACCTTTGACCTGTACTGCTCCCTCATCTCACACTCATTTCTACTACTGACTTCCCCCCCCCCAACTGCCTCATCTACACGATGTCTCTTTTCTTCTACTCCTCCCTCACTCAGCTGCTACATTATTTTCTCCTCTACCACCAGTTTTCACTTATTTTCTCCTCTACCACCAGTTTTCAACTTTTTTCTCCATCCATAGTCCCCTCTACGTTCTCCCACTCCTTCCCCTCCTCTGTCTATCTTCATCACATATAAGTATCTCCACTGCATCTCCCACAACTCCAGTATTATTAACTTCTCTTCCACCATGGTCCTGCTGCACCACAACTAAACCCTGCACCCTCTATTTTCTCCAAGTTACCTATCCTTTCCCCCCCACACCACACTAAACCTCCACCTTACCCACCACCTGCTGTCACCCATCCTCATTCAGAACCCAGCCACATAACCCCACACTCCTTATCCCCCTTCTCTAGATCAATATCACCTCCACACTACATCAACCCTAATAATCTCATTCTCCTTTCGCCTCTTAATTCTGTCCCTCTCCCCTGTTCCCTCTGGAAAGCCAGTTTCGTCTATAATAAAATGGTCTCCGTTCATGAGCACTTCATCTGCAATGCCTTGATTCTCCTTGCCATCACCAAACCCTGGATATACCTTTCTGACACCACTGCTCCTGCAAAATTCCTCCATCACTTGGCTTCCTGGCTCTTAATCTTCAAATGGGCCCTCAAGACCCATTTCTTCCTCAATGCTTTCCAGCGCTCATCCTAACCCACTACTCTATGCTCCCCATCTGTGTCACCCCTGTTTGTCTGACACTCCCCTCAGAATGTAAGCTCTCGCGAGCAGGGCCCTCTTTCCTCACGTGCTTCTTCTTGCCTTACTTTTACTTTCATTTACAATGGCACCTAAAACTGCTTACTGACACCCTGCTGCTTATTTAGGTGTTATGCAGCATTGTTTATAAATCATGTACTTGTCCTGCATTGTCTGTACTGTTAATAACTATCTTGTGTGCTCATTTGTTTCTGTACTTTGTAAGGCGCTGCGGAACCCTTGTGGCGCCATATAAATGAAGGATAATAATAATAATAACAGTAAAATTGGATAATAAGGATCAGTTGTTAGCTAAACAAAGATAGTCCTAGCTATAAAAAAAAAAAAATATATATATATATATATATCGCAATTCTGCTATACACTATTTGTAAGTATACAGTCTCCTCCCATTTCAATCATTGTTCAGAGAAATCTATCCATTTGTCCTCCTGAATTGATAGTGATTTATTTGAGGACCATTTACTGTAAAGGCTTTAATTACATATATAAACAGATGTGCCTGTGATATATATATATATATATATATATTGCTATTTTTCTTTCCCAGAATATATTACCCTATACTTCTATACTTCAGCTTTATTATGGCACTCGCTAATCTTCCCCCCTTTCTAAACGAATCATATTGTAATTACTTCTCCCAAAATATCCCATAGAAAATATTTCATTACAATAAATAAAAACTGTGTGTATCTCATCGGGAACCTAATCAATTTCTATTTTGGCTTTGTCTCTACACTTGAGGAATATGACATTTCATGCAATTGGATTCTTGACCTGTAACTGTAAACTAATTAGTTATATCTCTGAGTGTAAAACATTTGATTTAGTGAAGATATTTTCTAAAGTAATTATGTCCCCTCTGTCGCTTTGGTTGACAGGAGGTGTTCTTCTATCTTAGCATTTTCTAGGCCAATGCTAGTATGGTTTTGGTGCGGTAAACAGACTGAACTAGGACCTTGTCTTGGAGGAAATAGAGGAAGCAAGAATTGAATTGAAGTGGTTAGTCGTTCCTCCTCAACCGAGACATAACGGGCAGATATTTATTTATTTATTTATTACCAGTTATTTATATAGCGCACACATATTCCTCAGCGCTTTACAGAAAATATTTGTCCATTCACATCAGTCCCTGCCCCAGTGAAGCTTACAATCTATATTCCCTACCGCATGCTCACACACACTAGGGTTACATTTTGCTGGGAGCCAATTCACCTGCCTGTATATTTTTGGACTGTGGGAGGAAACCGGAGCACCCGTAGGAAACCCACGCAAGCACAAGGAGAATATACAAACTCCACACAGTTAGGGCCATAGTGGGAACCAAACTCAAGACCTCAGTGCTGTGAGGCAGTAATGCTAACCATTACTCCGTCTGTGTATAGTACCACGTTCTGGGGTACAGACCTAGAGAAAATGCATAGTGCAAACTTCGTCTTTCATGCCATTACCAGAAGGGCTAAATCGATCCCTAATCCTATAACCAAGACACCCGAAAGCTGCATAGATTTATTCTCAGCCCATTGTTTTACTCTTGACTCTCATAGGTGGGATTCATTATTATCTCCATGGTAACCATTCTTTTTTTTTACTTTCAGTCATGTGAACCGTCATGCCTCATTTTGTTGCTAGGGCTATTTCTAAAATTGAGAGTTTTTGTGTATGATAAAGAATATCTCTATTTACATTGGCAGTTACTTGCAAAGAAATGTTTATGTGCTCTGTTACTATTGCTGTCTATAGATTGTTTTGTTTTGTTCCAAAAATGTGTAACTATGTAACCATGAAAGGTGGTTTGTTATCTTATAGCATACTTTTCTTTTCTGTAAAACTATTTTTTATTGAGGCATCATAGAACAATTGTTAACAATTATTTGAATACAAAAAGAATAAGTAGAAACATCATCATTGTAACACTATAAGTGTAACAAATATAGTATTCATTATAGCCTTAATAAATGTGGCCATACTGGAAGAAGCACATTTACAAAAATTTACAACATTGATAAATTTAGGACAACATATATAATAAACACATTTCATCATATAGTGGTCGGGGAACAGGGGTAAATTACTCCACATGGGGTAAAAATTTAATTCCTGGGGGTAATGGACAGACAGCCGGGCATGCATATGAATTATTCTATAATATAGAATGATTCATATGCATGCCCATCTGTGCCGCAGGGAGGCTTTAAGCCGGACGCCCACTGAGATGTTATTACCAGCGGGCACCCGGCTCCTTCCCTGCAGCGCCGCGTTAGCCAGAGGCTGGGGTTCTCTTTTGAACTCCAGCTTCCGCCTTTCTCCATGCGTACTATGGGAGAGACGTCATGACGTCTCTCCAAAAGTGCCGAGGAGCAGCCAGGCAGACAGGACGGCGGCGGATGCAGGAGCGGGGATTAAGGTAAGTGTTTTTTTTTCTGTTTATTTTGTACAAGCGGCACTACAGGGGCATTATATGGGGGCACTAATATATGATTTCCTTCCTTTCAAATCAAGGGGGTAACGTCGGCTTATCTAAATATATTTTGGTGTAAAAGGTAAAAAAGTTCCCTGACCCCTGATATAGGCTGTCATCATATTAAGAAAAGGAGAAAACAAAAACATACAACAATTATTAATAGTTGTAGCTGCAATTCCAAAATATTATTATAGGAAGCTTGGGAGGGAGTCTAATGAATCCCCTATAAATTAGTTCAAGGAGATGGGTGGATCATGTGCCACTAACCTGGTAAGATACCATGTAGTATTACTGAGGCTGTGATGGATTTACTGATACAATTTAGCTTCCAACAGTCTAGGAAAATTAATAAATAGCTATAATAACTGCCCATATAATGCTCATGCTATTTTGGCCTCTATTCACCACCACAATGGCTTTGAAATGAAACAAACAAGATGTGCTTTAACTGCAGACTTTCAGATTTAATTTGAGGGTAATTACATCCAAATCAGGTGAACGGTGTAGGAATTACAACGGTTTCTATATGTGCCTCATACTTTTTAAGGGTCCAAAAGTAATGGGACAAACTAAACAATCCTAAATCTAACTTTCACTTTTTAATACTTTGTTGCAAATCCTTTGCAGGCAATTACAACCTGAAGTCTGGAACGCATAGACATCACCAGACGCTGGGTTTCATCCCTGGTAATGCTCTGCCAGGCCTCTACTGCAAATGTCTTCAGTTCCTGCTTGTTCTTGGGGCATTTTCCCTTCAGTTTTGTCTTCATCAAGTGAAATGCATTCTCAATCGGATTCAGGTCAGGGGATTGACTTGGCCATTGCATAACATTCCACTTTTTAGCCTTAAAAAACTCTTTGGTTGCTTTTGCAGTATGCTTCTGGTCATTGTCCATCTGCACTGTGAAGCGCCGTCCAATGAGTTCCGAAGCATTTGACTGAATATGAGCATATAATATTACCCGAAACACTTCAGAATTCATTCTGCTGCTTTTGTCAGCAGTCACATCATCAATAAATACAAGGGAAGCAGTTCCATTGGCAGCCATACATGCCCACGCCATGACACTACCACCTCCATGCTTCACTGATGAGGTGGTATGTTTTGGATCATGAGCAGTTCCTTTCCTTCTCCATACTCTTCTCTTCCCATCACTCTGATACAAGTTGATCTTTGTCTCATCTGTCCATAGGATGTTGTTCCAGAACTGTAATGGCTTTTTTAGATGTTGTTTGGAAGACTGTTTGTCTTCCTGTTTTTTTGTCGCTCACCAATGGTTTACATCTTGTGGTGAACCCTCTATATTCACTCTTGTGAAGTCTTCTCTTGATTGTTGACATTGACACTTATACACCTACCTCCTGGAGAGTGTTCTTGATTTGGCCAACTGTTGTGAAGGGGTTTTTCTTCACCAGGGAAATAATTCTTCTGTCATCCACCACAGTTGTTTTCCATGGTCTTCGGGTCTTTTGGTGTTGCTGAGCTCTTCGGTGCGTTGTTTCTATTTAAGAATGTTCCAAACAGTTGATTTGGCCACACCTAATGTTTTTGCTATCTCTCTGATGGGTTTGTTTTGATTTTCAGCCTAATGATGGCTTGCTTCACTGATAGTGACAGCTCTTTGGATCTCATATTGAGAGTCGACAGCAACTGATTCCAAATGCAAATGTCACACCTAGAATCAACTCCAGATCTTTTACCTGCTTAATTGATAATGAAATAACGAGGGAATAGCCCACACCTGTCCATGAAATAGCTTTTGAGTTGATAGTCCCATTATTTTTGTCCCCTTAAAAAGTGGGAGGCACATATAGAAACCATTGTAATTCCTACACCGTTCACCTGATTTGGATGTAATTACCCTCAAATTAAATCTGAAAGTCTGCAGTTAAAGCACATCTTGCAAAGCCATTGTGGTGGTGAATAGAGGCCACAATATGAAAATTATGTCAATGTCCCAATATTTATGCACCTGACTGTATATATATATATATATATATATATATATATATATACTTTTATTAAAACTAAAATATGTTGTTTAGAACCAAGAATGCATTTAGATATTTGTTGGTTTATGAAGAAGCCATAATTAATTCATTAAAACAGTATCAATATGCACGCTCACGTATCAGAATCATAGGCATGGCCACAAGCATAATGACTAATACATGAGAGTTAATCTAATTATCTGCTCTGAAATATTTATTTCATAGTCATAATCTGGATACATTTTCTTCCTATGTAAATGGGAAACTATAATGAACTGATATATATTATTATAAAACTTAGAATTCAGGTTTATGTTATAGAAGAGCCTCTATAGCAAAACATCCTTTTATATTACTAAGTTATCCTGTTAAAAGTATAAAACATCCAGTGACCCAATATAATTTCTGCTGTGTTCCTATCTTTCACTGTTCAGTTATTATTATAAAGGGTAATAAATTGTTAACAATACAATAATTTTGGGGGATCGTCCGTGTTCCTGGTGTATATCCGGGTATCTGCAAGTGCAAGGATTGAAACGGCCAGTTTGAGGGGTAAATTTACTAAACTGAGAGTTTTTAGAAGTGGAGATGTTGCCCGTAGCGACCAATCAGATTCTAACTATTATCCTCTAGAAGTTGCTAGTTAAATGTTTAGTAGAAACTGATTGGTTGCTATGGCCAACATCTCCACTTCTAAAAACTCTCACTTTAGGAAATATACCCCTGAGGGTCTTTAGAAGCTCAAATATTGATTGGTTCTTCTTTAGAATCAACCATTGGTTGCACTATCAACACTTGCACCAGCCTCCAATGTGAACGATTCTTCAATCACAACCACTTCAGCCCGCGACACACCCAAAACACAGCCATAAGGTCGAGCATCTGCTCTTGAATAGCCACCACCCAGTCACTGCTCAGGAACTTCCAACACATTTCCAATACATGTTTGATGCTGTACTTCTCAATCGCAACCAGTGCCTCTGTGCATTCAAACTGTCTTACACATGCATTTAACAACTTCACGCATGTGCAGTAGCAAGAAATCGCTAAACTCTGTGAACATCGGCTCTGCCTGTGAACCAGAATCAGGTCCAACGAGACTGAAAATAATAAGTTGAGATCACAGGAGACAATATAATAAGGTTCTATATATAATCGTGGCAGTGGTCTTTGACGTATCGCTAATGGGTGCAGGGAACCCATTAATTAAACTTAATCTATACTTACTTTAAGGTTTCCGCTGAAATAATCTCCGGGAAAATGGCACTCCAAGACTGCACACAGGCCCTCTCCTCTCATCAGAGGCCCTTGGCAGTGGGGCCCCCCCCATAAACTATAATTTCTTAATAAGAACCATTTAGATCGCCTATTTCATAAAATGCTCTTGCCTGGACAGTGGCTCTGATAAGAGCCAATCCCAGTGAAAATTGAAAAGTAAAGCGATAGCTTACACAGTGGCGCAGAAGTGTAGAGTGATATATGACTAACCAATCAACTCCCAACTGTCATTTTTCAAACACAGCCTGTAACATGACAGTTAGGTGCTGAGTGGTTGGTCGTTTATCACTCTGCACTTTATCACTTTCCAGAGCTTCATACATCTGCCCCATCTCTTTGCTGCTGGGTTCAGACCCAGCTTACCTACTGCACCTGTGCTGACATGGTGCCGCGCATGTGCAAGTATAGGCTGCCAGGAAGGACCCTGGAGATTGACTGATCTTGTGTCATAAATATAATTTTATGATTTAGCCAGAATTCAGCTGCTCTATTCTTTGGATGGAACACAGATCATCTGTACAGGTATTAGTAGTCTACTTATGAATCTGTATAGTCTTATAAGGCAGAATTTATAGAAAATCAGTTATGTCACGTCGATGCTGACTGGTAACGGTGAGGCTGAACCTACCATTGCACAAGCGGGACTCGGCTAGACTGGAAGTCCAGTTTGGTCTTCCAGTTCTACTTTTGATAAAAACAAGTAAAATAAATATAAACATTAATACATATATATATATAATCAATTACATTTCGGGGTACAGTCCCCTTCATCAGGATGTCCTGGTGAAGGGGACTTGACCCCGAAATGTTGATTAAAGCACCTGTTTTTTCACCTTTGAAACCAGTCTTAGAGTGCCACCTCCTTTTCATTGATTACATTGGGGGTGTGCCAGCTCCAGGGAGGCACCTAAGCACTAAGCAAGTCATTATTAGGTTGCAGCTGCCTACGGAGTGCCGGTTTTGTTGGTTTTATATATATATATATATATATATATATATAAATATATATATATATATAAAACCAACAAAACCGGCACTCCGGGGGCAGCTGCAACCTAATAATGACTATATATATATATATATATATATATATATATATATATATGTATATATATTTATTTATTTATTTAACGTAATAAACCCATAATTTTATTTAAAAAAATTGCTTTATGTAATTATTTTCCTGTTGGCTGCCCCCCTGCTTTCACCATCCTGCGATGGAAAGAGGGGAAGCTATTACAGCAATACTCTATGTTATCACCTTACCATTACATGCCCTCCTAAATAGTCAAATCACCTTTACATCACTGACAAGTTATAATGTACAATATCATTTGCATATTTATAATGGGTGCGGCGGACATTTTCCCGGTGATTTGCGCATGCGCACTAAAGATGTCTTCAGGAACTTAGCACAGGCGCTATGTCCCTGGGGACCTGCGCATGTGCAATAGACTTTGACGCAAAGCCAGAATATACTGCGTACCCGGAGAGGAGAGGTCCCGCATGGAGGCTTCACACGGACCCCCTCCTCTCTTAAAACACTCCAAGACAATAGGTTTACTAAAAATCATATATTGTGTTACTAATTAAAGCAATTGTGTGCCTATCCAGTCCCAATTTGGAGAATACTAATTACCATGCTCCATGTACACAGTGTGTGCTGTAATATCTCCTTATTCTACCTTAGGTACTAATGTACTGTATGCACATTAGTAATACACTATGTCCAGGGAAGCAGTTGTGTTGAATTACAATTTTGGCCTCATCTGCCGGGAGCAGCGCAGTCTCTGATTGCTCAGTGCGTCAATCAGTTTTCATTTCAGTATAATAAATTATTGTGATTATAATTACAGTTTTCAGGAGAAAGTCTCCTACCCTGACAACCGTGTATTACCTAAAAAAAAAAAAATCATAAATAAACTGCAAAAATCTTGTATACGCTAAGTAGTAATTTACAGTACACTGTTCTGATGGCAATGTGCAGTTACTTACATGTCATTTTAGATGCGTTTTACAAATAACCAGAAACATTTGTAATGACCTTTTAAAGAAGGCAAGTGGCGGAGTTGCCCATAGCAACCAGATTCTAGCTTTAATTTTTATAAAGTGTACCAAATACATGATAGCTATTAGCTAGTATCTGATTGGATACCTCTGCTTGTTCTCTTTAGGTTTGATAAATATCCCCTACATTTGAAACTGAACCAAGGACCAGTAACAATGCTAGTTAGGAAAACAAATAATAATGAGTTCATAAAATTTTGATATTGGTGCACCCTGGGAGTTACGCTCTAGCACTGAGGAGGGAGGTCATGGCTTTTTGCTGGTAAGAGAAGCAAATTAATGACCTGATGTAGATTCAGCCCTAGGTCTAACAGTGGACGGCACACTTTGCCGCACCGCATAATAAATTGAAGTCGGATTTTAAGTTGAAAGGGACTCCACCTAGAGAGTGAAATTGGGAGCGAATTATAAGTACCCAATACATGTGATGTGAGTGTAACATGCAGCCTTGTTAGCCCTCCCAATAGTTGTGCTTTAACTCGGTAACTACTGTATAGCCTGAGCCGGTTAACCCATGCTCACTCGGGGATCTCTTTGCAACATGTGTGATGTCCCCCTGCAAAAATCAGCACATACAATAGCTTAGTCAGGAATGGCCGTTCGTGTTCTAATAGACCCACAGGGCCTTATTCTGATTCAGCGCAGATGCGTCTTTTGCCACACAAATGTATGCGTCTTATTCTAACTGCTGCGGCCGATTCAATCTAAACTGAGATGCCCCCTTGCAGCTTCTTGAGAAGGTGCTTTTCCATCTTTAGATGCATCATCACCCATGTTACCCACCAGGAACGGCCACTAAAATCCACTGACTCTGCGTCTGATTATGTACTGCATCTCTGAGAGCTAAACATCGGGGGACAGGCACATGCACAGACAACGGCCAACTGCGTACAGCATTAACACTAAGCCCAGCTCAGGATCAGGCCCACGGTGTTACAAATAATTGGATATTTTGGGTTCTGTGCTTTGTGTTTTTTGCTTTTACCTAGTGAACCAGAGGGGAAAAGATGTATTTCTCCAAAGAATGTCACTTTCTAAGGAGGTCAGATGAGGATATGTGAAAACAGAGAAAACTGTCTTCTTCTAAAGAATGATATATATTACGGTGGTCATGCTTCAGGATTTCTGTTATTGCCGATCTATGATTACTGTATTGAAGGTATTTATCTTTTTTTTAATGTTTACCCTTAGAAAGAATTTAGTATTTTGTAAGAAGCGGCTCAGAGATCTGCTTGTCTGCAAAGTATTCCCTCTACCAAATGGAGACTAAAAGCATATGTAATAAGGGGACTATGGCATCCCTGAATGGTTGTTTATGAGTTTAGGGGATCATTTCAATTAGCCACAAGGGGGGTGAATTACTGTTGGCAGGGAAACACCAGCAATGGTGCCTCCTTCGCGGCCCGGGCTCGCCCTGCTCTACCAGAATTTTTTGGACAAAAATTAGCAAGTTCGGAGCTGCCATAAGTGCAGCATATACAGTAGTCGCACAGACCCGACCCCTAAATGTCAGTATACTGTATCTATAATGAGATCAGTCAATTTGATTGACATATAGTATCTGTTTCTAATGCCAGTATGTTGGTTGGTGCCACTGGTGGGATGGAAGTATTTAGGCGTAAGATTGAGATTTCAGATGTTTGTTTTATTGTATAAATCACCCCCCTGACTTGACTGCACCTCACCAAATGCATCCACAGGCACCAGGCGTGCCAGAAGATCTATCAGGCCCCGTTACTAGGGGTGGTGGCTAGGCTCCGTTACTAGGGGTGAGACTACGCCCATTTGTGAATACTGGGGCCCTCTTTACATTCTGAGGGGGAATGATCATGTTGTTTTTGGGGGATGGCTATGCCTCCTCGGTAGCTTTGGTCCCCAAACAAGCCCCAATACTTTGTACATGATCCCTCACCCCTCGGGTTCCCTGATAGGTACTGCATTCAGTAAATGAATAAAAAAAACGTCTGAAGACTTGTCTAGAGTGTGAAGCTACTATAAATCTTGTATCAAGTGAGTACGGTACTGTTTTTCATAGAAATAAGCAATGGCTATAAAGTTGGTTGAGAGAAACTTTGAGAATATTTTACACAGGGCCGTAACTAGGGATGTGCGAGCAGTGCCATTGTGCAGGGCCCCTGGGCGGTACCATCACTGCCCTACGGCACCTACATGTGGCTTGCAGTGTTCATGGAATGGCACCCTGCAGCCGGTAGCTCTGCTGTGGAGCTGACCAGAGTGTCCAAGGGATACTTCAAAAGGAAAATGCAGAGCAGACACTCAAACATGTTCACACATCTATTTTAGCGCTATATGCTCTATCATGCATACGTAAAAGCCCTTGCAACAATTTACCTACAGTATCTAGCTAATAAATTAGGAATGGGACAGCGGCTCGGTAAAAGAAAAGTGGGATGAAGCGACCCCCTGATTAACCGGGAGAGTAATGAAATATGCACAGTGTTGTCCAGTCATTACTGTCTGCTTTGTTCCTGTTCCTCATCACTGACTCATTCGGCGATAACTTCAGTTTTTTCTTCAATCACTTCGGGGCAAGTTTATGGGACTACAAAGCCATTCTCGCAGGGCAGCAGTGATAGAGCAGTGCTACCAGTAGCACATCAATAACACAGGTCTGTGAAATTTAAGGTATTGAAAGCTTTTTTAATAATACTTTTATATTCTTAATTATACTCCTGTGTACATAAAGAAATAGTATATTAAAAAAAAATGACCACATCACATTTACCTATAAGGGGGTTACATATATTTTTAAGAAAAAACAAGAAGTTTAATTGTTTTTTACATATTTATTGTGAAATACTAAGAAGTGTAGATGATATCACTGTGTTTTTGTCTTACTTACATAATAAAAATAACAATAAAATCAAACAATAATAGAAACAAAACCATAATTATTGAAAAAAATCGTAATATCTGGGTTTTTTTTGTCTTCAAACTTCATTTTGTCGGTTATAAGCTTTTTCTGTGTCGTTTCTGTGTATCATCCAGCAGTAGTCAGCCATCATGCTGACGTCCCAAAGACCCTGTACCTTCTTTCTATATCTTTAACGTTAATGTTCACCCTGTTCTTCTGTAGTGTAGTGCAGTGTGTACTGTGTGTGTATGTGGTGGTAGGCAGAGGTTAAAATGAGCCGGTACGGTGCAAAACTGTGTTGCATCTGTTGTATTTGGTTCCACCTTCGCCAGCTCACCTTGTAGTTGTTGTGTGTGTGCAATGTTCCTTTAGACGGTATGGGGTTTAGGCCCTTTGTAAATTTTAGCTCCAGGCCCATGGGGACATTAATCTGGCACTGGGCGAGGGGATGTTTTATGACGAGAATTGCAACATTCTATACTACCGACTGAATTAATTTAAGACAATGTTTTATAATAAATGTAGGCAGAATACATTTATTACTTTAAAGAATATAAAAAAAAATTACTTATTCATAAATACACGTTTTGCAGAAAAACGTGATGTGATATGCAAAATTGGGAGTCATTTTCGTGTTCAGAAGCCAAAAATCTATAAGTATCACATAAATTAGTTAAAAAGCTTTTCATCGCAGACTTGTGTAAGGGGTGCAGGTTGTGCAGGGCGCATGAGTCAAAGGGGGTCCAAACCACTCACCCTACACCCATTGACTTTACTTACTTTTCGGCCAGCATTGCTCAGAAGACAAATCTCAGAATAAATGGCCTTGGTGTCATATTCCCAGAGATATTTGCATTAGCAATAGACTCTAGCACAGTGCCCGAGCCTTCACAGTATATGCACCGGTGCCAGGGGGGCACCGCACAAAGAATGCACACTGGCACCTCCTCTGATGACATGCCCCTAAGTGTAACATAATTGATTAATGGCCACCCATGCTCCACCCCCATTCATCCCCCAGTCTCCCCCAGCAGACAGCAGAGCTAACCAAGCTGACCAAGAAATTTCCACAGTACTTAGACACCTTCCTTACTGTATGTATATTTATATTGAAATAAAGTACAAAGTTTACTGATCTACCTGCATTACACACATTTAAGTGGAGCAAATGTTAATTTAAGATTAAACAGCAGTATATGCATGGTCTTTGCTGTAATGTCTACAATGACGCAGAATCTGTTTGGGTCGGCTCTGATTTCCAGGTGTGAAATACATTCTATTGGAAGCCCCTTATATTTAAAAACAGTAGGACACTGACTGCTGGAGTGCCAGAACAATGGCACATGGACAGTTGAGGTTCTACTTGGTAAACGGTTGAGCACCACTGGCCTATATGACAACCATACAGAAAGATTGGTATGTGGTGACCCAACAAACACAACCAATAAACAGCTGTTGATGTGGGCAATAATTAGAAAGAAATAGATCAATACTAAATATATACTAATACAGTTAGTGATAATGGATATTCCAAGATAGAAAACTGGTTTGAGACTACTATTTATGAACAAATCAAATAAATATGAAAAGTGATTAAAAATATATATTACATATACAATTCAGAAAATTCATATAAGTTCCCAATATTTAAAATGAATATATAAAAATGCATCCAACATCATAAGATCATAGGTAGACATATTGTATAGTTCAGCGGGGGTGTCCCAGGATAATATTGTAAATCCTGAATTTTATAGGTGTTTGTTCACTGTTTTTCTTTTATTACTTTGCAAATGAACAACAATTCTGTTTAGAATATTTTAATATTGTCAAATGGACTAGAAGTAAAAGATGTCGTGACACTCAAAATTCGGATAACGTCTAGTGCCTTGATGCTGTAGAATATTTTACAGCAGAGAACATTTTGACATTTGGATGATTTCCAAATATTGACACTTTATGTGAAGACATCATTATACCAAGTATCTGTCCCTGGGGAGAAGAAATTGTCTTAATCAGCAGTGTTTATTGAAAGTCTCTTTGATTAGTGAGGAAGCTGATGCTGTACCGTATAAAGGAAACAACTCAAAGTGACAAGAACATGCTCACATCACTGCATTGAGATAATTGCCGTAAATTTCAACAGGCTGCGTGGGAGCATATTGAGGTCTTCCCTGTGCACCCAAAGATCAGCTGGACAGTGCTTCGATAACAGTTGACCATAAATATCATGTTAGGACTCACCCGGAATTCGCATAAACTCCTAGAATCTGAGTACCGGTACTAGGATGCCACCAGAACTTAAACTCAGGAGAGTAGGAGCTTATGTGAAGAACCAGCTGGCTACAAGAGTGAGGCTGGAGTGGTAACAGGAAGCAGGATAGCTGAGGCAGGTGTCTAATGCTGGGAACCAGGAGGCAGGAATAGAGTCCAGGCGGTAAATTTACTAAAGTGAGAGTTTTTAGAAGTGAGTTTTAACAGTGATGTTGCCCACAGCAACCAATCAGATTCTACTTAACATTTAACTAGCACCATCTAGAAGATAATAGCTAGAATCTGATTGGTTGCTAGGGGCAACATCACTTTTAAAACTCACTTCTAAAATCTCTCACTTTAGTAAATTTACCCCCAGGAGCAGCATGCAGACTGATTAGTGCATGAACCAGGTGCCGCAAGAGAACGGATAAGCTGCAGTTGTAATAGAGGTATATTAGCAGTTATCTGAGGAGCAGGACAAGTCAAGAACAGCAGTCAAAAGTAGAAACAGGAGCAAAGCAGGGAAAAGACGCTATAACCGACAGGGCGGCTAAGTCCTCCCTGCCTTTTACCTTCCCAGGGGCTAATGAGGCTGCCCACTGGGAGAAGCCCCCTAATTAGAGAGAATGTGCTATACCTGCCAGGTGGAAGTACCAGTGAAAGGCATACCATCTGCTATGGCAACCACTCGACCAGAACTCCCTGTGGCTGACGTGAGGCAGTGTCATGCAACATCCTGGTGGCCAAGGTGTTTTCATAAATTCTCCCCATACGTAGCGCTGGAAGTTTTCAGTGGTTTGTTAGGAGTCATTACCAACCTATTAGCTAGCTGCTTTATTGTGAATTGTGTTACAATACTCAAGTGCCAAAGGGGCAGAACCAAAAGACCCTCTTATTCTGTATAGAGTTAAAGAGACTGGTGCGTTTGGAAGCTATAATGGCAACACATTTCTTGCAATAGGGAACAGAAAAGCCATCAGGGTCTGGGACAGAAGCAGGGTTCATGGCTTTCTAGGCTCTATAGTTTATTTGTCGGTTGTGGGGCCATTAAGAAATTGCTCTGCCTCCCAGGATAGTTCAGGAAGATTATAGCCAGCCCAGTTTGTTCTGTAAATCCAGTGGCAAGGATATCTGCCTTGGAAGAGCTGATCTAACGCCAGTCATACATACAGGGGCATTTTAAGACAGGAGAGGGCTATGTGCGGCCTCTTTGGGGCCCCCTCCTCTCTGGCAGCGTAGTAGATTTTGTCTTAATGGCAGAATCTACTGCGCATACGTGGGTCTCCGGGAAACTGGCGTCCACACCTTATTCCTGGGGACATATTTACTGCGCATGCACAAGTCACCGGGAAAGTGTCTGCCACAATTTTCCCTTTGATTTTTGCTGCTCTGGCCTGGCGTTGCATGGAAGCTCTCTGAAAACTGCGGAGAGGTAAGTGTAACAATATTTGGGTTATGGGTGCAGGATATGCTGTGTGGACCCCCCTGGACCTAGGTGCCCGTGTGCACTGCGCACCCTGCACCCATTATAAATCTTTGCATACATATACCTTGCATAGAATCTCTTGCTGTCTATATCTTTCAATCTTTCACTTGTTCCTGGAACTAGATACTATCGGGGAGATGTATCAAATATTCTAAAGAGGACAAGTGAAGAAGTTGCCCGTATAGTAGCGACCAATCATCTTCTAGCTTTAATTTATAAAGTACATTCCATAAAATAACAGCTAGAAACTGATTGGTTGCTATGGTCAATATCTCAACCTATTTTCTTTAAAAGGACATCTCTCTGTGTATCTCTGCTGCTCACTTGGCACCACACTTCACAGGATGGCTGACGACTTCACCCCACTCTTTGCAAAGAGCAGTCCATCAGTAAAACAAATAGCAGTTGAACTGGTAAGTTCTGCTGGGCAGTTAGAAGAAAATTGCCTAAAACTCTTTGGGGGAAATGTCTTAAGCTGTGGAGAGAGATAAAGTACCAATCAATCAGCTCCTGTCATTGAAGGTGACAATTAGGAGCTGATTAGTTGAGACTTTATCTCCAAGCTTTCATAAATTTCCTCCTGTGTCCCACCAAGGAATGGCAGCTGCCACATAATAGAATCTGGCTGTGTGCGGTGGGTAAGTTATTATACACAAAGGGGAATATTTATCAATTAATATTTGTGGGATATCCCCCGAAAACACCCATTTTCATGAGGTACCCGCAACTATTAGTTGTTTCCCCATATGTATCTACCGGGGTCCTCTGTTTTTGACCACAGAAGCAACCTCCGTAGGTTTTAATGTGGGTTGCTGTATTGTGGAATTTGCCAAGTTCCTGAATGTAGAGTTTAAGGTGGCGTTATCCATTGTAGCCTATGGGCTACTTTCCACACTTTCCCTACCCACCAATGGCTGCCCGCACAGGCGTACTTAGAAGGTCGCACATGCGCAGTAGTGTGCCGGGGGCCTGAAGAAGAAGTGAAGCGAACTTACGGAACCCCTCTCCTTGCATGTGTTTAATAATACATTCAGGCGATCCATAATTAGATAAGCCCTCTCTAGAAGCAGCCCTGCAATCTGTTTTTACATTACAGGAGGAAAGGCATGAGGGCTATTCACATAACCAAATGTTTCCAATCTTTAAAAGCTCTTTTCCCAAATAAAAGAGAATTTGACTCTTCACATACAGTAAGAGCACCCATAAGAGAAGAATTTGTGAGGCTAATGCACATATTTTTGCATCTATGGTGTATAATTGTAGTTTCCTGATTTCTGATAGAGGTTACGTTATGTTATATGCCCCTCTTATTATGTGGGTCAGTTTCCATTAGATAATGTAGATAATATAGTGACCCAGGTTTTGTATTACCATAGAGCCTCTGCCGTACAATCCTTTGCTATATTTACATGTGACATAAGTGCAGTTCTATAGTAAAAGTCTGCATTGGCATTTCTGAATATTCCAATAGACCTAACATTATGGTAAGCATACCTTCATTACAATAAACTGGATTTTATAATTAGCCCTCAGTGATTGAGTACATCAAGGGGATTGCCAACAAAGATGAATTCATGATTAGTGTGTATAATTTTCATTGTTAACCTTGTCCATTTTCCCTTAATAATAATAATGAGCTCATTCCATAATGGTAATGTGACTAATGTCTGTCTTTTTGCATAATTCTAATTACAACTGAGTCCTGTCTAAATGCAATAAAAATCAGTATAATTTTGGTTTAACTGAACTACGGCTGTAGGTACATGTGTTAGGTGCAAAAATTGACACTAGCTAACAGAGTGTGGGGATGGGATGCAATCGGGAAGCCGACTGACGTAAGCCCGACAGCCGGCTTCCCGACTGCTTTATCCCTGTGAGGGTTAAATGACAGGCGTCTAAATCTAGACGCCTGTTATTTTTCCGACGCCGGGAGACCGGCCCCGGCATCCCGATCGAAGAGATTCCGGGTGCCGCGAGCGGATAGCCACAAGGGGGCTAGGGTTAGGTTTAGGGCTCCCGGGGGGGACTTAGGGTTAGGCACCCCTCCGGGAGGGTTAGGGTTAGGCTAGGGGGAGGGTGGGTTAGGGTTAGGCACCCCCCTGGGGGACTTAGGGTTAGGCAGCGGGGAAGGGGGGTTAGGTTTAGGCACATAGAGGGGGTTTTAGGGTTAGGCACATGGGGGGAGGTTAGGGTTAGGCACCCCTAAGCAGGGTTAGGGGGGTTAGGTTAGGTTAGTAAGTACTTACCTAGGGACGATCGGGATTTCCAGCGCTGCCGGGATTCGAACTCACGGCCGCTTCCGTGGGGATGGCCATCGACCATACATGGTTAGTCACCTTCGATGGTTTGCCACCAATGGTTGATGGTTTTGCATCGATGCTGGTTCATGGCCATCGATGGCAGAGAGTGCAGCTATGTTTTTTTTGGTTTCTCTTTTAGCCAACACAGGGGGCACAACGCATAATACCGTCTTCCAATGCCCCTTACCTGATTGGCCAGCCGAGATATGATTACTGCCGCTGAGATTTGTTACCAGTGGGCGCCCGGCTCCCTCCCTACAGCGTCAGCCGGAGGCTGGAGCTCTGAGATCCGGCTTCCGACTCTCGCAGTGTGCAGTTCACTGTGGGAGAGACCTCATGACATCTCTCCCATAGTTCAGAGGAACAGTAAGGCGGACGGGAGGCAGCAGACACAGGAGCGAGTCTTAAGGTAAGTATTGGTTTTTTTTGTGTAAGTGGCTTCACTATAGGGGGCATAACTTCTGGGAGCATACTTAGGAAACATTACTGTTGGGGTCATTATTATTGTGGCACTACTACAGGGGGCATTACTTCTACAGGGGGTATTACAGGGGGCACTACTCCTGGGGGCAGTGAATAAGGGGCACCACTCCTGGGAGCACTGCATAAGGGACACTGCCACTACTGTGGGCTCTGCATAAGGGGCACCACTACTGGGGCACTGAATAAGGGGCACCACTACTAGGGGCACTGCGTAAGGGGCACTACCACTACTGTGGACTCTGCATAAGGGGCACCACTACTGGGGCACTGAATAAGGGGCACCACTACTTGGGGCACTGCATAAGGGGCACTACCACTACTGTTGCACTGCATAAGGGGCACTACCACTAGTAGGGGCACTGTATAAGGAGCACCACCACTACTAGGGGCACTGCAGAAGGGGCATCACTACTGGGGGCACTGCAAAAGTGGCACCACTATTGGGGGCACTGAATAAGAGACACTATCACTGTGGGCACTGCATAAGGGGCACTACAACTACTGGGGGCACTGCATAAGGCAATGCATATCAGGCACTACCACTGTGGGCACTGCATAAGGCAATGCATATCAGGCACTATCGCTGTGGGCACTGCATAAGGGGCGCTACCACTGTGTGCACTGCATAAGGGGCACTACCACTACTGGGGGCACTGCATAAGGGGCACCACTACTGAGGGCACTGCATAATGGGCACTATCACTACTGTGGGCACTGCATAAGGGGTACCACTACTGGGGGCATTGCATAAGGGGCACTACTGCTGTGGGCATTATGCGTAAGGGGCACTACAACTGTGGGCATTTGTGTATAAGGGGCACAAATGTGGGCATTGTGTAAAAGGGGCACTGCCGCGCCCCTTTCTATTGAGACCACACCTTTTTTAAATAAAAAGCGCAGGGGGGGTGGGTTCCACCAGTTTAAGCACTGCCTATACCCATGTCCCTCTTCTATCCTTCTCTCATGAATGCCTCATAAAATTGTTATCCATTTCCAAATATATTTCAGCGTAATAAAATGAAAATGTTGAGGTTTTATGATTGCTTTTAAAAATTAGAAGTCAATTGATAGAAAAGACCGTGCTGGTCCCAAACTGATTACCGAGCGGATTAGTCACAGTTAGCTGACCACATTAAAGACAGCTTTAAATGCCCTCATGAGTTTTAAGTTTCTGTTGGATATTTAGGCTTTTAATTAGGACAGCGCAAGTAGGGAGAAGATAGAGAAATTAATGAGATCCATTTCTTGCTCCTTGACATTTCTTCAGTAGACTTGGAAAAATATTTTAAAAGGCATGTCACACATTTAGCATTTGCTATTTCCAGCTTGTCTGACTTGTACTTGTAGATCTACAAAAGTAATTTTGTCTAAAGTAATAAGGTTACTCATTGGCATTAAAGAATATGAAAGGATATGTTTAGATAGATAGAGAGTGAGAGAGAGTGTGTGAGAGAGAGAGTGGCAAGGTCAGGGTAAGGGTGCAAGAACTTGCATTCAGTAATCACAGTGCCTCTCAATAGGCCTTTGATCTGTTCACCAGGCAGTGAGCGAATGACTACATAGACTGACACACCCTTTTATCAGCCTCTCAGGTGGTCTGGCAATCAGTGCTGCTTATCAGCTTCTGTCTACCAGACAGAAGCTAAAAACTTGGTCTTATATACAGTATCTCCTCTTGACAACCTATTCAGTGTTTTGTCATAATAGATAGATAGATAGATAGATAGATAGATAGATAGATAGATAGATAGATAGATAGATAGATAGATAGATAGACAGATAAATTCCTAAACTAACTGTGAATCTTTATTATTTGTATTATTATTAAAAATGTTATTAACATTTAGTCATATATCATCAGCATATTTTGCGGTGCCTTAGAATTGAGAACAAACACAGTAATAAAACATAACTCGGTATTGACAGACAATATGGTAAGAGGGACATTCTCACAAATGTACACATTCCAATTTCCTTCATCTATGCTATCTGGTAAACGTTAGCTAGGGGTGGCCATTGACCATAGATGATTAATAGAGATCGATGGTCTGACACCAACGGCAACTAGTTTTACAATTACTGAACATGGGCTACGGAGGACGGCAGTCGTGGTCTGCTCATGCATAGGAGTGGTTAAAAGCCCACCCATCATCCATAGTTAACCCATCAATGGTCATCCCTACCGTCAGCAAGATTCAGTTGTACTCGAATGGCTATATTTACTAAGGTGCGGGTTCTTAGAAGTGGAGATGTTGTCCATAGCAACCAATCTGATTCTACTTTACAGTTATCTAGCACCTTCTAGAAGATAATAGCTAGAATCTGATTTGTTGTGCTATGGGCAACATCTCCACTCCTAAAAACCCGCACTTTAGTAAATATACCCCTAATGCTGCGTACACACTGAACGATATCGTTATATTGTCCTGTTTCTGGCAAACTCAAACGATCAAGCGATGGTTGATGCACGGGCAGGAATGGTCGATATAGATATCGACCATCGCCCCTGCATGCAGGCCAACATGGTCGATATCGACCATGTTCGCTTGTTTACTATAGGGACTCGCGTTATAGTAGTTGGGGGGTTGCTGCATGTGCTGGATGTCCGATCCAGCACATGCAAGACGATCAGACAATGATCGTCTGATCGTTAAGTCGCTCTGTGTGTACGGAGCTTTAGACTAGTGCAAATACACTCACCAACTCACACACCCACAATTAGTATTCTATTTAATCTCATACCAGTCTTGGGCTGAATAGTGACTGTATAATGCAGTGGATCATTAACTTACCTTAAAGTGACCAGTGGTTTTTGGTAAGGCTAATGCGCAACCTCCTTACCATTTCAGTTGGTGTTATAGCAACATTTTGATTATAAAACCAGTCTAAATATCACATGTAGTAAATACAGCATTAGTCTATTAAATAAATGAACTTGCTGTGCAAGCCAACTGTACTGAAACTTTAATTATGTGTCATGTTTATTGCTAAACAAAATGATAATTCAATGTGCTGTTGGTATCATCTGTAAAGTTAACATAAGGATTATACAGTATGAGACAGCTTCATTAACTAATGGCAGCTTTTGCACTAACCTGAGAAATATAGATACTGTTTTGCACAATATATCAGTTTATCTTTTGAAATTCAAAATGACCAGTCTGGTATAACTAGACTACTTTCTCTTACCCTTTCTGCCTTCAGTCTATGGGGGGGAATGTAATAGTGTCCAAGTTCTAAAATTGTGAGAGTTTGCTGCTAAAAACATAGAAGTTTGCAGTCATCATGCAAACGCGCATAAAACTCACATCAAACTTTCTTGCCCCAACAAAACATGCCATCCAGATGTTACTCATGTTAAATATACAACTCGCACAATGTAATAGGGTGCGAGTTGTAAACTCACACAGAACGAGAAAAAATAAACTAATTTAAGGCTAGCGAGTTTAGCCTCAGCAGCAGTGTGTTTGACAGAAGTCTGCACAGATCAGTGAGATCCGTGCAGGCTTCTGTGTGTTAAAAGTGACTGAAAGGGAAATACGTGGGACAAAATTAGTAATGGTCCGCTGTATTTTCCACAGCCAGCACCGGGCTCTAACCAGCAGGGGTGTAATGACACAGCAGCAGGACACACTTCACAGGGTCCCCCTGCCAAAGCATTCACAACCCCTAGTGGCAAACGCAGGATTTTGAAAGGGGAGGTTTCCAAATCCTTGGTTGCCGAGCCAATGAAAAAACATCTAGCCACAAATAACAGATAGATAGATCGATCGATAGAAGCAGCTTACACCGGATTTAAGACCACTACAGTAAAATATACCACTCAGCCTATGAAGGGGTACACACACCTCTACCACTAAAAAACATGAATGCAGCAGGCAAATAAATGCAGCAAGTATAACTTATTAAAGACCCTCTCCCTCAGTAGTGCCCCTTATACAGTGCCCCCAGTAGTGTTCCCACTATGCAGTGCCCCTCATAGTGCCCCCAGTGGTGCCCCTTATGCAGTGCCCCCAGTAGTGCCCCATATACAGTGCCCCCTGTAGTGGTCCCCCTATGCCGTGCCCCTTATACAGTGCCCTCAGTAGTGCCCCTTATACAGTGTCCACAGTAGTGGTCCACCTAAAAAATTGCCCCCAGTAGTGCCCCTTACACAGCGCCCCCAGTAGTGCTCCATATACAGTACACCCCTATGTAGTGCCCCCAGTAGTAGTCCCCCTATGCAGTGTGCAGTGCCCCTTATACAGTGCCCCCAGTAGTGATCCCCCTATGCAGTGCCCCCAGTAGTGGTCCCCCCTATGTAGTGCCCCCATTAGTGGTCCCTCTATGCAGTGGCCCCAGTAGTGCCTCTTATACAGTGCCCTCAGTAGTGCCCCTTATACAGTGCCCACAGTAGTGGTCCACCCTATGAAGTGCCCCTTATGCAGTGCCCCCAGTAGTAGTCCCCCTTATGCAGTGCCCCCAGTAGTGGTCCCTCTATGCATTGTCCCCAGTAGTGCCCCTTATACAGTGCCCCCAGTAGGGCCGTCCCTATGCAGTACCCCCAGTAGTGCCCCTTATATAGTGCCTCCAGTAGTAGTCCACCCCTATGCAGTGCACCTTACATATATAGGATAAAGACACAAAAAAACCCCCTCTTACCTGAATCCCCACACCTGCCACTGTCCGCTCCTCCATCCTCCCGGCCCACTCTGCACTATGGGAGAGACGTCATGAATTCGCAATTTTTTTTCCACCTTATTTAAAACCAGCACTGGCCCTGCAGCCAGGTTCTGGTTCCTAAATTACGAGGGAACCCTACTCGTTTTGTTCCTCGTCATTTTTGGAACCAGGACTGGCTGACCAGTCCGGGGTTAGTTATGCTTTTTGGAGGGGACCCCATGTAATTTTTAAAAAATATTTAACCCTTCTTTAACAGGTTGATCACACAAGCAGCCTTCACATATCTCACTGATATGTGCAGGCTGCTTGTTCGGGAGAGTTTTGCAGAGAGAAAACACTGCAATCTCGGGTGAGTAATCTCATCTGAACTTGCAACTCGGGGGAGAAATCTCGATCTGCTTCACCATCGGAAAACACCCTTTCAGCTAAACACAATTTGTGAGTTTAAAAACGGGAAAATCACCCGAGTTTCGGCGATGCAAATCGAGTTTAATAAAAAACAAACTCGCTCAGACTCGAATCTTAGTAAATTTACCCCAAAGCATATACTGAAATTACAGTTCAATACACATTACTCTTTTATTATGTTGAAAAGTATTTATATACTGTATGCCTAAAAGTATACATGAAGCTGAAATATAATTATTTACTACAGGTCTTTGGTTGTATACCATTCTGTGATTTTTCAGTGTCCTACTCTTTAGCTAACACACTCTACCTATAAATAGCTGAGACGTATGGCAAAGAGGTTAATATATCACTCTATTTTTACGATCTGATTTTGGCCCAGCACATACTAAGAATGTTATGTAATTTAAGACCTGTTAAAGTTATTTTTGGATATTACAAACACACACATAAGAGTTCTATTTTCTGTTTCACAGGTTTTTTTGTTTGTTCCTGATTCATAAGTTGAACACATGTTGGCCTGGTCCTGGGGTGGCAGAGTAACAGGGATGACTGGTTGATGCTAATTTTATTATTCTCACGTTTTTCTTCTTCTGCCCACAGTCATAAACACTCATTTATTGTTATAATTATTGGTAAAATACATTTATACCTTTCATAGAGAAGGGACATGGTGAAGATTAGAACAATAGTGTTTTGTGGCCATGGGAGGCAGAAAGACTGGGGGCGGGATGTACTAAAGCGGAAAATGCGGTAAAACCCCCGAAAATGCAGTTTTCGGGATTTTACTGCATCTTCCGTATGTATTAAGTACCGGAATGCATCGCTTTGTCCTGGTGGGCAACTACATCTTCGGGCTTCATTACGGGATGCTTCCCCTGAGAGGGATCCAATTGAATCCCTCCCAGCCCCCCTCCCCCGCGGCCTTCTGCGTATGCGCAGAAGGACATCAGAGGGACTTCTGGGTGTTGTGATATTCTATGTACATACCGCGGTAATCAACCACAGTATGTACCCAATGAGTGTCAGGATGTACTGCGTCGTCGATGTGATGCTTAGTACATCCCGCTCTGGCGGAGGATTTGCACACGGTTTCAGTAAAGGGTTTTTTCATAATATAAATACCCCAAATTTGCAAGCACCAGGGATTTAAGAATAATTGTCCATTGGTATGTCATCTTCACCCAAAGCACTATACAATGGACTGTCTACTTAAGGATTCTAACTCCAATGGATCCGGGAAATGATGTGGTTTTAAGGAAATAAATGCACTTTGGAAATGTAGGTGCCTGATGGCAGAATCAGTAATAGATGCACTTTGGAAATACAGATTACAGATGGCAGAATCAGTATTAGATGCACTTTGGAAATACAGATTACTGATGGTAGAATTAGCTGTAGCTGCACTTAGCAAACGCAGATTGCTGGAAGCAGGATCAGATACAAGAACTAGAACAGGACAGCAAGCCACTGCAGCCAGGAGACAGAAGACTGATCTTCAGATGAAGAGAGTTCTGACATCGAACATGCCAGCAGAGGAGGTTTAAATGGGGTGTTCCCAGCACTTATTAGTCAGACAGGTAATGTGAGCGGAACTCTCGGAATCTGGTAGGCTGACAGTGGCGTAACTACTGCCCCCGCAGCACCCGCGGTTGCTTGGAGGCGCTGGGTAGCTTGGGGGCGACAGGGGCAGTAGTAGTAACTACGGAGGGTGCATGGGGTGCGGTACACCCCCTGCACCCTCCATCTGCCGGGCGCCCGGCTCCTATTCAAACCCCTGCTCCCTCCGTCTTCCGGGTCCCGCAGAGCACTATGGGAGTGACGTAATGACGTCACTCCCATAGTGCCGAGGAGCGGACGCCGGGGTATGGACGGCAGCAGCACTGGAGCGGGGATAAAGGTAAGTGTTTGTGTTTTTTTCTTTTGTGTGTGTGTGTTTGTTTGTGTGCGTGCGGAAGGGGGGAGCAACTACAGGCGGCTAACTACAGGCGGCTAACTACAGGAGGCTAACTACAGGGGGCTAACTACAGGGGGCTAACTACAGGCGGCTAACTACAGGGGGCTAACTACAGGGTGCTAACTACAGGTGGCTAACTACTAGAAGGGGCACTACAGGGGGCTAACTACTAGAAGAGGCACTACAGGGGGCCCTGCATAATGAGCACTACTACAGGGGGCACTACTTTAATGGGCACTAGAACAGGGAGCCCTGCATAATGGGCACTACTACAGGGGGCATTGCATAAGGGGCACTACTACAGGGGGCATTGCATAATGGGCACTACAACAGGGGACATTGCATAAGGGGCACTACTACATGGGCATTGCATAATGGGCACTACTACAGGGGACATTGCATAATGGGCACTACTACAGGGGACATTGCAAAAGGGGCACTACTACAGGGGGCATTGCATAAGGGGCACTACTACAGGGGGCATTGCATAAGGGGCACTAGTATAGGGGGCATTGCATTTTGGGGCACAACTACAGGGGGCACTGTATAAGGGGCACTATGTTCCCAATAATCTGGTTCTACACGGACATAAAAACTGTGCAACCTGTCTTGAGCTGAGGTGACGGACTGGCAGGAGCAGAAAGGAGGGTTGGTGAAGTAGATCTGTCAGGGTGGGATGTAGTGGGCATTACTGTTTGGCATAATGTGTATTTGGCATTACTGTGTGCACAATGTGCTATTAGGGGCATTACTGTGTGGAATAATGTGTAAGGGGCATTACTGTGTGGCATAATGTGTTGTATGTGGCATTACAGTGTGGCATAATGTGAAATAGGGGCATTACAGCATGGCATAAATTTGTTATAAACGCTTTACTGTATGTCATTATGTGTTATATGTGGCATTATTGTGTGGAATGTGTAAGGGGCATTGCTGTGTGGCATAATGTGTTGTAAGGGGCACTCTGGTGTGGCATAATGTGTTGTAAGGGGCATTCCGCTGTGGCATACTGTGTTATAAGTGGCATTACTTAGTGTGTCATAATGTGTAAGGCACGTTGCTGTATCATGTAACCCCACACCTTAAACGTAGTCTTTGGGTGTGTTTAATCTTTGGGCGCCTGAAACTTTTTTGGCATGGGGGAGCAAAATTTATAGTTACGCCACTGTAGGCTGATGTAGTCACATGAATGAAATCAAAATGGTGGTGCCCATTCTCTGCAGCAGGACAACGACTACGAACTATCTTCAGCGTAACGAAGAACAAAGAGTCCTGAAAGTGATGATATGCCCCCACAGAGCCCTGATCTCAACATTATCAAGTCTTTCTGGGATTACATGAAGGAACAGATGGATTTGAGCAAGTCTACATCCACAGATCATCTGTGGTTAGTTCTCCAAGATGTTCGGAACAACCTTCCTGTCAAGTTCCTTCAAAAACTGTGTGCAAGTGTACCTAGAAGAATTGATGCTGCTTTGAAGGCAAAGGGTGGTCACACCAAATATTAATTTGATTTAGATTTATCTTCTGTTCATTCACTTTGCATTTTGTTAATTGATAAAAATAAACTATTAACACTTCTATTTTTGAAAGCATTCTTACTTTTTCCACACCTGCCTAAAACATTTGCACATTCCTGTATATATATCATAAAGACAATAAAATCAAGAATAAAAATAAAAATATGACCTCATTTATCAGGTAATGGCAATTGGCAATGTATTTCGCGGATCAAATGGTTCCCTTCCTCAGGCAATCAAGACTAGTCAAGATGACAAATGGAAAATAAATGGAAACATACAGTAATGGTCAGATGTCGGGAAACCAAACACAAAATGCACAAGGACCAACAGGACAACTCAACTACTGAGCACTGAGCACTTCTGTCATCATTTGAAAGCTAAACTATGGTCCACAAACACATTCCAATCAATTATAATTAGCACTAACCAAAGTTTTCAGTGATCTATCCTTTAAAGCTTTATGGTGCATAGATTGTAAGCTTGCGAGCAGGGCCTTCCTACCTATACATCTGTCTGTTATTACCCAGTTTTGTTCTATTAATGTTCCAATTGTAAAGCGTGACGGAATATGCTAAGCTATATAAGAAACTGTTAATAAATAAATACACACGGTTAGATTTTCTGTCAGATAGCTCAATGTGATGGCTGCTGTGCTGTCTCAGACCCCCCCCCCCCCAGCCGCAGCTATTTGTCTTGATGAGCCGGGGTGCTTCAGGGACATGATGTATTTGAGCTCCGCCCCCCAGTGAAAAGCTGCTCCTGGTGTCGGGCTGCGATTGGCTTCCTCTCGCTGGCTGTTGCTCTGGACGAGTGCAGATGCGTGAAGGCGGATGAGGAGGTGATGTTAGTGCTGGAGCCAGCGTAGGACTTTCAGCCAAGGACACTGCTACCCATAACTCCGCGGTGGCCGGCCCCTTTAGTATCTGGGACCGGGAGCATTATGTAAGTTCCCAGGGTAGCGAGAGACTCTGCTGTGAGTCGGGAGTCTCGCGCAGTATGTTCTAAGGAAGCTCCGTTAGCTCAGCTTCTACTGGTGTCGGGGAGCAGGGGCCAGCACAGGGCGTCCTATCAATGAGTAACAGCCCTGGTATATGGTATAAAATAAAAAGGGGGAGATGTACTAAGCTCTGTACTAAGCTCTGGAGAGTGATAAAGTGGAGAGAGATAAAGTACCAACCAAACAGCTCCTAACTGTCAATTTACAGTTTGAGCATAAGAGTTTGCCATAAAATGCTGATGGGAAATATATGTGAAAAATTCATTTGTAATACAGCAAGGCTAAGTGGTTTGAATACTTTAGTAAAGCAATGGGTCAGGTTCTGAGTTGGGAGTAACTTTGCACCTAGAACAAACCATATTGCAATGCAAGGGGTGGAAATACATTTGTTGTTTTTGCTTTTGGGGTAAATACTGGCTGCTTTTGTAGGACCACAAATGCTGGACAGCTTTATTTTGTCACTGCAATTTAAATTTCAGTTTGGACCCACCCCTCCCACATCTAAATCACTCTGCACATCTTACATCTGCTGCGTTAGCGTGCATCCCTGAATCAGGCTCTCATTCTGCAGGTCCAACACTATATAGCTCATCTCGTATCACACTTACATTCATGCACCACTTTCATAAGAGACCGGACTGTTTTCCCACCTTTCACTTTTATTATTAGGACAGTGAGCTCAACTGCTAATTGGCTGAGCCCCAGGGCCCTCTTTCTGTGCCATTACAATGTTATGTGTTTGTGGCATGCGGGGACCAGGGTGATAAAACGTTGCGAGCTGAGGAGATCATATTCTGTGAGTTCATAAATGTCAACCATTTTGTTCTCTTGCCAGTTTGATCTATAACCGCCAGGGCTGTTGAGGAACACAGTATTCACATTGTTTTTCAATTGAGTTATATTGTGTTAGTAAATTGAATTCTGCAGTATACAGCATACGAGCATACAATGTTTCATTAATTGCTCCATTGTGAAAATGTTTCCTCATTGAGTCTTGTTTTCTCTCGGCTCCGAATGTTTCAGAATGGAGGAGGAAACAATCCGGCATAATGCAATTTGGATTTTAAATTGCCAGAAAAGCAATTAGAAGCAACACAGAGTCACAGGAAAATATACAATGTATTCATTCAATGTGACTGTATGTATTAAAGGATCAAGGCTTCTAGACATGTCTTTCTGGGACACTTTCTTGAGTAATACTATATGTAACAACTCATAATAAATATCCACCAATAAAGAAAATGCTCTGTTACGAAAACATGCACGTTTTTGTGTTTAAATAAATTTTTACTTGCCTAATTCTAAGTAATGTATTGTACATTATGTAATGGTGTGTGAGTTGTAGGCATCGTCACGATTGTAAATATTTAACCCATAAATTTTACATTTCAATTATTGCCGATTGAAATCCATGGACTAAGGCCCTGTTTCAGAGTCATACGCTGTGGCGATATTTTTGTAGTTGAGCGATTGTCGGTAAACGTGCATGCGTCTAAGGGCTGTATTCAATTTGAGGTGAAAAGTTCATTATTTTCGCCTGTTTCAATTATCCCCTTATTCATTTGCCGGAGCGAAAAGTCTTTGTTAAAAAATTGGGATATGTTTTCACCATGTAATACGCGCCCGATACTTTATCCCTGAAAAACCTGCGATGATGACGAAAAGTCCGACCTCTTGACATTTCACCATCAAATTGAATACGGCTCTAAGTCGCACTGCGAATGCATCAAGGTACATTACCATAGTCGCTCACAGCAACTATTTACTCGCAGTGTGATTGACAGTCAGAGAGCGTTTGGGGGAGGTAATGGGGATCGGCAGTCAAGAGTGCAGGAGCGTCACGACCATTTCGGGGGGTGTCGTATCCCGCATCTTCAATCCCGTACGCAAGAATAATAGCTCCGGCGTCTCAGTTCCCGTGTCATCCTGCGCGACCATTACTGATGAGGCCGATAATCAACGGATCCGAATTCGATGCTGCGTCTTTGTAATTATACACTTGGATTTGCAAATCCGCGGATGGGCGTCTCAATACATTCCTCGACATTTGCATATTTCCGCACATTCACGTACACAGATGTAGCAGCGGCGGCATCAGCATACAGCTCTGAATCGCCAGATCACGACGGTGCTTCAGCTCGCAGATTATTATTTATGGGTCTATTGCTTGTTTCCATATGTGTCTTTTTTTATTATTTCTGTGTCCAAAATGTCTGCAACAGCAAAGTCATGTGCGTACTGTAGCTGTACTACTGCACACACTGTAATATTGCAATCTGCAGTTATCATGTCTTGTCGTGTGAATAAATGACTCACTGATTTATAGCATTAAACTATTCAGGTCTTTGCATACACAAAGGGATAATGGAGGCGCATGCGCATTACTTGAATTCTATGGGATTTTGAAAAGGAGTGTATGACATCACAAAATGACATACAGTATGTTGTTTCCATTGTCACAGAAATATATAACGAGTGCCATAATAAGAAAAATGACAAAGACAAGAGTAAATGAAGGCAATCACCATATTAATGTCCTCGTTAATGGCTTTGTCTGTGAACCTGTCTGGACGGTCGCATACCTAATGTGCTGCCATATCCCTGCTTTAATCAGCTCTCATTTAAAAGTCGTTGAAATTAATTGGTGATAAAAGATGATATTATGCTATAAGTGAGTGCAATTAAACATGAGCCTAGGAAATTTGTATTATATTATAGACAATTACATGTTCTAATGGCCCCTTCTGGAACAATGCAAGTTCTGAAAGTCATCGTACACAGAGGGAGACACACCCTGTTTATTTCTACTGTATAGTTTATTTGTATTTTCCTATAAATGATTAGTAGAATATTTGTAAATAAAGTATTTGTGCATAGACCATACTTTTTACGCATATGTGTTTTTGTGGTCTGCTTTTCTGGAATTAAATGTAATGGTGCCCCTAGTGGCTATCTTATACAAATAAAATGAGGATGATTTCGGGGGATACCCGCAAAATATAAGTATATCCTCGATGTATTACAGGGATTCTGCAGCAGGTTTCTATGGGGGCTGTTATATTGTGAGATTTGCCAAGCTTGGTCCCATAAGATAATGCCATCTTATGATGACATTAGCCATTGCATATTGCAGTGTTTCCCAACCTCGGTCCTCAAGACACACTAACAGTCCAGGTTTTCGTGATATCCAGGTTTGAGCACAGATGGTTAAATCAAAATAACTGAGGTACTAATTAAGTCTCCTGTGCTCAAGTATGGCTATCCTCAAAACCTGGACTGTTAGTGTGCCTTGAGGACCGTGGTTGGGAATCCCTGGCATATTGCATAATTTACCAGGAGATGGATCCTCCAGATCCCTCCCCAGTAACAGCCACTTACTCATGCACTGTCTGATGACCTATTGGAGGCCCTGTCCCTGGATAAGATAAATTCTAATTATCTGGTCTAAAACCCGATGATTGATAAATGGACCGCATAATAACATAATAGATGAGTTGGATGCAGCTGCATGTGAATTTGCGTCTAGCCCAGGGCCGTAAGTAGGGCAGTGCGACCAGTGCCATGGCACACGGCACCGCAGGGCAGGGGGTGCTGTTTTGGCCTGTACATTTTCCTGTTTATTATCATTGTCACTTGTAGCTTCCTCTTCTTTTATCCCCGGCATCTCCTGGCCTCCCCTATCTCATCCCTGGCCCTTCACCATGAGGCCATGGCACGTTTTCAGGTGCACTATCTTATGTCCCTATTTTAAAAAGTGGGGGGGGGCAATGCTCTCTCTGGCACAGGGCACCAAAAAAGTCTAGTTACGGCTCTGGTCCAGCCGTGGCAGCCTGTGGACTAAGACATGCTAAATTTGCTTTGTGCATATTTGTTGGACTATATGCACCCTTTTTGCACTGCCCACTGCTTTTTTGCGTCCAAGCTGCAGTCGTCATCTTTAAAATCTGTATTTGCCCCATCCCCTTGCAGGGTGCACAAGATCCGCCTGAAACAATGCATTTTTGTTTTAAACTTTTTTTTTGTCCTACTTCGGTGAATCTGCTGAACAATAATTTAATGCAGTAGGAAAACTTATACTCAGCGGAGGGAGCACAGTTGAGATTTGAAAACTACGGCAGTATATCACAAGACAATCTAGGAAATTAGAATTTCAGATGACTATAGTATTGTGTGGAATTAAATAAATTACTTTGTTCATACCTATTGTACCAATCAGATAACTATTTTGTAAAGGGGAGTGTTTCACACGCAATAGGCAATGTCTCCTTGGGTGCCAAACAATTAACACTATAAGCCCCCAAATAATTTTGGTGTGTCACCATCATTATATCCTATACAGCTATTTACAAAAGTGATAGAGGGTTACTAAAAATTGTAGCCATTGGTGTTGGTTTTGAAGTTATTTTGCTTAAGTTAGGTTGATCGTTTGTAGTTTGGAGATGAGGACATGGTGCAGAATTTTGTACTGTTATTCAGTTTTGAGCAGGACTAAAGGGGGTATTCATGAAATCTTGGAGAGAGATAAAGTACCAACCAACAAGCTCCTAACTGTCACTTTACAAGCTTTGTTTGAAAAATGACAGTTAGGGGCTGAGTGGTTGGTACTTTACCTTTCACAATATTATCTTTCTTCCACAGACACATGGATTCCAGGTAACATTCTCCCCATTCTGCCGACTTCTCTGGGAAACGGGTGGGATGCGGGAGAAGTTCCTACTCTTCTGGGGGTGCAGGGGGCCCAGGCTTTGCTGGGAATGCAGGCCACACTTGGACTGTCCAGTTTGGAGAGGGTCTAGCACACCGAAAAAGTCTCCTCCATGAGGGAAGTAGGGGGATCAGAAGGGGAAGAGCAGCACGGAGTAAGTAGGTGGAGTGATATTCCTCAAAACATCCTCATGTGCCAAGGGGTGCCTACGCCTTCAAAAGATCTTTAGTGCCTATTGTTGTTCTTTTTTTGTTCTATATTAAATATCCAGACTTTTACATATTGTAGAAATACGTTAGTGAATATTCCAGACCTTAAGAGGTGGTCATGAATTATTGTTACTGCTAAGCAGCTGGTTGGCCGAGCACCACCATTATACACATGAAGTTTATATAGCAGGTATAACATTATAAAGAAAGGTCAAATTACATACTGGGGGCCTGTATCTTTAAACAAGCTGTAGTTTTTCTTTCCTGAATGTTATACAATGTTGGAAGTACTACCTTACAAGCTAATCAAAAATTAACAGCTGACTGGAACTTTTGTAAAGCTTTTAACCCTTCCTGAAGTGGGCTTAAATGAATAAATGAAGCACTATTACTGTATGGTGTCTGACCAAAGGATGCGTTTTTGAGGCTCTTTTAAAACTATCGAGGGAATACAATTTAACATGATGGACGCAATTTTCCTTTCTGGACCGGCTAAATGCAACTAAATGCGTCCATCTACATGGCAAGCTTTTCCCCACAGTCTATACAAGTTCTCCACAAAATTGGTACACACTATATGATTTATTGGACAATCTTGTGATCCGCAACATATTGCAATGATCAGGGGCGTTTCTAGAGAGGAGGAGGCCCGTGTGCAGTCTCTGTCATGGGCCCCCTCCCCTCCGTCCCGCGGCCGGCTGCGGACTTATAGACTCTGGACACTAGAGTGTGCCCAGAGTCTATATCGCATGCACAGGTCACCGGGAAAATGGCCACAGCGGCCATTTTCCAGCTGCTTTTTATAGGCGCAGACACCGGAGCCGACGTGGGACTCCGGAGAGGTAAGTTTTATGGGTGCAGGGTGTGCGGTGCGGTGCCCTAACTGGACCCAGGGGCCCGTATGCACCACACACCCTGCACCCATTATAAATACGCCCCTGGCAATGATCATCGTATAGTGTGCAGGGGCACCCAGAGGCGAAGGGGGGGAGCGGATACTAATTAACCAGTCCCGGCTTGTTGAAGGAGCCCGTCGGGATCCGCCACTGACTCTATCCCTCCCTTGTTACCTGACAGTGACAGCAGCCTCTCTCCTCAGCCCAGTACACGCTGTGCTGCAGTGGGCCCACAGAGGCTGCTACCGGCGAGCAGCAGCAGTCTCCCCCACTGATCTCTCCCCCCTGGAATACTTTTTTTTATTTTTCAAAATTATTTTGGTAGGGGACATGTCCACGCCTCCATGATTAGGCAATACAGTAGCCGGGCCCGGCACTGATAATGTTTATGGGTAAATCCATTTGATGAACTGGGTGGTTGCATCGTTCCATCTGTTGTGCTACACATCACATGGGACGATGATATGGAATACATGGTGTTGTTACATAATGCATGTAGCGATATATCGCGTTGTCGTACGATGCATCGTGTAGTGTGTATGGGGATGCGATACATCATTACATCATATCACAGAATTGCTTAGTCATTCTGCCGTTTAGCTGTGTACCAAGCTGAAGATCTGTGCAATTATTGGAATCACACTCCTGTGGCACAGGCTTTTTAACAACGCCTCGTTATAACGCAGAATACCTTTTATACAACTTGTGTATGTGTTTACTTCATCCATGGCCATTTTTAGAGCACTAGGCACCATCTAGCTGAACGTAGGCACAATTACATGAAATACTAAGTAATCCCAAAACTTGTGTATGACCTACAGTGAAATATTTTATTTGTTATTTGAGGCTGGCGTCAAGTGAATGAACGATAATTACCCTCTGGTTGCCCAAAGTCCAATAACCATAGGTAGACAGGAGATAGGTAATATACCATGCGAACAAAGGGAAATAGATTTTTTTTCTATGTTAAATCTCCTCTGAGTCTTCAGAACTGGACTTGTGACCTTCGTTTACAGGCCTGGCGATTGTCCCCGGCCAATATATAAGCTGCAAGGGAAACACATGTCACGTCCCCAGCTTCCTGCGTTCATCTGAGCACAGATTGTCAGCCATCTGCCTGGCAAATGCAAAGGGAAAGTGGCAGAAAGCAGGGAAGGACGTTTCATCTGTGGTGTTAGATTGCTGTGTGAGATCCTTGCTGTGATTCTTGTGAGAGATCCGGGGTCAGTCACCTGAAATAGATCTATATGTTTTGTTAGGCAGAGATGCACTAAGTACCGTAAGTTATCAGCAGTAACTGGAAGAGGGAGACTATATTATTACTTCATGGCCACTGTTACACAGAGCCTGATTAAGACCCCATGGGGCTCTAAGGCAAGCTACTGCTTCTTTTTAGTATAGGTATTTGTTAATTAATGCAGATGTCACAGTAAAAACTCCTCCATGCCGCTTCCACATATTACTGTTCAAATCTCTTTCTTAGCTTTAACCACTCTTAAACAATTTTCACTGAGTTGTTTTTTTTTTATCTGATGGAGCTCAACAACACTGAGCCCCTAGCTCCTACCGTATATAAAACATTATTCCCCCACACCAGCCTCTACATAATGTTAATAGTCCCCACAGCAGCCTCCACATAACTTGAATACCTATCTACAGTATCAATCATCATGTCATTTTAATCCCCACCTTAAATCATCTACCAATTCTATACCCACCTGTCTGTCTTACATGCGCTATCCACACCAGCTGGTATAGAATGGGCAGGTGATAAGGTAGTTAAGGGATTTGAAGATCTACTGCTCTACTAATATGTGGCTGGCCACCGGGGAGCACAGCAATGCTGGAATCTTGGGCTGCCCAGTGGCTCAGATCACCAGTCCTTTTACACCTCCGAATCAGGACCTCAGTGTATTATATAAACCAATGCAGATAGTGGCAGGAGTCTAGATCCCATGGCGGATGATCTGGCCCCCCCGATTTCAGACCTTACATGGTATGGCTTGCTTGTCACCGAAGATTTATGTGGGGGTCCACATACTTGCCCAATCTCCCCAAATTTGCAAATTTGTTTGAGAGTCTCCCGGGAGAGTGGACAAGTCCACCATATGCCTACAGTACATGAGCAATGTGCCTGTGCAGTTGTTTAACATGAAGCAGAATATGCACCACACTTGCCTAGTCTCTAGGAATGTCCTTGAGATCCCCACATTTTGGAGAGACCTCTCACAGTACATTCCCAGGAGTATAGAATAGCCCTCCGGATACCACCCAGTTCCCTAGTAAGTAGGCAATCCGGGGGTTTCTGAAGCAACTTGCAGAGAATCCACCTCTACCTCTTTATCGAGATCTCCCAAATGGGTGTATTTGAAATGATGCAAGTATGATGTGGGCATGCTGCAATGTACTGTATTTGCATATTGGACAGATAGGCAGACTGGGCCTGAATCTGAGTCGGATGTATCCGCAGACACGGACGGATCTCTTGCATAATGCGCATGCACGAAAGAAAGAAATGGACCATTGTGCATGTACCAGATCAGACTTATACTAATCAGCGGAGGTCACTTCGGTGAACGGATTGATCTGTCTTTTAACGGACTATGCTATCCATGAAATAGGAGTTTCTGGGTGGTAACTGGGCCATGAAAGCAAGTAGATTGCCATGGGTACGGAAAAGCTTCTCAGAATCAGGCCAACCATGCATGACAAATGTGCATCATACTTGCTGACTCCCATGGAACGGCCAGGAGGCTCCCAAATCTCAGGTGCTGCTTCCCAGAAGAGCATTCAAGTCTCCCAGAAGCAGCATTGTCCGCTCGATGCCGCCCACTTTCCGAGTACAGTGATGCGGTTCCTGCTGAATCGCGTCATCATAGCCACGTCCCATCGCTTTACAATGTCAGTAGTCTCGGCATTGTAAAGCGGGGGGGGGGGATGAAATGATGTGATTGTGCCATCACGCCCCCGCACCACCCCTCTTTGCAGAGCCACACCCCCTGCGCGGTCAGCCAGAAAGTTGGCAACTCTGATGTGCATCTGCAATTTTCTCCTCTGTAATTACTGCCAATGATTAATGTCAGACAGAGCCGGTCCTAGCCAATTTAGTGCCCTAGGCAAAATTTGGGCTGGTGCCCCCCAGCAGATAATCCCATATATATGATTAATTATATATATGTATACTTATATATTTGTGTCAAAGGCCAGCACCCCATGCAGCACCTCTCAGACTCTCAGTCAGATGATGATCCATCCAGCAGAAAGCATAGCACCCCTCTGCCCAGTGCCCATCACCAACCCAGGCAGCACCTCTCAGAGTCAGACTCAGTGAGTCAGATCCAGCAGCAAACAGCACCCCTCTATGCCCAGTGCCCACCCTTCTCCCAGCCGGAGCTAAAACAGACTCACTCTTGTCTGGTGGTGGTCAGACCGCCTGTCTCTCCTTCAGCCAGGCCTGGGAGTGGGAGTCAGGACCATCCCTGCTGCAGCGCCTTCTCTTGATGCCTGGATGGGCACTGGACAGCAGCTAATGGAGGCGGAGGCGGAACCATGGGTTGTCACCCAGGACACTGCAAAGGACCATGGGAGGAGTGGCCGCGGCTGGGCATGCGAGCTTCTGACCGCTGCGCTGCCCGATCAGAGCTGAGCTTCCATTGCGGTAGCGGTGGGGAGCCGATAGTCGCTGCGCCTGGACAGCAGCGCAGTCACTATGTCACAGCTGGCAGTTGCAGAACTGTGGGATGTCCGTAAAGCATTCCAGATGCCCTAGGCATTTGCTTAGAATGCCTATGCTCTGATGTCAGAGATATTAATGTTAATATCTCTATAATCCACAGGCCATCATTATGAATAGCATACATGTAGCATGGCCTTAATCTGCATATGAAAACATAGAAAATTAAATGTTGCTAATATTTGTCATAAGCAACAGATACAGTATGTTCCACCCACTTTATAAGAGGAATTATACTGCATACAAAATGACTCAAATGTCCTTCTGGCTTTTTAAATCTGTATTTCCTGTACATATTTATAATTGACATTTTCAGCAGTGTGTTTCCCATACAAGTGATGGCACACCTCTGCCTCTTCTCAGCTCCTTTTGCGCGTGTGTTCGGGTTGTGTGCAGTCTTCTTCCCGATCCTAGTGTATGATGTATGTAATATCTGCAGCTGACAGATGATAAACTCGGGCTGTCAGAAGAACAGCCAGCCATGTAATCACAATGTCGGCGTAATATTGCGCTATGCTTCTGGCATCTTATAAAATAATGAGTTGTCATTTTTGATGCTCTCGTATAAAAATAAAATGAAAAACAAAAACACTTCCTAATTAATAAGAAAAAAATAAAAGTAAATATTTTTGGTTGGCATGTATAGTAGCTGAGGAAGCAGAACTACACAATACCTAATCTACAAATGAATTACAAAAAGTTGGATAGGAAGAGTGTACGCTTTTGTTACCATCAACTGGAAATATGGCAAATGGAAGCAGATATACACAGGTTGGGTCTCCCATATCCAATATGGTTGGGACCAGGGGTATTTTGGATATCGAAATATTCCGTAGTTTGGAATATTTGCATACCATAATTAAATATCTTGGGAATGGGACCCAAATCTAAACACATAAAGCATTTATGTTTTATATACACCTTATACACACAGCCTGCAGGTAATTTTATACAATATTTTCAATAATTTTGTGGCTCAAACAAAGTTTGTGTATGTGATGTTACTGCTTTAGATATGCTTATAATTCAACATTAGTCAGACTGAGTAAGGAACGACAACAGGTGAAACAAAAACTGTTCCATAATAGACGAGCAAAAAGCCTGTCTGATCTTAGATCGGGTGACCAAGTCCGTCTCAGAGACTATGAGAAAGGCATTTGGATGCAGAAAGGTACTGTGCAAGCACAAGTAGCACCAAGATCTTATATTATACGCACAGAGCGTGGAACAGAAGTAAGAAGAAATCGGGTGGATTTAAGATCTCAACCTAACCAACATGAAGACAACATGACTGAAGAATATCCTTCATCTGACATGTATGATAATCTGGATAACGGTGAACAAACCATGATTCAAGAAAGGTCCAACATCGTTGATGAAACACAGACTCTATATAAAAACCCAAAAGAGAAATTCGTAGACCTGAGAGGCTCATTGAAACATGTTTGATGATGTTTTTAGCATATTGCATTGTTGAATTGTTGCACTGAAGGATACAGGGCTTATCTTTAAAGAAAAGAGGATGTGATGTTATTGCATTAGATATGCTTAATTTTTGTAGACACTCCCTTACTTGTAAGTGAAAGCCTGAATCTTTAGTGACGGTCCCTAGGACCATTGGGGATGCTGGGAAGTTGGTGTAGTCTGGTGGACAATATGTCTATAATTTGCAAATGGCTGAATAAAGAAGCATACAGTAGCAGTTGTTACCCATGCTTCAGTGTCCTTATGAATGCATATACAAGCATACAAACAAAACAGTGTACATACTGTATATGAGTTTTATTTGTTTCATATACACCTTATACACAGAGCCTGAAGGTAATTTTATACAATATTTTAATAATATTGTGCCTTAAAAAAAGTTTGTGTACATTGATCCATCAAAAATCAAAGGTTTCATTACCACAGTCATGCTAAAAAAAATCTGTATTTCGGAATATTCCGTATTGAATATTTGGATATGGGAGACTCAACCTGTAGTGATAACAAATAAGGGGCCAGTTTTGGACAATGTTTACTTAAAGTGGAAATAAATCTATAAAATGATAACTCCCATATACATACTCCAGATGAGCATTATGGACCTGATTCCAGGGGTAGTTTAAGGGACGAAGGGGCCCATATACATCCTCTATGCAGACCCTCCCTTCTCTACTGCTCCAGAGTCTACTGCACATTCGCCGGCCTCCAGGAACATGGCGACCGCAAAATGTTTCCAGTGATTGTTCTACTGTGCCTGCTCAAATATTCCCAGTGATCTCTACAGCATCGGTGCCGGACTCTGGAGAGGTAAGTATAATGCATGGGTGTAATATAGATACTCCACAACTGCAACAAACAGTCTAAGCCAGAGATTCCCAAACTCTGGGTCTCATTCAGACCCGGTCGCAAGCGCTGAGCACTTGCAACCGGTTCGATGTGGACCCACTGGGCGTGCGCACGTCAGAGCCTAAGGCACCCTATAATATAATACATAGAAATCTTAAGTACTTATGGCCACAAATAGCATTGATAAGCAATGCATGCAGGTAGTAAGCCAATTCTGTCCCCCAGTGCCAATGTGTATCAAGTCAAAGCTAATTGGAGAAGCTGAGATCACATAAGATCTAGAACAAAGCCAAAGTAGCTTGGTGGGAAGCGTATAACATTATCATGGAACCTGGATTTTCTCTTTGCTTGATACACTACGAGTAACTTTGTTAAATCTTGCACAAATTATTTGGCTCATTCCATATTTGGGCACTGAATTTGGCACATTTATCCAGTGTAGTTTTGCCTTTACCACTAGATGTGGCAATCTCCACCACAGAGCAAAATTAATTCATCATTGTGGGTTAATTTTCATAGCATAAAGCCAAAGCAGGAAGGCAATACAAATGTCGCAACTCTTGGGTAGGTAATGGATGCAACCCATACTTTGGGGATTGGCGAGACCTATTTCTGAGGTGCGGAGTCTAATGTGCCGGGGATGTTCACGGGAGACCCTCGCTAGAAGGTATAGACTTGGCTGCATCCGACACACAGGTCGCGTATGTAGGTCACGGAGGATAGCCAAGGTCAAAACCAGATTACCAAACGCAGTACCAGGGATCAGACGAAGACAAGAGTGGAACGGTACCAAACACAGTACCAGGGATCAGATGAAGACGAGAGTGGAATGGTACCAAACGCAGTACCAGGGATCAGATGAAGACGAGAGTGGAATGGTACCAAACGCAGTACCAGGGATCAGATGAAGACGAAAGTGGAATGGATAGCAAGTATACACAGAGAACGCTGGAGTAAGGTAATGGAGCCTATACTCTGGCACCTGTCTGTTACCAGAGACTCTGGACCTCATTCAGAGTCGGTCGTTGCGGCCGCACGGTCATACGCCACCGATGTTCGCTAAACTGCGCATGCGTAAAGTTCGCAATGCGCATGCGCAAACTAGTTGCTACGATCAAAAATTTCTCTCTCCTTGAACACAGCCAGGTCGGTAGTTTGAGTGACAGGATGAGGCGTTTGTGGGTGGTAACAAGGGAAGGTGCTTGAAAACGGGGGAGTGGAGATCCGAACGCAGGCGTGCCTAATTATGCGAACGGCGTTTTATGGGAGTGCATAATTAACAAAGTAGTGTCATAGCACACGTGACATGGGAGGTTTTTACACTGACATGATCGTAGAGCTTAAGAGAGGGTATGGTAAACCTTAAGCTCTACGACCATTTCCGATGGTTCCCGATGGTCTCGATTAATCCTTATATGCCCGGAGATGACGTGTAATGCATACGAGAAGGGGGCGTATTTTTTTGTCTTACGGCCGCATACTCCCCTTGGTCGTCCAACTACCGATCCGATATTAAGGACGCAACTTGCGAGTGCATCATTTGCATATCCGGCCCCTTTTCCCTTGCGACCGTGCGGCCGCAAAAACCGACTCTGAATGAACTCCTCACTCTTATAGGGAGGAGTTCAAATCTCAACTTCACATTTGGCGCGTCTGTCCCTTTAAATTTCTCTGCAGGTCGGCACGTGCGCACCTTGGGGAGCCGCGGCTGCCTGCACTTGCAGTCACACAGCAAAGGAAACCAGGTGCGGACGCCACAGCAGCCGTTGCCGGGGACTACCTGCCCACCGCCGACCGAGATTCCAGTGCTACTGGACCCGGTAAGTAATAGCCGGTGTCTGGTGCACTGTACCAACAAACACTGCATCACCAACACATCAACACCTCTGTGACACGGCCTGTTCCCTGCTGAGATTTGATTGGCGCGGAATTCTGCTGCATCTTCAATCAACATAGCTGTAACTGAGAATTCTTTATCGCTGTATCACAATTCTCTGTAACCATTATGCACTTTGTAATATACTGCTGTGTCATTTTTCACCTCCAACCTCCTCCATATACGACTGTCGGTTATCTCGCTCCCTATCTGTGAGATACGCTACCTTTCATAATAGCATTGAAGTCATTCATGGTTGGAAACATTAGTCTAATGTGCAGTCGCATTCTGCAATCCAGGTGCTTTACATGTGTTTCTGTGACATTGGTTCAGTACGGCTGTCTGGCCTAATGCAAAGTGAGATTAGAAGAGAGTAACTACAGCCATTTCGCTTTCCTTTATATAATTGGAAATAATAGTTCAGTCTCTGGAGGGACTCAGATGTTCCTTTTTAGCCAAAGAGCAGGAGATTAGTTTAAAGTTGAGACGAGCTAGAAAAATATTATATTAAATTATTTATTGAAGTAGAGGGTGAATGGTATGATCTTGAATTTCTGTGAATGCAGCTAGATTTCCTGAAAAAATAAATCAGATGTCCCCATATTTCTTAGAAAGTATGCACCACAATGCAAGTCAGCGACTTGGATCAGTAAATAGCAGTAATAAATATAATACCAGGCTTTAGCTGTTTTCTTGCAGTGCCTTAATAACTATTCTCTGTTTCACCTATACAGTATATCACAGAGGGTGAGAGTAAAATGTATTTGTACATAGTGTGGGCCATACTTACCTACTTTTGAAAAAGGATTTCAGGGAGATTGTGAAAGCAACACCTATGAGCGTGACTTTAAAATGGACGTGTACTTGTCCACCTGAAAGGAGTGTCATAAAGTTGACTTACATCCAAATGTAAACAAGACCCAAATCAGCAGTTGTTGCTCAGTAAGATCTACTTGTTGAAAACACACTGATGTGTCGTTGGACCTTATAACTAATGCAGGGAAATGGCACTGATGTTCCCATTTGAATGTATATATATCTTACTAGCGTTTGCCCGCAGCTTCGCTCGCGTGGATGTCTGTTATTGCTCAGTGGAACTCATTTTACAAATACAATAGTGGCATCTAATATTTTTATGTATATTTTATATTGTAGACATTGATCACAAAATGTATTTGTAAACAATATTTGCAGTTTTTCTTTAGGGATTAACACAAAAAGAAGCATGGGGCTACTAACTCATGAGCAAGCCACGTACAGGCTACTTAACCTACAGTAACACTGAAAAGTTGCAAGTAACATGAGTTATGTAGTATTTGTCTTGGTGCGCCATCTACTGGATTGATATGTCTACTGCAACTTCATGAGTCAAGATAAGCTGCCTGACTAGTGCTTAATTATTATTATTATTATTATTTATATGGCGCCGCACAGCGCCTTACAAAGTACATAAACAAATAAGTAACCAGTTACTTACAATACAAAGCAGGACACGGACATGTATAATAAACATTGCTATATTAGTGACCTTAACGCCCACATAAGCAGCCAAGTGTTAGTTGCCCTAGTGGGGAGTAAGAGATAAATTAAATTACAGTACGGAGAAGCACAAGAGGGTAGAGGGCCTTGCTCAAAAGAGCTTACATTTTTTAAGGGAGGGGCAGACAAACAGGAGTGACACAGATGGGGTAGGCGGGGAGGAAGGAAGATGTAGCAGCAAGTTAGGATGAGAGCTGGAAGGCTTTAATGAAGTAGTGGGTCTTAAGAGCTCGTTTGAATGATTGTAGAGAGGTGCAGAGTCTGATGGTTAATATATAGTTGGCTTTTCCTGCAAAATAGATCTTGAGATAAGATATATATATATATATATATATATATATATATGTATGTATTTCTATATTCATACATATATAACTGTTTACATTTGGGGTGTGCAATATATTATATATTGTATAGATATATATATATATATTTATACATATAGTCATTTTGGATTGAGAAGCCTGTGCAAATTAAGATTAAAAAAATGGTCTCCATGGTTCATAAACAGTCACTAAAAGTATATTTGTCCCCCAAAAAATATATTAATATACATCTAGTCATTTTTGGCTTGAGGAGCCTGCACACCGAGTGTCAAGCGTCTGCTTTTTCCTTTATTGCTCCTCTCCCTGTTGTCACAATGAGATAATACATACCTCAGTTTCTTTCTAGGTGACTAAGCTATACAATATACTTTTTGCGTGATGCCGGAACGAACAGACAGACAATCAAAAATTCAGAAGAACATTTTTTTTATCGTCTCCATAGTTCAATACACAGACCCAAGGAGTACATTTCTCCCCAAAAAATTCTATGTACAGACACAACCATTACAACTTTATTATAAGTATAGATTTATTTTTTTCCAAGTATATAACAGTCACATAATGGGGGTAAGGTGCAGTGGAGATTGCTAGACTCTTCAGGGAGTCAGGGAGATTACCACTATTTCAGGGAGTCTCCCTGACAATCAGGGAGAGTTAGCAAGTATGGTGTGGATTTACTATGTATGTATATCATTAAACTTGTATTCTTTTCTTAAAATATTAGTTTTCTGTTTGTTTTAACATTTTATTCTATAATTATATTCAAATATCTAATTGAATTTCAAAATTCACTGTAAACAGTGAGATTTTTAATTAGATCTGAAAGTTTTCAAAGGCTTCCACGGACAAATTGGTTCATTAAAATAAATAAATGATTAGCAGGGATTTTCTTCAAGAAAAATAAAAATGAACGGGCTGCTGCAATTTGCCCTGAGATGAAATAAATGGCGTGCATATTTGGTATTGGATTTTGCTTTGCAGCATCTTGCATCTTTATCTAAGCTCCGTTATCTTGTTAGCTGAAACTACCATATACCATGGCCAGCACTTTGCACATGAAAGCACGTTAATGATTAACAATTCTTTTAGATGTTTTATTCAAAATAATAGTTACATGTATAGATAAATCAATGCAGTAAAGATAAAAATAATTGCTGGGCCATGGGGAACATTTAAAAAGGTTGACCAAGTGGTTGTGTCCGCATTTGGTATGCCAATGGTTCTTGTATTGATTTGAACAATAAAGTGGATACTTGATGTACACACACAACACCTTGGTTTTGCGCTCAACATTCTCGGGAGATGCCATCCGCTAACTAGAAGTTGCCAAATCCAACCTCATCCTACCATTTTTAGAACTAACCCTTTTATTTTTCATCTAAAATACTGCTCAGTCCAGCTTCATTTATGGCTTATGCTAATCATGAGTTAAGGCACATCGGAATTGCCTATACAGGTTGAGTCTCCCATATCCAAATATTCCGAAATACGGAATGTTTTTGGCATGACTGAGATAATGAAACCTTTGATTTTTGATGGTCCAATGTACACAAACTTTGTCTAAGGCACAAATTATTAAAAATATTGCATAAAATTACCTTCAGGATTTGTGTATAAGGTGTATATGAAATATAACTGAATTTCATGTACAGTCAGGTGCATAAATATTGGGACATTGACAGAATTTTCATATTTTGGCCTCTATTCACCACCACAATGGCTTTGAAATGAAACAAACAAGATGTGCTTTACCTGCAGACTTTCTGATTTAATTTGAGGGTAATTACATCCAAATCAGGTGAACGGTGTAGGAATTACAACGGTTTCTATATGTGCCTCCCACTTTATAAGGGGCCAAAAGTAATGGGACTATCAACACAAAAGCTATTTCATGGACAGGTGTGGGCTGTTCCCTCATTATTTCATTATCAATTAAGCAGGTAAAAGGTCTGGAGTTGATTCTAGGTGTGGCATTTGCATTTGGAATCAGTTGCTGTCAACTCTCAATATGAGATCCAAAGAGCTGTCACTATCAGTGAAGCAAGCCATAATTAGGCTGCAAAATCAAAACAAACCCATCAGAGAGATAGCAAAAACATTAGGCGTGGCCAAATAAACTGTTTGGAACATTCTTAAAAAGAAAGAACGCACCGGAGAGCTCAGCAACACCAAAAGACCCGGAAGACCACGGAAAACAACTGTGGTGGATGACATAAGAATGATTTCCCTGGTGAAGAAAAACCCCTTCACAACAGTTGGCCAAATCAAGAACACTCTCCAGGAGGTAGGTGTATATGTGTCATAGTCAACAATCAAGAGAAGACTTCACAAGAGTGAATATAGAGGGTTCACCACAAGATGTAAACCATTAGTGAGCCTCAAAAACAGGAAGACCAGATTAGAGTTTGCCAAACAACATCTAAAAAAGCCATTACAGTTCTGGAACAACATCCTATGGACAGATGAGACAAAGATCAACTTGTACCAGAGTAATGGGAAGAGAAGAGTATGGAGAAGGAAAGGAACTGCTCATGATCCAAAACATACCACCTCATCAGTGAAGCATGGTGGTGGTAGTGTCATGGCGTGGGCATGTATGGCTGCCAATGGAACGGTTCCCTTGTATTTATTGATGATGTGACTGCTGACAAAAGCAGCAGATTGAATTCTGAAGTGTTTCGGGTAATATTATATGCTCATATTCAGTCAAATGCTTCAGAACTCATTGGACGGCGCTTCACAGTGCAGATGGACAATGACCCGAAACATACTGCAAAAGCAACCAAAGAGTTTTTTAAGGCTAAAAAGTGGAATGTTACGCAATGGCAAAGTCAATCCCCTGACCTGAATCCGATTGAGCATGCATTTCACTTGATGAAGACAAAACTGAAGGGAAAATGCCCCAAGAACAAGCAGGAACTGAAGACATTTGCAGTAGAGGCCTGGCAGAGCATCACCAGGGATAAAACCCAGCGTCTGGTGATGTCTATGCGTTCCAGACTTCAGGCTGTAATTGCCTGCAAAGGATTTGCAACAAAGTATTAAAAAGTGAAAGTTAGATTTAGGATTGTTTAGTTTGTCCCATTACTTTTGGCCCCTTAAAAAGTGGGAGGCACATATAGAAACCTTTGTAATTCCTACACCGTTCACCTGATTTGGATGTAATTACCCTCAAATTAAATCTGAAAGTCTGCAGTGAAAGCACATCTTGTTTGTTTCATTTCAAAGCCATTGTGGTGGTGAATAGAGGCCAAAATATGAAAATTCTGTCAATGTCCCAATATTTATGCACCTGACTGTATGTACACAAACTTTATTTGAGTCACAAAATTATTTTAAATATTGTATAAAATTACCTGCAGGCTGTGTGTATAAGGTGTATATAACACATAAATGCATTCTGTGTGTATATTTGGGTCCCATTCCCAAGATATTTCATTATCATATGCAAATATTCCAAAATAATGAATATCCCGTTATCCAAAATACCCCTGGTCCAAAGCAGTTTGGATATGGGAGACTCAACCTGTATTACAAGTGGCAATTGGTGTTTGAGACGATAATTTTTATTGCTCATAGTGCACCCCGAAATGTGTTTCTTGGAAAGTAGAAGGTGAAAAAATGCAAAATATGGGACAAGAACTGGTTTATCCACCAGCAGATGTCAAGTGTTTTAGGGTATTATAAATGATGTGTGCTTTTCAAAGAAAGTACTGACCGCAAAAATGTGATCTATCCACCCCTCACCTCATTTAATTGATCTTCCTGTGGAAAATTAGATCTAGGGGTATATTTACTAAAGGGCGGGTGTTTAGAAGTGGAAATGTTGCCCATAGCAACCAATCAGATTCTAGCTATTATCTTTTAGAAGGTGCTGGATTAATCTTAAGTAGAATGTGATTGATTGCTATGGACAACATCTGCACTTCTAATAACCTGCACTTTAGTAAATACTGTATACCACCTAGTGTTTGCACTGCTCAACAAAACTGTATGTACTAGGGATGGACATGAAAGATGTCACCATCGATGGCAGAAAACCACTGACAAGAAACCATTCCTGCTGTGGGTGGTAAGCAAGGAAGGGTGTGGGTCAGAATGGCGCAGTGCTAACTAGTGGGACAATGGGGCTGAATGGGTGTGGAGCTAAGCTCCATTTCACTGTGCTTGAAATAAAATAAAAAAAAAACCATTGCCGTCTTCTCAGCCATCAATTCTGGAGAACCATCGGATCTCTGACACCATTGTCAAAACCATCAGCCATCTGTGGCAAACCATCAGTGGTTGTTAACTGTCGATGCTCGATGGCCACCCCTAGTGTTTACCTCTGTATGTACTTTGTATTTAGCAATAAGCACCATCACTCACTTCAACACCTCCTATTGGCCAGTGCCAAACCTATGCACATTGCTGCAAATTATGCCCGCCGATATAAAGCAAGAGCCACATTGGATTTGCTGTGTAGAGGCAGGGAAAGCCATTTGTAAACACAATCCCTGAGAATGAGGGACATTTACTGTATTAAAATGGAAACTGATAAAAGAGGGGCAGAAATTCAATATATACTTTTCTTCAGCTGTGTTACATTTATTGAAGAGGATTCATATTCTTTTCCTGGAAATGATTCTTCCACAGTTGAGTCTGACGTTTGTTTGGTCAAAATATTGTACAGTAATTCCAGGTTGAATAATAATAATCAGAGCCGTAACTAGACTTTTTGGTGCCCTGTGCCAGAAAGAGCATTGGCGCCCCCCTCATTTTTCAAAGTGACATAATGCACCCAAAAAAGGGCCATGGCCTCATGGGGAAGGGCCAGGGAAGAGGTAGGAGAGGCCAGGAGATGCTGGGGATGAAATAAGAGGAAGCTACAATCAAGAATTGTAATAAACAGCAATTTGACAGGCACAAACAGCGCCCGCTGACCTGTGGTGCCCTGTGCGATGGCACCGGCCGCACTACCCTAGCTACGGCCCTGATAATAATGGATCCGGTGTGGTCAGTCAAGTTTGATTAAGCCCCTTTTTTCACGTTCTGTATAACCTGGGAGCAGTGGTGAGATGACGTTAAGGGAACTCAACCTCTACAGAAGGGAGGACAGTGGGCAATGTCTGAAGGGGTAAATCCCATTTTAGGCTAACTACTGATAATGCCACTAAAGTTATTCTCATTCCACCCCTATGTCAAACTTGTTAATGAAGACGTTGATTACTGTATATTATTCCTCCAGAATTAAATATAAAGTCCACAGCTATTGTATATGCTATGTGTGCATTATTTGCGGAAATTGTCCTGTAATTAATGCTGGTCATTTGTATTTTTTTCTTTTTTAAATGTATTTTATTTCAAAAACTTAATCTAAAAACTATGAAAACCTTGGGTTCTTCTTGATCACTGACAACCTCCTTGCTTCCTTAAACGAAAGGGTATATTTGAAGTGGAAGTATTGCCCATAGCAACCAATCATATTCTACTTATATATCTAGCACCTTCTAGAAGATAGTAGCTAGAATCTGATTGGTTTGCTATGGGCAGCACCTCCACTTCTATAAACCCACACTTTAGTAAATATACCCCTAACAGTCTACTTTAAGGCATGTGTGCAATATGATTACAATCTCCAATCCTGCATGGCAGTCTCAGACACTCCCTCAGGCCTCTAATCCAGGCTTGGCAATTGATACTGCAGCAGCCATTTGAGTCTACAGTATACTTACCTACTCTCCTGGAAGTTTTAAGGAAGCTCCCGTATTTTCGGTTAACCCTCCGCAACCGCCCAAAGAGTTTCCCGATCTCTCACATCCCATCCACTTCCTAGTGAAGTGGACAGGATGGGCAGGTAATTGCCGGGAATCACAGCTCTGTATGGAGGGGACGGGGCTAAATTACGCAAAAGTACGCAATTTAGCCCTGTCCACTCCTTGCGGTCCCACGATTCACAGCAGTTTGCCAGGATGGGGGTGGGGCCTAATGACATAGGAGCCGGCCCCACCCCTCGAAGCGGCCTACTGTGTCTTCTCTCCGGCCTTCTCCCAGAAAGCAGATTTAAAAAGTCGGAAAGTATGGTCTACAGTATAGTCTACAGTATGGTCTACAGTATAGTCTACAGTATGGTCTACAGTATAGTCTACAGTATGGTCTACAGTATGGTCTACAGTAGTGCACAAATTAATCTGAACAGCTCAACTTTTCTCTGTTTTTTTGTCAGGACATAGAGCCCGATTCACTATGGATCGCAATTGCGCATGCAATTGCGATTATGCGCACAGTTCAGCTGCTAATCATCGCTATCCCGTCGCAGCACTGTACAAGGACACCCACTTTACCTTACACACATCCATAATGTTTAGCAAGACTGTGAACCCATCGTTAACATCGAGTACCATCGCAGCCTCACGCACACTTGCACAAGCTCTGACCTTACTCAGTAATTGCTAAAACTTCATCGCACGCTATGAGGCCTCAGGCTGCGTACGGCGTCGAAGCTGATAATTTATGCAAGCCCCTGCAACGGCATCCCAATGCACTGGGTTGCCTGCATTTCCCAGACCACCCCCCTCACCTCACACAAACGACACTTCTGCGATGGCTTTTGCGTAGTCACTGCGATCGCAGTCCCCATCGCAGGGGCCGGTTCGCACACTGAAATGCATACGCATGTGCAGAACGCAAAATCGCCTGATTGCGTGCGTATTAGCAACTGCGTTCTTTGCTGAATCAGGCGCATATAGAGATTGGTGTGTTTGTGTTTTTTGGAGATGGGGTGGTGATGTTATTACTTACACTGCCCGTTACTATTGCTAATTGGTTCATTTATTGAGGACCTTGGATTGGCATTGCAGGGGTCGGATGCAGCGATATGAGGGCATCAAACTTGGCAATCTAGAGGAAGTAAAAGTGCTAACAAAAAGTGAATTAACATGTTATTGGAGACGGGGACAGAGGGACTGTGGTGAGGCAGCCCAGTGCTGAAGATAAGTTGGACAAAGGGGTGGCTGATGAGTGAACCTGGCCCCTGTAAATATAAATTATTTTATTTTAAAACAAAACACACACAAAAAAAACTTTGTAACAATTCATTTGCACACCACCGTACAACATACTTACCTTCTTACCTTCTTTTGAAAAAGCATTTCAGGGAGATTATGAAAGCAACACCCATGAGCGCGGCGGTAAAGTGGGCATGTCCTGCTACATCTGAGAGGCGTGTCATAAAACTGACTTACATCCAAATGTAAATGATCCCCAAAGCAGTTAGTAAGATCTACTTGTTGATGAAAACACACTGATACATTTCATAAAATGCATGTAACCAAAGGGATCAATGGGCCTGATTCAGACCCGCTCGCTAGATGCGTTCGCACTCTGCCAAAGTATGCAAATCCCGCAATTGCACGGCAAGGCCTTAGCACGCCCACTATGTCTTGGCTTGCGGTCGCGGTGTGTATTTAGACGCCCACCAGCCTGTCTTAAGACGTCCACTTTCCCTTAGTAACAAACGTCATCTCGAGGAAGTGTATGCGACAATCTGTAACATCGAGTACCATCGGATCCATACCCTACCGCAAGCACTGCGAGTGCTTCAGTGTGTAACTCAGCCATGTGACGTGTACTATGACGCTGCGTCTTAATTATGCACACCTCTGAAACGGCGTTCAGACGCTCAGACACGCCTGTGTTCGCACCACCACTCCCCCGTTTCCTGCGACGAATCTCTGTCACCACCCACAAACAGCTCGTCCTGTCACTCATTCTAGCGAGGCGTCTATGTACAAGGGGCAATCGCTTCGCAATCGCATGGACTGGTTCGCGTACGCACAGTGCAATGCATACTCGTGCACTTTGCAAACATCGGCAGGCTACGTGCGAACGCAGTCTAGCGAACGGGTCAATGTGCCTTATAGCCAATGCAGGGAAATTATACTAATGATCACATCTGAATGTATATATTGGCAGAGTTTTGTTTATATAACTGCTATATAATGGGAGTAAAATGCAATCAGGGAGATTGCTAGACTCTTCAGGGAGTCAGGGAGATTGCTACTAATTCAGGGAGTCTCCCTGACAATTAGGGCGAGTTGGCAAGTATGCCATACAGTACATATCCATTTTCTCATTCAGCACTTTTCTATCCCATAGCACTCATATAGTACAGTCATTTGAAAATGTGTAATGAATTTCCAGTGCATATAGATGTATACAGTAGTAAACATACTTTTCAAGGGCGATAAAACTTTTCAGTATTCCATCAAGGGTTTCCTTGGTAATTACAGCCTCGTACAGCTCACTTGTGGAGAGTATCATTTCCGAGCCTGGTACTGTATGCAAGCAATTAAAGGCCTTGTTAAAAATGAATATGTCCAGATTTCCCCAGTTGTGTGACATACAGTTTCTTGCTTTCCCATTCTTCATTTGTGCACATCTGCTGTTATTGTTTCCATGGATACAATAAAACTAAAAATGAACGTCAGTCTCTTTGAAATTGGGCAGGTGGCACTTTTTCTTCCCAGATCACAGACTACAATATAATGTGCTAATAAACAAAATGTATACGTCACACCTACTCAATGTAGGGAGATTAATTAGAATCAATTTACCTCTGGTGTCATTGTTGATTCATATCTTTGTTGGCTGTGATGTATGAGTCCTCTAAAGGCGAGGGTATGGTGACGAGATGATAGGAGGGAGGGAGGGGGGGGAGGGGAGAGTCAGTTAACAACTCTGCTGTTGGGTAGGGATGGAGGGGTTTAAAAATGTTTTACAGAACTCGTGACAATTATACGTGGAAGCCAATCGTCAGTGTCGGGTTTTTGTTTTTTTTTATAGCTGAAATAGATTGTAGAAAGTAACGGTACTTCCTCATCTTTGCGGCCCCCTGCTGGAGCTGGTGGTTACGCTACTTACGTATCTTCACTATTCAGTGAAGATACGTAAGTAGAGTAAACATGAGGAAATACCATTCGGCCCCTTGCGGGCTCGCTTCGCTCACCATGCTGCGGGCACGGTGGCTCGCTTTGCTCGCCAAATGGATATATTCCCCCTCCATGCCCACTTGGATGGTAGGGAATGACATTGGACACTGGCTGATCTTTACGGTACTTACGTATCTTCAGATACGATCAGCCAGAGTACAACGTCAATCCCTACCATCCGAGTGGACATGGAGGGGGAATGTATCCATTTGGCTAGCAAAGCAAGCCACCGTGCCCGCAGCGTGGCGAGCGAAGCGAGCCCGTAAAGGACCGAATGGTATTTCCTCAACTTTACGCTACTTCCGTATCTTCACTGACGGCTCCAGCAGGGGGCCGCAAAGATGAGGAAGTACCAAAGTAACTTACTGTTGTCATGATCATATCTTCGCTGATTCTTCACTACTCAGACCTCAGATGTAACACCACAATTTTGTTGTATCAGACGCATGGAATAGAATTTTATTTTATTTTTGTTTCAGAGAATTTTTGACATTCTTCATATTTCTTCATCTGCAATTGCCAAATCAATTTACCAAGTTGGGGCCGAGAAAATAAATGTATAGGGAGTGTTAATCAGAATGAAGATACATAGCAGGTACAGTATATGTCAGGAACATATTAGGTGTATATTTGCACACTATCTGGGATACTCGGCGTTGCAGCCTTTATTTGTTTACATTGTCCCCACCTACAACCCCATTCCATTGATCCTGAAAAGGACCCCACTGTTTGCTAACATGCATGCAAACAGTGGCTCAACTACCGTGGGTGCAAGGGGTGCGGCTGCTATGGTGCCCGAGCTGCCTCTGTGGCCCGCACACAATTTGGGCCGGTCCAATCAGGGCCGCTGAGGGGGTCCGGGTGGCAGGGGTGTTGATTTGGTGGCGGCCCACCGGATTATTACAGCTGGCACACAGGCAGGCAGACATGGAGAGACAGCGCCGCCGGTCGTGAGGCAATCAAAGCTCAACAGTGGTGGCTCCTGATTGGCTGCCAGTCTGCAAGCTCAGATTGGCTTGCAACCGGCGCCAGATTCAGCTTGGTTTAGCCTTTATAATGATTGCCACTTTAAAAAAAATCGGAGACTCGCATAAATCACTGCCGCGTCGGAAACTCGGAGGCTATTACATTTAGCCCAACATATTAAAATATGTCTATATAAAAAACACTTAAAGCAGCAAGAAAGGAGTGACACTTGTGTGACAATATGGGGACTGAATTGGTGTGGCATTGGCTTACCGATCATGGGTGCAGGGTTTGGGCCTATGAGTCACGTGGAACCGATCTGAACACATCCTGCATCCAAAACAGACTCTTCCAGGTTACCATGCTTCCGGCAGCGCTATCTTTCCACTATGTCTTCTTGAATATGGTGCCAAAGATAACAATTACTCTGGCAGAGTACTAGAATCTTTGCTATCTTCTCTGGTGGCGTCATATTCTGAAATTGAAAACAGGGTTTGACTGTATTCAACACTGCCTGAGGAAGCGGCCAGGTGCTGTGAAACGCGTTGACATTTTAAGTGAGAATTTTATTTTATTTTCTTTTAAGACAGAATTTTAGCTTGTGATACTGTTTTTTTTATTAGGTTTAACTTATTTGTATTTTTAATTATTCTTTGTTGTCTACAATAGTGAAAACGATTTTGTTATTTTTAAATTTAATTTATCCATGACAATAGTGAGTTGTATTATGATGCCATTAATGTAACTAATAAATCATTAGATTATTATGTATCTATTTATTGTTGGGTCTTCCCTTATTTGACATTTGCAGCCCATATTTCATGTTTGGGTAAAAGGGTGTTTGACCACTTTTATCGTAAGTGCTGACACTGCCTATAACGGTCCTATATTATTGCTAGGCTCCCATTTATGGAGCATAAGGGACTAGTATTGCAAAGTGGAAGTGTCACAATGAAGTTTCAATCTATGAAGTGCCCTTCTCAGTGGCGGAGATACTCTACTGTCTTCAACTCTATTCCTTTTGGGTGAATTTAGGGAAACCCACTAGTTCTCCTTAGATTGCAGAGATTGGGCACCTGTTGGCGCCGCCCCTACATTCATTTTGTCATATTCAGGAAGACTTCTCCAGAAAGATGGCACTGCAGGCCAGGGCCGGCAACAGAAATCCCGGGGCCTGGTATCTGTCTCTGGGGGCCCCACCTTCTCACCACCACCCCAACCCTACACCCACACATCCCTCCCCTGCATGCATGGTATGCGAAGCATGATATTGCTAACAGAAAGATATGCCAGCCTTTACATAAAGTGATAATGCACTATGACTTACCCCGCTGTCTCTCTGTCACTGATGATGCAGGCTGTAGTTCTTGTCTGCTGTCTCTTTCAAGGTCTTCTTGATGACACTGTTGTGGATGCCTCAGGAGTAGGAGGGATGGTGTCTGCAGCCAGCCATCAGTCCTCAGCCTCTCACCACCTTCCTCAAATTCAGCCTCTTAGCACCATCCTCAGGCCAAAAGCCCCTCATCACCTTCCTCAGCCTCAGACCCTCATCACCATTCTCAGCCCAAAAGCCCCTCATCACCTTGCCTCAGACCCTCATTGCCATACTCAGACCTGAGCACCTTCATCAGACCACCATCACCTTTCTAAACCCCCATCATCTTCCTCAGCCCCCAACCCCTTCACCTTCCTCAGCCCCCAACCCCCTTTACCTTCCTCAACCCACAACCTTCTTCACCTTCCTCAGCCCCCAGCACCTTCCTCAGCCCCTATCACCCTAGTCCCTCACCACTGCAGCCTTCCTGACGGACAACGTGAAACAACATGACCTATAACGTAACACCCCCACGTTGCTGACTGGAAGGTCACTGCCGACACGGGTGGTGTCTGAGCCCAGCGCTGCCAGGTATGAAGCAGTGAGTCCATTGTACACGGCTATGTTTTGTGCCCGTCGGGGCCCGAGATGGGTGTACCCTTAGTCTCCCCCTGATGCCGGGCCTGCTGCAGACAGGTATCCTGGGGTGCAGACATATTGAAAGTCTCACGGGGAAAGGAGAGTGCCTGTAAAAAAAACAATTGCCCATGGGCCTCTTGATTTGTTAAAACACCCCTGGCTACATGTGCATGGAAATTATTTTAAAAATGTTGGTGACTGTGGGGACTTTCTATCTTTCGGAAGCAGGTAGAATTGTTTTCCAAGGTGCACCTTTTGTCAAATTACAGTAACTATAGCTAGATACAAAGCAGTCCATACAGCATAGAACATGGTGACACCACCAATGTGATAATAATGATATAGGAGGGACTCTTACTCATCAAGTTATCCAGCCTCCTACAAATGTATTAATAAGAGATATCTCACTATTTCTAATCTATACCAGTTTTCATTATTTTACATTGCCTATTATTGCATAATTATTCTTTGCATATGTTTATGTATATTTTATGTTTCCTTCAGCTCAACCATTCATAAAAAGAAAACAATGAAGGCCATTAATTAGGCCTGAGAAACATTACTGTTTGTCCTTTGATAGTTCATTGTGTTCAGCTGATGACAGAGTAGAACTTTTAATTCAAAGCCAAGAGCCGGAGATGCTGAGACTGCTGCTGGTTACCATTCTGTTACTGAGCTCGTTGGCACTGACACCTTTGCTGATCTCCAGTCTTTGAAGCTTGCTGATAGTGCTTCCTTTTGTTCTGTATTTTTCTTCTACGGTATTTCAAATTGAAAGAGCAGTAACTGAGATCGCCGCTTGCATTTCACATATAATGGGGTTGAAACTTCTTCAGTTGACATTTAGTCGAGAAAATGGATGCCAAGTTGCCAACTATTTATTGCTAAACCTTGCAGAAGTTCGCTGTAACTTTCCGATCAAGGCTACCAGTAATTGGGAAGGGGAGGAGGAGGTAGATTTGGGAAGAAGGGGGGCAGAAAGTCCTGGGTTTTTATGTTGTTTTTTTTCGTTTTTAAAACCAATGTGAAAAAGTGATTTCATTTCCAAGAACTTCAAACATACAGTATCTAGTGATTCCTGTCCAGTTCTTGATTAATGCTGTTTGTTCTGAACATCCAAGCCAGCTAGCTGTATTTGTTTGTGACTCTTAAATATTACACACTTAGGCCCTCATTCAGAGCCGCCCGTAAGCGGCCGCTCGTTCGTTCTGACCGATGTTCGCACATCTGCGCATGCATACGGATTTTAATACGCATGCGCGAACCAGTCAGTGCGGCCGAAAATCGCTTGTTCGCTAAATAGCGAATGCCTGCTATTTTGAGTGACAGGAGGAGGCTTATGTGGGTGGTAACAGGGGAAGGTGCTTGAAAACGGGGAGTGGATTTCAGAACGCAGGCGTGCTTAAAGGTCAAAACGGGCGTTTTAAGGGAGTGCATAATTAAAACAGCAGCGTCATTGACCACGTCACTTGTTTTTTTTTTAGTCAGAACTGCTCGCAAAATAGCGGTAGGGAAAACTAGCCACAAGAATAGCGAGCAGTTCATACGCTGTTCGATGTACTCGATTAATCAAATAAATAGCGGACATGACGTATGGTGCGAGCGGCCACGGGGCGTCTTTTTCAAAATTAGGACCGCAAGTTTTGATCGCTCGTTCAGACATAGAGGCGTGAACAGACCGCAAAGAGCGCAAATAGCGACCGGCTCTGAATGAGGGCCTTAGGGCCTGAGTCCTACGCAATGCTGAATGCGGGCGAGGGTGCGAAAAGTCTTTGTAAAAAAACGGGGGTACGTTTTCTCCACTGCATAGGTGGCGAAAAAAAGTGCAGAATTGGGGTTTTAGGGTGTAGAATTAAAAAAAAGTACCCTGCAGCCTTTGGAATGTCTCCTTAAAGTAATCTGTGTCAAAAATGTTTAAAAAAGTTGGCTAGGACACCCCAAAAAAAAGGTGGTTTCGTTTTGGGGGCAAAAAATAAATAAATTGGGGACAAACTTAAAAACTAGAGAAATAGTCTCGGGGGGGCGGGGGTCCCCAAGTATGTGGGAGGTGTTTTCTAGAATGGGGCTGGTTGCGGCAGGTAGATTTTTTAAAAATTTAGAAAAATCACTTTTGGGACTTAAAAATATGCTTGCACCCATTTTCATGTACCCCAAATTTGATTTTTCCAAAAAAATAAAGCTACTGTAAATGCTAATCTTCACCACTACTTCAATGACGCATTAATGCACCTACCGCGGCTATTTAAAAACCCCATTTACCTTAAGCAGGCCAATTTGGGGGTACCCATAGTGATCCCCCACGTCAGACCATCTTTTGGGGGGGTGACAGGCTAATTTTCCCAAAAGTGACAAGACTTTTCGAAACTTACCTTTCCACCGGTCCCGTTTTTGACTGTTCGTAATTGAATACGGGGATAAGCGGGCATGCGCCCGATTCTTTATCCCAGGAAAAAACGTCGATGATGGCGAAAAGTCCGACCTCGGGCTTTTCACTCCTAATTGAATATGCCCCATAGACAGCAGTCATATAGGACTTACGTTTGCAGTAGACATCCAGATTGCATGCGACTGAGAATCAGGCCGTTGCTCTATATAGTTACCAACTGTCCCTAATTTCCAATGACAGTTCCAGATTTCAAAGATTTGTCTCTGGAAATTTAAGTCCCTGAAAATATCCATTTAATAATGGTATATTGTTGACCAACTGCACATTCTTCTTATTCTACATATTGAATGCAAGTCTTCTCATCTATTCATATTATCTGTGCTTTATACGTTTTTATATACTGAAGATGGTTATTCAAAATTTTATTTTTATATATAAATAACATAATACACAAGTTCAGAAACACATTATTATGTTATTTACATGTATATAATATAAACAATGTCCTTGTTCTGCATTGTATTGTACTGTAAGTCACTGGCTTCTTGTTCACTTATATGTTTATGTAGTTTGTAAGGTGCTGCGGAACACTTGTGGCGCCATATAAATAAAGTATAATAATAATAGACAAAAAATATAGACAGTTGAATCTGTGTGCTTGTTTAGATTAGAGTTGAGCGGTTCGGTTTTACTTGGTTCTTTTCGCCAAATTAGCGCAAGTTCGGATGCCCTGTATCTTAATGGCTATCCAAAACAAGTGAGAAGTTGAATCAGATAGCCAGAAAGATGACGTTTTTCAGATCCTAATGTAACCGAGTACAATCGATCCGCTCATCTCTAGTTTAGCTACGTATTGCACTTTTATTTTATCTTTTTAATTTTCTTTAAAAATTTGTTTAACAATTACATCTTTACATTTTGTCTCGTAATTTTTTTTTAGCAATTCATTTATATTATTTATTAACTATTAACGCCAAGGGCAAGATAAAAAAATGGTGCCCCCCCTACTGTGTGCATGCACACCAAAAAGTGGGCGTGACCACATGCCACAAGGGGCGTGGCTACTGAATAATGGGGGGGTGTCAACATGACACGCCACCGGTACTCGTCACTAGGGAACATTGCTTCCATTCAATATGTACCTTAATGCCCCCAGTAGTAGTGTCTCTTATGCAATGGCTACTGTAGTAGTGCCCCTTATGCAGTGTCCCCAGTAGCAGTTCCCCTTATGCAATGCCCCCTGTAGTAGTACCCCTTATGCAGTCAGTACCCGTAGTAGTAGTACCCTTTATGCAGTGCCCCCAGTATTAGTGCCCCTTATACAGTGCCCCCTGTAGTAGTGCCCCTTATGCAATGCCCCCTGTAGTAGTGCCCCTTATACAGTGCCCCCAGTAGTGCCCCTTACACATTGCCCCAGTAGTGCCCCTTATACAGTGCCCCCAGTAGTGCCCCTTATACAGTTCCCCCAGTATTAGTGCCCCTTATGCAATGCCCCCTGTAGTAGTGCCCCTTATGCAATGCCCCCTTATGCAGTGCCCCTTATACAGTGCCCCCTGTAGTTCCCCTTATACAGTGCCCCCAGTAGTGTCCCTTATATAGTGCCCCCAGTAGTGCCCCTTACACATTGCCCCAGTAGTGCCCCTTATGCAGTGCCCCTTATACAGTGCCCCCAGTAGCAGTGCCCTTTACACATAAAACACACAGAACACAAAACTGTACTTACCCGAATCCCCACCGCTTTCCGCTCCTCCCACTCGGCACTATAGGAGAGTTGTCATGACATCTCTCCAGGGGCATCTTTAGAGAGGAGGACTCCAGTGTGCATCCCCCGACACGGGTCCCCTCCTCTCACTCCGCTATCTGGCAGCTGACTCACGCGGCTGGCCGGCCACTGCAGATTCAATAGACTCTGGGCACTAGAGTGTGCCCAGAGTCTATTGCGCATGCGCAGATCGTCGGGGAAATGGCGCGGCTGCAATTTCCCCTGCAATCTCCTCACAGCGCATACACAAAACGCCAAGAAAATGGCCGCAGCGGTCGTTTTCCGGCGTTTGAACAACGGGCACTGCGCTCCTTGCACCCATTATAGATATGCCCCTGCGTCTCTCTCTTCTACCACCGCGGGAGCCGGAAGGCGGAGCTCATGAGTGAGCTCCAGCGCAGTGCCGCCCTGGGTGCAGCAGCCAATAAGAGTCTGTCTGACTCTTATTGGCTGCTAAAACAAACACACCGCCGCCGGGTAGTGCACTCACTGTCAGTGAATGTGCTACAGGGCGCCGGTGCGTTTGTTTTAGTGTGTAGACAGTGTAGTGCCACGGTCCGCACTGAGCTGGACGCCGTCGTATGTCACACCCCCCTTCCCTCTGCCGCTGCTGGGTCCGACAGCGCCAAATGGTCAACAGGGTCAAAAGGTGGACACACCAATGGTCGAAACAGAAAAGGTGTCTGTGAACTGTGTAGAGGGGAGATATTTTAGTAGAATAGCACAGGAGAATTGGTTTATATAAAGGAGTATTTGTAAACAACAGGATAGATCACCTCTCAGCTGCTGCACATCTCCTTAATGAAATACAGGCAGAGTAACGTATCTCCAGGAGGCAGTGAAAGTATCGGCCTTTGGGCGCCAGCTGTCAGGGGGGCACCAAGGTGGTAGGAAGGAGGGACAGCCGCATTTAGATTATTGGAGGTGCGCTCTGTGCTGCCTCTGTTGCTTCCCATTGACAGCGGGCAATAGGTTCCGGAGTGGCTTTCCGGAAGGCAACCTACAGCCTGCGCCTTCTCTGCATCCATGGCTCCCCGAAGCGTCTTTCCCCTCCTCCCGTCCATACAAATGGATGGCCCCTGAGTAGTACATCCCGCAGTGAGAAAGTGTATAAACCTTATTAATACACTTCATCCCCATCGCAAACTCCAGTTACATGATGATGGGGTTGCTGGGGGCAGGGAGTGATGGGGTTGCTAGGGGCGGCACCTGCAGACCATGCCTCCGGGGTTCCCTTTTGAAAGTTCTGCCACTGAATACAGGTACAATTCAAGAGGTGCGCAGGAAAAATTTTGGCTCGGTGATACGTCCTCAATAGTTGAATCACCCCCATATATTATTTTTATCTGAGTATCATTGTGGAACAGTCAGAAGTTTAGTAGTCTCTCTCTCTCTCTCTCTCTCTCTCTCTCTCTATCTCTTTTTTTTACTTCAGGCTACTGTATGAAGACTGGATAACTAACAAATCAACCATAGCGAGGCTTCCCGTTATCAAAGTAAAGAGAAAAAAATAAATAAATATTGATTTCTCGGAAAGATGGTTTCACAGGCTTCTGATTCTAAGCCCATGGTCTTAGATGGTGTGATGATATCAGACAGGTAGAATATTTCATCCAGTCTGTCGTATTAGTTTTACAGAAAATTGAATCCACAGAAGACACACATGTAATCCCATTAAGCTACTCTCTCACACTGCAGATTTACAATGCAATTTCCAGAAGATAAAAATATTTGCCATAGACATAAGTAGACAGACTTTCTAGTGAACATAGCTGGCAGTATTTTCATGTTGTGTCTCCTAAAATCGTCAGTTACACAATTGTATGTAGTAAATCTAATAAATCAATTTGTTATTGTTGCACACATTTAAATGTTTTCTTATGCAGTTATATTTAAACTGATTTTTTTTATATATATATATATATATATATATATAAGCATTTCTGTTATTCATTATAGAGACATGGAAGTGGGGGGTAAAATTAAATATAAATAATAATACACAATAATTAGGTGTCCTGGAGGTTACAGCAAATTACACTGATACAAGAGTGACACAAAACAAGCCCTGGTGCGGCTTCACCAAATGGAGACATTCATTCATTCATCTATAATAAATTGTTTGTTATTTAAACTATTCAACACAACCATTTACTATACACAATTGCTCTTTTGTTTACACAGTGTTGAAGACAAATTGATTATATGCTGATTTATTCGCATCTCCCATTTATTCTACATTTGAATTTTGCTCAAAGAGTTTTAGCGTACAGCGCATGCGCAGAAGCGAATTTACGCATTTTGCTCATATCTCTGTCCTATTCAGAGTCGGACAGATATTTAGCAAATCTGTCTTTCCGTGAAGTTGGCATTTCTGTCTGGGAACTGAGTGGCGACAATTCAAACACACTATGGGCCTGATTCAGAGCCGTTCGCTATTTGTGGTCGTTCGTTTAAAAACAAGGGGTGGCTATTCAAATGATCCGTACGCACATTGCAGTCTGTTCACACCTCTAAGTCTGAACGAGCGAGCAAAACATACGCTCGTTTATTTGTTAAAAACGCCCCCTGGCCGCTCGCACCATACGTCATGTCCGCTATTTATTAGATTAATCGAGTACATCGACCAGCGTATGAACTGCTCGCTATTCTTGTGGTTGGTGTTTGCTACCACAAATTTGCGAGCAGTTCTGGCTATAAAATAACCCAGTGACGTGGTCAATGACGCTGCTGTTTTAAATATACACACCCATAAAACGCCCGTTTTGACCTTTAAGCACGCCTGCGTTCGGATCTCCACTCCCCATTTTCAAGCTCCTTCCCCTGTTACCACCCACATACACCTCATTCTGTCACTCAAAATAGCAGGCCCTCGCTATATTGCGTACCAACGATTTTCGGCCACACTGACTGGTTCGCGCATGCGTACTAAAAACCGTACGCATGCGCAGATGTGCAAACATCGCTCGGAACGAGCGTACTGCCGCTAACGAGCGGCTCTGAATGAGGGCCTATATTTTACTTTACTTCATGGAGAGTTGAGAGCCTCCCATTTAAAGGCTAAGTGGTCTATTTACTAAGTAGTGTTAGGAGACAGAGTGAAAAGTGATAAGTAAGAGATAAGGTGCCAGCCAATCAGCTCCCAACTGTCATTTTTCAAACACAGCCTGTGAGATGGCAGTTGGGAGCTGATTGGCTGGCACCTTATCTCTTACTTATCACTTTTCACTCTGTCTCTTAACACTGCTTAGTAAATAGACCCCTTAATCCTCCTTTTGAAGTAAGATATCTGTAATCATTATTACCACTGGGATTTTAGAACATAATTACGTCCAACCATTGGCAGCCTCAGGCCATGTACTGACATAAAACACTGTGCAGAGGTCCATTTTGCAAATTGCACTTTTTTTTTTTGGAGACTCATCAGCTGTTTCCAGTTGCACAAATGAAGTCTCCATTCCTTACGCCCAAAGGGGCTTATTCTGAGTCGGAGACACCTGCAGGCACTTTTCCTCTTACAATTGTATTGTAACGCCAGTTTGTACTGGTTCAAGCCACTGCTTTTCCATCCGCACCCGCCATCATCAGTATTTGGACTCGCTCCCACTGGATGCAAAAAAGATCCATCCAAAACAGGCGTCCCATCTCCATCCGCACGCTAAGAACGAGCGTGCGCTATGAAGACTCCCATGATAACTCCCACACAATAGATCAGTCCAGTGCAAAAGCGTGGTCACTGGCCAGAAACGGCAATTACATGGAAAGGTTGGTCCATCAGTGGACGGATCAATCGGTCTGCACTTGCAATCAGTTTGTGGCACATGTGCAGTTGGCGGTCTCTTTCAAAGTCGCATGCGCAGTTTGTAGATATCCAGGAGACCCACTTTCCGCATTTCCACATATGTCCGACTCAACATCAGTTCCAATATGTTTCAATAGATATTCACTATCTCCGTTGTATGTAAAGGCTGCTTCTCTAGGGCTGACAGCCTGGAGAACATGTCACCCATAACCTGTTGGACAGCTTTAGACCCCTCATAATTCTACTAGACGGGAAGAGGGGAAAAATGCCTCTTGTGTGGAGCTCCCCTTTAAGCTCTGGCTTCTCAATGTCTCATGAATGGAAACCACAGATATTGCATCAAGTAGTAACATATTTACTTGTCTGCCTTGTAACATTGACGACCTGTGGGATAAAACCACTGACTGTTTGCATCTGGAGAAAATCCTGAGCATATGTTTCCAGTAGAGGATTATTTTTCCTGCCATTATAAATTGCATTGTTACATGAAATATCCTATTTTCTGTGTGTAAATCACAGGAACCATACCAGATTGTTACAGTCAGAACCGCAGTGCACAGCTTCATTTCCATCCAATCATCTCTATAACCAGCGGAGGCATTGACCAGGCTCAGTTAGTGGGGGGCTTTGGTTTTTATCTCAAACCCAGACCGTAGTGACATCTTGTGATCATTGATGTCTTCTCTTTTCTTTTGTTTTAGGAGGAAGAAGGAAGGAGGGGGGGGTGTGTGAAACCAACTTACCAGTATTAGGCAGATTTACTAAAACTTATAAAAAGGAATAGTAGAGGTGTTGTCTGTAGTAGCCAACATTGTTCTAGCTATCATTCATCTAATAAATTCTGGATCTGATTGGTTGCTGTGGGCAATACCTTCACTTTCTCTTTTTATAATTTTTAGTAAATCTACCCTAGGTAAGGTAAGTTTCACAAATCCAACTTATTAACTTATTTGACACAGAGCATCACAGGCAGCACAGTTGGTGGAATTGCTGCCTCACAGTACTGAGGTCTTGGCTTTGAATCCCTCCAGGAGTTTTGCATATTCTCATGCTCGTGTGTGGGTTTTTTTTATCTGGGTGCTCTGGTTTCCTCCGACAATCCCAAAATATACTGGTAGGCTAATTGGCTCCCAACAATAACTGGGACAGGGACTGATGTAAATGGCAAAATATTCTCTGAAATCACTGCGCAATATGTGTGCTCTGTATACATAACAGTTAATAATATATAATAATCAGAGATTATGGTATTCAAAGATGTATTCTCAGCTATTTCCAGCGACAGACTGGACCCCCAGACATGTCCCAAATTTCTTTTCAAATTGAACATTTGAATAGTAACTTTTCTGCTATATTGTTACATTTTTGCTATTCTCAGTATCTGTTCATACTATATGGGCTGTGTAAGTGAATATTTACTACTAAATACTAAATTTAAAATGGCCAGAAATAACATTACAATTAACTTTGGTGAAGACCATAGAGAAACCTACAGTATAACATAGCAGGGAATACACAGAGCTGGTCGACAGTCATCATGTTGATACTTCTTATGTCAGTGGCACTTTCCCATCAACAGTATGCCGACAAGGTTTAAATGCTACGTCCTGCATTGTAACAGCGTGCCTGATTCATTACCGATCGCAACTGCTACTATGCACGCCATCAGCCGATTGTTGCCTTCTGCGCATGCATATGCATCGCAGCGCACGTGCGCAAACCAGCCACTGTGAATGGTGACTATGCAGACCTATCGCAGAGTGATTGACGGGAAGTGCCATTTGTGGGAGGTGACGGGAGGGTGGTTGGCGGAACGCACGTGAGCCAGTGCATTTGAACGCCGTTGCAGTGGGCGTGAGTAAATTATCCACTGTGATGCCGTACGCAGCCTGAGGTCTCACTGCATACCGGAAAGGTTAACAATTTCTGAGTAAGGTCAGACCTTGTGCAAGTGTGCGTGAGGCTGCGATGGTACTCGATACTACCAATGGTTCCGCAGTCTTGCTAAGGATTACGGATGTGTGTAAGGTAAGGTGGGACGGCATAGCGATCGCAATGGATTATCATATCAGTTTAATCGCTATTTGAATCGCAGTTGCAATATGTAATAAATCAGGCCCAGTGTCGCTAGTATAACTTTCAACATGCTGCTTTGTCAGCACGTTTACAGTGATTGCAGAGCTCCCAGGTTCAGTTTGCTATCTCAGAGCGAAGTAACACATATAGTGAGAGATGTATCAAATCTTCTAAAGAGGACAGGTGGGGAAGTTGCAACCAATCAGCTTCTAGCTATCATTTATCTAGTAAATTCTATAAAATGACAGCTAGAATATGGTTGGTTGGTTGGTTGGTTGATTGCTATGCACAACTTCTCATACTTATGCTGCCCATCCATTTAACGATGCGGGGGGACGACGGCACGATTGCGATGCCATCTCCTGCGGGGTGAACTGCATACACTGAACGTTCAGACGCTCAGTATATGCAGATCAATCATCCCCGAACATGGCAACCTGACGGCGGTCGTCAGGTTGACCGTCATGTTCGGGCGATGATTGATGTTGAAAGCGACCAGCAGGCGCGCGCATCGCTGGTTGTTTTTAACCTTTTACTGCCCGATTTGCGGGCGATTACCAAGCGATGGAGCGATAACGACCGTCGTTATCGCTCCATCGCTAGGTATAATCGCCTAGTGGATGGGCAGCATTAGGCCTTACATCGGTAAATCTATTTATGACTAAAAGACATATTGGGGCAGATGCAGTGTTACATTGCAATTTTTCCTGCATGATGTGTATAGAACTAATGCGGACATTCACCTGTACGCAGTGTTGGACCTATGTCATTAGTCATGCCCCTCATCAGTACGATTGGTTTAATACCCATCATTATCATCAGTGGGCACTTGCACGACCCCTTGTACAAGATGTTTTTGAAAAACGGTGTATTTACATTTGCGCACAACTCTCCATAGCGTGCAGTTCCATTGACACATGGTAATTCAACTAAACCTACCTTACCATCAGCTAAGCCCTTTCATCTGCAAGTAGACATGTCACCAGGTGCGTATCACTCTGTCTCTCCCGCAGTTTCTTACGCTCAGCTCTGGAGCATGCGCAGTGCGGGAACATGCAAGTACATCCGCGAAACTGACTTTCATTCACCTCTGTATCTGTCCTATTATTTTGCTTCACCAAACTGTCTACAGCGAAGGGAGATGAGGGATTGGACGTAGCGAACCGCTGTCCCGGCTAGGGATTCTTTTGATAAATTATCACCAAACAACATTTATGATTGCCGCGATAAGAAACAATAGTTTACAGCGCCCCACTGTCACCAATGATAAATAGTCCTCAAAGTGCTATAAATCACATGCAGTCGTCTATCACATAAATATATTCACAGATTTTTTTTCAGATAATCTGAAAAATGTTATTTCAATAATAGTTCTCTAACATGTAACGTTCCAAATTGTTTGAAAAAGTCTGTTTGTGAACCCAGCGTACATCAAAGTGGGTAACAGTTTGTGATTTGTAAACTTTGTAAGTTATTGTGAGCTTACTTGTATATTGGTGATATTATCTATATGTATTATACCATCGACAACCTATTTTGGACCAGTCAACCGTGTCCTCACATAAGATTGTCCTGCCGTCATGTGTCACAATGGAGCACATTATTCCGCTCCGTGATAAATTATACCTGTTCATTTTGATAGATTATATGTGTGGTGGTGTCACGATTGGGTTATATAGCCAAGGGCCAGAAATCTCTGATAACTGAAATAACGCTAAAAATAGATCAGATTTCACAAACCTGCTCCTTAACTTGTTACCTTGCTTATTTCTCATTGAATTTGACCTGGTGACACTGTAGCTGCCAGAATTTTACACTCGGCTATCGATTTACTGCTGGCCCTGCCCGTAGTGTTTTTTTCAAAAGTAAAAGCAGGGGAAATACCTGTACTGATGAAAATTACAGTATAATTGGAAATTGAAGTCTCAGTGGCGTTTGCAGAAACATGGTCGTGATGGACAGTAATCCCTTTGAGTTTTATGCTTTATTTATTAAGTTATTTATATAGCGCACAGATATTATGCAGCGCTTTATAGAGAATATTTCAACCATTCACATCAGTCCTTGCCCCAGTGGAGCTTACAATCTATATTCCCCCCTCACATGCACACATACACACTAGGGTTATGGAGCATACACACGGTCAGATTTGTCAGATTTGTCAGATGAACGACTGAACGATTGAACGATTTGAACGATTTTACCAAAGTTTTGAACGATTGAACGATTTTTGACTGCATTAAAATGAATGGAATCGTCCAAGTCTGACTGCAAACCCATCAGATGTCAGATATCGTTATCTGACAAACGGGAACGCGCATCGTTGATCGTCCATCGTTTAGGCATGTCAGATATGAACGATTTTCCTTCAGATATGAACGACTGAACGATTTTTAAATCGTTATCCTTCATATCTGAAGGAAAAATCTGATCGTGTGTATGCACCATTAATTATTGTCAGACGCCAATAAATCTACCAGTATGTTCACAGTGAAGTTAATCTAAAATATGCTAAATGAATCAGTGCACACTGCTTGTTAATTGGATATCTGATATTACCATGTGATGTCATTTAATGTCTTCATCATGCAGGATGTTTTATTTCATACTGTGTATAATGAGATGAAGCAACTCGGCAGTAATAAGTTTATCCCAAACAGAAACAATGGGCCAAAAGTAATAGTGTGAGAGTTTAGATAATGTGAGAGTTTAGCAGTAAGCTCTCACACTTTTTAAACTCGACCAATGTAATAGAGTCCGAGAACATACAAACTCCCATGTGTTTCAGACTCAAAAAACTCTCACGATTTAAACTCTCATCCAGATGTTTTCACATTTTGAAGATAAAACTCATCCAATGTAAGAGATTACTGCTAAACGCTCACATTTTCTAATCTCTCACCCTATTACATTTGGCCAAATGTGTGTTTTTGTTTTGTTTTATGTTATTCAAGCTAATACTTTCAACTTCCAAATGCATCATTCTATAAAAACTAGAGATGTGCGCGGAAACCACGATTTAGTCTTGGATCTGGATTTATCTTTGTGTTTTGGTTTTTGATTTTGAAAAACCACCCTCAAGTGTTTTGGTTTTTGTTTTGGATGTGTATTTATTAAAAAAAATGATAAAAAGTTTTTAAAAACAGTTAAAATCATGTCATTTTTGCAATCCAAAAGCCGTGATTCGGATTTAAAAATCTGAATTCCGATCAACAGGAAGGTCAGAACCGCGACTCAAATTTAACCTTATCTTCATAGGAGATTAGAACCGCGACTCGGATCTGTCCGGATTCATGAAATTCGGGTGGATTTTTATTTCTTGAGAACCGAACCGCACATCTCTAATAAAAACACACAAACATAACCACAATAATAAACCTTTTAAAAACAGTATGATAGTAGTTGCTGCTAAGGGGAATATTACCATCTTAACTAATAATACTACCAAATAAAAAATGATATTGTATAAGATAATAATAATTTGTGTGGCTGAAAAGAGCTGGACTACTAGGAGTGTAACATTACAATTTAAGCAGGGCAAAACGAAATACAGCAGTGAAAGTCTACACTGTCAGGTTTTGTCCCACCAGTGTTCCTGAACATATGCCCAGGACCGGATTAAGGGGGAGGGGGCGACAGGGGCCCCCACACACAGTGGGGCCCCCAAAACTAGCGCACGCAGGGGGGGTTTCTGAGAACTTGAAAACCCCTTGACGGCCAACCCCCCTCACAGCGGGCGAAGTGGGGGCGGAGCCAGTATGGCGTGAGGTGCCGGCCCCCATAAAAATGTAAGTGTATGTGTTATGTACTGGTTTATTGTGTATACATGTGTATGTGTTTGTGTGTGTACATACTATATGTGGTATTGTGTGCATACTGTGGATGTGTTAGTATGTATATATGTGTGTTAATTTGTATATATGTGGTAGTGTGAGTATACTGTGTATGTATATGTGTTAATGTGTATGCATGTGTTTACATGTGTACACTGTATATGTGTGCTTGTGTGTATGTAACATATTTGCCTGCTACATATATATATATATATATATATATATATATATATAATAGAACCAACCAGAAAATCCTGCGTTTGCCCCTGCCCTCAAAGCCGTGTGGCTTGGTGGGGGCACCCACAACTTAGTTACCCCAGGGCTCCCACAAGCCTTATTCCGGCCCTGCATGCGCCCATGCGCACTACGAGACACGAAGGGAGCAGGGAGATCTTAAAAAATCGCTCTTCGTACTCTGATAGCATGTATTTCCTATGGGGAAAGCTAACGGTTAAGTTACTGGAGACATGCTCCAAATACATTTAGTTTTCATAGCTTGATAAGTGGCACAATTGCATTGCCACTATACATTACATACTGTAGTATGGCAGTGGTGGTATGTTACGATCCTAACAATGCTGGAGATAGCTATGAAATCTCCTGCACTGGCTGCTTTATAAGCAGCTACGATACTTAGATTGGAGAAAATTATGCAGAAACTGATGTTTCCACATGATCATCTGGGTTGAAGACCTCGATCGGGAGGCCCTTGTGTACCATATCCTACTCCACACACTCAGCAACTTCAGTCTGTGATATTAAAGTGATCACATGCTTTGAATCAACCATTTAAAAAATATATAAAAAACAATAATAAAAACCCACAAGTGACATGTTTTCAACTGGATTGATCAACTTTTGAATGACTTGATAAGCCAGGTATGACCATTTTTATGATGTCCCAGTCTGCGTAGGGTTTAATTTTGCACATGAAATGCAATTAGAACTCATTATAGCTAATCTAAAAATACTGCATCTAGTTAAAATTTTTCGACAAACCGCAACTACTAGTAATTTTTTATCTTTGTGGCACAAACTAAGTAATGAGGGGAAGCGTCTGATTGGTTACTATGGTTTAGTGGAAAATCCCACCCCTCTTTGTAATGTTAGTTCATGAGTTGTAGAATGAGCAAGTGGCTGATGAGCCATAGTATGACCAAGTCCATATATCAGCCAGAGTATGAGCAAGTGGTTGATGAGCCTCAGTATGAGCAAGTGGTAGATGAGCAATAATATGAGCAAGTGGGTGATCAGCTGTAGTATGAGCAAGCGGTAGAAGAGCAATAGTATGAGCATGTGGTTGATGATCCATAGTATGAGCAAGTGGTGAATGAGCCTTAGTATGAGCAAGTGGTTGATGAGCCTCAATATGAGCAAGTGGTAGATGAGCAATAGTATGAGCAAGTGGTTGATGAGCCATAGTATGAGCAAGTGGCTGATGAGCCATAGTATGAGCAAGCGGTAGAAGAGCAATAGTATGAGCATGTGGTTGATGATCCATAGTATGAGCAAGTGGTGAATGAGCCTTAGTATGAGCAAGTGGTGATGAGCCGTAGTATGAGTAAGTGGTGGTGGATGAGTCATAGTATGAGCAAGTGGGTGATGAGTCGTAGTATGAGCAAGTGGTGGATGAGCCTTGGTATGAGCAAGTGGTGGATGAACCGTAGTATGAGCAAGTGGTGGATGAGCCGTAGTATGAGCAAGTGGTGGATTAGCCATAGTATGAGCAAGTGGTGGATGAGCCATAGAATGAGCAAGTTGTAGAACAGCCATGGTATGAGCAAGTTGTAGATCAGTTACAGTATGAACAAGTGGCTGATTAATTTTTATGTTTCTATTACAGTTTAGGGAGCGGCACTAAACTGAAAAAATAAGTTACATGTATATAATACACTCAAGTGACAAAAAAACACACATTTATCCCAGCTTCCATCCACCCTGAATGCTGTGGCAGCCTGGCAGGACTAGTTTCCACTCTCGTCTCAAGTCTGCCGCACCATTCTGCAAATCTCTACACTGGATCCCTACATCTTCCAGAATCTAATTTACTGACATTGACCTGCAATTTAGCAACAGCATCTCCTCATACATTTCAAACCTTATCTCAAAATACTATTCCGCCCTCTTAAATGTACCTCTGACCTGCACCTCATCTCTGCTAACCACTTCACTCCTGCCTACCAGACTTTTTCCTGATCTGTCTTCAGATCTTTAAGTGCTCTATAAAAACCTATCTTTATTCAATTTGGGGTAAAATGCCTTCAATAATATTGTTGTTGTTCAGTTTTACTTACTGTCATTCAAATTAATTGAGTTATTTACCCTACTGGTATTTAGATCAGCTGTTTGGATTTTAAAAAGTATGTTACCCATTCTACAAGCTGCATAGTCTAACTAGTGCTTTGCAATCACTCAGATCAGCTGTTTGGATTTTAAAAAGTATGTTACCCATTTCCATCTAGCAAGCAACATATTGTTCTTCCATTTCTGCATAATGGTATTTATTTCTGTTAGCAAAGATTTAGATGTAATGACTTGATTGTATTTTGTATTACCTGGGTGGGGGATGTTGTTCAGTGATGCCTAGTTTATGGTAGGATACTGCTTGTGTTTACACAAACCCAGTGCCAAATTTCTTCATTGAGTAGTTAGCATTTGTGCTCAGCTGTAGCATGTCTCAATCAGACTTTCTTTAAGTGTAGAATCAGTATAGAGGCAGCCGTGGATGTCGATGGCAGCCGTGTATTATAAGCACTAAGTGTGTTATAACACAAAGTGTAATTATATAACAGTTAAAAAAACAGTTGAACAAACATTGAACAACATCTACGACAAGGTAATTACAATATCATTCCTTACCAGTAATTTGTGTGTTGTACATTATTGAATGTATTGCAAAAATGTCTCAGATACTTCTATTAATGCTCTCACTCCATGGAATCATCTCTAAGACTACTACATCCTTTACTCTCCCTGCAGCTCATCCTTCTGTACATATTGCTGCCTCAGTACTTTCCTCTTCTCTTACAAACACATATGAGCTTTTAACTTATCTAAACACATTGACAATAACATCCACAACCTCTCGCCATAACAAACATTAAGTCAAATCCCACAAATATATTTATATCTCGCTCCTGTTGCTTCTATTAGCTGGTGACATATCTCCAAATCCAGGCCCAACCCACATGCCACACCCACAACGAACTATAAATCCAGCTAACCTCATAAACATTGCGTGCCTCCCTTCACCATCCAAGTCACTAAAATGTGCCTTATGGAATGCACGCTCTGTCTGCAACAAACTAACATCCATCCATGACCTCTTTATTTCAACTAACCTCAACCTTCTGGCAATAACAGAAACATGGCTCACACAATCAGACACTGTCTCCCCTGCTGCACTTTCACATGGTGACCTACACTTCTCACACACCTCCAGGCCTGGCAATTGTAAAGGAGGTGGGGTAGGAATATTACTCTCCCAATCTTTCACATTCACAGTTCTGCCACAGGTACCTTCACTCACATTTACATCATTTGAAGTACATTCTATCAGGACTTTCACCCCTTTCTCTCTGCAAGTTGCTGTTATCTATCGCCCGCCTGGGCCACCGCTAAAATTTCTGGAACATTTTTCAGCCTGGCTCCCTCACTTCCTATCCTCAGACATCTCCACCATCATTATGGGTGATTTCAATATCCCCATTGACAGTCCACAATCTCCTCATGCCTCCAAACTACTCTCTCTAACCTCCTCTCTTGGCCTCTCCCAATGGACTGACTCCTCTACTCATAAGGAGGGCCACTGCCTTGATCTTGTATTTACCAGACTATGCTCAGTTTCTGATTTCACTAATGCTCCTTTCCCTCTCTCAGATCACAATCTTATCACCTGCACACTTTCCTCCATTACATCAACCTCAATGTCAGTGAAATCAACCAAACCTCCTAAAACCCGCAGAAATATTAATGTGATTAACTTTCAACAACTATCTACCTCTCTACAACAACAACTCTCACCAATTTCTGCACTCACTTCTCCTGAGACTGCTGCATCACAGCTAAACCAGATTCTAGTAAAAGCCCTCGATGAAGTAGCTCCAGCTACCCATTACACTCCGCGTAGACTCAGACGTCAACCGTGGCATTCTAACTTAACAAGGCATCTACAAAAACTCTCACGTAAAGTAGAACGTCAGTGGCGAAAGTCTCGCACTCCAAGTGACTTCCTCACATATAAGTCTATCTACAACTCTTATCGTACTGCTCTGGACACTGCCAAGCAAATATATTTCCAATCTCTTATCTCTGCTGAAGCCTCTAACCCCAAGCGACTTTTTAATACATTTAAACTGCTTCTTACCCCTCCCTCACCCAAGCCACCTGCTACTATCTGTGCACAAGATCTTGCTTCCTATTTCAAGGACAAGATTGATAATATCCGAAATGAAATGTTATTCTCTTACTCAGCTAGTGACCTACTCAATTCCCTACCTGAACCCTCTGGCACATTCTCTTCATTTGACCCCACAAATGAAGATGAAGTATCTACACTCTTCTCATCCTCCTACTCTATTACCTCTCCTCTAGATCCTATACCCTCACAAATTAGTAAAGCTCTGTCTCCTGTGCTCATCCCAACCCTAACTAAAATCTGTAATCTCTCTCTTTCTACTGGCATCTTTCCATCACTGTTCAAGCATGCAGTGATTACTCCCATTCTGAAAAAACAAAATTCTGACCCTAACACTCTCTCTAATTACCGTCCTATCTCCCAGCTCCCATGCCCCTCCAAGCTACTGGAGAGACTTGTCTACACCCGCCTCACACACTTTCTTAACACCCACAACTTATTGGACCCACTTCAGTCTGGCTTCCGTTCCCAGCACTCCACAGAGACAGCACTGACTAAGGTAGTAAATGATTTGGTCACTGCCAAAGCTAAAGGCCATTACTCACTTCTAATTCTTCTAGATCTCTCTGCTGCTTTTGACACTGTTGACCACTCTCTTCTCGTACAAACATTACAATCCCTAGGTCTTAAGGACACAGCCCTTTCTTGGTTCTCTTCCTACCTATCTGATCGCTCTTTTTCTGTTCGTTTTTCTAATTCTGCCTCTTCTTCGCTACCTCTATCAGTTGGAGTACCGCAAGGCTCTGTCTTAGGTCCTTTGCTATTCTCAATCTATACCACCTCTCTTGGCAAACTAATCCGCTCTTTTGGATTTCAGTACCATCTGTATGCGGATGATACTCAAATCTACCTATCCTCTCCAGATTTATCACCATCTGTATTGGTCCGTGTCACTGAATGTATTTCTGCCATTTCATCTTGGATGTCATCTCGCTACCTGAAACTTAATATTTCTAAAACAGAATTAATTATACTTCCACCGTCCAATAACAGTTACCAATCTGATCTCTTTATCACTGTTGATAACTCAACAATCCACCCCACCCCACAAGCTCGCTGCCTTGGTGTCATCCTTGATTCTGAATTGTCCTTTGTTCCCCACATTCAATCTGTCTCAAAATCATGTTACAGACATCTAAAAAACATATACAAAATTCGACCATATCTCACACAAGACACTGCAAAAACTCTAATCCATTCACTCATTATTTCCCGCATTGACTATTGCAATAGTCTCCTTACTGGTCTTCCCAAAAACAGGCTATCGCCATTACAATCCATTATGAATGCAGCTGCGAGGCTTATCTTCCTTGCCAAACGTTCATCGTCTGCTGCCCCGCTCTGTCAGTCCCTCCATTGGTTGCCGGTTTTCTACCGTATTCAATACAAAATACTGTTACTTACACATAAGGCCATTAACCGAATTACACCAACATACATCTCTTCACTCATCTCAAAATATCTCCCAATCCGACCTCTCCGCTCAGCACAAGATCTGCGTCTCTCATCCCCATGCATTACTTGCTCCCATTTACGGTTACAGGACTTTCTTCGGGCTGCACCCACTCTATGGAATGCCTTACCACACACAATAAGACTTACCTCTACTCTTCAATCCTTCAAGCGTTCCCTGAAAACTCACCTCTTCAGACAAGCTTATCAGATTCCAGAACCGACCACATAACCTTCATAGCTTCCATGTCTTATCACATCCCCTCTCACAGTCCACACATAACCTCACATATTGTCTTTCTTTCACATACTCCTGACATTTTGCCGACATTCCTGAGCTCTGAGCACCAAGAAACTCTGCATTCTGGCCAGACCAAATTGCAATATATAGCAGCTATCCTTGTGTATCAATGCCTATTTCCCTATAGATTGTAAGCTTGCAAGCAGGGCCCTCTTACCTCTATGTCTGTCTGTTATTACCCTGTTTTGTTCTATCAATGTTTCCAATTGTAAAGCGCAACGGAATATGCTGCGCTATATAAGAAACTGTTAATAAATAAATAATAAAATAAATAAATATTTAATTGCAGATCTCTGTAATGCCCTAAATCCAAGAGAAATACCAAAACTACAGATGATAACCTGGTTAAAAAACTTGCAAAGCTAATTATGACCATCAGATGGAAACAGAGGGCCTGATTCAGACCCGCTCGCAAGCACACAGCGCTCGCAAGCGGGTTGATGGTCCCCGACTGCGCATGCGCCTCCTCTGGCGTGCGCATGCGCGAGACCCGTATTGCGACTGCAGCTCCGTCGCAACGGGTCTTGCTAAAAGACAGGGCGGCTGTTGATGTTGATTGACAGCTCGCCCCATTTTGTAGGCAGGGAGGGGGGTGGCTGGACAAACGCAGGCGTTCCCTTTGGAATGCCTGCCGTTTGTGGGCGGCCCTACTGACATCACTCGTGATGTCAGTAGTGGACTTCCTGCTCTATTGAAGCAGGAAGTCCACTCGGGCTTGCGAGTGCTGAGACCCTACCACAGGGTCTCCTCGCAAGCCCGATGGTCGCGATAATCTTGACCATCGCCAGGCCGCCCGCAAAAGCTGTGGGTGGTCAAAAAACAAAAACAAACCCTGCCCTGATTTAGAGCGAGCGCTCGCAAACAGCAAGTGCCTCTGAATCAGGCCCAGACTCCTTTCATTCAAACTTTACATTTACAGATGTGTCCCTACACATCTTTGCTGCAGTCGTTCTAAAATGCCCTCTCGCCGCGCTATGTCCTATGAGACTCTGCTAGCGCCGGGCGACTTTTTTTTGCCAAAAATGCTCTAAGTCACAATGCGATTAGGATGCACGAGCAGACTTTGCTGAATAATCTGATATGTGACTCTTGTATATCTGTGTGCGACTGAGCCTCTGAATCTGTATACAGTACGAGGTGCTACAATGTAGCGGCCGCAGCTTTCTTCATTCCCAGTTCCGTTGTGGTTCCTATACAGACTCATTCGCACACAGATATACAAGTGTCACATATCACATTAATCAGCACAGTCTGAGGGTGCGTCCTAGTCACATCTCATTGTGACTTAGATGTATTTTCGGCAAAATCATAAGCTCAACACTAGCAGAGCAGCACGGGACCTGGCGGCTCACTCACGCCAGGCACATCGCGCTGCGTGGCGTATTGAGGCTAGATGCATGAGGACACATCTGTATATAAATATATGTACTTTATAGACTAGGAGTTCTCAACTCCAGTCCTCTAGTGTCACCAGCAGGTCATGTTTTCTGGATTTCTTTAATCATGCACAGATGAGTTAATCTATGTTGCTGGGTTAGTAATTACCCCACCTGGGTCAGTAATTACCGTCCTGAAAACACGACCTGTTGGGAAAACGTGAGAGTTGAGGTTGAGAACCACTGGACTATACTAAGGCAGTATTCATATATACTAAATTTGTGTGTATATTGTATGCATATTGTAAATCTATATAAAAAATACAGTCTTTGTACTTCTGATTGTTACTTTATATTTTTTTACATTTGAAATACAATTCTAAAAGCTGTGGAATTAGCGTTTTTCTTTTTAATTTTTAATCTGTGATTTGTCAGAGAGATCATTTGCGTATTCAGTGAATCGGATGCACAAGACAATCAAGTAGTTTCTCCGTGGAGAACAAAATCATTGGAATTTTCCCCACTCTGTTTGGCACATGCTATGGCAAAGAGATGCAATACTCAATATAATTCTTTTTATGGCAAAGAGATGCAATACTCAATATAATTCTTTTTATGGCAAAGAGATGCAATACTCAATATAATTCTTTTTATGGCAAAGAGATGCAATACTCAATATAATTCTTTTTATGGCAAAGAGATGCAATACTCAATATAATTCTTTTTATGGCAAAGAGATGCAATACTCAATATAATTCTTTTTATGGCAGAGAGATGCAATACTCAATATAATTCTTTTTATGGCAAAGAGATGCAGTACTCAATATAATTCTTTTTATGGCAAAGAGATGCAATACTCAATATAATTCTTTTTCTTTGCAGGACCCAAAGCTACGGGAGCAGTTGGAAGTTGGGAATTTTGGCGGACGCTTGGAGTATCGAATGTTTACTATTGTCTATGGACCCGATCTGGTTAACATCTCATATCTCAACTTGGTGGCATATCAAGAAGAAATTGCAAAGGTAAATTTCTGACCTCGACCTGTATTTCAATGTACCAATTGACAGTTAGAACTTGAATATTGTAAAAGTACAACATCAATAAAATGTAGCTTAGTTCAATATATATTAAGTCTAAAATGTAAAGGCTCCCTTTATCTTTATTATCAGGACATCTCTGTTACCCAACAAATAATTTATGTGATTTGTGATTTTGACACATATGAAAATGGTCTGTCCCAGGCGCATTATAGGGGGAACTATCATTTTCACACAGTCATATTGTGAGTTGAAGCAATATTTGTGAGAATGCAGCCAATCAGTTCAATAGAAACCAGTGATGTCATAGAGGCAGAAGTTTGTGGAATGTAGGTGCACCCCATGAATCCAGAGGAGCTAATGACATCACTGATACACTTTTAATTACCTCCCATATTTTCCAATTAATTGTCCATCATATTAATATACGGTATATGTCATATACTATAGATAGATTAGATAGATTAGATAGATAGATAGATAGATAGATAGATAGATAGATAGATAGATAGATAGATAGATAGATAGATAGATAGATAGATAGATAGATAGATAGATAGATAGATACAGTGGTGGCCAAAATTGCGGACACTTTCAAATGTGAATCTTTTTCAACTTCAAATGCTTATAAAAACTGTTACACTTCATGCAGTGCAATGATTCATATATCAAATGAAAGGAAATGTAATGCTGAATTCAACACAATAAACAGAGGTTAAATATTTGCATTACAAGGGAAGTTATGCTGTGAAAACAACACTTAGGACAGTAACATCATAAGTACACAGGGATTTTCACCCTATCAGTATTTTGTTGGGTATCCTTTATTTTTCAAGACAGCAGCACAGCGACGTGGCATTGAGCCAACCAATGTTTGTAGCTCTTCCTTCTTTATTATGTGGTGCCATGAGACAATTATAGCCTCGATTAATTGTATTTTATTGGATGGACGCTTCAGATGTACCAGTTTTTTCAAACTGACCCACAAATGTTCTATGGGGTTCAGGTCTGGGCTGTTCCCTGGCCATCCCAGCACCTGTATGTCATTCTCCGTGAACCCCTTTTTTCATGTCCGTGCAGTGTGGCAGGTAGCTGAATCCTGCTGGAAAAAAACTGGGGCATTATCTGGAAAAAGATCCCTGATAGAAGGTAGAAGTTTTGGTTGTAGGATGGTGCCAATGTACTTTTTGATGTTCAGTGTGCCATCTATGACATAAAGGCGGCCTACAGCATCTGCTGTCATACATGCCCAGATCATAACACTTGTAGGATTCTTTGTTGTTGCTTGAATAAAATCTGGATGTACCTCTTCCCCGATGCGACGTCTCACACATTTTCTCCCATCACTACCAAATATCGATATCTTAGTTTCGTCACTCCATATCACTTGTTTCCACTGACCTTCTGTCCATGCAATGTGTTCTTTTGCCCACTGTATTAGTTTCTGCCGCTGCTTTTTATTCAGCAATGGCTTTTTTTGGGAATCCTACTCCGTTAGTCTTCTTGCACTGACAAAAACACCAGTTGCACTCAGTTCACTGCTAATGGCCGCAGATAACATCCATCTGTCCCTGATGCAAATTTGTTTTATTCTCCTATCATCAACAGCTGTTGTGCACTTTTTCCTGCCTTTTCGTTCTTTGTTTTGTATAGATTGTGTTTCCTGATAGCGTAAACAAAACTTACGTACTCCTGATGTTGTCACATTTCCACCAACTTCTCTCGCAGTTGCTGCATACGAAAGACCATTTTCACGTGACACCACAATCCTGGATCTCTTCCTGGGTGACCAGTCACCACTTTGCCTGGACGACATTGTTGTACTTATTTTTTACACCGTCAATAGCACTAAACAATACACACAAACATCCAACCGTAATTGCACTACAGTAACCAACTTTATTCTGCAAAATGAAACAGCCAATCTGACCTTTCCAACCTTTGAACATGACCTTGCACCTGCTCATAAACGACAGCTGATTGGTCCTCAGAATGACGATTCCGATTCGCTGGTAGTAGCTGTTACTACAATCCGCTTCTTGAATCTCACGCATCTGTGTTTCTTTGTCTGACTGAAAGTAGCATAACTTCCCTTGTAATGCAAATATTTGACCTCTGTTTATTGTGTTGAATTCAGCATTAAATTTCCTTCCATTTGATATATGAATCATTGCACTGTGCGAAGTGAAACAATTTTGGTGAGCATTCAAAGTTGAAAAACATTCAAATTTCAAAATGTGTCTGCAATTTTGGCCACCAGTGAAGATAGATAGATAGATAGATAGATAGATAGATAGATAGATACCGACATTCAGCTCCTTTTTTCTGGAAGGGGGTAGCCAGTCTTCTACGGCAGGGGGTGGCATAAAGTGGCAAAAGGGGGTTGGGTGCTTCGATGATGCAGCATTGGGGATGGAGCAGGGGGCGTGGCTGTGTGATTGCGGCAGTGACCCCGCCCCCTCTTCACCCTGCCGAGAATAACAGCATTGTGAAGCAGGATACGGGGCCACGTTGACGTGATTCAGCGCGAATCGCGCCAACGGTCTCCCCTGCTGCAGGGTTGTATGTATGGGGATGCAGGGTTGTCCGCCGCGATGTGGGGGATACAAGGTGGTGGCAGCAGGCCTGGAAATTTGCCTACTTTTCCGGGGGGCCTGGAGTTCCACCCGATTTTCGGGAGACTCCCTCCCATCCCGGGAGAGTAGGCATGTATGAGATAGATAGATGTAGATAGATGCATATATATATATATATATATAATTTGTTTAACATATATACAGTGGGGCAAAAAAGTATTTGGACAGCCACCGATTGTGCAAGTTGTTGCACTTTAAAAGATGAGAGAGGTCTGTAATTTCAATCATAGGTACACTTTAACTGTGAGAGACAGAATCAGAACAAAAAATTCCAGAAATCACATTGTATGATTTTTTATACAATTTATTTGTATATTCTTGCGGAAAATAAATATTTGGACACCTACCAACCAGCAAGAATTTGGGCTTTCTCAGACCTGTTACTTCTTCTTTAGGAAGCTCATCTATCCTTCACTCGTTACCTGTATTAATGGCACCTGTTTGAACTGGTTAACTGTATAAAAGACACCTGTCCATACCTTCAAACAGTCAGACTGCAACCTTTCCACCATGGCCAAAACCAGAGAGTTGTCTAAGGACACCAGGGACAAAATTGTAGACCTGCACAAGGCTGGGATGAGCTACTCGACAATAGGCAAGCAGCTTGGTGAGAAGAGATCAACTGTTGGCGCAATTATTAAAAAATGGAAGAAATACAAGATCACTGACAATCTCCCTCGACCAGGGCTCCATGCAAGATCTCACCTTGTGGGGTATCAATGATCTTGAGAACGGTGAGGGATCAGCCCAGAACTACACGGGGGGACAACAGTCACAAAGGTTACCAATAGTAACACACTACGTCGTCATGGATTCAAATCCTGCAGCACCCGAAAGGTCCCCCTGCTTAAGCCAGCACATGTCCAGGCCCGTCTAAAGTTTGCCCGTGACCATCTGGATGATCCAGAGGAGGATTGGGAGAATGTCATGTGGTCAGATGAGACCAAATTAGAACTTTTTGGTATAAACTCCACACGCCGTGTTTGGAGGGAAAGAATGGTGAGTGGCATCCCAAAAACACCATACCCGCTGTGAAGCATGGGGATGGAAACATCATGCTTTGGGGATGCTTTTCTGCAAAGGGGACAGGACGACTGATCCGTATTATGGAGAGGATGAATGGGGACATGTATCATGACATTTTGGGGAAAAACCTCCTTCCCTCAGTAAGAGCATTGAATATGCAACGTGGCTGGGTCTTCCAGCATGACAATGACCCCAAACACACCACCCGGGCAACTAAGGAGTGACTCCGTAAGAAGCATTTCAAGGTCCTGGATTGGCCTAGCCGGTCTCCAGATCTCAACCCAATAGAAAATCTGTGGAGGGAGTTGAACGTTCATGTTGCCCGGCAACAGCCCCAAAACATGACACATCTAGAGAAGATCTGCATTGAAGAGTGGGCCAAAATACCTGCTGCAGTGTGTGCAAACCTGGTCAAGAACTATAGGAAACGTTTGACCTCTGTAATTTCCAACCAAGGTTACTTTACAAAGTATTGAGTTAAACTTTTTGATTGTCCAAATATTTTTCTCCGCAAGAATATACAAATAAATTGTTTAAAAATCATACAATGTGATTTCCGAAATTTTTTGTTCTGATTCTGTTTCTCACAGTTAAAGTGTACCTATGATGGAAATTACAGACCTCTCTCATCTTTTAAAGTGCAACAACTTGCACAATCGTTGGCTGTCCAAATACTTTTTTGCCCCACTGTAGTATACAAAATAAATGATAGAAATAATAGAAATAATAATCTGCCATTCATGCTTTAACACATACTTGCCAACTTTTGCTGTCTCCTCTCTGGGAGAAGCCCGGATAGGAGATGCAGGTGACTAATCCGGGGCCTCTTCATGCAATTCGTATAGAATCGCTTCATATTAGCTCCGCCCCCTCCCTAAGGACTCATGATTCACTGTATTATTCTCTGTGTCCTGTGCTGGCCATGCCCTCTTCCCTGAGAGCATGACATCATGTGGAGGGGGTGGGGCCAGCAACCCCCGCTAATTACGGCTCTGACCGGAGTATTCTCAGGATTCTCTGGAGGCTGTGTGGCTGGAGCATCCAGAGGCACTGAAGCAGCAATTGTGGCTGCAGGGTGCCAATAAAGGCAAAGATAAAAGAAAGAAAAGTGACTACGCTATGCCTAAAATAGAATGCTTTTCAAGTTGCAGCTAAAATATATGAAGCCCCACCTGGCTTCTCTATACCAACTCGGAAAGAAACAAAAATTCAGCGCATACCTTGTTTCATAATACTAATAATGATATGTGAGTCAATGTTGTATATACCAAATGAAAAATTATTTATTAATAATGAAAGGTTGGTGTTACAATCTGCTAAAATATACACTTATTGTAAATATGACAAGGTGCAGCCTAATACCGGTATACATTGACAATACAACACAGACATAAAATAAAATAAATAAATATATAAAAAATGTGTTCTAGTACTAAAACCAAACAGATCACCCAGATGCACAAGCCATGGGTGAGCGGCGGTGCCGTCCGGAGAGCACTGCGCTCTGTGTGGTGGCACCATCCGCACATCCCTAGTTACAGCACTGATTCTCCAAATCCTGCCACTTCACGAGGAAGTGGAAGGATGCAGGAGATCCACACACTTTTCGGGGGGTCTCGGATAGTACCCAAAAAATTGAGAGTCTCCCGGACCAGCAGAGTAGGTAAGTATGGTCTAAGCTTGTGACTTGCAGATGAACCTAATTTACCAGGACAGTCCAGGTTTTAGTCATTTGAAATCTGTAACTTAAACGTCTTTTTTTCATACAATAAAGATTCCAGGCTTAGTTACATTGATGCAGTAATTAAACATAAATTAATAAAATACAGGAGGGGATGCGTTCATAATCCAGACCGTTGGGATTCCGGTGCTCAAAATGCCCGCGCCAGAATCGAGACACCTGTCAGAATCCCGACATCGGTATCCCGTCTGCCAGAATCCCAAAGGTAAGTAGCAAGGTTAGGGGGAGGGTTAGGGATTAGACATTAGGGGGAGAATTAGGGTTAGTCACTAAGCAGGGAGGGTTAGGTTTAGGGTGCGGAGAGGTTAGGTTTAGTGTGCAGGCACGGGGAGTTTAGGTTTAGGGTGCAGGGAGGTTGGGTTTAGGGTGTGGGGAGGGTGAGGGTTAGGTTTAGGGTGAGGGGAGGAGGAGGGTTAGGATACCAACTGACAGGTGTCGGTATCCTAACCCTGTCGGGATGCCAGTGCTGGGATTCTGACCGCCGGGATTCCGACCGATCCCGACCATTGGCATCCCGTACCCAACCAGAAGAGAGCACTATCTCTGTACTAGCACAAGAGAACTAAGAAGTAGATTCTGTAACGTGCTGCTTAGGGTGGATGGAGTTGCTGATTAAGTGACAATAAAACCACCGTTTGTATCCAGTTGGTGATGATGGAGCCGAGGCTTGGTTCAGTTGTTTCCACGATAGGAATAGAGGGTCTCATTCAGACCCGGTCGCAATCGCTGAGCGCTCGCAACCGGGTTGATGGTAAGGCCCTGCGCACGCGCAGCGGTCGCACTGCGCATGCGCAAGCCCCGGAGTGAGAGAGAACTTCTCTCGCTCCGGGCTTACTACCAAAAGGGTGGCTGTCGATATTGATCGACATCTCGCCCCGTTTTGTAGGCGCCGCGGGGGGGGTGGCTACACAAACGGAGGCGTTCCCAAGCGAACGCCTGCCGTTTTGTGGGCGGCCGCACTGACATCAGCAGTGATGTCAGTGGGGAGCTTCCTGCTCGATCAGAGCAGGAAGCTCCCTGGGGCTTGCGGCTGCCGAGACCCAACCTTAGGGTCTCGTCGCAAGCCCGATGGTTGCGATGGTCTTGACCATTGCGACCATCACCCTGGTCGGTCGCTAAGCTGTGGGTGGTAACCCACAGCTTAGCTAGCGACCAGGAGGCCACACTAAAAAAAAGAAGCGGCCACCCTCATTCAGAGAGAGCGATCGCTTCTTGCGACCTCCTCTGAATGAGGGCCAGAGTCCCAGTGCAAAATAATTTCAGTACAAATGCTTCCTGACCCATTTCCCTGTGTGTCCCACAGCTTTTTCAAAGGATCCTTTGAAAAAGCTGTGGGACACGCAGTGGGATGTTGGATCCATCATCACCAACTGGATACAAACGGTGGTTTTATTGTCACTTAATCAGCAACTCCATCCACAGAAAGATCCGTTTCCAACTAAAGGGATTGTCAGCGTGCATGATATTTCCTCTCAAAAGACACCCTCAATTTGGAGCTCAGTGGTAATTATACGAGACGGTTTGCACATTTCTGTGACATCAACCAACCAATTCCTATATTTGAAAAGGCTACTATAGGGAACAGCCGTCTTTACAATAAAATTATTTTTTTACTTGATGTTATGCTGGGCATCCACTATACAATTTTCTGTCAGATATCTGTCCAATCTGGCTGGTTGGAATGAAAACCTGGTAATGTATGGGAGCAAATGACAGCCGATCATATGGTTTTAAACACTGAAACAAAGGACAAAAAAATTGTTTAAATTGTTTAAATTTGTGTGTTTTAATCAATTTGTCTGAGCAACCATTTTTGGCTATTTTCCAGTGTTTGTGAGCAAATGGACGATTGTCATTTGCTCCTATACATTACCAGATTTTCAGTCCAGCCAGCCAGATTGGACAGATATCTGACAGAAAATCGTATAGTGGATGCCCAGCTTTAGATGCACTTTTTTGCATGTAGCATACCTGTATTTTTTGCATGTAGCACAAATGTATTGTATAGAAATGGTCTGCTGTGTATGTAACCGTGCATCGGAGTTTTATCTGTAATATGTTGATAAAAAGGGGTCACATATTGTGCATGGTTCAAAAATGAAGAAATGTCTACCCGTGTTATACTGACATGTAATTATCCTTATTTGTTGTGAAACTTTTCAATTTCAAATTCAAAATAAAGAATTTATAAAAAATATATATATATATATATCATATAGCTTGAAAAAACTGAAAGCAAAAAGTACTTAGAAATAACCCCTCTTACATCAAACTGCACTTATCTCACACAACTTACAAAACCACGGATCATTTTAAAATACATTGAGTTTTCTTTATAAAAACATGTCTAACACCCGCGATATATCAAAGCCAGTCGGCAAACTGGTTATCTCGTTACGGGGCCTTTTGCACATTTTTGAGGTCTTTACTATTGCGCTTATGTTGACTGATTTATTAATCAATTTATAATCCTGACTGACTTTGTGTGACATTTACATCTTTCTTGATGGTGTTTTCCCCATGGTGATATGCAGATTTATAGTAATTAAGTCTGTCAAGGAATGACAGGCTTGTGGGGATTTGTGATACATGTTTGTGAACAGCAGAACAGAAGCTCATTCCAATATTTATATTCTATTTACTGAAACAAAGGTCGGAGAGATATTTAATCTTTATGTTTTATAATATTAATTAGAAAATACAAAACAATATACTCTGCACAAAAAAAATAGTCGCTTAGTACCATCATAAATATATAAGGAGCAGCTTCTCAGAACTGAAGACGTTTGAGATAAAAGTGATTGTGGTTGAAGATGGTTTTCTTATTGAGCGTCTGTTGATTTTTAATTTGAGATCCTGTGATGTTATTGTTCCTCAAATTGATTTCTGCAATACATAGGGCGGGATGTACTAAAGGGAAAAATACTGTAAAACTGTATTTTCGTGGGCTTTACCGCAGTTTCCTTATGTACAGAGCACTGGAATGCAGCTTTGTCCCGGTGGGTAACGTCATCTTCAGGTGGCGTTACCCAATAGAAGCCTAAGGGCTTATTTTTGGGATGCCTTCCCTGAGATTCCTCCCATCTCCCCCCACGGCCTTCTGTGCATGCACAGAAGGACGCCAGTGGGACTGCTGGGTGTTAAACCCGGAAGACCCTCTAACCGGGGGTATTGCAAAGGACAGCACTTATCGTTAGAGCTGTCCTTTGCCATATTCTAAGTACATACCGCGGTAAACAACCGCGGTGTGTACCCGATGAGAGGCGGGTGCGATGCTTAGTACATCCCGCTTCATAGTGAGATCAAGTCAAATCTCCATTAATGTCTACTAATCTCCACTATATTTTTCTTGGTTTTCCTATGACTCAGTCACACTAGTAGGAAAAAAGGTCTATTCTAATCCATTTCAATCGATTTCAAATGTATCTATATTCAGTATATATATTTATATATATATATATATTAGAGATGAGCGGTTCGGTTTTACTCCGATTTACTCGGATATGTTCCGATCTCATAAACGGCATCATATTGGCTATCCAGCTATCACGTGTTTTGGATAGCCAATAAGATAAATCCGAACTTGCACTAATATGTCAAAAAGAACCGAGTAGAACTGAACCTGCACATCTCTAATATTTATATATACAGGTTGAATCTCCCATATCCAAATATTCCAAAATACATAATATTCCGAAATACAAATTTTTTTTGGCATGACTGAGATAATGAAACCTTTGATTTTTGATGGTTCAATGTACACAAACTTTATCTAGGGCTCAAATTCTTAAAAATATTGTTTAAAATTATCTTCAGGCTGTGTGTATAAGGTGTATATGAAACCTTTTCATTTCTGTACACAAACTTTGTTTGAACCACAAATTTATTGAATATATTGTATAAAATTACATGCAGGCTGTGTGTATAAGGTGTATATATACAGTATATATATATATATATATATGTATATATATATATATTTGGGGTGTGCACCGGCCACTTTTTGTGTTTTGGTTTTGGATCTGGATCTTTCTTCGTGTTTTGGATCTGGATTGGTTTTGCCAAAACCACCCTTCCGTGTTTTGGGTTCTGGGTTTTGTGTTTTGGATCTGTATTTTTTTTTTAAAAAAGCATAAAAACAGCTAAAATCACAGAATGTGTGGGTTTTTCTGCTCCTATGCTATTATTAACCTCAATAAAATTAATTTTCACTCATTTCCAGTCTAACACCTCACAATATTGTTTGTAGTCCAAAAGGTTGCACCGAGGTAGCTGGATGACTATGCTAAGCGACACGAGTGGGTGGCACAAACACGTGGCCCATCTAGGAGTGACGCTGCAGTGGCAGACAGGATGGCAGTTTGAAAAACTAGGCTCCAAACAGTACATAATGCAAAGCAAAAAAGAGGTGCAAGATGGAATTGTCCTTGGGCCCTCCCACCCACCCTTATGTTGTATAAACAGGACATGCACACTTTAACAAACCAATCATTTCAGCACCAGGGTCTGCCACATGACTGTGGCTAAAATGATTGGTTCGTTTGGGCCCCCACAAAACAAGCTGGCAATTAATCTGTCCCTGCACAAACTGGCTCTATGGAGGCAAGATGTCGTCCTCATCCTCCTCATCCATCGATTCTTCACCCTCTTCAGTGTTGTGTACATCCTCACCCTCACAGAGTATTAATTAGTCCCCGCTGGAATCCACCACCACAGGTCCCTCTGTACGTTCTGGAGGCTGGTCTCCCTGGAAGAGTCGATAATTCATTTTTATGAACATCATATTCTCCACATTTTGTGGAAGCAACCTCCTACGCCTTTCGCTGACAAGGTTCCCGGCTGCACTAAACACTCTTTTGGAGTACACACTGGAGGGGGGGCAACTCAGGTAAAATAGAGCCAGTTTGTACAGGGGCCTCCAAATTGCCTCCTTTTTCTGCCAGTACAGGTACAGACTGTCTGACATCCCTACCTGGATGCTGTCACCAATGTAATCCTCCACCATTCTGTCAGTGGTGACAGTATCATATACAGTGACAGTAGACATGTCAGAAATTGTTGGCACGTCCTTCAGTCCGGACTAGATGTCCAAACCGGCCCTTGACTTATGACACAGGCACACACTTGGCGCTGCTACTGTGTTGATGCACGTGCGGCTACTGCACACTCAATTCACAAAGACAGAATATATTTTATTATATTTTTTTGGCGTGCACTATGGGTTTTTTTTGCACTTGGGGGGAGCACCCCTGATGGATAGATCACCCCCTGGACAATACTACAGCATCCCATTAGGACTGCAGCCTTTATGGGACACTGCACAACACAGCCCAGCCAGCCCCTATAAACTTTGGAGTGGACACGGCCCCTATGGACAACTGACTGCACAACACAGCCTAGCCAGCCCCTATGGACTTTGGAGGAGTGGACACAGCCCCTATGGACAACAGCAGCATAGCACAACACAGCCAGCCCCTATGGACTTTGGAGGAGTGGACACAGCCCCTATGGACAACAGCAGCACAGCACAACACTACACTACACTACACTATACAGCCCAGCCAGCCCTAACTCCCACCCTCCCTCTTCACTGTCCACAGCCGAGTGAGAAAATGGCGCAGACGGGGGTACCTTTAATGGCGCAGACGGGGGTACCTTTTATAGAATCCAAAACCCGCAAGATCCGACAGCGGGATGATGACATTTTGCCTCGATTTCAGATCCGAGTCAGGCGGGAAAACTCGAGCCTGACTTGGATCGGGAGGGCTCGGGGGGGGTTCGAATTTCAGAAATCCGAACCCGCCCACCCCTTATATATATATATATATATATATATAATATATAACAAAGCAGGGATCTGGCACTACCTCAAAATAGTGCCTTAGCTGGGTGCCTTCACGATGAATCAATAATCACATGTAGTAGGTGCGGCACTCCATCCAGAAAAGTAATTCCAAAACAGCGTCAGTGCAGTCAAAAAAAAAAAAAATATATATATATATATATATATATATATACACATACATACATACATATACTATATACATAAAAGGTCTGTGACTTAGCTACTATACATTACAGTAGCTGGACAGATTAGCACAGTAAATGTAGGTTCCTATGTGAGATGGATTTACCATAAATTATACAGCTTCGGGGCCATTGAGTCAGTTGGGGCTGCCTTTATAAGAGAGCTATTACATCTATAAAAATCTATTCTGTATACAGAGTTGCAGTATAAATATTTGGACAACTAGCAAGCTCTGCTATACAGAAGCCCCAATTATCCATCTGGAGTGTACATAAATACTATAGAGCATTTGACACTGGTAAGGGTGTTATATAAAGAGTAGATGGTCTGTAAGTAATTGAGCTGAAAGGACATAAAGAAAGGACTTACACCATGAGATATTACTAGAGTCAGACATTGGATGTTAGTGCCTATATTAAATAACATGAAAGTGTTACCAGAGGAGATCACACGGACTAATAAGGATCATCCTGTACACTTATACCAATGTATAATGATTAACGACATAAACGACCATAAACCTTTATTTAAAGCTTATACTCCTGGAATTTGCTTTAATCCCATACAACTTGGTTATAGTATATTTAAATGAGCTCATTAAGAATATATGTCAACAACAGCAATTACAGAAAAGGAACTATAGTATGAAAGACATCAAATGTGGGGTACAACTAACCCCCATGTGATGTGCAACAACAAGGTCTTCAGACAGTTAGAGTATTTTAAATGTGTGTGCTCCGGGAGGGAGCTGATTGTCGGCTAACAGCGGGGGGGCGTGCCAGGCCATGACATCACATTTGGGGGCGGAGCCGGGGCGGGGCCACGTGATCGTGTCATCGTGGCCACGCCCCCTCTTCACAATGCCGTTATTTTCGGCATTGTGAAGCAGGGGGTGGGGCCACGATGACACGATCATGCGGCCCGGACCCCGGCTCCGCCCCCAAATGTTTTTTAGTTTATTCTGGGGGGGAGGTCGGGAGGGTAGCTGGCTGCTGGGAGGCTTGCCTGCCTTTCCGGGGGGCTGGGAGCAACACCTGAAAATCGGGAGACTCCCGGCCAAATCGGGAGGGTAGGCAAGCCTGCCCTACGCTGTGCCGCCCTTAGTATATATATACTAATGCAGGATTATCACCAGAGCATAGAAAGAATGAATAGTTTAGTGTGAATGAGTGGGATGGGCTCAAACTAGGCGCAGGTAATCTAATATGGAAACTGAACAAAAGTGATAGTAGTAACCTACTTTCCTCCGTATTGTCAGTGTCAAAATCAGACAGAGTTTACATCTTGGTGAATATTCTTTTATAAAGGATAAACTAAAAAGGGTTCATCGAGGGCTGCAGTACCAGTATTATCCTGAAGGAGTAGAGTTACAATATTACCAACGTTCTAACTTACCTGCCTGTACGTCAGGGTTGTTACATGTCATGCCAAAGGCCCATATACATAACTACACCCTAAATAATAATAAAACATTCAGTGATTAGCCCCTAACTGTGTCCTGGGAGTGAATTTACCAAAGGTCAATTTTAATCAATTTCAAATCGATTTAAATCAATCAACATCAATGTTTGTATTTCTGAGGCTAAATCACACATTTACTAACACTTAACTAAACAAGTAAAACTTGTCTGTTAGTAAATGTGTGATTTAGTCCCAGAAATACATTAATTAAAAGCGACCTTTAGTAAATACGTACCCCAAGGTGTCATGATAGTACTTTGGGAGACTTAGGGCCCTATTTACTACAATCTGCATTTAAAATGTGGTTGTAGCGTGATATTTCTGACTAAATTCGCATTGCGAATTTAGGATATATTACATGAATTTATCAACAATCCCTTGCAGGGACAGAGCTTGCGACAAAGCTCTTTCTCTGCGAATCTGCTCCGCACACTTCGTCCTGTATTTTTTGGAAAACTCCCTTCTCTTCCCTGGATGCATCTCAATGGCCTCTTCTGTGGCAACCAGGGTTCCACCTCTGTTCTTCTGAAGAAGTCTTCACTCATACTTGCCCACTGTCCCAAAACCTTCAGGAGACTCCTGAGATACGGGGAGAGTCTCCCTGATCCCAGAAATGTGGGCGATTTGACAGTATTATACATGAGTTATAAGGTTATTTACCATCTTATTTGGTTTATCTTTTTCTGTTTTCTTGTTGATTACTTTTTGGTTCCAGTGGTAAAATGAAAATTTGTATAAATAAAAATGCACAGACATTTTAAAAGACTGCAGAGAAGATTTATCATTCAGTGGCAAAGGCAGGATTTCTAGAGGGAGGTTTCCAAATGCTTGATTTAAGAGTGAGTGTGGCCAGTCCATGAATAATTAGCAATTAACCAGCTTTAATATGTGTCATACAAAGTGTATTGTGTGTCATAATTCCAGCAAATAGAAGGACCAGCGCTCAAAGTAATTAGCCATTAGCTGCAGCAGTAGGGCCATCCTGCCTGAGCTGAATGTTTTTATTTCAGATGTAGGCACCATTCCAGAGCATAGGAGCAAGTCTGGGGGAGCAGCAGAAGAACCTAGCACTGCCCTGGACATATATGTACATATTGATCTCCTTATGCAATGGATAGTGTATGATTATACAGTATTAATAATTAACCCTATTTATGTTCTATAGCAGTACACCCTTAACAGTGCATGTTTTCCAACTCTCCTAGTTGGTGCACAGGTGTATTTATTACAGGCTGAAACGTGTTAAAAGATCCACAGGTGATGCTAATTATTACATTTGTGAAACTGAGAAGAACATGCATCACTAGTAAAATTCTATTATATCACCGTTTCTATTGTGGTTATGGTACTGGGGAGGGGTTTCCTGGCAACCAGAACCCCCCCTCCTGCGTTTGCCTATGCCATTCCTACCTTAAATGCTTACATTTATTACTCTTCACTTAATGATAGTTTACCATTAATTCTAAAACAATGTGATACCCTGTTTTAGAGTGCTGTAATAAGTGTAGTCTCTAATATGATTCATTATTACACCTCTCTGAGAGGAGAGTCACACTGTGCTATACAGTATCTAGGACAGCGCGATGACAGGAACACCAGCCTTGTATTTGTCATATTGCTGAACCTTAGGTTCGCTAGTGAGACATACGCAGTCAGAAATCATCAGCGTCTGACATTACTAGGTAAAGCTCCAGTTACTCATCAAATTGCAGAAAGATTGTTGAATAAACAGAACTGTCTCACATGCTCAACCCTTAAAGGTTTTGAAATATCAGGACAATGAATAGGTATGACTTAAAATAATACTATGATTTTTTACAATTTTTATTTATAGATTTTTAAAACTACTACTTTCTAGTTGTTCATAAAGCACAGGTATTTATTAAATTGATAACCTTTTGGATATATATATATATATATATATATATATATATATATATATTTATATATATACATTCATGGCTCTATTTACTACAATCCGCATATTGAATGCGGATTGTAGTGTGATATTACCGAGTGAATTCGCATTGCGAATTCAGGCAATATCACAGGGATTTACTATAAATCCCTTGCAGGGACAGAGCTTGCGATAAAGCTCTGTCCCTGCGGATCCCATCCGCACTCTAGTCGCGGTATTTTCGGAAAAAATACCGCGACTAAGAGCCCACGCATGCGCCGACCCACCGTCGCTGCTACCCCCCACCGATGCTAAGCCCCGCCCCCCGCGATCACGGACCCCCGCGACCTCCCCCCTCTCTTCATTACACTTACCTGCATCCTCCTGGCCTCCGGTGATCTTCTCCGGGCTTCCCGATCAGGTGATCTCCCATACTGCACTGGGACCCGATCACCTGATGACCGGGCCGCAGTGTACTATGGGAGACCAGCTGACCAGAGAGGAGCCATCACCGGAGGCCCGATCACCGGTCCCTGGATTCAGGTAAGTAAAAAAAAAATGTTTACATTTTTTTTTTCTTTTATTTACAGCAATCAGCTTGCGGTCTGTTTAGACCACATAGCTGATTACTGGTACCGGCTCCCGCCTCTGCTCTCCCCGTTAGAGCAGAGTGGGAGCCCGGTAACCGGGGGAGACCCTGGATAACGCCACCTCCAGGTGGCGTTATTATCACAGGGCTTCCCCCGGTATTTTTTTACAATTTATTTTTAGTAACTTTGGTCGGATCACATTTCCCATTACAATTATGGGAAATGCGATCTGCTTTACTAAAAATAAGTGATACTAGGGGTTGGAGTAGAATCTTACTAATTCTACTCCAGTTACCATTTAGTAACTACAGGTGAAACTAAAATAATGTGAAAAGGGTGTGAAAACACCCTTTTTCACTTTATTTTAGTAAAAATAATGTTAATATATAGAGCCCAAAGGGCTCTATTTACTACAATCCGCATATTGAATGCGGATTGTAGTGTGATATTACCGAGTGAATTCGCATTGCGAATTCAGGCAATATCACAGGGATTTACTATAAATCCCTTGCAGGGACAGAGCTTGCGATAAAGCTCTGTCCCTGCGGATCCCATACGCACTCTAGTCGCGGTATTTTCGGAAAAAATACTGCGACTAAGAGCCCGCGCATGCGCCGACCGACCACCGCTACTACCCCCCCCACCGACGCCAAGCCCCGCCCCCGGCGCTAAGCCCCGCCCCCCGCGATCGCGGACCCCCGCGACCCCCCCTCCCCCCCCCGCGACCCCCCCTCCCTTCATTACACTTACCTGCATCCTCCTGGCCTCCGGTGATCTCCGGGCTTCCCGATCAGGTGATCTCCCATACTGCACTGGGACCCGATCACCTGATGACCGGGCTTTTTTTTAGAGTAATCAGCTTGCGGTCTTCTTAGACCACATAGCTGATTACTGGTACCGGCTCCCGCCTCTGCTCTCTGCGTTAGAGCAGAGTGGGAGCCCGGTAACCGGGGGAGACCCTGGATAACACCACCTCCAGGTGGCGTTATTATCACAGGGCTTCCCCCGGTATTTTTTTACAATTTATTTTTAGTAACTTGCACACAGATCACATTTCCCATTACAATTATGGGAAATGCGATCTGCTTTACTAAAAATAAGTGATACTGGGGGTTGGAGTAGAATTTTACTAATTCTACTCCAATTGCCCTGTAATAACTACAGGTGAAACTAAAATAATGTGAAAAGGGTGTGAAAACACCCTTTTTCACTTTATTTTAGTAAAAATAATGTTAATAAATAGAGCCCATAGAGAGAGAGAGAGAGAGAGAGAGAGAGAGATGTTATTGCTTTTTAATTATATGTATACAAGTCAAGTTGCAAGACAAATGCATCGGAGCATTGGAAATTTTTGTCAAGTTTCATTATTTTCTTGAAAGTATCTAAGGTGTAAAAAAAAACAAAAGAAGAGGGCTTCCTGTGTGTCCAAGAACACAGCTGTATCTATAAGGAAAACAGAGTTGGAAGAGAGGGCATTAAATGGTGGAAATACAGTATAATATAACACACACCCCTTGGGCTGTGCATTAACTGCATGGAAACATAACCTGACAACGCACATATCAAGTTTATTAGTTAAGCGCCACTGATTTTCAAAGAAAGAGTAGAAGCGATATAAAGAGTATGCAGTGTAATCAATATGCTATGTTAAATTAATAATAATTAATTCATAATAATTAATAATAATTACACATGCACTTTGGTTGTGTTTAATATCTTTATAAATAATTATGTATTTTTTATGATCCCACAATTACTAAAATAAGATAAAGAAATCTGCAACACGCTAGTTCTGTGATAATCTTTATAAATTGAATTACCTCTCCTTGATGTCATACTATTCCCCTGACGAATTGTGATTTGGTAGTTGCCCTTTTGGCAGTGAAATGGTCTAAAGTGCCATCTAACTACTAGCGGGTCATTTTTAGGTCGTAATAAAATAATTTAGCCTTTGCCTCTGCTTGAACCATTTTCCACTTTCCCCTACTATTTTATGTTATCCAGAGTTAAACTTCTAAGCAACTGTATGTACAAAGGGACCAATATGGGATCAAATAATAGAGTTTAAAAAAAATATTTTTTATTTAAAAAGAAACATTTTCATGTATTTACTGTAATTAAGTATTTGCTTGGTTCCCCAGCTATGTCACTGGCTAAAAGTAAATTAATAGGCTGCATTTTTATGTATATCGGCTAAGAATACAATATGGCAACCTCCACTGTGTGCAGATGGCGAGTACGCTATCATGCATTCAGAGGCTCAGGGGTAAATTTACTAAGATGGGAGTTCTATTAAGAAGTGATGTTGCCCATAGCAACCAATCAGATTCCAGGTATTATCTTCTAGAAGGTGCTAGATAAATGAGAAGTAGAATCTGATTGGTTGCAATGGGCAACATCACTTCTTAAATAGAACTCCCATCTTAGTAAAATTTACCCCTCAGACACTAAAAAGGTGAATCCTGAAACTGTGCCTGTAAGCCAAATTCAGTTGTCAAGTGCAAAAAATTAAATAAATCATTTATTGCCTATTAAAGGAATATATACCTTATTTTATGTGTGAAATATTATCATTTTATTTCCCCACATGCCAAGAGGCACCAAAGTCGTAATTTGCAAAGTACCTAGGAATGTTTTAATTTACTAACATACTGTACATGATAACTGCTGCCTTGCTTAACTAATGGAATAATAGCTCTAGCCTCCAATGCAACAGCGCTCCTAGTGGTCAAAATTCCAAGATTATTTTTTCTTGCGTGCACCGTAAACTGTACAAAACTTAATTAAGTTTACAGAGTAATAACGAAGTATTTCAACAGCAGAAGCGCCTACTATTTGTTTAACTCAATCAAAGCTATATATATACTGTATATATATATAGTAATATATACAGTAAATATTGGTATTTTTATTCTAGTACAATGTGCATTTAAATATCTATTTTAAATGCAACAAAACCAGATTAACTCTTCTTTAAAAATCTTCACTGTAAGCCAGCAATTATAAATAATGATTCATTCACTGCCAAATTTTCAGCCGATTGTTAATTTCATCACTTCTGTTTACGTTCAGAATTTCACATACTTATATGTTAAATATTTGCTGTTTAGTTACCAAATTGTCCATGACAAAGTGAAACTCTTTTGCTAAACTCTCTATGTAAAAATGTCTTCCTATATGACAAATGGGCTTCTGTTACCCAGTACCTGACTCTATTCTCCGTGCTCTGGGTATTAGAAGTCTGGTATTGTGCATTTTTTATTGAGAGGGACATAAATTTGAATTACTGATCCAGTTAGAGGAAAATGGAAACATCATTTGTGGGTTGCTCATTATTAAAACAACTGTGCTGTCTTGGAATTGCATTTCCAGGCTAAACGATATAAGGTCTAATAAATATTGTGAGAAATAGTCCTGTTAAAACTGTGAGCTATGGTCTGACATTATAAAGATTTAGAAGTGGAGTTGTTGCCAATAGCACGCAATCAGATTCTATTTATCTAGCACAGTGTTTTATCGATCACTGTGCCGCAAGCGATTGCCAAGTGTGCCGCGGCGGTCAGCTTAGCGCACTTGTACTGTTTTATTCCTGTGGTGGCCAATGTTGCGTGTTTTATTCCTGTGCAGGCCAACGTAGTGCGTTTTATTCCTGTGGAGGCCAATGTAGTGCGTTTTATTCCTGTGGAGGCCAATGTAGTGTGTTTTATTCCTGTGGAGGCCAATGTAGTGTGTTTTATTCCTGTGGAGGCCAATGTAGTGCGTTTTATTCCTGTGGAGACTAATGTAGTGCGTTTTATTACTGAGGAGGCCAATGTAGTGTGTTTTATTCCTGAGGAGGCCAATGTAGTGTGTTTTATTCCTGTGGAGGCCAATGTAGTGTGTTTTATTCCTGTGGATACCAATGTAGTGTGTTTTATTCCTGAGGAGGCCAATGTAGTGTGTTTTATTCCTGAGGAGGCCAATGTTGTGCGTTTTCTTCCTGTGGAGGCCAATGTAGTGTGTTTTATTCCTGAGGAGGCCAATGTAGTGCGTTTTATTCCTGTGGAGGCCAATGTAGTGTGTTTTATTCCTGAGGAGGCCAATGTAGTGCGTTTTATTCCTGTGGAGGCCAATGTAGTGTGTTTTATTCCTGTGGAGACCAATGTAGTGTGTTTTCTACTTCAGGGTCCATAGGGTATCCACAGGATACCTTGGGGTATAGGTGTGACGTCAGTCGCAGGGCACCAAAGAGTTAAGCTTTCAGCCTCCCAGGATGCACTAGGTCCCCCTCCTATACCCCGCCCCCGGGCCAAGGCACCTCAGTTTAGTTTGGTGCCCGGCCGGCGTCGGGTGTACCTGTCGGAGTGGGGGCTAGAAGAGCCCCTGAAGCTTTCTTCAGTGCAGCTGTGGCTGCACATCTGGATGTACAGCATGGACAGTCAGTCCTGACGTCCATGCTGTCTTCCCTACACCCCCGCCGGTACCAGAACGCCGGTACCGATCCGGGGATGCTGGTGAGCATCTGGGGTCACAGCTAGCGGTGACCCCAGATGTTCCGGACCATGGCCGGATCCAAGGGGGACAAAGGTAAGCAGCGGGGTCCCGCGGTGGGTCCCCGCTGGTCACATGGTCCTAAGTCCCCAGGCAGGGGGCTCCCTGGGGACTGGCTGCAGCGTGGAGCCTGGTACTGAACCTGCGCTTTCCACTACCCCCTGGGACAGCGGACCGCAGCAGAGCGGTAGCGCTGCGGCGTCCCAGGGGTTAAATGCATGCCAGTGGAGCGCGCCTTCCCTGTCTCACAGCCGGCGCCTCCCCCGCTGCACACAGCCCTCTCTGCACTGTGCTGACTTGCCCTGTGTCAGCGCTCCTCCCCCAGGCCAGCTTCTCTCTGCTCCTCGGCGGCCATCTTCTCTGCAACGCATGGTGAACGCTGCTGGAAGTCTGGAAGGAAGCATCGTGGTCTGGGTCCCCCCGCATACCTCTCCTCCGCTGTGGCTCAGGTCTGTGTATGCAGCGCTGTGTCCTACCAGGCCCTGTGTCTGTGTAGTTGAGTGATCAGCGCTGTTAGTGCAGGAATTGTTATTTCTCTGCATTGTATGTGACTGTGCTAGCGCTGCCTGTAACTTTTCTTCTCTAAACTGTCAGCTTTATTATTGTCCCTGTTCTTTCTGCTAAAGCCCTTGCGGTGCGGTGCTGCAGGGTGGTCTCTCGCCTATTTAATACTTAATTGGTGAGAGAGGTCACATACGTGGTGCCATCATGTCTGAAAGTGATTTTCCCCTCCGGCTACAGTGTACCACGTGCAAAGTACCGTTAGCGGAGGGGGAGGGTAGCGCGGAGGGCCTTTGCCGGCAGTGTTTGTCCATGGCGCGGCCTATTACGGTTACAGCACCGGTACAGGAGCCGCCCTGGGCTTGTTTCGCTCAGGCGTTAACAGCTTTAGTGGGCCAGTTAGCTCCGCAGCCCGCGTTTACTCCGATGGGTTTGTCCCAGCAGTCTGTGGTGTCGTCACCCATGCAGGGGTTCCCACGACAATTGGTGGTACCCCACAGTCTCCCTATTTCCCCGCTCCCGGGTTCTCAGGAGCCAGCGTGGGTTAACTCCCTGACGAGTTCTGTACAGCACTTATCGGATGTGTTGCAAGGGGAGTCTGTGATGCGGCCTCATAAAAGGCCGGTGGCGTCTCTGTCCGCTCCTTATGAGGATGACGAAGGGACGTCTGATGATGGGGAGATTCTGGATCCTTACGATCAGGAACCTCTCCATACTAAGGACGCTGATGCTAAGTCCAAAGTATATATTCCTGGACTTATTCGGGCGGTCCGCACAGCCTTGGTGATTGAGGACGAAGTTCCCCCAGCGGCTAAATCTAAGTATGCCTTTTTCAAAGATGTGAAGGGCGATGCCACAGTCTTTCATCTTTCGGGTCAGTTGGTGGAGGTGTGGAAACAACCTGGCAAAAGATACCAGCCGCAGAGACGCCTGGCGGTGGCTTATCCGTTCGCGGATAATTATTTTGCTAAGTGGGAATCCCCTCCACAGGTGGATTCTCACGTGACCCGTCTTGTCCGTAGTGCCACATTGCCGATGCCATCCATGTCCTCCCTTAAGGATGCTACGGACCGCAAGGTAGAAATCTGCCTGAAGTCCGCTTATTCCCTTGCAGGGGGGGGCAGCACGGCCGGCTATGGCCATTTGCTGGGTTGCCAGAGCGATGGAGCGCTGGGCGGATTCATTAGAGGCTTCTTTTGAATCCGACTGTCCGGCCGAACAGGCGGAGTTGATTGGCAATCTCCGTGATTCGGCCACCTACATCAACGAGGCGGCTCTAGACATTAGTACTCTGGTGTCTAGAATTTCTTCAGCAGCGGTAGCTGCTCGTCGCACCTTGTGGCTGCGATCCTGGAAGGCGGACGCAGATTCCAAGAAATGTCTGGAAGCGTTGCCGTTTACCGGAGAAGTTCTCTTCGGTCCGGATCTGGATAAGATTGTGGCCACGCTGGCGGCAGCCAAATCTGCTTGTCTTCCGTCGGCCGCTGCTCCTTCTGGTTCTGGACCATCGTCCTTTTGGTCATCTAGGGCCCAGGGCAGGCCCAAACCACAGTCGTTTCCTCGACAGGCTGGCCCTAAGAAATCGGTCAAGCCCCGGAAACAGGCATGGAGTACCAGACGACCGGCCCCCAAGCCAGATGACAAGCCTGCGGCCTGACGGTCCGGGTCTCCCCTTGGGGGATCCCAGGGTGGGAGGCCGCCTGCTGCAGTTCTCCCGGTGTTGGTCGTTCACTACGACAGACACTTGGGTTCTGGAGGTGGTCTCCCACGGGTACGCCCTCTCCTTCCGGCACAGACCCCCGGCTCGATTCTTCACCACGGGTCTACCATCAGACCGGAACAAGGCTACGGAGCTGCGGAAGGTATTGCACACTATGCTCCAGGCTGGAGTTATAGTGTCTGTTCCATTCTCCCAGAGGGACCAGGGTTTCTATTCAAATCTATTTTTGGTACAGAAACCCAATGGGTCATATCGTCCGATTCTCAACCTCAAAGCACTCAACAAGTCTTTGCGGGTCCCGAAGTTTCGGATGGAGACCCTACGGTCCATCATTCTGGCGCTGGAACCTGGGGACTACATGGTGTCATTGGACATACAGGACGCTTACCTGCATGTCCCTATTCTTTTGCGCCATCAAGAGTTCCTTCGGTTTGCAATCCGCAGCGACCACTTCCAGTTTCGGGCGTTACCTTTTGGCCTGGCGACAGCACCACGTGTTTTCACCAAGGTGATGGCGGTCATGGCGGCTTCTCTGCGGCTGCAGGGAGTCCGCATGTTGCCGTACTTGGACGACCTGTTATTGGTGGCAGGATCTCCAGAGCTCCTGTTACACCACTTGGACCTGACCATTGCACTGCTGCAACGGCACGGCTGGCTAATCAACTGGCAGAAGTCCACTCTAATCCCGTCTCGGAGGATTCTGCATCTTGGAGCCTTATTGGACTCGGGACAGCAAAGGATCTTCGTGACGGAGGACAAGATCTCTGCTTTACAGTCAAGGGTGCGCAGTTGTCTGCACAGCCGCCGGGTGTCCTTACACTCGGCGATGAGGTTACTGGGCTCCATGGTGTCGGTGTTCGACATGGTGGAATACGCCCAGTTTCACTCCAGACCTCTGCAGCACCTGTCCAAGTGGAACGGGCTGCCTCAGTCTCTGAAGTTCCAGACGATTGTGCTCACCCCGGAGGTTCGCCTGTCCCTTGCGTGGTGGTTAAAGACGACCCACCTCAACAAGGGACGTCCGTTCTGGGTTCCAAATTGGGTCCTGTTGACAACGGACGCCAGTCTTCGGGGCTGGGGAGCAGTTTCGGGTCCACACTTGTTCCAGGGCAGGTGGACGCCGACAGATGCGGAGCTTCCAATAAATATCTTGGAACTCCGTGCGGTCTTCAATGCTCTCCTGCAGGCACAGCGGTTTCTCCAGGGTCACCCGGTGCAGGTCCAGTCGGACAACGCTACCACCGTGGCCTACATAAACAGGCAAGGAGGAACTCGCAGTCGGGCGGCTCTCGTAGAGGTCTCTCGGATCCTGGTTTGGGCGGAGCGCAATCTTCCGGCCATATCAGCGGTCTTCATCCCGGGAGTGCTAAATTGGGAGGCGGACTTTCTAAGTCGCCAGGACGTTCATCCAGGGGAATGGTCCCTGCTCCCGGACGTTTTTCAACTACTGGTGGACAGGTGGGGTCTTCCAGAAATCGACCTCATGGCGTCCCGGCACAACAACAAGTTGCCGGTGTACGGGTCTCGCACAAGAGACGAAGGGGCGTCTCTGGTGGATGCTCTGTCCGTCCGGTGAACGTTCAGGTTCGCATACCTGTTCCCTCCGGTCTCCCTTCTTCCACGGGTAATCCGGAAATTCAAACAGGAAGGAGGGACGCTCCTGTTGATAGCTCCCGCGTGGCCCAGACGGCACTGGTTCTCAGACCTTCAGGGTCTGTCCGTGGACAGTCCTCTGCGGTTGCCGCTACGACCGGACCTTCTGTCTCAGGGTCCTTGTCTTCACCCGGAACTGACTCGGCTGTCTTTGACGGCGTGGCTGTTGAGACGGCCATGCTGAGGTCCCGGGGGTTTTCCAGCTCTGTGGTGCGTACCATGTTACGAGCTCGGAAACCGTCTTCCGCGAGGATATACCATCACGTGTGGCATACGTTCTTCCAGTGGTGTCGACCGAGAGGTTATGCACCGCGGGAGTTTCGTCTGTCTCGGATTCTCGCCATCCTGCAAGCGGGACTAGATCATGGGCTTCGCCTTGCTTCTTTGAAGGTACAGGTTTCGGCCCTATCTGTCTGGTTTCACCGTAGGATTGCTACAATCCTGGATGTGCGCACCTTTATGCAAGGTGTTCTCCGTATTCAGCCGCCCTTTGTTCCACCTGTGGCGCCTTGGGATTTGGCTGTGGTCCTGAGGGCTCTCCAAGGACCGCCGTTTGAACCACTGGGCTCAGTGGATATTAAATGGCTAACAGCTAAGACTGTTTTCCTTCTGGCCATTGCTTCGGCCAGACGTGTTTCTGAGTTAGGGGCTCTTTCTTGTAGACCCCCTTTCTTGGTTTTTCATGGGAACAGGGCAGTGCTCCGCACTCGGCCCGAGTTTCTTCCCACAGTTGTTTCCCAGTTTCATGTTAACGAGGAAATAGTTGTTCCGGCCTTTAACTTACCGGGTCTTTCCGTGGGTGAGGCCTCTTTGGATGTTGTGCGGGCCTTAAGGACTTATGTTGACCGCACTTCTTCGTTTAGGAAGTCGGACGCTTTGTTTGTCCTCTATGGCTTCCGTAAAAAGGGTTGGCCTGCTTCAAAGCAAACTTTGGCAGCCTGGATCCGTATGGCTATTTCTGAAGCTTATCTTCATGAAGGCCTACCGGTCCCTCCTTCTCTGAAGGCTCATTCCACTAGGTCTGTGGGTCCTTCGTGGGCAGCTCGACGTGGTGCCTCGGCAGTTCAGATCTGCAAGGCTGCTACGTGGTCTTCTGTCTATACCTTCGTGAGGTATTACAGGTTTGACACCTTCGCCTCTCAGGATGCTTCCTTCGGGCGGCGGATTCTCCTTTCTGCACAGGAGCGTCCCCACCCTTAAAGGATACTGCTTTGGGACATCCCCAAGGTATCCTGTGGATACCCTATGGACCCTGAAGTAGAAAATATGAGATATGGTAAGAACTTACCCTTGTTATCTCTATTTCTACGAAGTCCATAGGGTTCCACAGGACTCCCGCCCTGTCGCACCTGTGCTGCAGATGGGCTTTGCTCTGGTCACCGGTTTTCCGTCTCCCTCTGGTGAGAATGTGATTCTTGTATGTGTCCAGATCTTTGTTCTCTCTCTTCCTTCTCCTCCTCCGGCCTATGGCTTGGTAACTAACTGAGGTGCCTTGGCCCAGGGGCGGGGTATAGGAGGGGGACCTAGTGCATCCTGGGAGGCTGAAAGCTTAACTCTTTGGTGCCCTGCGACTGACGTCACACCTATACCCCAAGGTATCCTGTGGAACCCTATGGACTTCGTAGAAATAGAGATAACAAGGGTAAGTTCTTACCATATCTCATATTTTATTCCTGTGGAGACCAATGTAGTGCGTTTTATTCCTGTGGAGGCCAATGTAGTGCGTTTTATTCCTGTGGAGGCCAATGTAGTGTGTTTTATTCCTGTGGAGACCAATGTAGTGTGTTTTATTCCTGTGGCGGTCAATGTAGTGTGTTTTATACTTGTGGAGACCAATGTGTGTATATTTTTTTATGTGGGTGCCAATGTGTATGTTTTATTCCTGTGGAGGCCAATGTTGTGTGTATTTTTTTTTATTTGGGAGTCAATGTGTGTGTTTTGTCATTGGACACGCACGCCTTTTTGCCGGATGGTGTGCCTTGGCAGTTTTAAAACCTTGTGTAGTGTGCCTAGAGTTGAAAAAGGTTGAAAATCACTGATCTAGCACCTTCTAGAGAAGATAATAGCTAGAATCTGATTCGTTGCTATAGGCAACATCTCCACTTCTAAAACCCGCACTTTAGATTAATATACCTCCCAGTCTATATTTTCATTCCACATTAGCATGATGATGGCACCTCCACTAATATATCTATATATCTCATATTTATCCATGTGTATCCATCTGTGTATCTATCACATATCTATCTACAGTATCTATATATCTATCTCATATCTATCTACTCTTGTGTCTACTTGTATCTTTGCCGCTTGTGCAGTAAACGTGCACACGCATCGCGCCATGTAACTTGCCGCGGCTGCATTCGCACCTTGCAATCTATCTATGTCATGTCTATCAATGTACAGTATGCCTCTCTCTCTCTTTCCCTCTCTCTATCATACCAATCTCATACCAATCCATACTTGCCTACTCGAAAATCGGGTGCCGCTCCCGACCCCCCTGCAAGAGTAGGCAAGTCTCAAGGAATGGCCCCCGCCCCACCACGGGATGGGCGGCGGCCAGAGTGGAGGGGGCTGTCTGGTAGTCGGTAAGTATGTCTGTCTGTCTGCCTGCCGGTATACAATCGGGAAGCCGGCTGCCGGAATCCCAGCTTCCCGACTGCTTTATCCCGGCGTGGGATAAATGACCGGCGTCTGTATCTAGACGCCTGTCATTTCCCCGACGCCGGGAGACCGGCGCCCGGCATCCCGATCGAAGGGATACCGGGCGCCGCGAGTGGACAGCCGCGCGGGGGGAGGGTTAGGTTTAGGGCACCCAGGGGGGGACTTAGGGTTAGGCACCCCCCCGGGAGGGTTAGGGTTAGGCACCCCCTGGGGGACTTAGGTTTAGGCAGCGGGGAAGGGGGTGTTAGGGTTAGGCACTTAGAGGGGGGGTTAGGGTTAGGCACTTAGAGGGGAGATTAGGGTAAGGCACAGGGGGGCGGTTAGGGTTAGGCACCCCTAAGGAGGGTTAGGGGGTTAGATTAATTGATACTTACCTTACCACGATCGGGATTTCCAGCAATGTCGGGCTTCCGCTGCCGGGCTCTGCTGTTTTGTAGGGCTGCAGCTGCCGGGATTCGAACTCCCGGCTATGCGGCTGCCGGGATATCATACCGATCCCTGCCTGCCTGCCTATCTCTCTCTGTCTGTCTGTCTCTCTGTCTATCTATCTATCATAAAATTACATACCATTTTCTGCATCCAGATTTAGAGATAGATTTAGGGGCGTATGAATCAGGGCCGGCCTTCTGTTTTTTTAGAGCGGCCTCATGGCCGCTCGCATAGTTGTGGGTGACCACCCACAGCTATAGCGAGCGGCCAGGAAGATGGTCGCGATGGTCAAGGCCATCGCGACCATCGTGCTTGCGACGAGACCCTTGTGGTAGGGTCTCGTTGCCGCAAGCACTAGAGTGCTTTCGGCTCTAACAGAGCCGAAAGTACTCCCACTGACATCACTTGTGATGTCAGTGGGGCCGGCCCCAGACGGTAGGCGTTCCCATGGGAACGCCTCCGTCTGGGCAGCCATGCCCCCGGCCCGCCCACCAAAGGGAGCGTGCTGTCACTCAACATCGACAGCACGCCCCCTTTGGTACGAGACCCGGAGCGACGGTTTGCCTGTCGCTATCCGGGTCTCGCGCATGCGTATGCTCCGTCGTGCGCATGCGCACTGGACCACCATCGACCCGATTGCAAGCGCATAGCGCTTGCGAGCGGGTCTGAATCAGGCCCTATGTTTTAATAATCCCTCACTGTGTACTAAACTGAACCCGAAAGGACAACATTAGCGATAACTACTGTCCTTGTGAGTCACTTGACGTGAAATTTGCTGCACTGAGCTATAAGTACATACCAACAATTCATAACTTTATTGAAAAACTGCAGTTTCTACATAATAATGTAGAATAATAACATAATTTTATGAAAAGAAAAACACTTGATAAATAGGCCCCTTACACTTCTTCTTAATTATTTATTCGTTCCAATTATACAACACAGCACTGTACAGATAATGTGTAATTATTTACATCAGTCTCATTGGACCTTACAGTCTAAGGAACATGTTAATGGATTTTCTATCGCCCTGCATTGCGGTGATATAAAATATTTTTCGAGCTGTTCCCTGGCAGCAATGGTCAGCAGTGGTAAGAACAGTCCTACAGCTTGCCAGTCCTGGGAAGTGTCAGAGTGTATGTGTGAGAGCTTATCGCCTCCCGTTTGCGCACTGGGACTGGTTACCCGGGCTTTAAATGCCAAAATCAATAAAATAATAATAATAAAGTATGTGTTAAAAGAAAATATCTAATATATCAGAAAACAAATAGTAGCAAAAGGCAAAAATGCTTAATTTTAATAATAATCGTGTATTTCCAGTGGGCACCCCAGGCTAATGCCACCCTGAGATGACATTAGCGATCGCAAGTGAAGTTGTTACTTTGTTGCACCATCCGTTGTTGCGTACACTCGTGCTCGTCTCTTGTGCATGTTGAGTGCAAAAATACACAAAGATACGTTCAACAAAACAAACTTACCTTTAATTTTTCTTTACAAGTATTTATTGTATTTATTTTTATAAACATACATATATTGCTATTGTATATCTGTATTATTACAATTAGGTGCACTATATAAATGATATGAACATACAGATGTGTCCTCTTTTACTCCTTTTGCTCCATATGGCGCAAGACGCCTAGCTCAATCCCCGTGCGGAATATTTTTTCCTAAATTTTGCTACCTTGTCCTAAATTTTGTTTTTTAGGTTGTTTATAATGTACCAAGTACACAGGATAAGCGTTATGGGGGTGCAGTCCAGCGGCAGCCGGTTCCAGGAGACTTGCCTAGTCTTCCAAGGTGGTCCGGAGCGACTCTCGATTTTCGGGAGGTTCCCGGCCATCTCGGGAGAGTACGTAAGTGTGATGTGGACACATCTGTACTTGCAGTCACTTTCTCTGATACAGTGTGGTTCCCCTATACAGTTGCAGAAGGTGCTGTTATGTCGCTTTCTATGCAGATTTGCAGCTTAATGGAAGGAATTTGTGCAAACACCTTTTCGCAATTATAGAACAAAGGGGGTGGTGCTAAGATAATGCATCAAAAGGCTGCTTTGTAAAATGCCAATAGTACAATAAATAGATCCTGACCCAGAGAGGGATAATGGGCTGTCAGGTGACCTGTGCAAGAAGTTTTGGAGGCACAGAGAAATGTCTGAACATGGAATTCCTAGAACTCTGCTAAAGGTGATCGCCTAGCACTGCATTGTAGTGTCACAGACACAGGGCCTGATTCAGAGCTGTACGCTATTCCCATATTTACGCAGTTGGCTGATGTTTATATTATAGCGCATGTATCTATGTCACACGGCGCATGCGACTCGGTGCCTCTGCAATGATGCTTACAGAGAGGATTAGGTACAGAGTGATTGACAGTTAGGGACCGTCGACTGAGTCTATGTCAGCAGTTTCACAGGTGCCAACGTCTTAATTCCGTTACTAGTGGTGGCTCCAGGGGAAGGAGCCGGGAAGCTGACGGACGGAATCCCGACTGCCGGCTTCCCAGCTGTCTAATCCCGGCAAGTGTCTAATGACAGGCATCGAAATCCCAACGCCTGTCATTAGACTTACGCTGGGAGCCCGACACCTGGCTTACCGATCAAAGGTAAGCCGGGCGCGGACAGCCGCGGAGGGAAGTGGGTTAGGTTTAGGGCTCCCGAGGGGACTTGGGGTTAGGCACCCCCCAGGAGGTTAGGGTTAGGCACCCCCGGGGGGAGGTTAGGGTTAGGTACCCCACCAGGGGACTTAGGGGTTTAGGCGGTGGGGAAGGGGAGGTTAGGTTTAGGCACTTAGAGGTGGGATTAGGGTTAGGCACTTGGGGGGGAGGTTAGGGTTAAGCACCCCTAAGGAAGGGTTAGGGGAGGGGAATTAGGTTAGCGATACTTACCTTAATGGACGATCAGGATTTCCACCTCTGTCAGGCTGTCATGCTGTCACTGTCGGGATTTGAACTGCCAGCCAGGTAAATCATACCAATCTCCAGAGATGAGCTGCACAGTCCAAAATTTAAATAGTGGAGCCGCCACTGTAGGCCGTTTACCCATCCTGAAGGACCATAGGCTTTTTCAGGACTGCGATAATTGAATGATCTGCAACTGATGCTGCGTCTTTATAGGCAGATGCTCAATACATCTCCCGGCGACTGCAACATATACAGTATTTTCGCATAGCAGCTGCAAACAAAGACGCAACGGTGGCGGCATTAGGGTGCAACTTTACTTTGGGTGTGAAAAACTTTTTAACTGTAGCAAATATAAGTACAATACTAGAAAGGTCTATATTTGATCACATGACACAATACACCCTTTTACAGGAAAGGGTTAACTCTCTAGACCAGTGGTATTCAACATGCAGCCCTCCAACCACACATTCCCAGCATGCCCTGCCACAGTTTTAGCATGCCCTTATAGCAAAACTGGCAAGGCAGGCTGGGATATGTAGTTATACAACAGCTGGAGAGTTGTATGTTGAATACGTCTGCTCTAGATTGTAAGGAAGCACCAACATAACAAACACGATTTAGATACTATAGATCAGGGATGGGGAACCTCAGGCCCGGGGGGCTGTATTAGGCCCCGGAATCTTTTGGTCATACCCTCTGAGCTTTTTTCTGCTAGCCTCATCGGGGACACCCTAGCAGCCAGAATCTATGCAACAGTGCCACCTGGAGCATCCTTAGGACACTTCAGATGGTCACACCGCTGCCCTAACTGCTCCCCGGCGTATCCTCAGAATGCTCCGGGCATTGCTGTAATCACCGGCGATTGTGACCCCACCCCCGTGTGACATCAGATGGAGGGGTCGTGGCCTGCACCGACCCCGTAAATAATATTTTATAAATCAAAATGGCCCTCAGCAGAAAAAAGCTCTACACCCCTGCTATAGATCATCCTTGATTTGGGGGTTTGTCCTGCTGTCCGGTGTGGGATAGCTTTTTCCTGGTTGGGCTGGAAGCTTGCAATGTATATATGCTGACTTTCTGGCTGACCCCCCCGGGAGGGGGCATCCGGGTCGGTGCTGCAATGTGGGCGATGCAGGGGCGTGGTGGCGTGACTGCGTCATCACGCCCCCATCCCTCCAGGCCATGCGGGAGAGTCGGCCAAGTATGTTAATGTATATTCCATTCGCAGTGGTGACCGCCTGCTGTGCAAAGTTAAACAGAATTTTTTGGCATGTGTAAGGGACGGAGGCTGTACCGCTGCAGATTTAACATTTTAAAGCTGGGATGGACAATAAGCGTCCCTCCAGCTGTTGTTGAACTACAAATCCCAGCATGCATTGCAACCGTTTTAGCATGGCCAAATACTGTGCCAGGGCATGTTGGGATGTGTAGTTCTGCAACAGCTGGAGGGCCCCTTATTGCCCACCCCGCCTTTAGCTGATGGCAAACGTTGCTTGTGTAATGTATATATGGTTTTGTTAAGTGTTCACAGGTAAGAATGACATCAGACCTTGTTTACACCAGTGTTGTCTCCTTACCATGCAACATAAAAATATTTGGTTGGCTACAAAAGAGAGATCCTACTAAACATCTTATGGGTCCTGTACTTTAGCTAAAGCATGTTTATTTTATATCTACTTAGGAGTGGACAGATGAGATTTTCAATCTGGCAACAAATTTGCTGGCACAGAACATGTCCCGGGACGCATTTCTGGAAAAAGCGTAAGTAGCTTTATTATTTACCGAAACCCAGGATGGCTGCAGCTTTCCAAGCTAATTTCCTTTTTTCTTTTTGTTCGACATTTTAACCTTCATTGTTTATGATTAAATCAGATGTCACTTGTATAAACATCACTTTTCCTCCTGGAAGTATCTGAGGAGTAGCTGCAATATTGAACAGGCAGAGTGCAAGTTTTATAAATTAAACATTTATCAAGTATATACTTAAAAGAAAAAAAAAAAGAATTGGATATATTTACTAAGCCAAGAATGTAGTTTAATTTATTTAGTGTTTTCCCGTTTTTTTTTTTTGGGGGGGGGGGGGATACGGATGAGGAAGCAGCTGGGTCTGCTAAATGCATGCTGTACTTAAGGAGATGTGCAACACTGTGTTTACCCAGAATGAACACAACAATAAATCACTGAGGGGCCTATTCATCAACACTAAAATAAAGTTTTTAAGGACATTTTCCTTAATTAACCTTATTTTAGTATTCATGAAGAGACTTAACACAGGAGATATCACTGATATCTCCTGGTTAAGTCCCCTTGCGTTAATTTCCACATTCCCCTTATACATTAGTACAGTGGTTCTCAAACTCGGTCCTCAGGACCCCACACAGGTCACGTTTTCCAGGTCACCCAGCAGGTGAACAGGTGTGTTCATTACTCACTGACACATTTTAAAAGATCCACAGGTGGAGCTAATTTCACTTGTGATTCTGTCAGGAGACCTGCAAAACATGCACCGTTTGGGGTCCCGAGGACCGAGTTTGAGAACCTGTGCATTAGTACATTAGTATGGGGATACGGAAATTATGGTATTCATCAAATTCCGAAAATTATGCATTTTCGGAGTTTGATGGAGTTACTACTGTATCTGCAACTGTGATGTGGCGAATAGCAGGTGACACTTGTGTCAGCGTGGGCAAGTCCCCCAGTGTCTCCTTCCGGCTCTCTGGTCCCTCCTCTGACTCCGGTGGCTGCTCTGACATTGTGTTCTCCAAGCAGAACACAATAAAGTTTAGAAAAATAAAAAAGTTTTTTTTTTTTCTAAACTGTACTGTGTTCTGCTGGGAGAACACGTGTCAGAAAAGCCACCGGAGCCGGAGGCGCTGCAGCGGGCAGGTAAGTGCGAGACAGGGAGGAGTATGCAGAGGGGGGCACAAAATTACCATAGGTGTAGGCAGTGCTGCGCATGCGCTGGGCATACGAATGTATCAGCGCATGAGCAGCACTGATTCCAGCTGCGGTAAGTTAGTGTAGAGAGGGAAAAGTATCTATTTCCCAAAAAGCTGTCATCGCAAAAATGACAGCTTTTCAGAATACAGTAGATACTGATGGAGAGGAGGAATGATGAATTCCTCCGGTAATTAGGTAGAACTCCATGCAAGTTCTAAACCTAATTACTTCCAGAGAATGTTTTAGGTATAATGAATAGGCCCCTAAGTACCGAAGATAAATTAGGAGACTCACCTTATAGACTGTCTCTCATCATGCTATTCTGCTGTGACTCTAATCTCATATTGAACTATTATAGTCAAAGCATATATCTCATATGGAACTGACAGGTTTTTTTTTACTGACATTTATCTCTTATGTGGAGCTGCCCTCGTTCTGTAGTGGCTTTTACTCTTATAGAGGAGCTAATCTCATGTATGGAACCTGTCCTCTGCTGACATTTATCTCTTGTACAGAGCGTTCTGTGTTGTAGTGGCATTCTGATTTGTATAAATGTTCTTGTACTTTTCTTGTCTGATGTTAAATATTGAAATGCTCCTGTCTGGTTGATATTTTGATCTCCAGTTAAGAGCTATTCATTTATTTTTATATGTCACACACACAAATTACACAGCGCTTTACAGAGATTACTTCAGTCATTCACATCAGTCCCTGCCCCAATGTAGTTTACAGTCTATGGGACTGATTCAGCAGCGCACGCAAGTGCACTGTGGATCGCAGATTCCCGATTATCGGGAATCTGCGCGTGCGCAGAACCCATTCTGCGAGTGTGCAGAATGGGTCCTACGTAGTCACATGCAGAACCTTCTATGTCTCTGCCTGATTGCTAGGCAGAGGCATTTAAGGGGTGGTGCAGCGGCGTGGATGGCCGGTGTTCCCAGAAATGGGGACATGTCCGCTCCGTTTTCCAGGAGTGGCGAGGCCAGGTAATGCGTCGACTGACACAGTGTCCTGGACTCACAAGCTGGCCAGCCCAAGTAAGCTGAAGCTTACTCAGCTGGCCATCGACCCGGTACTGTCCACCATCGCGACCATGGACCACTGATGGTCGCGACGGTAATACTAATCTCCGACCTCCGTTGCATTGCTGGGATCGCAAATGCAGCAGGGGGTGTCATACACTTCCTGCTGCATTTTGAGAATAGCAAAGACGTAATTGCAAAGCTGCTTGCGTGCTGCTTTGCAATTGCAATCCTTGCTGAATCGGGCACAGATGCTGAAACCAGATTTATTACAGGTGTGTCCTCATACCTCTATCCTCCGTGTGCTACAAGTCACGTTACACAGAATGCGTGAACACTGTGCGAATCAGTAGCGCCGAGCATCTTTTCATGGGACTTTGTTTCTTAAATTGCATCTTATTTGCAAGCGATGCGCACAAGATATGACACACAAGCAGCTTCTGCTGATTAAAATGATATGCGGCATGCCTATATTCTGTGTGCGACTGCATGTGAAATGCTACGTTACAGTGTCAGCAGCTGTTTGGGGACAACTACTGGGGGCACTGCATAAGGGGGCACTGTATAAGGAACACTACTGGGGACATTTTATAAGGGGCACTGTATAAGGGGGACCACCACTGGAGGCACTGCATAGGGGGGACCACTACTGGGGCCACTACAAGGGGCACTACTCGAGGCACTGTATAAGGGTGCACTACTGGAGGCCCAATCCAGTATGTAGCCCCCCAATCCAGTATGTAGACCCACAATCCAATATGTAGACCCGCTATCCAGAGTGCAGAATCACTATACAGTATGTAGCCCCACAATACGATATGTAGACCCGCTATCCAGAGTGCAGAATCACTATACAGTATGTAGCCCCATAATACGATATGCAGCCACATAATCCAGCATGTAGTCCCACAAGCTTGTATACTATACATATTCATACTCCAGTATGTAGCCCCCCAGTCCACTATGTAGCCCCCCAATCCACTATGTAGATGCACAATCCAGAATGTAGCCCCCCAATCCAGTATGCAGATGCACAATCCAGTATGTATCCCAACATTTCAGTATACAGATGTGTCCTCGTACATCTAGCCTGAATACGCCATGGCGTGAGATGCCTGCCGCCAGGTCATGTCCAGCTCTTCTAGCACCGGGTGTCTTTTTCACATCTTTTTTGCTCATAAATGCGTCTTAGTTGCAATGTGATGTAATTTGATATGCAATACTTGTATTAGTGTCTGATTCAGAGCCGTCGGCTAAGGCGCGATTGCTCGCTGCCGGGTGATTGTAGCTCAGCGCGCATGCGTATAATTCGCAGTGCGCTTGCGCAAGCGAGTCTCAGCGACTGTTAATCGTGCGCTTGAAGTACTCAGACTGCCCGCTACTTTGAGTGACAGTGCCGTTTGTGGGTGGTAACAGGGGAAGGTGCTTATAAACGGGGAAGTGGTGTTGCGAACGCAGGCGTGTCAGGTCGTCAAAACGCAGTATAAAGGGCGTGCATAATTAGCAAAGTAGCGTCATTGTACACGTCACCTGCATGTATTTCAGCCAACACTGATCGCAGTGCTTGCGGCTGGGTAAGGCTACCTCAAGGGCTGCAAGCAGCTCCAATGGCTCTCGATGTTACAGATTAATCCTACAATTCAGGAGATGACGTGTGTTGCGAGTGGAAAGGAGGCGTCTTTATACACTAGCGAGCACTCAATGCCGTAGCTCGCTGCAGATTCAGAGACTCAGTCGCGCACAGATATACAAGTGTCACATATCAAATTAATCAGCACAGTCCGGCCTGGGACGGGTAGCAGCTCCCAGGGCATCACATCCTGGGCAACAGTAATGCCCTCGCTACGGCCCTGGTGGTGATAACTCTTTTCTGTGTCAAACAAAGTTGGAAAATAGGGTACTGCTTAATAAATAGAACCCTTTTGAATGCTCATGGAAGTGCTGCATAGTGATCTCATATCACATTGCACCCAATGTAGAAGCTACTAGTATTATCATTTATTTATTATCATTTATTTATATGGCGCCACAAGTTTTCTGCAGCTCCTTACAAAGTACATAAACAAATAGCTGACCAGTGACTTACAGTACAATACAATACAATGCAGGACAAGGACATGGATAATATACATTGCTTCATTAGCGACCATAACCAGGGCCGCAACTAGGGGAGGAGGCTGGAGGTGCGCATGCACAGGGTGTACCGCTGCACCCGCCGCCAGTTTCCTCTAGCCCGACGCCGCAGGGATGCTCCAAGCATTACGCCCGCTGAGATTTTCTTACCAGCGCGCGCCCGGCTCCTTCCCTGCAGCGCCGTGGTAGCCAGAGGCTGGAGTTCTCTCCTGCACTCCAGCTTCTGGCTCTCCCCACGGGCACTATGGGAGTGACTTCATGACGTCTCTCCCATAGTTCCGAGGAGCAGCTGGGCCGACCGGACGTGAGAGTGGGGGTTTAAGGTAAGTATTGGTTGGTTTTTTTGTGTAAGCGGCACTACTGGGGCATTACCGTATTGGCACTACTACAGGGGCATTACTACGGGGGCATTACCATATGGGCACTACTACAGGGGCATTACTATATGGGCACTACTACAGGTGCATTACCTCAGGGGGCATTACTATAGGTGCACTGCTGCAGAGTGCATTACTATGGGGGATTTACCAGGGGGGGAGCCAAATTATTGTTTCGCCCGGGTGACATAAATCCTAGTTTCGGCCCTGCCATAACACCCACATAAGCAGCAGAGCATAAACAACAACATGTTAGGTACCCTAGTGAGGAGTAAAAAGTAGATGAAAGTAAAGTAGGGAGAAACACAAGAGGGTAGAGGGCCCTGCTCGTAAGAGCTTACATTCTAAAAGGGAGCGGCAGACAAACAGGTGTGACACAGATGGGCAGACTAGGAGGAAGGAACATGTAGTAGCAAGTTCGGATGCGAGCTGAAAGGCTGTCATGAAGTAGTGGGTCTTGAAGGGATGCAGTCAGGAAGCCGACGATCCAAATGCCGACCGTCGGCTTCCCTACTGTTTAATCCCAACGCCTATCATTATCCCTTCGCCAGGAGCCCGACGATAGGCATACCGAACGAAGGTAAGCCGGGCGGCGGAGAGTTAGGTTTCAGGGCTCCCGGGGGAACTTAGGGTTAGGCACCTCCCTTTGAGGGTTAGGGTTAGGCTAGGGGAAGGAGTAGTTAGGGTTAGGCACCCCTGGGGGGAGGTTAGGGTTAGGCACCCCCGAGGGAAACTTAAATTTAGGCTGTGGGGATGGGGGGGGTTAGGTTTAGGCACTTACGGGGGGTTAGGGTTAGGCACTGGGGGGAGGTTAGGGGGGGGAAGACTAAGGTTAGCCAGTGTACTTACCGATCAGGATTTAGATGCCTGACGGTCTTCTGCTGTCGGGATTTGTTTGATTGTAGAGAGGTGGAGAGTCTGATGGGGAGAAGGAGAGAGTTCCAAAGGAGGGGAGCAGCACAGGCAAAATCTTTGAGCCAGGAGTGTGGAGGAAATAATCAGTTGGTATGAAAGGCGGCATGCATTAGTTGAACGAAGAGGGTGGACAGGAGCGTCAAGGGAGATGACATCAGAGATGTAACTGGGAGAAGATTGGGTGAGGGCTTTGTAAGCGAGTGTGAGAACCTTGATTTGGGTTCTGAAAGGGAAGGGTAGGGAGAGGGGAGGCAGTTGTAGAGCATTTGGAGAAGAAGTCGAGCCGAGCAGCAGCTTAGAGGACAGACTGGGGAGGAGAGAGATGGGATTTGGGGAGGCCAGATAGGAGGAGGTTACAGTAGACCAATCTGGAGATGACCAGCGAGTGTATAAGGGTTTTAGTAGCATCCTGGGTGACATAGGGTCTGATCTTGGAAATATTTTTGAGATGGAAACGACAGGACTGCGGGAGGTTATGGATATGTTGTTTGAAGGAGAGGGATTAGTCCAGGATAGCTCCAAGACAGCGCACTATGGGCCTAGATGAGATAGTTGTGCCATCAATTGAAATAGTGGGAAGTCAGGTTATGTGGGAGTGTGGGAAGACGATCAGCTCAGTCTTGGACATGTTAAGTTTAAGAAATCGCTGGGACATCCAGGGAGAGATAGCAAAGAGACAGTTGGAGATACGAGTCAGTAGAGAGGGGGAGAGATCAGGGGAGGAAAGGTAGATCTGAGTCTCATCAGCATAGAGATGATAATGGAGGTCAAAAGAGTTGATGAGTTCACCTAGAGAGGATGTATAGAGGGAGAATAGGAGAGGTCCAAGAACAGAACCTTGGTGAACACCTACTGTAAGAGGCTTTATATAGCTACTATACTGTAGCTGCTCATAATATTTAAAGTGCAGATAAATTAATCACCAAACCTTAGTTACTTTACCGGACACAAAATGATATTTTGGAAAACTTTCAAACTTTTATTTTGTGTGAGAGAAGATCCTGCTTAGGATTTTAACTTGACAAATAACTAAGACTATTTTAGCTGCATGTGTACATAAAGGCCCACATATTCATACATGCAGCTGGGAAAGACTGAAAGGTCTTATGGGACCTTTTCCAAAAGGAAATGGAATATGAAATTGGTAAATAATACAGAAGAAATTCTTAGGAACAAATATTTGTCACCTACTGCTGAAGTTGTTAACTTTATATTTAGTTTTCTATGTATTGCTGCAAGTTATGGGGCTGATTCAGATTTGGGAGCAATGAAGTAAAAGCAAGTAACTCTGCACCTGGACAAATAATGTTGCATTGCAAGGAGGGCGAATACACTTATTGATTTTGTACACTTGAAAAATAGTATATTGACTGCTATTACATGTAGTCCACAACAACTAGACAGCATTAATTTTACACTGTAATTTAGGCCCTACCAACTCTAAGGGGTCTATTGAAAATTTGCACTGATTAAATATCTGTATCAACACTTTTTGCAACAATACAATATATTTTAATTGCACCTTTCGTGTGGGTTTTCTCCTTCTCCCTAGCAGCTTAACGCAGCTGGCGAGTTCCTGCAGTATGCGCGTTACCTACTTTTCAGCTCTTTCCTCCGAAAGAAGCCCAGAGGAGAGATGCTGGTTAGAGGTGGGGGTTGGGCCAGGCAGTACACATCATTAGGCCCCGCCCTCTAATGGGGAATGCCGTGATTTGCGGGCCGACCGTGAGGGGGCGGGGCCAATATGATGTAATTTGTTTAGAAACGCGTCATGTTGGCCCCATTTACCCATGATTTGTGGCATTACCTTCCTTGTTAGGAAGTGGGCACTGGATGTGGGAGGACCAGAGATGTAGCGTGGATCTGTGGCGCCCTGAGCAAACACTTGCTGCGGCGCCCCCCCTCCCCCACACTGAACACACTTAACCACCCTTTAGTGAACACTTAACCCCTCCTTTATACTGAGCACATTTACTTCCAACTCCTACTGGGCACACTTATTTCATACCGCAGAGAGGAGGGACCGAGGCAGAACAGAAGGAGAAGGACAAAACCAGGGGGAAGGCGGAAGGAGCAAAACAAGAAGGGACGGAGCAGAAGGAGGAGGGACGGAGCCAGGAGGATGGTGGAACAGACCATGAGGAGGAGGGACAGAGCCAGGGGGAAGGTGGGACAGACCAGAAGGAGGAGGGACGGAGCCAGGGGGAAGGTGGAACAGACCAGAAGGAGGAGGGACAGAGCCAGGGGGAAGGTGGGACAGACCAGAAGGAGGAAGGACAGAACAAGGGGATAGGCAGAATAGAGTAGAAAGAGGAGGGATGGAGCCAGGAGGAAATGGTCCACGGTGGTCAGTAGTGGCTGTGAGGGGCAGTACGTAACTAGGGAAGATGGTGACCAGGGCAAATAAAAAAATGGAGCCCCTTGAAAGCTGTTCTGTAAAACTATATATTTTTATTCAAATAAATACACACTGGAAACGCAACTTAGGGAAGCCTGAGTCCAAGGCAAAACATCTATATGACAGCATTGCACACCACATTGTTGAATGGAAATTTTAAGTGAACGGAAGGGGACATGGGGGCCACCTAGGCATCTAGTGGAAGACGAGGGAGGAGAAGGTGTGTGGAGAGTGAGTAGAAAAAAAAAAGGTGTACGTATGGGTTTGGGAGACATACGCACAAAGGGGGACATAGGGACGCTCTTGCTCAGATGGCTTAGGATAACCTATAAGTTCAGTGATGTTATTAAAATGTCAGAGCATTTCACTACAGTCTGCTGTCATTACATAAATTATATACCTGTGTAGCCCCTTTGTTCAAAACCATACCCCAAATCTGCCGGGATGCAATCGAGACACCGGCTGACGTGATCCCGACAGCCGGCTTCCCGATTGCTTTATCCCGGCGTGGGTTAAATGACAGGCATCTATATCTAGACGCCTGTCATTTTCCCGAAGCCGGGAGACAGGTGCCCGGCATCCCGATCGAAGGGATGCCGGGCGCCGCGAGCGGACAGCCGCGGGGGGGAGGGTTAGGTTTAGGGCACCCTGGGGGGACTTAGGGCTAGGCACACCCAGGGAGGGTTATTGTTAGGATAGAGGGAGGGTTAGGGTTAGGCACCCCCGGGGGGGACTTAGGGTTAGGCACCTCCCCGGGGGACTTAGGTTTAGGCAGCGGGGAAGGGGGGGTTAGGGTTAGGCACTTACAGGGGGGATTAGGGTTAGGCACTTGGGGGGAGGTTAGGGTTAGGCACCCCTAAGGAGGGTTAGGGGGGTTAGGTTAGTATATACTTACCTGAGGACGATCGGGCTTTCCAGCGCTGTCGGGCTGCCGCTGCCGGGATCTGTCCATCTGTCGGGCTCCCGCTACCGGGAATCTGTCGGTATTTCATACCGATTCCAATCTGCCAACCCTAGTTAAAAATAAGATCTCAGATCTGTGGAAGAAACCCAATCACTCACCCCTCCTGTGCTCCCTTGTTGAGTCTCATCTCCCTTACAGACAGTAAAGCATCCTGAGACCATTTATGTGTGGGATCACTCACAATTTTGCCTAAGAACACAGCCATGAATAAACAATGGTACCAAAACATCCTCCAAAAGCAACTTCTCCCAACCATCCAAGAACAGTTTGGTGGTGAACAATGCCTCTTCCAGCATGATGGAGCACCTTGCCATAAGGCAAAAGTGATAACGAAGTGGCTCGGGGCACAAAACATCGAAATTTTGGTCCCATGACCAGGAAACTCCCCAGATCTTAATCCCATTGAGAAATTGTGGTCAATCCTCAAGAGGCAGGGGGACAAACAAAATCCCTCAAATTCTGACAAACTCCAAGCATTGATTAGGCAAGAATGGGCGGCCATCAGTCAGTATGTGGCCCAGAAGTTGATTGACAGCATGCCAGGGTGAATTGCAGAGGTCTTGAAAAAGAAGGATAAACACTGCAAATATTGACTCTTTGCATAAACTTAATGTAATTGTCAATAAAAGCCTCTGACACTTATGAAATGCTTGCAATTTTACTTCAGTAAACCATAGTAACATCTGACAAAAAGGTCTAAAGCCACCGAAACAGCAAACTTTGTGAAAACCAATACTTGTGTCATTCTCAAAACTTTTGGCCATGGCTGTAGGTAGCTTCTAAAATCAGTCATAGTGGCCAATCCTATTAACTGTGAGGCTAGCGAGTTGACATTGCAATGGCGTAGAAACGCAGACATTGGCACCACAACTTACCCCTCTAACGACCCAATCTCACCCCTTATTAATGGATTTTTGTCCGCAGCCCTGTGGTCCAGAGGTACCATATGTGCTGCATTGGAATTGACCCCATAGTTTCTTTTTCAAATATTGTAAAGAAAATGTAAATTTCAAAACTACATTCAGCATGAAGATTAAACATGTTAAGAATATTTACCAACTTTGTAATTGTCACATCATCAAGCCAACTGCTCACTTACTAGAGAGGGTTGGATGCGGCAGGTCTGTATATTCTCCATGGAGCCCAGTAGAATGTCCGCTAATTTGAGTGTCTCCCAGACATTCCAGAAGAGTGGTGTCAGGGTTCGGCCTAGGATCGGCTCAGCTCCAGCCCAGCTCCAGCTTCCCCTGATTTCTCTTGCGGTCAGGCATCAGGTGTGGCAGCGTGTGACACGCTGAGGATTTTGCCTTAGGTGCTCTTGGACTTACATGTGTGGCTCCGTGTCTTGGTTTACGAGGTTGCCGTCATGGGCGCCGCCATGTTAGTCTCTCTCACCTGACTGTTCCTTCAACCAATGGTAGCATAGTCTCGGTCAGCTGACACTGATTTCCAATTAACTGTTACCTTAGGGTATAAAACTGGGCTCTGGACACCAGGAAGTTGCCTGTGCAATGTCATCACTACTGGTGTATGCTTGTCGTCATTCTGTTCCAGGTTCCTGTTCCTCACGCTCAAGTTAATTCCTAATATCAGCTCGATACCACCCTCTGGTGTGTCTGGATTCGCTCGTTGTATACTCAGTACCCACAACTGAGTACAACTTCAGAACCACTCTCCGGTGCATCTGGATTCGCACATCGTGTACTCTGTACACACCGACCGTGTACAACCACTGAATCACCTTCTGTACCAACGGTGCACCAGTATCCACACTCCGTGCAGTCAGCGCCCTCCCAGTCAGCGCAACCACCATCCTCCTCCAGTGCCAGCAGAGTATCCTACTCCTCAGTGGACCTTCCCTCTTGTTGTTCTTGTACCACTTCTGGAAGCAATCCCCAATGTGCCAACTCTGTACCAATAGTTATAGAATACATATTAGTACTTCCTCTGGGCCATAGCGGTGTACCTCTCTCCATTCCCCTCTTGTACCGGATACATGACCAAAGGGCCGTGACCTACTTTCCGGGAGCAGCTAAAACCATATCCCGCTTGGAGGGGTCACTGGTGCACACCTTCCGGCTGGATAGATTCTGCTCCTTTGGTCAGGTCTCGTCAACATCCAATACTTGTGGATGAGGAGAACTTACATTCAGGCACCTCGCCTCCGATTCCTCCCTCAACCGGGGACCTCAGCTTTCAGCCCCTCAGTAGGGAATTCCTCGGAGCCAGACGTGACAAGTGGTCTTCCCTTGGGTTCCTACTGCAACGTTGTTTAAAAATTACATTTAATTAGTTATTAACACTCTCCCCCTTGCAGGTGTCTAGTGTGTATGCAACTCCTACTTCTAATTAGTAACTACTCGGTCCAATGATATTAAACACAATTAGTAGTAGTAGAGCCTCACAGAGCATCAGACTCAAGCATTGTATTGCAATCAGTGGCAGCTCCAGAGATGAGGCTGCAGCGTAGTCCAATAGTTAAATAGGGTAGCCACACCAACTGCCACCCCAAACGCTACCAAATTTGGCCGTCCGGGACTCACTGGCAGTTGGTGTGGCTCCCCTATTTAAATTTTGGACTGTGCTGCAGCCCCACCTCTGGAACCACCACTAATGGCAATAGAGCACAATACTGGAAGAGGCAACTGTACAAGAGGAGGAACCAGGATATTACTATATTTGTAAGCATGCAAAAGAGACAATTTGTGCTTGCAAATTGTACCTCTCTGCAAGCGTTTGCTCAAGAGAGCAGTATTGCTACTTTGTCAGTAGTTACACACCTCTGAGCAATTGTCTAGTGGTACATTTTGCACACCCTCTGGCACCATATTTTACAATGTGCATGTGCTCTGTAGGCAAAGACAGGCTTCTCAGGAAAGCTGACTTCCTGGAATCGTACTGTAGAAACACAATAACTAGCTGGCGATACTGTATCAAGTAAAGCTTGTATTCACAGATGACATGAATGTGAAATCTAAGCCGGCATCCTGCACTGGCAGCTTTCTGCTTTCATGACATTCCAAGTATGACTCAACTTCTTGTCTGTTACACCAAAGTAACACATTATATATATATATATATATATATATATATATATATATCGCATATTCTGTACCACTTTCTGTACTGGGTAAGAAGGTCAGTTATCAAGTACAGTACTAGATAAAGGAGGTAGTCATCAGGCTAAATACCAAATAATGATAATATTTGTCTGAAATGATTATATATTGTTGTAAGGAATAATGCTGACATTATTATATAGGCATGTTAGTCCACAGAGAGAAGCCTTAAGCCACGTACACACTTAACGATATGCTCCATGAGCGATATCGTTACGTGTTTACCTCGAACACCCGGGCTCAATGTCATTCCCGACATTGAGCATACACCCTGAACGATATTATTATCGATATCATTCAGTGACGTCACCCTCCCTCATCCCCGTACTTGCAGAATCTGGCGTTATCGTCAGGTTGACCTGCAAGTACGGTCGATGAAAGACATTGTTATCGATCCGCGGGAGCGCGCATTGTTAATGATATTGTGCATACACACTGTACGATCTGAACGCATATAAACAACAACAATATCATTATCGTCCATATCGTTCAATTTATCGTCTGGTGTGTATGGATCGGACTGTTGTTGTTCAACCAAAATAAACAGCCGTCAGTGAGTGATGGAGCAGTCTCAGTGAGAGCCTTGCCCACGTCACAGCTTTACTGTGCTATATATTATAACTTGTGCAGGATGGGTCACCTGCATGCGCACATTCCAGATAATCGGGAATCTGCGTTCAGCATTGCACATACCTGAGTCAGGCCGTATATTCACACGATACATTTCCTAAATTTGTTATACTTATATGATTTAAAATCTGCACTACGCAGTGGGGGATGGGGCCACGGTGACGCAATCTGCACATATTGCATGAAGAAACCCCTCCCCCACTCACTCCACACATACATAGTTTAACTTACTTCTTTGGGTGTCTGGGAGAACTCCCTGAAATTGGGGAGTCAAATGTGGGCATTTCAGGTAGGGAAGCATACATGCCTACTCTCCTGGAACCTGCAGGAGGCTCCCAAATTTTTCGGGTAGTTCCCCCGCTCCCCCGGAAGAGTAGGCACTTCTCCCACATCCTGCCCACTTCCTAGTGAAGTAGGGAGGAATGGGGAGAATGTTACTAGCAATCCGTGGTCCGTCCGTAGGGGGCGAGGCCCAATGAGCCGATTCTATGGTAATTGTGTCATTCAGCCCTGCCCCCTATTTAAATATGCGCAATTGCTTGATTTTTCCACGAGGGGTGGGGTATAATGACACAAATATTCCACCCCACCCCCATCACTGCCCACGTGGAAGTCCTCTGCAGCCCTCATATGTAATATATATGTCGGTAATTATGAGGTAAAATTAAGGAGATATATATATATATATATATATTATATGACACCATAATTGTTGCTAAACACTTTATTTACATGAATTAAAAAAGAATTTGTTACATATTTACATTAAGTGTTGTCCCTTACTGTAGAAGCATTTAAACAGGGTGTCTGACAGCCGCTGTAACACACTTAGCACACAGGGCATGATTCAGCAGGGAACGCAGTTGCTAATACGCACGCAATTGATCGATTGTTGCGCAATGCGCATACATATGCATCGCTTGTGTGAACTAGCCATTGCGATCGGGACTGCGATGGCAGTGACTACGCAGGCCCATCGCAGAGTGATTTACAGGAAGTGCCGTTTGTGGGTGGCAATGGGAGGTGGTCGGCGAAACGCAGGCGTGCCAGTGCGTTTGAACGCCATTGCATGGACATGCATAAATTATCCACTGCGATGGCCTACGCAGCCTGAGGCCTCATAGCGTGCGATGCAGTTAGCAAAGTCTGACCTTGTGCAAGTGTGCGTGAGGCTGCGATGGTACTCCATTGTACCGATGGTTTCACAGTCTTGCTAAACATTACGGATGTGTGTAAGGTAAAGTGGGCGTCCTTGTGTAGTGCAGCGGTGGCATAGTGATCGCATCGGATTAGCACACTATCGCAATTGAACTGCGTGCGTAATCGCCATTGCATTCGCAGTTGCGATCCGTAATTAATCAGGCCCAGTGTCACTGTGAAGGCACTCTTTGAACCCCCTCTATATACTGTTTACGTGTGTGTGTGTGTGTGTGTGTGTGTGTGTGTGTGTGTGTGTGTGTGTGTGTGTGTGTGTATTGAATGTACACAGTGCCCTCTGGTGTAGTATTTTCAAAAAGTTGTGAATGTATAATGAATTAAAAATGAGACTTGTTCCAAATAAAAAGTATTTGCAAGCTTATCTGTGTGTCTTTCTTTATCTTTGCATCCTCCCCTTGTGTTAGTACTGCAAACACAAAAACAAAAGGAAGTCACTCAACAGACAGCTGCCACCCTAAAAACACTAAAGGAGTGCTACCAATCCACTTCATAACCTTTTCTTGAGACAATTGCTGAACATTCAAGTGCTCTGTCCCTTACCCGTGTCTAGATTTTTGCTTCATTGTCTAGCATGTACGAGAGGTGTGCAATAAGTTTCCGGATGCACAAAAAGTATTATATTTAGAAACAAAGTGAACATTACGTTTTTTCAAAGTATTCGCCAGAGGGATCATTGCAAAGTTGCATGTGCTGAAACCACTTGGTGAAGCAGCTGGGCCAGTCCGAAGTAGGTATGTCTTCTACATGCTGGATGAAGGTCCAGCTTCTGGTGACTCAAAACAAATCCAACGCATCTTGTGCTAGATTTGTGGGTACACAAAGAATTTGTAGGGCTCCAGGCCTGGACTGTACAGAGGATGGCTAAGCTCCTGGATGCGTTCATGGGCCAGATCCACAACTTTTCCTGGACTTGTGGATAAGAGCGTTGTCATGATGGACAAGGACACCACGAGTGCAAGTTCTTGGTCGGCACCTAGAAATGGCATCTGTGTGGCTGTGAAATATATATTTTAAAGGCAGAATCAATTTGCTCAATATATTGTGTGAATCGTATTGACTAAAATAGTGCATCATATCGGGCTGTAATATCGATATGATAAAATGATTGATGCCCATCCCTAAGCAGCGATGAACAGGATACCCCTTGCAACCTTCGAGCCAGTGGTACAAAGAGCCAGTACCAGGACTGTTCTGCCTAAACCAGGACAGTTTTTTTTTAATGTTTGATATAACAACACTTTTTAGACTTTATTAAGTGTCCCCAGTTTCAGGATAATTTAATTTCTGCATTACACAGTATATTTAGACATCAAAAAGAAAATAAAATCATGTGGACAGACATAATTAGCTTTAAAACAAATATGCACAAAACAAAATCATAAACAAGTAATAATCTGGGGCTACACACATATCATTATGCCAGCATCTATAGAAAGTACAATATTATTTATGTAGCATATGGGAATTGTAAAGATCAAAAGAACTATGCCTACATTTAACCCTGACTACAGTTTATACTCGCAGCCAAATTGTACACAAACGTATGTAAATATTTGCACTATGCGCAATGTTATAGTTATTTTGTACTTCTTTCTACAGTACCAACATTAGCGGAATCGCTGCCAGAATCCAGCTTTGCAGATGCTCGAAAAGGAGCTAGGGAATCTCATTCTGCAAACAATGTATCAAGAGGAGATTAAACAAGAATAGAGAAGCTGCCCCATTACTACCAGATGCCTGCTATAATTACATAGACAGTCCTCTGCCTGAGCCGCTCACTCCTGAGTATACAGCATTGCCGTGTGTTAGTGGAGAGTCATGATCTGCAATTTGTGTGTTGTCAGTTGTAGAATGCTCTGAAGAACAAATGTGTAAGGACCAATCTTCTAACACTAGACATTTCTTTGTCAGGAAATGTACAACGGAGAGTGGCTTTCCAAGCAAATGCAGGACATCAAGGGCACATTTATTTATTCATTTATTACCAGTTACTTATGTAGCGCACACATATTCTGCAGCGCTTTACAGAGAGAATATTTGGCCATTCACACCAGTGGAGCTTACAATCCATATTCCCTACCACATGGACACATATACACACTAGGGTTCATTTTTTGTCTGGAGCCAATTAACCTACCAGTATATTTTTGGAGTGCAGGTGAAATTCATAGCACCCAGAGGAAACTCATGCAAGCACGGGCAGGACATACAAACTTCACAGTTAGGGCCATGGTGGGAATTGAACCCAGGACCTCAGTGCTTTGAGGCAGTAATGATAACCAATACCCCATCCCAATCTAGTGAATTTTAGCGAGCATACGCATCTTTGCATATCTCCAGGCGATTCTGAGTCGGACAGATCTCATTGTTTCTCTGCGGCTGCTAAATTGGCATGTAATCGCATTTGCACTCTGTTAGCTAAGTATTCGCATTTACGTGACGGAAAGAGGTAGAGGGTGACAGGGAGAGGCAGAAGAAGACAGGGAGAGGTAGAGGGTGACAGGGAGAGGCAGAGGGAGACAAGGAGAAGTAGAGTGTGACAGGGAGAGGCAGACTGTAATAGGGAGAGGCAGTGGAAGGCAGAGGGTGACGGAAAGAGGTAGAGGGTGACAGGGGGAGGCAGATGGTGACAGGGAGAGGTAGAGGGTGACAGGGAGAGGCAGAGGGAGACAGGGAGAGGTAGAGGGTGACAGGGAGAGGCAGGAGAAGACAAGGAGAGGTATAGGGTGACAGGGAGAGGCAGAAGAAGACAAGGAGAGGTAGAGGGTGACAGGGGTAGGCAGAAGAAGACAGGGAGAGGTATAGGGTGACGGGGAGAGGCAGAAGAAGACAGGGAGAGGTATAGGGTGACAGGGAGAGGCAGAAGAAGACAGGGAGAGATATAGGGTGAGAGGGAGAGGCAGAAGAACACAGGGAGAGGTAGAGGGTGACAGGGGGAGGTAGATGAAGACAGGGAGAGGTAGAGGGTGACAGGGGGAGGCAGAAGAAGACAGGGAGAGGCAGAAGAAGACAGGGAGAGGTATAGGGTGACAGGGAGAGGCAGAAGAAGACAGGGAGAGGTATAGGGTGACAGGGAGAGGCAGAAGAAGACAGGGAGAGGTATAGGGTGATAGGGAGAGGCATAAGAAGACAGGGAGAGGTATAGGATGACAGGGAGAGGCAGAAGAACACAGGGAGAGGTAGAGGATGACAGGGGGAGGCAGATGGTGACAGGGAGAGGTAGAGTGTGACAGGTGGAGGCAGATGGAGACATGGAGAGGCAGAAGAACACAGGGAGAGGTAGAGGGTGACAGGGGGAGGCAGAAGAAGACAGGGAGAGGTAGAGGGTGATGGGGAGGCAGATGGTGACAGGGGGAGGCAGATGGTGACAGGGAGAGGTAGAGGGTGACAGGGACAGGTTGTAGGTAATAATGGAAGGTAGTGGATGGTAGGGGAAATAGAAGGTGACTGGGGAGGCAGTGGATAAGAGATGTGAGGTGGCTGCAGGCAAAGACACTCATAGTAAGTTTACTTACTACTGTAGCCGGGGCCTGGGCCCACGCCAGAGCATCAACGCCCCCTGAAGTTGGACACAGGAGAGACAGTGATCCACCTATCACATTCTCTCCTGTGACCCCCAATACCATGTTACCTCATTGCAGTACCCATCTGCCTCTTTAGCAGCAGCTGCTACATTTACCAAGGGGTCAGGTTTCTGATAATTTTCATTTAGGTGACACATGGCTATTACACAAGTTTCCATGTCATGCCAAGTTTCCATGTCATGTAGCATGTAGCTCCTATCCGCCCTGCCGAGATTGTGACATTATCCCTGGCCGCACCGCCTCCCCCTCAGCCCCCAGCCAGTCCCACTCAGTAACTCGGGAGGCAGCCAGGGAGAAATGAGGAGAGGCCCCCTTGCTCCTCCACCTCCCCCCACCCCCCCGGCCAGACCGTGTCACTGCACTGCCACGGCCCATGGAGCGGCGGTGCGCTAATGAGTCAGATTGACTCATTATAAAGCTGCCAGCTGCAAGCCCCTAAATAGCAGCATTCCCCGTGCAATGCCTACTACCTGGGAATGCTGCTTTACTTTCTGCCTACTCTAAGGGAATGTTTATTTTATTTCCTGCCTACTGCCTGAGAATGCCATAGAGTAGGCAGGAAATAAAAGCAGCATTCTTAGGCAGTAGGCAGGAAATAAAATAAACATTCCCATAGAGTACGAAGGAAATAAAAGTAGCGTTCTCAGGTAGTAGGCAGGAAATAAAATAGACATTCCCATAGAGTAAGCAGGAAATAAAAGTAGCGTTCTCAGGCAGTAGGCAGGAAATAAAATAGACATTCCCATAGAGTACGAAGGAAATAAAAGTAGCGTTCTCAGGCAGTAGGCAGGAAATAAAATAGACATTCCCATAGAGTAAGCAGGAAATAAAAGTAGCGTTCTCAGGCAGTAGGCAGGAAATAAAATAGACATTCCCATAGAGTAAGCAGGAAATAAAAGTAGCGTTCTCAGGCAGTAGGCAGGAAATAAAATAGACATTCCCATAGAGTAAGCAGGAAATAAAAGTAGCGTTCTCAGGCAGTAGGCAGGAAATAAAATAGACATTCCCATAGAGTAAGCAGGAAATAAAAGTAGCGTTCTCAGGCAGTAGGCAGGAAATAAAATAGACATTCCCATAGAGTAGGCAGGAAATAAAAGTAGCGTTCTCAGGCAGTAGGGAGGAAATAAAATAGACATTCCCATAGAGTAGGCAGGAAATAAAAGTAGCAATGTTTATTTTATTGTCTGCCTACTGCCTAAGAACGCTGCTTTTATTTTCTGCCTAGTCTATGGGAATGTTTATTTTATTGTCTGCCTACTGCCTGAGAATGCTGCTTTTATTTCCTTCGTACTCTATGGGAATGTTTATTTTATTTTCTGCCTACTGCCTGAGAATGCTGCTTTTATTTCCTTCGTACTCTATGGGAATGTTTATTTTATTTTCTGCCTAAGAATGCTGCTTTTATTTAAATGTTTCCAATTTCATACTGTTTGGAATAAAATACAAGTAACACTAAATGGAGGACAGCTCATTTAAAACAAGATTTGCCCTTACCATATATACTTTTTATATATTTTAGATGAAATAAAATATAATTGTAATGTTTTTTTTGCTATTGTAGCATATAAGATTTCCCAATTTTCATTAACTTGCTTCTTGTGATATTATATACAATACCTTTACAGTATGGTTTGGCAGATGACACTTGCAGGGCTTATGAAACTACTGTCTGCGATTTTTTTATAATCTTATTATAATTATTATTATTATTTTTTTTAGGTATACAAAGCTAAAACTCCAAGTCAACACAGAGGGACGGATTCCTGTTAAAAAGTAGGTTGTTTATTTATAAAAGTACTATTTTGTTAATGAGTTAAATTAAATCTGTTAGGTGCAGATACTGTATGTCAAATGGTCGGATACATCAAGTTCAAATAGTATTTTTTTTTTTTCATTTTATTGCATTTTTTATTCTTTATTCAGACAAGGCAGTAACTTTAGGATTTTAGAATTACTCTTCGCTCAGTCGTCAGCCATGCTACATCTGTAAATAAACCCATACTTACATTTTTAATTATATCATAATGTGATTACTTTTTGTCAATCCAAACATCTGGATGTCTGGTAATAATGCTGAAAGTGTTGTCAATGAGTAGTGTAAATAAGATGTACAGTGGAATTGACCTGACCTCAGTGGAAAGTCTGTGCACAATGCAAGTTGTAGAAAAACAGAAATAAACCAGAGAATAATAAGCTCATAAATTGTCTGTCATAAGCAACACATTACAGCTATAAGGAAGCTCATTTGTTCTAATTATAGATGCATTAAGCTTTAACTGAATCGCGAAGTGACAATTCTAAAAAATATAGCAAATGAACAGTTTTGATAAACAGTATGATGTGATCTTCAATGTTCTTCATGCCCATGAATTGCGGATGGCATATTACTGTAGGTGCAGTGTTCATTTTGCCGATGAAAAGTTTGACCAAAAGTAACTGTAGATTAAATTTTTTTTTAGGACTAAATTGTAACGATAACGATAATATAAACGTTTTAATAATGAAAATTATGACATCTGTGTTCAGTTTTAAATAAGCGACTAAGGGCCGTATTCAATTAGATGCAAAAAGTTGGAAAGGTTTCGTCTGTCCGACTTTCCGCTTACATCGCCAGTTTCAGAGGCGAAAGCTTTTCATGCACATCCCCGCTTTTCGCCCTATTCAATTCCAAACCACGTGAAAACGGCAAGCAGCGAATGTGGAACAGGCGGAGAGTACTGTCAAAAGTGGGGAAATCAGTCTGTACCACAAAAAAGGATGCACTTACATAGGGAATCAATGTAGATGTGTACTAATAACCCTAATAAAAGTGTTTGGGGTACTTAAGTAGTTTAAATTGCTTCTTATTAGCGTCTTTGGAAAAGTGGTGAAGAATGGTATAAAGCAGTATTTTTAGGTGAAAATAAGTAGTACAGTCAAATATAGTGCTAGCATATTTTTATGTATGTAAACTTTAAAATGACCTTTTAAGAAATGTGAAAAACCACCCTCATACATGCACCTGCAATCTCAAAAACACTTTGCCCCCCCTTACAGCACCCCAAGAAGTCTATTTCGCTAGTTTTTATGCTTGTCCCCCCACTTTTTACTTTTTCGCCCCCCCAAAATTAAAGTATTTTTTTAGGGTGTTCTGAGGTAATTTTTTTTTTTTTTACAGATTTGTACTTTGTGGGGCTGTCCCAAGTGTTCTGGGTGGTTTCCCCATGTTTGCACCCCAAAATAAAGATTTTGCACTTCTTTTCACCTGCTATTCATAGGCGAATCTTTTTTGCCTATTACATTGCATTGAGTTTCCGCTAAGGCAAAAACGTCCTGGAATTGAATATGGAGATACTTTGAAAACAAGCGGAAAGTCCGAATCCGCGGAAACTTTTCGACAAACGGCACTTTTTGCTTCTAATTGAATACGGCCCTAAGACTAAATTTAAAATCCTTGTAAACTTTAACACTGATTACTACATACACTACTTTCTATTTTTAAAGTAGGGTTATTTTAATTTTTTAAAGAACAAGTATGTGTTCTAGATATTTGAAGAAAATAAATATGACTTGTATGAAGAAAATGATTGTGTATTGCACTTGGTCTAACAGGCTTAAGGCATTAATTTTATTTGATATATGGGAGGATTACTAATGTATGTCAGTATGTAAAACATTCTCACTGAGCCTACTGAGCCTAGATTACTAAACACACAGGTACAGGTACAGTACGCTGACTTCAAGTTCACAAGGGAATTTTAGAGAAAAGTTCTTCAGAGAAATACATTACAATATCATTAATCTGTTTGCAAAAAATATGACTAAAACATTTACTAAAATTAGACTAAAATGAAAACTGAACTTCACTGACTAAATCTTGATATAATAAAGCAAAAAGGAGATTAAAACGTGACTTTGTACCAGCTACAATTTTATATAAGCAACGAAGATTACAACTACATTTAAAAACCTTGTCAAAATTAACATAAATTGGAAAAAAAACATAATGAATTTTATTAAACATGTTTGTTCAGCTGACTGCTGCCCGTTGGATCTCACAGGTGCGAAAACACATGGGGGCATTTATAGATAACTGATCTATAGGTAAAAGTGAGTGAAATGTAAGGTTGCCCATAGCAACTAATCAGATTGATGCTTATATTTTCTAAGCTGTACTAGAAAAATCATATGCAGAATCTGATTGGTTGAAGAGTTTTCATGAAGTTTAGCAGTTAACATACATTCCAAAAATTATCTCTTCTTACTAATTAAATTGATTTAAATAATAGCCCAATATCTCCAATATGGCGCTCTTGGAAACACATAAGGCTGTGCTTTGAGGCCATCTTATAACTTTAGTATCCAAATCCCCATCCCTCCCCTCAAAAGATTGACTTTTACAGATAATCACAAATTTACTAACAGACAATTTTTGATTGTTTTTTTTTTTAAACTATTAGTAAATGTGTGATTTAACCCCAGAAACAACATCGATGTTAATCGATTTTAAATTGATTAAAATCGACTTTTAGTAAATATACCCCATAGTCCTTAACAGTTCAAAATGGTCAGGGAAGACCTTAACCATCTCCTAACCACACATACTGCACACAGGCTCATGTGGCTGAACCAAAGGCATTATAGCTGATATAGTATTTCCTGGCTTCTAAACTCAGCTACAAAATCTCTGCACCATACATGTCCTGTCTATTAGGGACTCGCGGGGACACCATCAGGTATTAAAATGACTGAATCATTGAAGTACAGTACTAAAAACCCAGAAATCAGGCAAAACCCCAGGAATCTCTGTGGACATCTTGATTTAACACCTTCAACCCTCTTCTTCGCCATTCTGGGGGGAACCTCCTGGTCCGAAGACTCTCTCCAGGCCTAGATATCTGTTATCCTCAAAGAGTGCATGAAGGTTGCTTGTCACGTCCCTCCTAACAACGATATTAAATTCTATGACAAAATCTTAGGGTGCCAACGGTATTACTTCAACCGGTGATAAAATATTGCTCTTTATGGATGATATTATGCTGATGCTTCAACAACCCAGAATTTCCTCCCTAATTTTTTTAGAAAGCAATTATATGCCAATTTGCCTGCTATAGAATAAACTTATCAAAATCTCAAGCAATGCTGCTTAACTTCCACCACCTAGATAAGCGAAGCCACAATTCTAAATTTGCCTTTAATTGGCAAAATAAAAAAATTAAATATCTGGGGGAAATCTTCCTATGAGTCTTTATGTGCCAAAAACTTCCCGAGACAATTCACAAAAAATAAATCAGATCTCTTCTCGTGGAGCTCCTTAATAATCTTGTGGGTTCTCAGAATTTCTTGGTATACAGAGATTTCTCATCAACTCCGAATACACTTATCCCCCTTCAAGAAATCTACCAGACGGAGATAGAGACTTCCCAGACATTAAACTTTATTTCAGGGTAACATTTGTCAGCCATATTACAACCACCGCCGTCCACCTTATGCCCTTTCTAGGCTATTGGCCAGGTTAAATTAGCCTAAATACCTTACTGCATGAAGAAAATAGTTGTAGCGTCGGACTTTTACACCTGGAGCTATTCATTTACATGCCCTTTTCCTTGCTTGGTAAATCTGTGGCTAGTGCGCATTAACTAATAGCTTTCGCGCTAAGTACCTGGAGCTATGGGTAAACGTGTTCACAGCGGCTGCTATAAGAGCTAAAAGCCCAATTTAATAGTGTGTAGTGCTGACCATTCTCACTGCGGTCTGCACTACACTTGTTGGGCCCGGGGGACACTAGCGGCGGGTGCAGCAGTGGCAATGGGCTCCTGCACCACAGCGGGCCCCGGTGCAAGCCACCGGCTGCACCGCCGCTAGTTCCGCCACTGACAGGGTCACTACTCTTTATTCACAGTACTATAGTACTATTCCTTATGCACAATACTATAAGGTCACTACTCTTTATTCACAATTTTAGATGCACTATTCTTTATTTTTAATACTACAAGGCAGGGGCGTCTCTGTAATGGGTGCAGGGTGTGCGGGGCACACTGGCCCCTGGGTCCAGGGAGACCCACACCCTGTACCCACTAGTCTTATACTTATCTGTTTGTAGTACTGCGCTGCAACGTCGACTCATGCATGCGCAGTACTGCTGTCCCCGGTTAAATGGCACCCGGGCATGCGCAGTAGATTCTGGCACTAAGGAGGGGGCCCGCACTGAGTCTGCACATGGGCGCCCTCCTCTTAAAATGCCCTACATGGGCACTATTATTTCTGCACAATATTACAGAGGCACTATTCTTTATGCACAATACTACAGAGGCACTATTGTTTATGCACAATACTACAGAGGCACTATTGTTTATGCACAATACTACAGGTGCACTATTCTTTATGCAGAAGTTTAGAGGAACTCTTTTTTATGCACATTACTATTCGGTTTCACTACAGTTTATTTACGATATTACAGAGGAACTATTATTTACTCACAATACTGTACTATAAGGCACTATACTTTATTCACAATACTACATAGGCACTATTTTTTATTCCATATTCCTATAGGAATATTATCCTATTCACAGTACTAGATGGGCGGATGGTTAGTATTCTTTATTCACAATACTACAGGGGCACTTTTTTTATTTAATTACTACAGTATGAGAACAATTCACTCTGATATGTTTGCTGCAATTACTACACTGTCAGAAGATAGCGTTACAGATTGAAGAGCACTATACACTACTTAAATTCCATCTGATATCATGCAGAAGAGCTTCACCAGTAATCTCTGGCTCCTGAGCAATCTGAACCTCCAGCTTTGTGCTTCCGTGTAATTACCCCATTGCTTACAGGACTGTACCCTCATTCCCTCCACAAGAAAAGCACAAACGATAGAGAAAGAGTTTATACTGGATAGAGAATTTATTTGTGTTTCTTTTATTGTATATAGAAACACAAGTGCAATCGGGATGTAGTCAGCGGCCGCCAGTCTAAATGCTGATGGCTGAAGCCCGTCAAGGGACTTAAGATAGGCGTCGATATACCGATGCCTATCTTAATCCTGACGCCGGAACGCCGAAAGACGCCTGCCCAGATGAGGTAAGTCCATGGCGTCCCTAGTGTTAGCCACGGGGAGGGAGGGTTAGGTTTAGGTTACATAGCGGGGTTAGTGTTAGGTTTTGGGGGGGGTTAGCGTTAGGCACCACTAGGGGGGTTAGGTACTAAGGGGGGAGGGTTAGGTTTAGGCACGAAGGGGGGAGACATAGCACTAATGGGGAGGGTTAGGGTGCGGGCTGGGGAGGGTTGGGGTTAGGCTACAAGAAGGGAGGGTTAGGCTGTCGGTATTGTGACAGGAGGCATCCTAACATGTCGGCCTTACATACCCAGTGCAATCACAGGGCCTGATTCAGTAAGGATCGCAACTGCAGTTACACACGCAATCGGCCGATTATTGCGTTCTGCGCATGCATATGCATCGCAGTGCTTGTGCGCGAAACAGCCCTGCGATCGGGACTACAATCGCAGAGACTACGCAGACCCATTGCAGAGTGACTGACAGGAACTACCGCCTGGGGGAGGTGACAGGAGGTGCTTGGCGAAACGCAGGCATGCCAGTGTGTTTGAATGCCGTTGCAGAGGCGTGCATAAATTAGCCCCTGCAATGCCTTACGCAACTCGGGCTTCCACTGCGTGCGATGAGGTTAGCAATTCCTGAGTAAGGTCAGAGCTTGTGCAAGTGTGTGTGAGGCTCTGATTGTACTCAATGTTACCGATGTTTTCGCAGACTTGCAAAGTATTACGGATGTGTGTAAGGTAAGGTGGGCGTCCTTATGTTGTGCTGTGATGGCAGAGGATTATCATATCTTCGCAGTAAGACTGCGTGCGTAATCACTATTGCGATTGCAGTTGCGATAAGTACTGAATCAGACCCAAAGTGCTAATGTCATAAGGATAAGTGTAGTATCATAGTAACTGTAGCACTTTCACTGTGATCTATCAGTAATGATGACTGACAACAATGAATGGGTTATGTGTTACCCACCAGAAACTGCATAATGAATATAATTAGTATTCTGCAATGATTTGGAATCTTGAAGTAACTTTTTTCACTTTTTAAGCACATTATGCAGATGTATTTCATTATGACATTTGGGAATATACCAAGGAGAAGCTTAACAAGCAAGGATTGAAGATGAAAGGAAAAGCTAATATTGTCTCAGGCAATTCAGATCATGATAAGTTTAGAATTTTTTTAGTAGGTCAGAAAGAATTGTAATGATCGTGCTGGACGTGAAGACTAGCAAGAAGACAGCTCTCATCTCAGACGTTCATGCAGATCGCGCTCTGCTATAACATTGTAGAGAAACAGATTTGGTTTAGTTCTAGTTGGAACCCTATGAAATTGTATATTCATGATAGTGCACAATAATATGATGTTAATTCTCCACTGTACGTCCATCCTAATAAAACCGACCATAAAGACTATATTATTTTCCTTTTTCTTTCTAGCATATATCGCCTATTTTCCACAGACAGAAAACGTGTGGAAACTGCATTAGAGGCTTGTGGTCTTCCATCTGGCAGAGTAAGTATCACAGACATGGTACAGGACGGGAGGCCTGATTCTGATAGGATGCAGGGAAGCAGCTGTGCAATATCGTACAACTCAAATGCAAATGCAGAAGGAGGCGTCTGCAAAAAATAGACACCTCTTGCCTGTATCTGCGATCCGAGTGCTGCGTCCAGGCCCAGAATCGGATTACCATCGCAACCTCTGCGTAACCCGTCGAAGCTTACTCAGACTGGCCGTTGCAAGTGGTCAGCCGGCGACGCAGACCCTGGGCTTGTCACGCCTACAGAACGGGTGCGACACGCCCCCATTTTGTACAACAGTCCTGGTCTCCGCCCCCCATGTCAATCATGTTGCAGGTAAAGGGGTACTGCGAGCGATCACGCAGGACCCATTCTAAACACACGCAAGACCAGGTTCTGTGCATACGCAGGTCCGCAAACACCGTATTTGTGCGTAAACCATCAGGTTTGCATTCAAATCCGAATCAGGCCCTCTGCAGAGTTATTTCTTCAAGAATCAAGACGATGGCGAAATAAACTGAACACAGCGGTAATTGCATGGATGTTGTTTTCTGGTTTTTTATCCTCTCACACGTTGTAACATTATGAATGTGTGAGCACAAAAGAACATACTGTTGTCATTTTATTAGTTTGTGGTATTTGTCAGTGATTGACATTTCTTGTTAGAATGATAAAAACATGCATACAGTATAATGTCAGCTCTGTTAAGAATAAATTAATGTATTATATAGTTAATTCTTCTTCACAAACATGGTTATTGAATTCTCTGAAATATAAGTGTATACTTATATTGTATCTAATCTACCTACTTCACTACTGAAGGATCTTCCCTTCAAAAGCTGGAAATGGGGAGGTCCACATGACAAGCCCTGCCCACTTCACTAGGAAAGTTGGGGCGAGGGAATTCGGGTGTCTCCCAGACATTCCGGGAGAGCGGGCTAGTGTGCGTTGCTACCAAATTCTTTTTGAAAGCACATCTTTAAATTACGGTGTCAGAACAACTGGGGTCTGACCCCGTACCCTGCAATCTTAAATAACAGGATAGTATTTGAATGTATTTATTATACAGTTATATCTATATTTGTTATATAAAGTAAATAGACACTACAACTGCTTGAGATTCAGTTTGGAAAACGAGATTTACATTAGTAATCCGGACATGATCCTATCATCCATCTGTTACTTAGTAACACTGCTTTGAATTTTAATAAAAGAAGACACTTGCTAACCAAGCAACGGAGACTTGGAGGTGCAGATTTTCACCTCAGAGACTATAATGACTTTTAACTTATATGAATTTAATAACTTGGATAGCTCAAAGTTTGGCCTCAAGTTTTTCCAATTATGTTCTTGGCCTTTAATTTTTTTTTTTTTATTATTACAGGTTGAGTCTCCCATATCCAAAATGTTTGGGACCAAGGGTATTTTGGATATTGGAATATTCCGTATTTTGGAATAATTGTATACCATATTGAAATGTCTTAAGAATAGGGCCCAAATCTAAACACAGAATGCAGTTATGATTCATATACACATTATACACACAGCCTGAAGGTAATTATATACAATATTTTCAATAATTTTGTGGCTCAAACTAAGTTTGTGTACATACATGAAATTAATTTGTTTCATATACACCTTATGCACACAGCCTATAGGTAATTTTATACTTTATTTTTAATAATTTTGTGCCTTAATAAAGTTTGTGTACATTGAACCATCAAAAATCAAAAGTTTCACTATCTCAGTCATGCTAAAAATATTCTGTATTTCGGAATATTCTGTATTTCAGAATATTTGGATATGGGAGACTAAACCTGTATTATTATTATTTTTTTAACTTGTTCAGTATGTGATGTCAGCAAATTCAAGGAGATCTGCAACTATTAATGACTTTGGTAAAATAGAGATTGAGTAGAACTTTTGAAAAACTATCATTTTATTTTGGGCTTTATGCGCAGGGCTGTAATTAGTAGTGTGCGAGCTGTGCCATCGCTGCAGGACACTAGGGGCAGCACCATCGCTGCCCCATGGCACCTTCATCTGGCGTGCACCCTACAGCATGTAGAGCAGCCCTCAATGTCCTAAGGACGCTCCAGGCAATGCTCTACTACCTAAAGTCGGCAGCCCCACCGTCCTGTTACTGCGCTGTTTATGTTTTAATAATGCTGCAATGAAGACTTTGTATATAAAAGAATACTGGGTGTAATTCTGAGATGGCACAAATGGAATCTTAAAAAAATGAATCTGCATCGCACAGTGGGTTATTCACCTGTGCTGGACCCCGGTGCTTTTGCCCTACGGCTGGGGGTCAGCACAAGTCTAGAGGCCAGTGGCAGCCACACTGGAACTGCTCTTGAGCCGGCCCAGAGACTGCAGGGCCGGTTATATGCAGAGAAATGTAGCAGGGCCCCAATCACCAGTGGCAGCCTGCGATAATATTCTAGCGGCTGCCGGGATGTAGGAAGCTGTGCCAGTGGGGGGGTGGTCAGCAGGCCTTGGGTGGAGATTGGACGAGGAGATGCTGAGGACTGCTATAGAGCTTCTGCGATCACCTGCCGTGCTACCACCGTGATGCGAGCTACCATGCTTGAGGTGGCGAGCTACCGGTGGCTGGCGAGCGATTGGGGTGGCAACCGTGGCCCTTGGGTGTTTAGAATGCTGGGACTTTTCCTGCTCTAGTGACTCATTCAGTTGTTGTTAAAACCAGTTTCAACACACACAACAAATTAGAAGTAAAACTGATTCTTTCTCACCTCTACATAACCTTGGTAACACATCACTATATGTTACAGTATTTATTTTCATCCTAAATGTGTCTTATTTATTTACAGAGTGATTCAGTCCCTCAAGATGACTTCACGCCAGAGGCTTACAGAGTCTTCTTAAACAATCTGTGCCCAAGACCCGAGATAGACAATATATTCTCAGAGTTGTAAGGACCACCTACATCTTCATACTTTTCTATTTGGTCACGTATATAAACATAACTAATGACAAATGTTAGAATGGTCAGAAAGGTTTTGTTGCATGGAGAGAAATGCTTTCTGTTGAGACCCCCGAAGCCAGTGAGAGTGGTTGAGTTGTGGGCCCCTTTTATAAGATAGGTAATTAGATCCTGCTGTGAAATCCACATTTTGTTTGTTTAGTCTTCATGACCTTTCCAATTTTGTGTATGTAGTCGATATGGGTGACACCCTTCACAAAATGCTAAATATTATAGAAGATGTGTGTAAATTTATTAGTTACTAGCTGTAATGCCCGATGCTACCTGGCTTTTATTTATTTATATTTTCTCTCTGTCTCTGCCCCCTTTCCCCCCATTCTCTCTTTTTCCACCCCAACACTCTCTCTCTCTGTCCCCAACAGTTTATCCCCACCTCTCCTCCTTCCCCCACTGTTTCTCTCTATCACCGCCCCCTCCTGTGCACCACTGAGCTCAAACCAACTGAGCAATTTTTATCAGCAGTTAATTTTATTATATAAATTGACGATTTAGGGGGAGATATATCAATCCTTGGAGAGAGATAAAGTAGAGAGAGATAAAGTACCAACCAATCAGCTCTTAACTGCCATTTTTGAAACAGCATGTAAAGTGACAGAAGCTGATTGGGTGGTACATTATCTCCCTCCACTTTATCTCTCTCCAAGCCTTGGTAAAACTCCCCTTTAATTGTATGATACATTAACACATTAAAGCAAATTCTGACCTAGTTTAGCAATGCTGACAGGTATGCTTACCTTTTATCTACAGTACATGTGTATCTGTTAAGACTCTCCCCTAGTTCAGGAGGGATTGTAGCTTTTTTTTTATTGCATGCTAGTGATTAAACTCTCTTCCTCCATCTACAGATAGTGCAGCATTCTCTGTAACACCTGGGCTGCACTGGCGTTGCCTAAATGATCGCTGTGTGCTGTAGTCCTGCCCATACACATTCTATTATCTGTAGACATGAAGAGGGCAGAGGCACACTTCTGGCACTCAGCAAAGGACGCACCAGTGTCCCAGTGATCTGTGCTCCATCGCTATCTTTTCCATTGTATAAAATAACCCATCATGCACAAACAGAACGATAATACATTTTGCGCATATTCAAAGATAGCAAAACAATGGTGAATTAGTGTACAATGCACAAGTCAATGGAGGCACACAGAGGGTACTACTCAATCGGAATTCATTATTCCAAAGCGCACTGTACGTTTTTGTTGGGGCAAGTCCCTTCATGAATGTTGTATGGCCTGTTACCCATTGTCTTCAAACAGGTGTGGGAATAAAATCCTTTGCTACTAATGACCCCCTACCTACTTGCATTTGCACTCACGGTTGGGGACATCGTGCTGCGGTTACCTCCTCCATTTACTTGTGCTTACCTCAAAAGAACACGTTGGGGACACTGAGGTGTTTGCGCTTAATTTGTGGTGTTACTAACTTCTAATGCAACACTAGTGGGTATGGCCCTCAGTTGGCTACTGTCAGGTAACCTACTGTCGGTAATATAAATGCGCATCTTGCTGTTTTGCAGCGGCATGAAAACAAAGCCATACCTCGGTGTTGACCAAATGACAGAATTCATTAACGTCAAGCAGAGGGATCCACGGCTAAATGAAATCCTCTATCCGCCATTGAAGCAAGAACAAGTTCAGCAGCTAATTGAGAAGTATGAGCCCAACAGCAGTTTGGCATCAAAAGGTGAGAATTACATTTAATTAGAAATGGGGAGTGTTGCTGTGTGCGAGATTTCAGTCACTGGCATCGCATAAGAAAATCCATCCGTCATGCCAAAAAAATGATCTCCGAGTGTACAATATTAGTGGCACATTGTACATTAAGCTGCTGTACATGTAAGGGCTAGGTAAATGTGTACACATTTTTTCTTGGTATTCCCAACAAGAGACTCTGCAGAGGAGTTTGGATTTCATGATGGCTTACCTAAAAGTCACAGGTCTTATGCCAGCCCCACTGGGCAGCAGCTGGCTTACAGGGCAGGTACAGTTGTGTAGTCAGCGACAGGCAGTGGCCTATGACAGGTGGCACAGGTGTGTAAATCAGGAGACAAATTAAGGTTGCTGGTTAGTATTTGCTTGGGCAGCAAATAAAATCTGGTCAAAGCCAATAGGACAGTCAGGGCTTAGTAAGTCTAATACTTCTGTGAATCAGAAAAGTACTGTACTAAATAAAATGTACTACCTTATATAGTGAATGGCATTGACGTCAATGAAGATACATCTTAGAGCAGCACATTAACAGTGTGCACCCTAATAAATAATAAGCAAAGTAATTCTCCCACCCGCCACTGATGCAATTGTATAAGAAGACAGGTGTATCAACGCAGAAAGCTGACCTGACCAAAGGGCAATAGGAACAGCACTAATAGACCCATGGCACAATTTGTGGGCTTACCCAAAGTCCATGGGAATCAGCCGCTAGGGACTGGTGACAATACGCCGGCACTTTTAAATTATTGTGTTTAACAATATATACTTTAAAGATTCACAAAGCACAAAATACTTTTGGGCAGTGGATAAACTACTACTATTGCAGTGTGTGCTGTGGTTCTGCGGCACGGATGTGAGGGGGCAGTCACGCTCACTGGTGCACTAGCAGTTCCTACAGCAGATGTCATAGAGACCTTCTATGATTTAATGATGAAAAATTACTGCGCTCTAATATTTAAGTTGGGACATAGGAACAACACATAAATGATATAACAAATTGATTGGAATTTTATTTACCTATAGAAGATGCAATATATGTAAAGGCGGGTATCCACTACCCGACAGTGAAAAGACTGAACGATAACGATATCGTTATCGTTCAGTCGTTCATTGCACTGTAGGGTGCCCACACTGAACGATATGTCATTTAGTGCAGGCACAATCAATCATCTGCAAACATGCTGAACCTGACGATATCGTCAGGTTGACCAGCATGTTTGAACGATGATAGATGTCTAAAGGATGTCTAAAAGACCAAATTTTCAAACAATTTTCAAACTATGTTCAAACGATGTTCGAACGATTATCGAACGATTTTATCGTTATCGTTCAATCGTTCAACTTTATCGTCTAGTGGATACCCCCCTTAAAAGTGTACCAAACACATGAAAAATATGCAAATGGGAGACCAATAGTCATATATATACTCCACTAATTAGCCCATATTGAATATAAAAAAGGGAAATAAAAACATGAAAAAATATATACAAATAATCAGGCTCCAATAAATTGTATCTCAATCTCCAGATAATTAGTAAAAATGTATAAATCTGTACAAAAACAGTCCCAGATTGTATAGCTAGAGAAACCTCAATAGGTACTCTATCAAATGGTATGTTGTATCTTTGTAGTATAAGAAAGGCAATGATGAAAGCCTATAGCTTGTTGGCAGCTCTCCCCATCAATGAATTGACATTAATACTTTGAGCCCGTCACAGTGGTAATTTCCTGCCAGATACAGTAAAGTCAGATTAAGCACAAAATACTTTAGGGCAGTGGATAAACTACTACTATTGCAGTGTGTGCTGTGGTTCTGCGGCACGGATGTGAGGGGGCAGTCACGCTCACTGGTGCACTAGCAGTTCCTACAGCAGATGTCATAGAGACCTTCTATGATTTAGACATAATTACAAGCATAAACGACTATGAATTTATAACCACCGGCAATGCAAAATGGAAAAATGTATATATACGTATTGAATTAATTATTACAAGTGTTCTACTCAGCTGTTGTGGTTGCTAGCCAAAAGAAAAACACAAAAAGGAGAAAATCAACAGCACTGTGTAACACTTGAAACCTAAATTAATAATATTAGGTAAAAAAATAAAATAATAATATATATATATTTCAAAAATATATTAGCTATGCCAAGAAAAAATGAAGAATCTATTTATTAAAAATATATGATGAATTTATTTATATTTATATAATATAAGACAGACATAATTGGGCAATGAAATACACGTGAATATGGATCCACATTTATAATGTGTCTAAAAAAACATATAACTTAAAAAATAGCCAATGTAACACTGCAACGAGGTAGTTAGTTTGTCTAGATCACCACAATAGTTTATAACAGTTGGAGCTTTGCTGAATAATAAGCGGAGATTGTTATTATCCCATATAGTGCATCTCCTTCCATATACTGTATGTGTGAAGCCTAAAATGAGCATGGAGTTCCACAAACAAAATGTATTAGCTTTCAAATGTCTTATCCAGACATGTGTTTTTATGCAATGATCCTCAGACTAAGGGGCATATGTATCAAAGCTTGATGTGAGATAAAATTGTGAGATATATATCACCAACCAATCAGCTTCTAATACCCCTTTTACACCGGAGCTAAAACCCGGGTTTTTGAAGGGTTAACCCGGGCAGCTCCCTGGTGTAAAAGGGGAGAGAGTTGGATCGCCGGGTCGAGTGACCCGGCAATCCAACCCAGGTAACTAGCAGGGTTTAACACGGGCGTAGCCCGTGAAACCCTGCTATGAGAACAGCGCACTCCGGGTCACGATGACCTAGAGTGCGCTGCTAGGCGGCCGATTGGTCCGGCTTCAGTGGCGCTTGGAGATGACGTCATCTCCAAGCGACCACTTTCACTCCGCAAAAGCCAGGTCTATGCAGACCCGACTGTGGTGTGAGCGACGCTGACTCGGGAATATCCCGAGTCTGCGCCGGCAAAATTCCGGGTCTGATCCGGATAGGAACTTTGTTCCAACTCCGGGTCAGACCCGGAATTTAGGTGGAAATGGGGTATAACTCACATCAAGCTATGATACGTATGTCTCTGAATCCGGTTGGATATTGGTGACATCAATAATAAATAATAATAATAATAATAATAAATATAATTAATAAATTATATTAATTATAATTATAATTAATAAATAATAATTTATCCACAATAAAGTTGCAGGGATTGAGGTAGTACTGCACTGTCATTTAGGTGCAGGATGATACAGTATTTTGGGGCTTTGATGTCCCAGAATGGGTATAATGTCCTGCCACTCACCGGCAAACCGCAGGCTCCATCCACCTCGCGGCAGGGTCCGCTTTCCCACACTATGTCCCGGCTAAAGGCTCATTGTAAATAAGACACCAGTGCGGCAGCCTGCATTGTAAATGTGTATCCATACTTATGTGTGTTTTATTGGCCAATGATGTCTGTCTTATATTATATGAAATTCATCATATATTTTTAATAAATAGATTCTTCATTTATTCTTGGCATAGCTGATATATTTTTGATATATATATATATATATATATTTTTTTTTTTTTTACCTAATACTGTTCAAGTGTTACACAGCACTGTTGATTTTCTACTTTTTGTATAATTAAAAGCATTATGCATATCCAGCTCCAATGGTAAGAGGGTGCCTCATATTCTATTGGTGGCGCCACATCTGCATGTCAAACATTAAATTAAATTATTTAACTTTCCCTGTTTAACCTTCAAAAAAAGGGGAGTATCCCTGGCCCCGAGAAGGCCACTTTATAGATCAAAACTGCATTGTGACACTTCAATTTGCTATGCAAAACTAGTCCCTTACTCTCCATAAATGAGAGCAGAGCAACATAGGAATGTTATAGGCAGTGTCAGCACTTAAGATATAAGTGGTCAAACACCCTTTTACCCAAATATGAAATATCAGCTGCAATTGACAAGGGAAGACAGAACACAACAAAAAATAGATAATCAATAATCGAATGATTTATTAGTTAGATTAATGGCATCATAATACAACACTATTACCATGTACAAACAAAATTTAAAAATAAAAAAATCATTTTCACTATTGTAGACAACAGTGGTTAAAGGAATAATTAAAAATACAAATAATTTCAAAAGTAATTTAAAAACACAATATCATGAGTTAAAAATCAGGCTTAAAAAACAAAGCATAAAAGAAAAATAAAAGAAAAATGGAATTCTCACTTAAAATTGCAACGCGTTTCACAGCACTAGACTATGCTTAAGTTACCCTGATTCTGCAAATATAGAAAATAATGTCAGACTACCTCTTACATACCCACTACCCCTCAGTCTGTGTTGAATGAACCTGCAATCGCTGTAAGTAGAATTCGACAGCCAAATCTCATTTTATATCTTATCCAGTGTAAACTGCCTTCATCAGGGAAGTGGAACCCCCAAAAGCCGTAAAGAATCACAAATGCATTAATCACTTGTTAATTTTAATAACTGGTGTAACCTCCCATTGACAAGTTGTCTTGTAGCAGCAGGTGCTACTGGGGAGTGAGTGGGCTCAGTGCTTGTGCTGCTTCTCTCAGCATAGCTGGGTGAGAGCAGAGATTGGCTGATGAAGGCTGGCACTGAAAAAGTCTGGCAAGGATTAAAGCATGGAGGTTTCATCTTTTCCCATACAAAATTGCATCTCCGTAGGACCCGTCCTGCTTCTCGATTGAGCAAGTACTTCTAGACTTCCACTGGAACAAGATGGATACACATATGGAGGACCAGGCATTTTCATTCTAGAGGGAAAGGATTTGATTGCATTGAAAACGCTACTAGTAAACTGCAGAATAGGGAGATCAGTGCGCCTTGTTTTACAGAGCAGTGCAGAAAACGAGATTTTGTTTTGGGAGAAAAATGGAAACGTTTATTCAGTTGACAGAGAGAGAGAGAGAGAGAGGGATGGAAGGGGGACAGAGATGAAAGAGGCACAAGGAGTACCTAAAGCTGGAGAGACACTGGTAGCCTTGGGCTGGAGATACATAGGGGGGAGGCTTGAGGCTGTAGAGCAGTGATTTTCAACCTTTTTCAACTCGAGGCACACTACGCAAGATTCTAAACTTGCCAAGGTGCACCATCTGGCGGTACGGCATGCGCGACCTATGAAAAAATATACATATTGGCTCCCTCATAAAAAAAACACACCCACTGGCCTCCACAGGAATAAAACACACTACATTGGCCTCCACAGGAATAAAACACACTACATTGGCCTCCACAGGAATAAAATACACTACATTGGCCTCCACAGGAATAAAACACACTACACTGGCCTCCACAGGAATAAAACACACTACACTGGCCTCCACAGGAATAAAACACACTACAATGGCCTCCACAAGAATAAAATGGCAGCACAGATGGTGTAATGGTTAGCATTACTGCCTCACAGCACTCAGGTCATGAGTTCGATTCCCACTACGGCCCTAACTGTGTGGAGTTTATTTATTCTCCCTGTGCTTGCGTGGGTTTCCTCTGGGTGCTCCGGTTTCCTCCCACACTCCTAAAATATACTGGTGGGTTAACTGGCTCCCATCAAAATTACCCCTTGTGTGTGAGCATGTGGTAGGGAATATAGAGTGTAAGCTCCACTGGGGCAGGGACTGATGTGAATGGACAAAAAGTCTCTGTAAAGCGCTGCGGAATATGTGTGCCCTACATAAATAACTGGTAATTAATAAATAAAACACTCTACATTTGCCTCCACAGGAATAAAACGCACATCCATTGGCCCCAGAGAAGTAAAACACACATACATTGGCCCCAAGGGTTTATCTATGGGTCCGAGTGCCCCTGGCAAAGAAAGAGACTAGCGCCCCCCCCCCCTATTTTTAGAATAATTACACTCTGTGAAGGGGTCACTGGGTGCAGCCGTACAGTCTGCTCTGGTTCACTTCCCTGTCTGTGTTATTCTTCTCCCCCCCTCTTCCCCATCTGTGTTATTGTCCCCTTTCTCCCCATGTGTGTAATTGTTCCCTTTCTCCCCATCTGTGTTATTATCCCCTTTCTCCCCATCTGTGTTATTGTTCCCTTTCTCCCCATCTGTGTTATTTTCCCCTTTCTCCCCATGTGTGTAATTGTTCCCTTTCTCCCCATCTGTGTAATTGTTCCCTTTCTCCCCATCTGTGTTATTTTCCCCTTTCTCCTCATCTGTGTTATTGTCCCCTTTCTCCCCATGTGTGTAATTGTTCCCTTTCTCCCCATGTGTGTAATTGTCCCCTTCTCCCCATCTGTGTTATTATCCCCTTTCTCCCCATCTGTGTTATTGTTCCCTTTCTCCCCATCTGTGTTATTGTCCCCTTTCTCCCCATGTGTGTAATTGTTCCCTTTCTCCCCATGTGTGTAATTGTTCCCTTTCTCCCCATCTGTGTTATTGTCCCCTTTCTCCTCATCTGTGTTATTGTGCTCCCCCCCTCCTCCTCATCTGTGTCTATTCTGCTCTCTCCCCCCCTCCTCCCATCATTGTCTTTTATTCTGCACTGTCCCTCCAATCCTTCCCATCGGGCTCTCCCCCCCACCCCCCATCGTACCCATCAGTGTCCGTTATTGTGTGTCCCCCCCACCCCCTTCACTTACCGTACTAGCTTCTCTCTTCACATATCCCTTGTCTTCTTGGCTCCTCCTCCACTGTCAGACCGCCTCCGCGGGTCTTCGAAGCCTGGGTGACTGGCGGGGCAGCCGGGCAGACAGGCAACGGTGCGTGCGTGACCTGTGATGTCACACTGCCGTGTCTAGGCATAGCCCAGGCACATCTCCCAGAGGAGCTGCCCGGTCCGTTCTATAATGTTACTGGCGCCTCTCGCGCTGCGGCACACTAAACAACCGTAGTGTGCCACGGCACAGCGGCTGAAAACATCTGCTGTAGAGAATAGAGAGATATGGGGCTGGAGAGACACAGGGGATGAGACTATATTGTGGCCACAATAACTAGCCACCTGACGAATGACAAGACATAAATATTAATATGTATCTGTGGCGCATCTTTAATGGGTGCAGGGTGTGCAGAGCCCACATCACACACACCCTGCACCCATGTTCTTTAATACTTACCTCTCTGGAATCACTGGGAAAATGGTGCGGTGGGCATTTTCTGATCGATTTGCCCATACACAGTAGAAAAATAGTTGGGATCTGCACCATATCTCCAGAGTTCTGTACAGCGCAGCCGGATAGAGAGGAGGGGGTCCGGATGAAGTCTGTACACAGTCCCCCTCCTCTCTTAATACGTCCCTGGTATGTGTGTATATATACTTTATATATACATACTGTATATATATAGGTATAGAAATGAAGAACTGGCGGCACTCAGGAGACTTGTAGAAATAGTGAAAAACTTAGTGCTTTTAATCTACGTTTCGGGACTTTAAAATCCCTTCTTCAGGATACACAACATAACAAAACAGTGCAAGTACAGTGTATAAATAATAATACTCACCCTTTCAGATGTATATATATATATATATATATGTCCACACACGTATATATTTAATATATATGTGTGTACGCACATGTAGGGCCAACTGTAATAGGGTGAGAGTTTAGATAACGTGAGAGTTTAGCAGTAAACTCTAACACTTTTTAAACTTGGCCAATGTAATAGAGTCCAAGAACATGTAAACTCCCATGTTTTTAGACTTAAAAAAACCTCACAATTTAGACTCTTATCCAGATGTTTTCCCATTTTGAAAATAAAACTCAACCAATGTGAGAAATTACTGCAAAACTCTCACGTTTCCTAAACTCTTACCCTATTAGATTTGGCCCGTAGTCTTGATGTATAAATAGATCAAGACTAGAATATTTTTAGAGTTAATGCTCCAACACATTTATTTTGGTCCATTAGGCACAGTCTCCTTACTGTGTGCTAATTGCAGCCTATAGTGCATATATACCTGCCAACACTTTAACGCTATTTCCTGACTAGCAGAGATCTGTGATCTAATCTTGAAAACACATTTAATAGCAAGTAGAAGAAAATAAACATTTTAATTTTGCTGGAATTACAAATTAGAGTTGTATCATATCACAAAGTGTGACCGTGATACTGAATACAAATGAATATATTTATAATAGGCTACTTAAGCATGCATAGTACTCTAACATAATTTGCAAGAATTCTAGTACTGTAGCTGCAAATAAATGCTAAGAAGGAAAACATGGTCTGTCAGTTGTGCTGTAAGTACACAGAACTGGGTTATGGAAGGGCAGAAATGCATATTTAATTTTCCCCAAGCTAAACAAAAGTCCTGTGGATAAGGATTTCTCTTGATTCCATTGCAAGTCCCATATTATTAAGTAAATCACTGTATTAAACAACTGTTTAACAATAGTCCTGAATAATGTAATGTTCCATAGTAATAATGGTTTTGATCTGTTTAATGAATTTCTAATAAAACTATGAAAAATAATTATGGTCACAACAGCAATGAAACATCCATCCATGTCATCTAGTGACTGGGGGTCCCTACTGTATACAGTAATAGTATTTGGACCTCTCATTACTAACACCTTACTGTACATCTGCATGACCATTTGCTAAGTAAATTTACTTTTCACTTTCATTTCCCCGGGCTTCTCCGTGCTGCTGATTTTCCCGGCCTACGCAGTAGTTCTTACAGTCTTGGTCAAAGAAAAAAAGGAAGGTGGGGAGAGCTAAGAATCCGTGTTGCATCTGAGAAAGCATAAGTGATGCAATTTTGTGTCTACGCAAAAGTCTCTAAGTCAGACCTGGGGCAGATGTATGAAGCTCTGGAAAGTGATAAAGTGGAGAGTGATAAACCAACAGCCACTCAGCTCCCAACTGTCATGTTACAAGCTGTGTTTGAAAAATGACAGTTGGGAGCCGATTGGCTGCTGGTTTATCACTCTCCAGTTTTTCACTTTTCAGAGCTTAGTACATCTGGCACTAGGTAGTGTCCAGGCAGTTCTTGGAAGGAGATTTCCTCCAGGAGTGGCAAAACTACAGGCTGTCTGTGGATCCCTCGCTTTACAAAAGTTGGCACATTGGCACTATTGGCGCCATTGACTTGGGTACAGCAGTGCCATTATCAGGACTGAACTATCTTTCTGGACCACGAATGCAGCTTGCTGCATTTTTGGTCCTCCCATTGTTTATAGTCAGTTTAGTACTGATAGTGATCTACAGATCAATATGAGGTTCACACTATTGGTTTAAAAGAGGAGGGGTCCTATGTGCAGACACTGTGCAGGTCCCCTCCTCTCTGTGGTGCAGTAGTCTCTGGGATTATGCCAGAGTCTATTGCGCATGTCTCTGGAAACATGGTGCATTGACGTCTCTACCGCACATGTGCAAACTCCGGGAAAATGAGTGCTGCAACACTTTCCTAGTGATTTCTGATGCTGCAGCACTAACGCAGGGCTCAGCGAATGGTGAGAATAATTATATGGGTACGGTGTGTGGGCAGGATAGTCTGGTCCTCAGCCTCCCACAACCCTCACGCAGCCTGTCCTGGCATCCTCTACTCCCATCATACCATAGGGCACTATAAGAGTCATACAATGTAAATCGATCCCAATCACATGCCCTGGACTTGTAGACCTGAGGCACGTGATGTCATAACATCACAGAACAAGTGCAGGTAGCAAGAAGCTAGTCATCTTAGGGTTGCACCCTACTCCTTTCCATGTAGCTGGGTGCCTCACCAGGCATGTTATAAGCTGGAAACAGATCCCATCAGGGCAGCAATCTTCCTGTCCCTATGACCTTGAGCCCTGGGCAGCGACACTGCTCATACATCTCTCACACTGGTTGGTGCGACACAAGTTATGAAGAGGTGAAAAGTCATGGAACCTCTGGAAAGAGAAAGCTGCATCCCCTGGATACTGTGCCCAGGCAGGGAGGCGCTCCAATACCCCCATCACCCAGGGAGATGTGCACACACTGTGCTGATGTACTTGAGTGGGGATAAATGAGAGAGAACAATAAAATGATTAGGGTCCCTCATTGGCTTTGGTAGAACTAGTCTTAACATGCTCTACTAGCAGATCAGGGCATGCTGAGACTCACAGCTGGAGAGTTAAAAGTTGTGTATTTATTGCTATACATATATCTTGTGTGCTGCCTTTAACAGTGCACCAAATCCTGCCAAATAGCCCTCCAGCTGAAACAGCCGACCACTACAGGCCTACAATGATGATAAGCCCATAACTTGTGCAGCATCGTTTATATCCAGGTAACGGTGCAAAGTGTTCCAGTTCTTGAACTGTCAGTTTATTGTACATCATGGGACTGATGCAGAGTGAGTAGTGTGCCAGATAACGTAACATATAGTATCTTGTTTGAATTTGCACTGTGAAAGCCAGGACAGTGTGCGCATGTACTGTATGTGTTCCCCAGCAGATTAGCGTCATTCTGCAACTTAGTGCCCGGATGGGTGGAACAGGGACCGAGTACAGTAAGAGCATGACCTGTGATGTCCAAGAAAAAGGTTCTTACTATGATTGGGAATGTCGTATTGTTTGTGGGTGCTCAGGGGCAGGTACAAATAGAAGGAGACAGTGAAAGTTGTCAGCACTAGCAAACCCCTTGGGATTGGCCTCTTTTAAAGCTCTGCTGACACTGATTGGTGCTTTCTTCGCGGTTTGGTTATAGATTATGCTTTTAAGAGCTTGTTTAAGCAATTTTCTTTTTCGAGGAGTTTCTGCTCTAAGAGGTTTTATTTGTTAAATTGATGCCTGGTAGCGACTAGCCAATGCATTGTTGAACATAAAAATAATGGTCTACAACATGGGCACAAGTGCGATGTAAGAGAAATATGATCCTGTTGTCGACCGTAGCATGCCTCAATGGAAAATATTTCTATGCACGCTTTTCTTCTAGAGTAAATTGCGCCAGCTTTGCAGCTATTCCTGCATCAGCCAATCAGATTCTAGCTATCATTTCTGTATTGCATCCTAGAAAATGATAGACAGAATGTAAGAGGCTGTAATAAGTAGGAATTTACAGGTCTATGCCCTAAGCCTTGGAGAGAGATAAAGTGGACAGAGATAAAGTACCAACCAATCCAATGCTTAGTATATAGTACCCTACTTTCTGAAGGCTTAACAATGACAAGTAACCATCATCACTTGAGAGCATGCGCTAAGTAGTACTGCTAGTGACCTTGTATGGACCAGGAAATAGATCACCAAACATCACATCGAAAAGAAGCAAGCGATGATGGCGACCCACTTCTTCATTTATTTGAATTGAAAACCATCACCATAGAGTTGAAAACACCAATGCTTACAAACCATCAGTTACTGATGTCCATCCCTAGTAACAAGTAGTACTGAATAAGTACATGATATTCTGAGACACGATGTCAATAACAATGAATTGTTGTAAAGGACACAAGGAATTGTGACTGCAATCAGCTACAACAGTTGTCGCCACACAAAAGTAAGAGCGTAGTTGAAGAGAGACAAAGGGTGACTGGACACCTATTATAATTTATAATCATGATGTGAGGACATTTCACAGTAAGATGTAGAAGAGGGATAGCATTAGGCTACTGAGGCAAATATATTGTGTGTCCTTAAGGGTCTGTGACATTTGTACAGTGGTGGATACAGATGACCAATATGGAGTTGGAGGACTTCAGCATAGATCCCTCCTGCACTCTGATTGCTTGAAGGGTCCAATCCAAACTCTGCATGGTGGCGCCTGATAAGTAGGCAGAGGATGCTGCCTGGTTAGTCCAATATGTTTAAACACAATTAGAGTTGCTGAACTGGTTTCTCTGTTTCAGAAAAGGGGACGTTTTTTTACTCCGCACAGAGTAAAATTAAGTAGATGTAAGTATAATTAAACAAAAGTATAGACAATTAGATAGGAGACAGTATCTCTCACAAAATATTTCAGTTGGTGGTGCACCCAGGAGCCGAATACAATCTTTAAGCAAAAAGAAAAGGGAGAAAGAGGGCTCTTTTTGTGGGGCACTCTTTTATCTCATGGTATGAGTTAAGATATAACTTTTATTGTATAATTTTAAAATAGTGGTACCTTGGGGTAAATGCAAGGGTATGCCCAATAAATGGGACTTTTACTTAATGTACAAACATATGACACAAACATACATGAAACACATAAGTGATACATATGACACAAACATACATAAATGGTTTTATCACCAAAAGGTGGCGAAATATTTTTCAATATAATTTGAGAATGGATATTCTCATGCAGGGTACATTCCTTTTAATATAGGTAAGTTATGCATCCAATATATATTGCATCCATGTGTTATAACATATCTGAAAGTTAATCCTGATCACAACAATAAGATTGTTATATCCACTATGCAGGACTCCCAAAATTAGTGTAACAGAGAGAAGGGAGTTATCAGGGTTTGGAATATTATCTAGGTCATGTACAGTATTTGTATGCCATCCAAATCCTTAAGTTTGTAACCTATATATAATTAAATGCCTTTCTTGGCCCCTCCAAACAAATCTTGTCACAAATATATAGCCACAACAGAGATATTGTATCCTCTGTACATAATTCCAAAAGGTGGATAAATAAATTAAAGCAAAGCCCATATAACAACAGTTAAACCTTCAATCGTAAGTCATATATGTGTGCAGAAATAAGCATGAAAATAACACACAACATTTTGTGTATGTAGATTACAATTATTATCCATGCTCAGATAGCGTAGCACAGAGAAAACATATATGGGCTATAAACATATAGGGAGTCCCACGTGGGGAAGATACATATTACCACATTAGAAGATCAAATGAAAAAGGAAGTGGAGATCGGCGTGTGCACCCGCCGAAATGAGCCATCCGTCACCGCTGCATAGCCTGTAGAAATCGGGACGCGCGTTTCGCCTATTAGGCTTGGTCACCCGCACATTACAGTGTAATATCTACGTCAGCACGTGCTACATCCACCAGTTGGATTAGAACAGTCTATATATCTGTGTGCTTATCTGTCCTATTTATGTCTAAACACCATTGGGATGCATACTAATTGATGTCAATTATGTTCCCTCAAGTAATTTATTTGCCTCTTTCTCTCTATTCTGAATAGAGTTTAATAAATACCAGCATGAACTATTGATACACACTAGCATAAATAGCTAGACCTTTCATAGAATTATATGCCTACCTGTTCCATCTATGTATAAGCACTACTGAGCCTTACTCTAATTGATCTCACTCATGACTCCCTAGGGCTCATTTTTATTAACCTTGTCTCCTGTAATATTCCTTATTTTGGTCAGCAACTAGTAATTCTCATAGATCACATTTATAATAGCGCTGATACACACTCAATTGACTGGCTATTTTTACCACACTCTCCCCTGTCCAGCGATGTTTACATCATGTGACCTGATCATCCAATAGGCAGTTAGATTGCATCAGGGACACATCACGTGTCCTGGACAACCAATGGAATATTCCCTTTTACTTTTTATTAGACCGGGAGTTATTCCCGACGACTAGTATTTAAACAGAGAGCTGAGACTCTCTGGCCATGTGCGGGTGACCAAGCCTAATAGGCGAAACGCGCGTCCCGATTTCTACAGGCTATGCAGCGGTGACGGATGGCTCATTTTGGCGGGTGCACGCGCCGATCTCCACTTCCTTTTTCATTTGATCTTCTAATGTGGTAATATGTATCTTCCCCAAGTGGGACTCCCTATACGTTTATAGCCCATATATGTTTTCTCTGTGCTACGCTATCTGAGCATGGATAATAATTGTAATCTACATACACAAAATGTTGTGTGTTATTTTCATGCTTATTTCTGCACACATATATGACTTACGATTGAAGGTTTAACTGTTGTTATATGGGCTTTGCTTTAATTTATTTATCCACCTTTTGGAATTATGTACAGAGGATACAATATCTCTGTTGTGGCTATATATTTGTGACAAGATTTGTTTGGAGGGGCCAAGAAAGGCATTTAATTATATATAGGTTACAAACTTAAGGATTTGGATGGCATACAAATACTGTACATGACCTAGATAATATTCCAAACCCTGATAACTCCCTTCTCTCTGTTACACTAATTTTGGGAGTCCTGCATAGTGGATATAACAATCTTATTGTTGTGATCAGGATTAACTTTCAGATATGTTATAACACATGGATGCAATATATATTGGATGCATAACTTACCTATATTAAAAGGAATGTACCCTGCATGAGAATATCCATTCTCAAATTATATTGACAAATATTTCACCACCTTTTGGTGATAAAACCATTTATGTATGTTTGTGTCATATGTATCACTTATGTGTTTCATGTATGTTTGTGTCATATGTTTGTACATTAAGTAAAAGTCCCATTTATTGGGCATACCCTTGCATTTACCCCAAGGTACCACTATTTTAAAATTATACAATAAAAGTTATATCTTAACTCATACCATGAGATAAAAGAGTGCCCCACAAAAAGAGCCCTCTTTCTCCCTTTTCTGGTTTCTCTGTTTGCCAGACACATTTATGTTGTGTGTAGCCATAAGCAGCCTGTCTCTGCTAGGACGGACGATTGCCCCATGGCTGGATCGTCCACTGCAACTGTAGTCCCATTGTGTTGCTACAGTATGAGAGTAGGAGTAATTTGAAGTCAGTGTCACAATAAATTCATCTAGTCATACCTACCAATTATCCAAAGCAGGACTGACCCGAGATGTGAAACTTAGAATGGGAGGACCTTACAGAAAGTAGTTACAGTTCCCTGTGTCTAAATGTTGATAGACATGCCTAGTAACTGGCACTTGACTGTGCCATTAGTCCAACGTAACTTTGCTTCACCTTTATGATGTAATCCATAAGCAGAAAACCAATGTACCAATTTATTTTCGTGTTAAGTTTCTGCTTAGCCCAGGTAATTTTAAACATACATTTAAATGTGGATATCGAGTTTAAAATATGTGGAGATTATCTCTAAAGACGGTTAAAGATTAGAACCACGCAGAAAGCTACAAATCAGATGTTTCACCTTTAGCATACAATACATGTTGTTCTTAATTCTAATTTTAATTTACTGATAGCCGATACACTCTGCATGTTCCTCTGTGAACTTTAAAGAATGAACAGCACCACGCTGAGTGTGAACTGTTTAACCCAGGAGAGAGAGCCTGATGAAAAGCACCATTAGACAAGGTTTGACATCTCACATAGATCTGTGATGTTTGTCAGTATTCCCAATTCTACTTCTGATTCAGTCTATTTCCCTTTGGATTGCACTGTCAAGATACAATGAACTGTTCTGAGAAAGGATTGTGAACATTAAGCCGGTGCCTAGGGAGTTTAGCAAGTGCCTGCTTGAATGTTAAATGTGCAATGAGGTACAGAGAAATAGAAAACTTGTATTTCAGACTAAAATGTTTCCTGCTGATGTCGAGAACAAAAATAAAAGTTTGTCACCTCTCAGTTGCTAAGTAACACGATGCCTTCCAGATATAAAAGTTGTCTTATCCTCGTGGCCGCCAGTCAGCTGACTACATCCCGCATAACGGGGCACAGGTGCTTAACCATATGAGACTTACGCATGGCGTACACTGGCGCATTGGCTACTGGTACTTTTTAACAAATGCAAATTATACCCACATTTTTGGGCTTAGGCGCAGACAGTTCCACAGCAGTTAACCAAAATTGTGAATATTCAAAAGGTATTGAGCAAATTTGTGGCAAAAGCATCATATAATGTTCTCATGAACCATCATCTCCTCATTTCAAGGCTATACAGATTGTATTGCATTTGCTGTTGTATTGTGTATAGTAAATGATTTTCCCCCTAATCTGATTCTATTCTCACGATTTGAGGAGTTAATAATAATTCAGGAGGACTATTTCAAATACAAAAAATTACATTACAGTATAACAAAGTTTAATTATGATTGATGGGCATTGTTATGCATTAAGATCAGAGAATGACTGGCAAGTTTCGGTCTGGATTACGAACACAATCTAGTGACCTGGACTCTTCTAGCAGCACGCCAGAGAGGAAGGATGGGCATGCCAAAAATGCGTGTTAATCAACGTGGGTGAGATTTTATATAGAACGCTTGTGGTAAAAACAGCGCAAAAATGTGTGTATTTTAAAAACACTGCTGCACAAAGGTAGATATGTAAGAAAAAAAGACATTAAATGCGTTCACATTGCATAAATAAGCAGAAACATAAAGTAGCATCATTGAACATGTAATTTGGTTGTTTTTTACCCTGAACTGCTCGCAGTGCTTGCGGGAGGGTAAGGTCTACTTCAAGCGCTGCGAGCAGCTCAGATGGCTCTCGATGTTACCGATTAATCCTTCACATACCGGGGATGACATGTGTTGCGAGTGGCAAGGGGGCGTCTTTATACACTAGCGAGCACTTATTGCCGGGGCTCGCTAAGACATAGAGGGCGTCCTTTACGAGACGCAGTGCGAGCGCTTAATTTAAATATCCGGCCCCTTTTTGCCAGCAATTTGCGAGCGGGTCTGAATCAGGCCCAATGTTCTTTATTTCCCCTATGCGATTGTTAAATTTGGATATAAAAAGTAACGATTTTTCCTCTGGGGATTTCTGTTTCTCAACTATTTTAGATTTAATGGCTCTGATTGATCCAGACTTTTCACTTCTCTTAATGCATTTTTGGAGAAGAGATTCTGGATATTGTCTATCCCTAAAGGTATTTATCATCTCATTAGCTTGTGTATCAAATAATTCTTTAGTGGAACAGTTCCTTTTTATTCTGCGTAGTTGTCTTTTTGGGATGTTAATTTTCCATGATCTATAATGCCCACTATGGAAGTGTAAATAGTTATTTGCATCTGTTGGCTTAAGGAAATTGGAGGTCACTATTTTATTTACCACTATTTTTAGGGTTATATCCAGGAAATTGATACTGGAAGTGTTAAAGGTGTGGGTGAAATGTAGATTATATGTCTTATTATTCAGCTACCCATCACACTCCACGTAGACTTAGATATCAACCATGGCATTCTAAATTAACAAGACATCTACAAAACTCACGTAAAGTAGAACGTCAGTGGCGTAAGTCTTGTACTCCAAGTGACTTCCTGACATATAAGACTCTGTACAACTCTTATCGTAATGCTCTGGATGCTGCCAAACAAACATATCCCATTCTGTAATCAAGCTCAAGCCTCTAACCCCAAGCTACTTTTTAATACATTTAAACTGCTTCTTACCCCTCCCTCACCCAAACCCCCTGCTACTATCTGTGCACAAGAACTTGCTTCCTATTTCAAGGACAAGATTGATAAGATCCGAAATCAAATGGTATGCTCTTCCTCAGCTAGTGACCTGCTCAATTCCCTACCTGAACCCTCTGGCACATTCTCTTCTTTTAACCCCACAAATGAAGATGAAGTATCTACACTCTTCTCATCCTCCTACTCTATTACCTCTCCTCTTGACCCTATACCCTCACAAATCAGTAAAGCTCTGTATCCTGTGCTCATTCCACCTCTAACTAAAATCTGTAATCTATCTCTCTCTACAGGCATCATTCCATCACTGTTCAAGCATGCAGTGATTATTCCTATTCTGAAAAAGCAAATTTCTAACCCTAACACTCAAATTACCGTCCCAGCTCCCATGTCCCTCCAAGCTATTTGAGAGACTTGTCTACACCTGCCTCACACACTTTCTTAACTCACACAACTTATTGGACCCGCTTTCATTCCCAACACTCCACAGAGACAGCACTGACTAAGGTAGTGAGTGATCTGGTTACTGCCAAGGCTAAAGGCCATTACTCACTTCTAATTCCTCTAGATCTCTCTGCTGCTTTTGATACTGTTGACTACTCTCTTCTCATACAAACACTACAGTCCCTAGGTCTTCAGGACACAGCTCTTTCTTGGTTCTCATCCTACCTATCTAATTGCTCTTTCACTGTTCATTTTTCTGATTCTGCCTTCTCCTTGCTACCTCTATCAGTCGGAGTACCACAAGGCTCTGTCTTAGGTTCTCTGCTATTCTCAATCTATACCACCTCTCTTGGCAAACTAATCCGCTCTTTTGGATTTCAGTACCATCTGTATGTGGATAATACTCAAATCTACCTATCCTCCCCAAATTTATCACCATCTGTGTCACTGAACGTCTTTCTGCCATTTCATCTTGGATGTCATCTCTCCACCTCAAACTTAATATTTCTAAAACAGAATTAATTATATTTCCACCTGCCAATAACAGTTACCAACCTGATCTCTCTATCACTGTTGATAACTCGACAATCCACCCTGCCCCACAAGCTCCCTGCCTAGGTGTCATCCTTGACTCTGAACTGTCCTTTGTTCCCCACATTCAATCTGTCTCAAAATCATGTTACATGCATCTAAAAAACATATCCAAAATTCGACCATATCTTACACAAGACACTGCAAAAACTCTAATCCTTGCACTCAATATTTCCCACATTGACTATTGCAATAGTCTCCTTACTGGTCTTCCCAAAAACAGGCTCTCACCATTACAATCCATTATGAATGCAGCTGCAAGGCTGATCTTCCTCGCCAAACTTTCATCGTCTGCTGCTCCACTCTGTCAGTCCCTCCATTGGGTGCCGGTTTTTTACCGTATTCAATCCAAAATACTTTTACTTACACATAAGGCTATTAACCAAACCACACCAACATACATCTCTTCACTTATCTCAAAATATTTCCCATGTCAACCTCTCTGCTCAGCACAAGATCTGCGTCTCTCATCCCCATGCATTACTTGCTCCCTTTCACGGTTACAGGACTTTTTTCGGGCTGCACCCACTCTGTGGAATGCATTACCACACACAATAAGACTTTCCTCTAGTCTCCAATACTTCAAGCATTCCATGAAAACTCTTCTCTTCAGGCAAGCTCATCAGATTCCAGAACCGCCCACATAGCCTTCATAGCTTCCATATCGAATTGCATTCCCTTTTGCAGTCCACACATAACCTCACACATTCTTTCTTTCACATCTTCCTGACATATGGCCGACATTCCTGTGTGACTGGATCATGCAGTCCACCAAGAAACTCTACATTCTGGCTAGACCAAAATGCAATATATAACACCTATCCTTGTGTATCAATGCCTATTTCCCTATAGATTGTAAGTTTGCAAGCAGGACCTTCCTACCTATATATCCATACCCAGTTTTGTTCTATTACTGTTTCCAATTGTAAAGCACAACGGAATATGCTGCGCTATATAAGAAACTGTTAATAAATAAAATAAATGATTTAAATACTCTACAAAGGAGAGTGCTGTTTCTAATGTACCATTCCAGATAATGATAAGATTGTCAATGTAATGACCTTAGAGCACCAGGTTCGCCGCATAGAGGTTGGCATAACTAGGGGCAAACAGGGTGCCCATCACAGTACCCATGATTTGAAGATAGTATACATCCTGAAATAGAAAATAATTATATTCTAGAATGAACTGTATTGCTTCTACAATGAAATCTCTATGTGGTTCAGTTAAATCTCCATCTCTATTCAATCTGGAATGGATCACTGACAAACCTAAATCATGTGGTTTGTTAGTGTACAGTGCAATGACATATAACGTTAAAAAAGCATCTGTGTCTTGCCAAATCAATCCTTGAATTTTTTTAAGAAAGTGATTTGTGTCTTTTATGTGCTTGTAAGAAAACTATCTACATAAATAGAAAGATTTGTGGAGAGTGAGTTTACCACAGAAATGATGGGACGATCAGGGGTGTAGTGAGGGATTTATGTAACTTGGGTAAGTGATAAAAAATAGGTATTGTGGGAAATGGATTGAACAAAATTCTCCTCTCTTCCCTGGATATAACCCCTTTTTCCAAGGCTATGTCTAAGGTCTTTACTAAATCATCCAGAAAACGTCAAGTGGGATTAACACTCAATTTTTTATAGAAATTTTTGTCGTTCAATTGTCTTAAAGATTGATTAATGTCATCTTCCCTATTTAAGATTACTAAACCCCCCTTTATCCGCTTCTCTGATGACGATCGAGTTGTCATTGGTCAGATTTTTTTATGTAACTATTAGGGTTACTCAGATTGCAGATGGTATTGCAGAAGATCTGATGCTGTGTCTTAGCACTCAGATCTGCAATGCAGTCAGGAGGTGTCTATTTACATCAGACACCTCCTGCTGCATTCGCATATGAGTTGTACGGTATTGCGCAGCCACTTCCCTGCGCCTGTGCAGTACTGTACAACTCTGAATTAGGCCCATTCCATGATACATTGTAGATACCTCTATACAATACAGAGAGCAATGATGTGGGCAATATACAATACATTCTAGTGACTGATATACAATACGAACATTCTGGTAAAATGAAGACACTATAGATAATATTATAGAGAACTCTAGAAAAATACAGAGGTAATCTAGTGACTGATGTACAATACAGAGAGTAGTACAGTGACTGATATACAATACAGAGAGCCATTTAGTGACTGATATAAAATAGAGAGACATCTAGTGACTGATATACTGTACACAGAGCTGTCTAGCGACTCATATATAAAATAGTAAGTAGTATTGGGACTGACTTACAATAATAAGAGCAGTCTAATGACTTATATATAATATGGAGAGGAGTCAAATGACTGATATACAATACAGAGAGCAGTCTTGTGACTGATTTACAATACAGAGAGTAATCTACTGACTGACATAAAATACAGAGAGCCATCTAGTAACTCATTTACAATAGAGCAAGCCATCTAATGACTGATACACAATACAGAGAGCAAACTGATGACTGATGAACAATACAGAGAGCCATCTAGTGACTGATGTACAATACAGAGAACAATTGACTTACTGATATACAATACAGAAAGGCATACAGTGACTTATATACAATACATATAACTGCCTAATAACTGATATACAATATACAGAGCTATCTCATGACTTATATTCAATACAGAGAACCATCTAGTGACTGATATACAGTACAGAGAGACGTCTATCGACTAATCTAAAAATACAGAGGGCATCTTAATGTGCATTCCATGACCCCAAAACCTTCCTCTTGTATTACTATAAGCCTCACAAACAGCCCTTTTCTTACATTCTGCTCCATGTTCTCCCCTGTAAAAGATTGTGTGTCTCCAACCCACCCCTTGTTTTGCATTAGGAGTGATATCATTGAGGCAGGTGTACAGCCATGGCCAAAAGATTTGAGAATGACACAAGTATTGGTTTTCACAAAGTTTGCTGCTTCAGTGTTTTTAGACCTTTTTGTCAGATGTTTCTATGGTATACTGAAGTAAAATTACAGGCATTTCATAAGTGTCAGAGGCTTTTATTGACAATTACACTGAGTTTATGCAAAGAGTCAATATTTGCAGTGTTGACCCTTCTTTTTCAAGACCTCTGCAAGTCGCCCTGGCATGCTGTAAGTCAACTTCTGGGCCACATACTGACTGATGGCCGCCCATTCTTTTAGTACATATAATATCGCCCATTCTTGCCTAATCAATGCTTGGAGTTTGTCAGAATTTGATGGTATTTGTTTGTCCACCCAAAAGTTCTAAATGGGATTAAGGTCTGGGGAGTTTCCTGGCCATGGACCCAAAATTTCAATGTTTTGTTCCCCGAGCCACTTAGTTATCACTTTTGCCTTATGGCGAGGTGCTCCATCATGCTGGAAAAGGAATTTTTGCGTCACCAAACTGTTCTTGGATGATTGGGAGAAGTTGCTCTTGGAGGATGTTTTGGTACCATTCTTTATTTATGGCTGTGTTCTTAGGCAAATTGTGAGTGAGCCCACTCCCTTGGCTGAGAAGCAACCCCACACATGAATGGTCTCAGTATGCTTTACTGTTGGCATGTCACAGGACTGATGGTAGCGCTCACCTTTCCTTCTCCGGACAAGCATTTTTCCAGATGCCCAAAAAAATCTGAAAGAAGATTCATCAGACAAAATAACTTTACCCCAGTCCTCAGCAGTCCAATCCTGTACCTTTTGCAGAATATCAGTCTGTCCCTGATGTTTTTCCTGGAGAGAAGTGGCTTCTTTGCTGCCCTTCTTGACACCAGGCCATCCTCCAAAAGTTTTCGTCCTGTATCATGCCAACAGTAAAGCATCCTGAGACCATTCATATGTGGGGTTGCTTCTCACCCAAGGGAGTGGGATCACTCACAATTTTGCTTAAGAACACAGCCATGAATAAAGAATGGTACCAAAATATCCTCCAAAAGCAACTTCTCCCAACCATCCAAGAACAGTTTGGTGACGAACAATGCCTTTTCCAGCATGATGGAGCACCTTGCCATAAGGCAAAAGTGATAACTAAGTGGCTCGGGGAACAAAACATCAAAATTTTGAGTCCAAACCCAGGAAACTCCCCAGACCTTATACCCATTGAAAACTTGTGGTCAATCCTCAAGAGGCGGGTGGACAAACAAAAACCTACAAATTCGGACAAACTCCAAGCATTGATTAGGCAAGAATGGATGGCCTTAAGTCAGTATGTGACCCAGAAGTTGACAGCATGCCAGGGCAAATTGCAGAGGTCTTGAAAAAGAAGGGTCAACACTGCAAATATTGACTCTTTGCATAAACTTAATGTAATTGTCAATAAAAGCCTTTGACACTTATGAAATGCTTGTAATTTTACTTCAGTATACCATAGTAACATCTGACAAAAAGGTCTGAAAACACTGAAACAGCAAATCTTTGTGCAAACCAATACTTGTGTCATTCTCAAAACTTTTGCCCATGGCTGTATACTAACAATTAGATCACATGACTAATTCCTTATCAATTAATTCTTATCATTCATCCGAATAGCATGAAATAATTGCCAATGGCAATTGGCTATAACTAACTTTATTCTCAGAAGGCATCAAGCTGAACTAATACATAAATACGTCAATGCCCTACTCATTAGAACATAAATAGCAGAATCGTTGTTTGCTAATTAATCTTCATGCAGACGATAAGAGCAATCCAAATATGCTTTATACTGTATTTTATTCTGTTTTTATTCTCAATGGTTTAGTTCATCTGGGCTTAGTGCCAGTGTCACTGGTAGAGATTTTCCAGCCTCTGCTTGAATTTATTCTCCTAAAATAATAGTCACACAGTACATGCATCTTGTTTTACTGTAACATGACAACAACTCTGTGATATAATTGCATTTTAAAGAATCACTGTACAGACAATGAAAATTAAATAATAGCTGTAAAAAAAGGAACAAATTTATATCTTATCTGCTTTATCTATTTTTCTATTACAAAGTTTTGTGTGTATTTTTTATTATTGGGAATACAGTTACAGCAATACTTATAAATAATACCACACACACTACAGTATGATGACGCAGTAGGACTGGGGGGTTTTTCCCAGCCAGTGGCTAAGAATACGTTTTTGTGTTACATTAAAAGACTGAATGAATCTCACATATCTATGATAGAGAATCGGAAAACTGTAGAGTATATGTGTGTGTATATATACAATATTATTGTAATATTGTTCAACAGCCTGTCAGGTATGAAAGTGTACGGCAACACTTGCCACATTCTATGTGACCTTGGAACTTTCATATACCTGTATATATACTTTTTTTTTTTTTTATATTCTTTTTATTGAATCAGAGACATATATACAAACAATTCAATACAGCATTGAGTCAAAAAACAAATTTGTGGATACAAATTGACAGACAATTTCAATTTGATATAATCAAAATATCAGGACATATACGATACTATATATAGATAACATTGTACTGCAAATAAAATTATTATAGATAATGTAGATAATATAGGTGAAGGGTGCATCGTGTGGGATATCACTATGGAGCCACTGGAGGATCGTTGTCAAGCACACGTAAAAGGTACCACGACGAAGAAGAAAAACATTTAGTAAGAAGTTGTTGAGTAGTTATTGGGACTGTAGAAATATAGCTCTCCCATATTTAAAAAAAAAATTTCCACCCTGGACTCTTTGTCCAAAGAAGCCTGTATATATACTTTATACACGGATAATTAAAGACTCTGATATTATATAGCCAGAATTGGCTGGAGGATTGTTCACCACAATTGCTGATTAAGGATTGGGATTTTATAAATTTCAAATAATCCATGAATGGAGACACTTTTTTATATATAGGATTGTGGATTGAATAAACATATTTTTATATGAACTCTGAATAGAAGTGGACATCCAACAGAATACCTTTTCCTGGATATTTTTGGAACCATAGCACTCTCCTTAGATGTGTTTTTTGTACCTCTTTTTTATTGTTTTACTATTAAAATAGATAACATCATTGTATATGACAACCGGTTGTAAATTGTTTGATTATATATTGTTGAATAATATTATATATATATAAAATAAACATATATTTGAAATTAGTTGAGTTCACATATCAGACTTTATTCAGATAAACACAACTTAGTTCATATTGTTCATATTGCCATTTTATTTTCAGTTACAGTAGTATGTGTAATGGATAATAATGGTAAAGGGTGTGTGATGCATGTTATACTGTAAGGGGTCTGTTGAGTGGATGTTATAATGTACTGGGGACACTGTAATGTGGCATAATCCGAACTGGGGCACTGGGCCTGATTCAGACACGGTTGCAAGCGCTCTGCGCTCGCAACCGAGTCGATGGTGGGCCAGTGCGCACGCGCGAGCCCCGGAGCGAGTGCAAAAAGCGCTCGCTCCAGGACTCACTACAATAGGGGCGGCTGTCGATGTTGATCGACAGCTTGACCCCTTTTGTAGGCGTGGCTGGGGGGGTAGCTTCACAAACGGAGGCGTTCCCAAGCTCTGTTAGAGCCGAAAGCTCTCTAGGGCTTGCGACCACGAGACCCTACCACAAGGGTCTCGTCGCACGCCCGATGGTCGTGATGGTCTTGACCATCGCGACCATCATCATGGCTGCTCGCATAAGCTGTGGGTGGTAACCCACAGCTTTGCGAGCGGCCAAGAGGCCGCAACTTAAAAACCAAGCGCCCGCCCTGATTCAGAGTGAGCGCTCGCTTTTTGAGAGCACCTCTGAATCGGGCACGCTGTTCTATGGCACAATATGAAATGGAGAACACTGTATCATGTGAAGTAGTGATCTATTATGCGGCATAAAATGAGCTAGGCCACTACTATGGTTCATTTAAGTAAAGCCTCTCCTGTCATACTTCTGAGATTTGATATAAAATGATTAAAATAATACAAAGAAGATACTTATAACTTATAAACATCTTCTTTGTCTATTGTAGTCATTTTTATAGTTAACACTCACCAGCTTTGTGGAGCTTCCTGGGACTGCAGGGCGATGAGAGATGAGGCAGCAACAGCTCAGCCTCGCTTCTGTATAGTCAGAATCTGCTTGGGGCACACCAAAAGCAGTAAGCTGCACAAAAAGTGAGCTAATAGAGGCATGCCTCTTAGTATGAGGGCATGTTTTGAGCACTGATGGGCACTTTGAATGTGTCATGTAACCAGAAAGTGCACTGCAGAAGCTAGAGAAGACACAGTGATGCAGGTAGGAGAATCAATGGCCATTAAAGCTTAGTGTAGTGAGGGTAGAGTTACAGTGAGTAGGGGGTGAGACAGGCTTCCAGCACTCAGACCCATCTCCATGTGTGCCTCCCCAGCCATGCCCTCACCGCACGTCACTGTAGGGCACTAATATAGGGGAATATTAGTGCCCTATCTGTAGAATCTCTATCTCTACCGCGAATAATTGCTGTAGAGAGAGGTGTATCTGTAGAAGAATTGGGGTGGGTGCTTCTTCAAAATGTTGCTATGGGGCCCACAAAGTTCTAGCTACACCCCTGGCTTCTGGTCTCCCAGTGACAGCTGAAACCAGCTCAGGCTGCTAGCAGTGGAGCTGCTTGAGGATTTGGAGAGATGTATTTACTTTATTTCACAGTTCACATTTGAAAAAAAAAAATTGTGTTCTGCAAGAGAGCAGGCAACGTTTGCAATTCGCAGATCAGCAAGTCATGCTCATATGTATTACAGCCTTAATATCACAGCATCTTTTGGAGTTTGTGCTCTGTTTATGCCTAGGGGGAGCATCCAAGTTATCTTATATCACATTGCTGTAGGGATTTACACAGGGATCCCTGCTTGTTATGATTCCGGAAAGGTAACCTGCTGTGAGGAAGAGGATCCCATTCACCCCATCTTTTTACTCTTAATTTCCTTTTCTCATTGTGTATGTATGTGTTTGTCTGCTCCTTCTTCTCTGGGTCTGTACCTGTTTTCATTATCCACATTTGCTTAATTGAATAATTTAATCAGACTTTGCAAACATTGTGCTTTCCAGAAGATTTAAATTAAAAGTGACAGTTTGGCTACCTGATTAATCAAAGTATTGATCCAATTAAAGTGGTGGATACAATGACACCTGCTTTAGGCAGATAAAATTATAGAAATGAATAGGAGATAAAACAGGACCAGAAATCTCCATATAAGATGGCACTCTAGTTGTTCTTCTATATTTTTTTTATTCTTATTAATACTTTAGTAACTCCTCCCCCTATCTATAGCATAATAGCTACTTACTGTATGTTGTAGAACTACAAAATTTTAATCTATATCTGGATATAATGCCGACGCTGTTAAGGGGGAATGACTGTAAATGAGAAAAAAACTTTTTAGACACATATTTGGGAAGGGGATTATTGGAAGCATGGCGTATATATGATAAATAGGAGGATGAGAAAGTAACAGAAGTAGATAGTGACAGTGACCAAACTAATGTTAATAGCAACAGTTACTAACCAGACAGAAAGGGGCGATTCAATTCAGCGCGGTGCTGAATAGCCCTGAGAAGGAGTTCCTGGAGCTATTAAAGTCACTGCGCTGTTAACCTGACTAAAGGATTTCTTCTCGCACCCTCCTGACGGTGCGAGCAGAAATCCAACTAAAGTGCCGGCCGCTCTAAGCCAGGAAACAGCATTGCGGCCGGCACTTTTGCAGAGAATGCCGGTTAGTGTGACTAAACACCAGGGCCAGACTAAGAGCTACATGGGCCTGGGGCTGAAAATGTTTTAGGGCCTATACTCAGAAGGGGAGGAGCTGTGATTAGTCTGGTGTGGGTGTGGATGTGGCCAGAGCTACGTGGGCATGTACACCCTCTACACTGTCAGCCCCACTGTCTCCCTAAACACATAAAAATAGAAAAATTGCATAACTTTGTGAGAACACTACAAATACAATTTTAATATTTATGATTTATGACCAGCTAGGTAGCTGGTCATCATCATGCTGCAATGATGCTTGGCCTATTTTTATGTTGAGACCTGGAGCTGTAGCTCCATCTGCCCCATTGTTAATCTGGCCCTGCTAAACACCCAGCTTTACTGGCTAACCAGCATTCTCCGACTTAAGTGGCTTTAGTCAGACTTAACAGCACAGTGAATTGAATCGCCCCCTATGTTCATCCAGGAGTCAGTAGCGCATGCAGGGGGGGCTTCTGAGTACCAAGAATCCCCCCCTGATAGACTGGAGTGCAGGCAACATGTTCTTAAGCCCCGCCCTTTGTGGCAAATTGCTGCAATTCACGGGTCAATATGGAGGAGGCGGAGCCAATATGATGTCATTCCATTAGAATCTAGACTTTTGGCTGCCAGCCTGCTAGGTCCTGTAACAATCAGATCTGCTGCAAGGTAAGTTTGTATGTAATGTATATGTGACATATTTGTGTGTATATATGTGTTTGCATGTAAGGTATGTGTGACATGTACGTGTGCGTGTATTTATATATGTGAGTGAGTATGTATACATGTGTGTATATTTATATGCGTGTGAATGTATGTATGTATGTGTATACACACACACACATATATATATATATATATATATATATATATATATATATATATAGGAGAAATAGCAGCGGCACTCCCAGGACATCTAATGTAACGAATCACACCACACTGGGGTAGTTCAGTCCAACGTTTCAGTCAGAAGACTTTTATCAAGAACACAAAGTGAAAACAAGAAGTACATACCTTTATAGAACACATGTGATTGTGTAATGAGAAGCGTGTTCATCTCTCCCTCTCAGGGCGCCGGGCGACTGACGTCATCAGCATGCGACACAATCCTGTGTTTGCCCCCTGGAGTAACCACATTTTGTAGCTCAGCTTTTGCTTTTTCTGGGAGAGGTGTATCAAACCTTCTAAAGAGAACAAATGGAGACATTGCCCATAGCAACCAATCAGCTTATAGCTATCATTTAACTATTACATTCTATAATTGATAAGTATAATCTAATTGGTGGTTAAGGACAACTTCGCAATTTGTCCTCCTAATAAGGCTTAATACACTCTGCACCGTGCCCTCTAATACTCCCTGCTCCATGCCCAGTAATACACATTATACCATGCCATACATGTTGAGGGAAGGGTAAGCGCTCTGTGATGTAGACTGACGTACTAGTTGTTCCCTATTGTGTACACTACTAGTAGATGTGTCTGGAAATGAATATTATGGTTGTTTGTGAAGTTTTATGTGACAGCTGTATCCTAACTTATGAGTAAGTCCCAAAACCTCGATCCAACCGTTCAGCAATAACTGTGGGCAGAATCTTCCCTCCGAATTTATCGTCTATGTGCAAAGTCAATGGTGACAGAAGAAACTGTTCAAAAGTAACTGTTCATAAGTCAGTAACGAGATATCAGTATGTCTGCTTGGCAAAAACTGTATTACAGTTCATTAAAACGAACTTGCAGTATGATCCTAATCCCGTATGTTGCTCCCGTTACTCCTTATTTGTTGCGTGTGTAGTAGTGAGCACCTTCTCTCTCTTCCACTCCACCTCGGGTACCTCAGAACAATGAGTGCAGTATCAGGATATTGTGGACACTGGTGGTGCAGATAAGGGTAGGTTGGATAGTACTTACCCTGACGGCTTCTGCTGGTCCTCCTGGTAACCGGCTCCTTTCCCCGTGGATGTGAGTAAGGTGGATGTGAGTGAGGTGGCATATACTAATAATGTAACTGATGGGAGTATAGATAATCAGGAATTTATTTAAATAAACAGACGGTCACATGACCATAGATCAAAATGTCATAAACATTTAAAATGATAAAAGTCAATTGGGTAATGGGTGCTTGTACCAACGCGTTTCGTCCACAGTTTTGGACTTTATCAAGGGCAAATGTGGTTCTCTGCGTGTTCACCTGCTTTATACTCTCTTAGAAGTCCATTCGCGGCATTTCCCCGCCGCACTTCCGGGTTCGTCACTGTTCCCGCTCACGTGACTATACCCGCTCATGTGATGTGTCACGTGAGTGCCTTGTGAAATGTCCCTGTTGCGCGAGCGTCATGCTCATATCGCGGCCATCTTTTGTAATAGCTTTGCATGGCGATAATGTCCTCTAGTGATAGAATATGATAGAATATGCCTTAGGATGCCATGTATGTAGTACCCTATTGTTCGGTCTTCGGTGTCTAACTATGGTGGCGGCCATCTTGTGGAAGTTTTTAGAACAAACATACCTGCTGTCATTTTAAACCCTCTAAAAGCAGATATTCTATAGGGTAATATTAGGTAATGATAATGTACTGTTATATATGGTATATTGCTGTTTATTAGTGCTCAATCCTGGGGGTAAGTGTGGATATAACTTCATTAAATGCCCTTATCTTAGGATCCCCAAAAATAGTATGTACCTTGTATCGAGTATCTTATATAATAAAGTTGATTATACTCTACATAACCTATCCTACACTGTCAGAAATTAAATCGACCGTCCTCCGATTTGATCATATGTGCTCGCATGGGCATTGTCGTATATATGCCTATTATAGCCATGTTCATGGATCAATGTTTAGACCTTCTGGTTGTAGGGTATGTAATTCAAAAATCCATCTACTTTCTGCGTGGTCTATTTTTTCTATCTTGTTTTCCCCCCTCCAGTTATAGTGTATTTTCTCAATGCCTGTAAATTTAAGTCCTTTTGGGTCACTCCGATGAACTAACCTAAAGTGTTCTGATACACTATGGTTTTGGAACCCTATGTTGATATTTCTGAGATGTTCAGTGACTCTTGTTTTTAAAGGTCTTGTGGTGCGACCCACATATTGGAGCCCGCAAGGGCATTCCAACATGTAGATCACATGGTCACTATCACACGTGATGGTGTCTTTGATATTATGTTTCCTTAATGTTGTCTTGGATCTGATATGATTGATGGGTTTTGCACTCCTGAATCCTAGATTTCTGCAATTGGAACATCTTCCACAATGGAAGAATCCCTTCGACATCTGATTTCCCTCTATTGTGCTCTGTTTCAGTTTTTTTTTTGTTGTTTCTCTCAAGTGACTGTGAGTTAGTTTTTTTCTCAGGTCTGGAGCTTTCCTAAATATGAGATCTGGTTTCTCAGGTAATATTTGTCTGAGTTTGTCGTCCATCTGCAGAATGTGCCAGTGTCTTTGTAGAATGGTTTTTATTTTTGGGCCTGCTCCACTGTATTCTGTAATAAAACGTACTTTTTCACTATTTTTTGTGCATAGCTTAGTTGAGGTTTTTAGCAGTGAATCTCTTGATGTGTATTTTAGTGTACTAAAAGCTGTCTCTACTTCTCCCACATTGTATTTCTTTTGTTCAAATTGATTTTTAAGGTTTTCTCCTTGTATGACGTAGTCCTCCATATTTGTGCAATTGTGTCTAAGTCTGGTAAATTGGCCCTTTGGTATACCCTTAATCCATTGTGGGTGATGGCTGCTACTGGCTAAGATGTAGCTATTAACATCAACTGTCTTATGATGTGTTTTTGTCAAAATCATGGAATTGTCAATAAAAATATCTAAATCCAAAAACTGTACCTCTTTTTTGCTGTAGTTGGAAGTAAACTGCAAGTTTTTGTTGTTATTGTTGATGTACTGTAAAAAGTTTTGTAATGAAGTTTCCTCCCCTCTCCAGATAAACAGCACATCGTCTATGTACCTCCGCCAGAGAACCAAACTCACTCCGAGCTCGGGATTTGACCAGATCTTATCATCCTCCCAGCGACTCATGAAGAGATTCGCATAGCTCGGAGCGAATTTGGTTCCCATGGCGGTACCTCTCCGCTGTAAATAGAATTCTCCCTCATACCACATGTAATTATGTGTCAAGATGAACCTTATCCCATCCAGGATAAAATTCACCTGTTCTTCTTTCAGTTCTGGATCTTTTTGTAGAAAGTGATTGATGCTCTCAAGCCCTTGGTTGTGATCAATCACGGTATATAATGATTTAACATCACTTGTTACTAACCAGTAGTTATCCTCCCATTTGATGTCTTTTAAGATGTTAAGTACCTGGGTTGTATCTTTCAAGTAGGATTTTTGTTTTTTGACATTATTCTGTAGAAAATGGTCTATGTATTCTGATAGTGGTGAGGTTATTGAGTTGATGCACGATGTTATGGGTCTTTCGGGTGGGTTTATTACGTTTTTATGTACCTTGGGCAGGTGGTAAAAGACAGGAATTACGGAAAAAGGTGGGTCCAAAAATGTCCGTTCTTGTTTATTCAGTATTTCTTGTGTGCTGCCCTTATCAATAAGGATTCTCAGTTCCTTTTGAAAATCATTTGTGGGTTCTCCTTTTAACAAAGTGTATGTGTCTCTGTCATTAAGTAGCCTATATGATTCTTTAATGTAGTCTATTCTGTCCTGTACGACTATTCCTCCACCCTTGTCAGCCGGTTTAATGACCAAATTCTTATAATTCTGTAGCTCTTTTAAAGCAGACTGTTCTAGTTTTGTAAGGTTGGGTTGGATCATTCCTGTTTTATGATCTAATTTCCTAATGTCTTTCAACACCGCTTGTTCAAATGTATTGACAAAACTACCTCTCATAAAACTTGGATTGAAGGTTGATTTCGGTTTTAAATCTGTTTGTTTATTCATAGATGTTTCTGCATTTTTTATGGCACTGGTGTTTTTATCCAAAAAATACTTTTTAAGACTTAGTTTTCTTGTGAAACTCCTCAAATCTAGATATGTATTAAACTTGTTTAATCGATTCGTTGGGGCAAATTTGAGCCCTTTATTTAGTAGTGACACTTGGGGATCCGTTAATGTGCTGCTGCTAAGATTAAAGATACCTATGGGTACTACTGGGGAGGGTTCCTTTCTGACTCTACCTTGCTTTTTTTGCCCTCCCCGGCATCCACGTCTAGTGTGTTTAATTTTCTTTTTTGCGATGTTTGTAATTTCTGTTTGGCTGTGTTGTCTCCCAAATCTAAAAAACAGTCCCCCCATCTCGTCTCATTGTCCACACACTCCCTTGAAGTGTGTGTATTGCCTCCTGTCACAATCGCTGTTGTGTTATGATTATCCTGTTCCGTAGTTGTATGCTCAGTGTATGCAGGATTCTGTTGAAGCGAATCTTTCCACCCTTGTTCAAATGACAAACGTGCTAGATTCGTAAGTTTTTCTGTCTCTAAATCTTCTTCCTCTAGTGAATAGACTGAAAAACTATCATCTGACAGTACTTCACTCCTCTCAGACTCCTGGCTATGTATGGTGAGGTCCAGGAGATTGATGCTAATCTCTTGTGTTTCTGGTATTGCATGTATTCGCTTCATATATTGTTGGTATGTGAGATTAAGTTTCTTATATATCGGGGTTTGTATACAATGTTTATTAATCTCTTTCTTTGTTTTCTGAATTTTTTGAACATGAGAGTGTGTTTTCCTTTGAGTATTTGGTTTCTTAATTAGTTTTATACCAAATTTGTCTCTTAATATTTTGGACTTCTTTACATCAATCACCTCTTTTTCGATTCTGTCTAGTCGTGTTTTAGTGAGTGTCTCTAAATTGACAAATTCTTGGTCTTGTTTGTACGGTTCTAATTCAACGTCTAATTGTGTGATGCGTTCCCCTATTTGATCTAATTCTACATTTCTTTCTGACAATAGCAGTCGCATAAGTTGTATGGAACTTTCAAATAAAATCCTATCCCACTTTTCAGTAAATTTCACATTGTCTATATTACAGGTTGGTTTTTTGTGTAATTTAAGACCCTTGGGTATGATGTTTTCTTTTACATACCACTCAAGGGTGCGTACTTCCCACCAAAGTTTAGTCTCTTTGGCCAAAAGTTTGTCAAGGTCAGTGAATAACTTGCAAAAATTTGTATTGATGGGTTTCAGAGGTATCTCCCTATTGATATCTTGAAATAGTTTGATGGCCCTATCTGTTCTAGACGCTCTAGCGTCTAGTAGCCCCATGAAATTCTTAATCTCCTGGTGCTGCTCACCTTGGAACAAAATGGATAGAATACAACGGGTGGGCGGTGGTTGCTCTCAGGATAATACTAACACTAGCTACACCACTAGCAGCTCACTCTTTGAGGTGTTCCAACCTCCTAGGTTTAGTAGTAATGTTGAGGGAAGGGTAAGCGCTCTGTGATGTAGACTGACGTACTAGTTGTTCCCTATTGTGTACACTACTAGTAGATGTGTCTGGAAATGAATATTATGGTTGTTTGTGAAGTTTTATGTGACAGCTGTATCCTAACTTATGAGTAAGTCCCAAAACCTCGATCCAGCCGGTCAGCAATAACTGTGGGCAGAATCTTCCCTCTGAATTTATCGTCTATGTGCAAAGTCAATGGTGACAGAAGAAACTGTTCAAAAGTAACTGTTCATAAGTCAGTAACGAGATATCAGTATGTCTGCTTGGCAAAAACTGTAGGCAGTGTTTTCATTAAAACGAACTTGCAGTATGATCCTAATCCCGTATGTTGCTCCCGTTACTCCTTATTTGTTGCGTGTGTAGTAGTGAGCACCTTCTCTCTCTTCCACTCCACCTCGGGTACCTCAGAACAATGAGTGCAGTATCAGGATATTGTGGACACTGGTGGTGCAGATAAGGGTAGGTTGGATAGTACTTACCCTGACGGCTTCTGCTGCTCCTCCTGGTAACCGGCTCCTTTCCCCGTGGATGTGAGTAAGGTGGATGTGAGTGAGGTGGCATATACTAATAATGTAACTGATGGGAGTATAGATAATCAGGAATTTATTTAAATAAACAGACGGTCACATGACCATAGATCAAAATGTCATAAACATTTAAAATGATAAAAGTCAATTGGGTGATGGGTGCTTGACCCAACGCGTTTCGTCCACAGTTTTGGACTTTATCAAGGGCAAATGTGGTTCTCTGCGTGTTCACCTGCTTTATACTCTCTTAGAAGTCCATTCGCGGCATTTCCCCGCCGCACTTCCGGGTTCGTCACTGTTCCCACTCACGTGACTATACCCGCTCATGTGATGTGTCACGTGAGTGCCTTGCGAAATGTCCCTGTTGCGCGAGCGTCATGCTCATATTGCGGCCATCTTTTGTAATAGCTTTGCATGGCGATAATGTCCTCTAGTCATAGAATATGCCTTAGGATGCCATGTATGTAGTACCCTATTGTTTGGTCTTCGGTGTCTAACTATGGCGGCGGCCATCTTGTGGAAGCTTTTAGAACAAACATACCTGCTGTCATTTTAAACCCTCTAAAAGCAGATATTCTATAGGGTAATATTAGGTAACGATAATGTACTGTTATATATGGTATATTGCTGTTTATTAGTGCTCAATCCTGGGGGTAAGTGTGGATATAACTTCATTAAATGCCCTTATCTTAGGATCCCCAAAAATAGTATGTACCTTGTATCGAGTATCTTATATAATAAAGTTGATTATACTCTACATAACCTATCCTACACTGTCAGAAATTAAATCGACCGTCCTCCGATTTGATCATATGTGCTCGCATGGGCATTGTCGTATATATGCCTATTATAGCCATGTTCATGGATCAATGTTTAGACCTTCTGGTTGTAGGGTATGTAATTCAAAAATCCATCTACTTTCTGCGTAGTCTATTTTTTCTATCTTGTTTTCCCCCCTCCAGTTATAGTGTATTTTCTCAATGCCTGTAAATTTAAGTCTTTTTGGGTCACTCCGATGAACTAACCTAAAGTGTTCAGATACACTATGGTTTTGGAACCCTTTGTTGATATTTTTGAGATGTTCAGTGACTCTTGTTTTTAAAGGTCTTGTGGTGCGACCCACATATTGGAGCCCGCAAGGGCATTCCAACATGTAGATCACATGGTCACTATCACACATGATGGTGTCTTTGATATTATGTTTCCTTAATGTTGTCTTGGATATGATATGATTGATGGGTTTTGTACTCCTGAATCCTAGATTTCTGCAATTGGAACATCTTCCACAATGGAAGAATCCCTTCGACATCTGATTTCCCTCTATTGTGCTCTGTTTCAGTTTTTTTGTTGTTGTTTCTCTCAAGTGACTGTGAGTTAGTTTTTTTCTCAGGTCTGGAGCTTTCCTAAATATGAGATCTGGTTTCTCAGGTAATATTTGTCTGAGTTTGTCGTCCATCTGCAGAATGTGCCAGTGTCTTTGTGGAATGGTTTTTATTTTTGGGCCTGCTCCACTGTATTCTGTAATAAAACGTACTTTTTCACTATTTTTTGTGCATAGCTTAGTTGAGGTTTTTAGCAGTGAATCTCTTGATGTGTCTTTTAGTGTACTAAAAGCTGTCTCTACCTCTCCCATATTGTATTTCTTTTGTTCAAATTGATTTTTAAGGTTTTTTCCTTGTATGACGTAGTCCTCCATATTTGTGCAATTGCGTCTAAGTCTGGTAAATTGGCCCTTTGGTATACCCTTAATCCATTGTGGGTGATGGCTGCTGCTGGCTAAGATGTAGCTATTAACATCAACTGTCTTATGATGTGTTTTTGTCAAAATCATGGAATTGTCAATAAAAATATCTAAATCCAAAAACTGTACCTCTTTTTTGCTGTAGTTGGAAGTAAACTGCAAGTTTTTGTTGTTATTGTTGATGTACTGTAAAAAGTTTTGTAATGATGTTTCCTCCCCTCTCCAGATAAACAGCACATCGTCTATGTACCTCCGCCAGAGAACCAAACTCGCTCCGAGCTCGGGATTTGACCAGAACTTATCGTCCTCCCAGCGACTCATGAAGAGATTCGCATAGCTCGGAGCGAATTTGGTTCCCATGGCGGTAACTCTCCGCTGTAAATAGAATTCTCCCTCAAACCACATGTAATTATGTGTCAAGATGAACCTTATCCCATCCAGGATAAAATTCACCTGTTCTTCTTTCAGTTCTGGATCTTTTTGTAGAAAGTGATTGATGCTCTCAAGCCCTTGGTTGTGATCAATCACGGTATATAGTGATGTAACATCACTTGTTACTAACCAGTAGTTATCCTCCCATTTGATGTCTTTTAAGATGTTAAGTACCTGGGTTGTATCTTTCAAGTAGGATTTTTGTTTTTTGACATTATTCTGTAGAAAATGGTCTATGTATTCTGATAGTGGTGAGGTTATTGAGTTGATGCCCGATGTTATGGGTCTTCCGGGTGGGTTTATTAAGTTTTTATGTACCTTGGGCAGGTGGTAAAAGGCATGCCATACATGCCAACTTTCCCTCATTGTCAGGGAGGTAACTATTAAAGGGAAAGAAAAAGTCAGAACAATATAAAAAACATTGAAAAAAACAGATCCACATAAAATACACTGTAACAAGCCAGATCCATATAAAATACACTGAAAAACCCATATACACAAATACACTGAAAAAGCCACATCCACATAAAATACACAGAAAAAGCCACATCCACAAAAAACACATTTATAAAAATAAAAAAACAGATTCACATAATGTAATCCAAGCCCCCCTGGTGTAACTCCAGTCCCCCTCATGTATCACTTCAGCAGCCTCTCATGTGTCACTTCAGCCCCCATTTGTCACTTCAGCAGCCCCTCCACGTGTCACTCCAGCCCCCCGTATGTCACTTCAGCAGCCCCTCATGTGTCACTCCAGCCCCCCATATGTCACACCAGCAGACCCCCATGTGTCACAGCAGCAGACCCTCATGTTCCATTCCAACCTCCCCCTCTCTCCCCAAGCCACTCCTGTCCAGCTGCCTTCCCCAACACTCCATCCCACTCCACTGGCCACTCCATCCCCCCACATGTCACAAATAAAATGAAAAAAATAAACAAATAGAAAATCCCTACAGCTCTTACCCTGTTGTGACTGTCTGTCACGTAGGTAGGCTCAGGCGTCTGCGACCGCGTCCTCCTCGTGGCTGCAGGTTCAGTCACAAGTTGAGCTCCGCCTCCTGTTTGCGGTGTGACATCACCACATCGCCCATACATGCCTCCAAAGCGGAGCAGACTGTTGCAACAAAGGACGAGCCTCCTCTGAACAGCTGCTGCACGCCTATCAGAGGAGGCAGTCAGGGGAGACGGCAGGGGAGCCGCATCAGAACAATGGAAGAGCTGCATGTGGCTCAAAGGCCAAAGGTTGGCCACCGCTGCTCTACACCATGCTCTCTAATACTGTCTGCCCCGTGCCCAATAGTACACATTGCCTTCTGCCCATTAATACTTAACACCATACTATCTATTACCCCACACTGCTCTTTGTTCATTTGTCCATTAATACACACTCTCTTATGCCCAATAATGCACTACACCAGGGATAGGCAACCCTTGGCACTAGTGGCTCAAGGTGGCACTCCAGAATGTTTACAATGGCACTCATGAGGTCAGCCCCTCTCCTACTAGACATGCCCCCCCTCCCCCGTTCTCCTCTCCAACCTTCCCACACAGAGGATACCCTTTTGGCTCGCTATATTCTCCCCAAACAGAAGAATAAAAGTGTGGCTTACATACCCAGCGAAGCCTGGGCCTCTGGTGAGTTAGACCTGCTCATTGTCAAATAACAGTACAAAATTCTGAAGCATGTCTTTGCCTCCAGACTTCAAATTATTAGCAAATAATATAAAAACTGCGCTGTTGTACCTTTAATAATTATCAGCCAGCATATAAAAGACACATGTATTTATTCAAACAACATATTAAAAAAAAGTCATAAAACATCAAGCGCATGAAGCAATGTAGCAATCAATGTATACAATATTCCAATTTACCATATGTGAGACTATATCAAAAATGGATCCTTTAGTGAATATATTGATTATATAGCTAAAATAAGATCTGTTAAATTGTTCAGCACGCAGTGCCGTCAATATTTGTACATTCTAGACAGTATTAGTCCTGTCTTTAGTTTTGCTACACCGTGTCCAGTCAAACTGCACTCTATATTGTTAGATAAATATGAGTGCAAATGAGGAAGCAGGATTCTTAATAACATTTTCCTAAAAATACTTGTCCTTAAATAAGGGACAGAAGTACCATGTTCCAGAAAACAGTCCCGGTGACGTATTGGCTGAGTGCTGTTTACTGGTTATTAATTGCTGCACGAGAAAATTTCGCTAGAAGCAAGCTTGCAAAGCGGACAGGTGGCAGCATTTACAGAAGTACTGTCATTAAGAAAGATGTAAAATAATGAAATACTGTAATAAGAAAAATCAACACAATGTATTTTTGGATTCCAAGGGAGTATATTTCGGGTTTTTAGAAGTGGAGTTGTTGCCTGCCAATCAGATTCTACCTACCCAGAGGTTCCAAAACGCAGTCCTCAAGGCACCCCAACAGTTCAGGTTTTAGTGATATCAATGGTTGAGCACAGGTGGTTAAATCAAATTGACTGAGGTACTATTTAAGTCACCAGTGGTCAAGCATGGATAACCTCAAAACCTGAACTGTTAGGGTGCCTTGAGGACCAAATTTGGGAACCTCTGATCTAGCTCCTTCTAGAATATAATAACTAGAATCAGATTGGTTGCTATGGGCAACAACTCCACTTCTAAAAACCCGCATTTTAGTAAATATACCCCCTAGAATGTAGTGGTCCTGTGTGATTGCACTTTTTCCCCCTCCCAAAAGCATGCTGTCCCTAGCAATTTGTAAATGCTCATCCAATAACTGGATAGATCCAGTCAATGGCCTAATTCACAAACATTTCACATCACCAAAGTAAAAGTAATACTTGAACAATAATAAACTGATGAGTAGAAAGATGTCGGCCGCACACAGTCACTCTTCTGCTCCCGGGAATAATGTCATATAATGTATAGGCTCTCCAGATTGCAGTGTTTGATTAATGAGGCGTTTGTCTGCCAACCAGCTAGTGCGGCTTGCAGTATATGTACTCTGAATACTGAGACATAAAAAATATATTTTGCTTGATTTTCTCCTAATCAAGTGCCACTAAGAAGATATCCGGTGCATGCTTTGCCATAACTGAAGTCAATCAGGCTCTGTCTATGGAAGCTCAGTCAATCAGTCACATCCCGAGACAGTCACAGATGGGTTGTGAACCTGCATCTTCTAATGTTTTTTAAACTGATTTTGTAAAATGTGGAGAGGTTTTTGGTTGATGAAGCACAGATCTAAAACGCATCGCATTAATCAGGGTTCAGCGGATCCGGGAGCAAAGTTCTACAACTGGCCGTGAAGCCGGAATAATTCATCTCCAGTCCACAGACATTTTTTTAAATTGTACTATATATCAAAATGGTTTATTAAGGGTAATGTGCTATTAATAGTAACCTATTGAACCAGCAGCTGTTATAGGGAATCTTTGCAAGTTTCCACCAGCATTCTCTATCTGCTTTTATTTATTTTTATGTATATACTTCAGGACTATTTAATAACTGTACAAGAATTGCAGGGCCTTCCTACCTATATATCTGTTATTACCCAGTTTTGTTCTATCAGTGTTGACAATTGTAAAGCGCAACGGAATATGCTGCGCTATATAAGAAACTGTTAATAAAAATAAATAATTATATGAGGGGCATTTCATAGATATTCTGGTATTACATATTCTTCGGTGGAGATTTATTTATTTAGGCACATTGCTTGTTTTTAGTTTTATATGATACTGCAGATGGAGCAGGTTTATGTGAGGTAAACATTGTGGTGAGATGCTTCTTGTATGTGGCTTAAGGTTCCTTAAACCCACTTGTACTGCATATAAAGGCATATGAGATATATTGGGGGCACATGAGGCTATATGGTAGCGCGTGAGGTAGTTTTGTGTATGAGTGTATAGGGTCACGCTGAGTGGGGGTCCTCGTCGATGGTTATACAAACCAGAATTGCTGGCTCCCCACACGTGGGCCCTGTAGCCCATGGATATGGGGGTCAATCAAGATTCAGATCAGAACTAAGGGCCTGATTCAGGTTGGATCGCAATGCTGCGTTCACACGCAACCGGCCGCTGCGAAAATAAGCTAATGAATGCATCCGCACCGCCGTCGTAGCACAAGGTGCAGACGCCCAGCACTACATAATGCCGCCCACTTACCCTCTTCTCACATCCATATATGTGCAAGTATGTGAAATCATCGGTAACATCGAGTAACATCGGAGCCGCACGAACATTTGTGGTTGACATGACCCTGCCGCAGAAGTTGCTAAATTCACTGTGAATTTATGCACGCCCCTGCAACAGCGTTCGAAAGCACTGACACGCCTGCATTCGCACGACCACCCCCCTATCACCACCCTCAAATGGAACTTCCTGTCAATCAGTGATGGGTCTGCGTACTGTCTGCGATCGCATTCCCGGTCGCACCGCCTGGTTCGCACACTGCGATGCGCAGAATGCAAACATCGGCCGGCTGCATGCGCACGCAGCCTAGCTAACCAACCTGAATCAGGCCCTAATATTGTCCTATAGTCTTACAAGGTAACTTTTATCATTAAATATTATTCACGTGCATGCAGCTTGTGGCCTTTTCCATGAACTCCTTTCTGACAATGACCAACAAACTGAGGGCCTGATTCAGAGCCGCTCGTAAGCGGCCGCTCGTTCGCTCCAAGCGATGTTCGCACATCTGCGCATGCGTATGGGTTGTAATGCGCATGCGCCAACCAGTCAGTGCGGTCGGAAATCGTGTGCTCGCAAAATAGTGAGTGCCTGCTAATTTGAGTGACAGGATGAGGCGTTTGTGGGTGGTAACAGGGGAAAGTGCTTGAAAACGGGGAGTGGAGATCCGAACGCAGGCGTGCCAAACGGTCAAAACGGGCGTTTTTAGGGTGTGCATAATTAACAAAGCAGCGTCATCGACCACGTCACTTGGGTGTCTTTTAGCCTGAACTGCTCACATGATTGCGGTAGGAAAATGCTACCACAAGAATAGCGAGCAGTTCATACGCCTTTCGATGTACTCGATTAATCAAATAAATAGCGGAGATGACGTAGGATGCTAGCGGCCAGGGGGCGTCTTTACAAAATAGCGAGCGCATGTTTCGTTCGCTCGTTCAGACATAGAGGCGTCAACAGACCGCAAAGAGCGAGCGCTTAATTTAAATATCCGGCCCCTTTTTCAGAACGACCGTCCGCAAATAGCGTCCGGCTCTGAATCAGGCCCTGAAGCCGGTCACATATATTAACAAATAGTTTATTTTTTACTAATAGTTTTACCATACAGTATATTGACTTTAGGATGATGATACCCTAAACTCTAGGACGTATATTTACTAACCAGCAGCTGGTCCTGGCACCGATCATTGGCAGATTTAACTGATAGATTTAAGACGGCAGTAGAGGAAATAAATTATAAATCGGGCTTGAATAGCATTTATTTCTATTGTCGTTTTAAACCCATTGGTTAAAAGCCGCTGATGATTGGCACTTTGACTACCCGCTGGTTAGTAAATATACCCCTAGTACTGTTCAGTGTTTCAATTTATATTTTATCTTCATCTAGTCCACATTAATATATACATTTTTCCCCATCAATATCCAGTTTTGGATAAATTAAATAAATTATCCTAATGGACTTGGGGCTATTTATCATTGGTGGCACGTTATCTGTGGTAACTATTATTATGTATCCCTGCATTTTGCACAATACATAGTCATAATAATATAATACCGTCGCAGTTTACCATGAAAAAAAAACACCTCTCTGCTGCATTAAATTACTTTCCTCTCACAGACAGCCTAACGCTTCATTAAGCTGTGCGTAATCCTGACTATGAGGGCCTCATTATTCAACGAGTTTTAAAATTTGTTGCGTATGATAAATGGTGCTCAAGCCAATCAACTGTCATTTTTCAAACAGATGAGTTAGGAGCTTATTGGTTGGAGCACCATTATCGTACGCAACAAATTTTAAAACTTGTTGCGTATGATAAAACGCGCTGATAATGGGCCTCTAAAGGTGCGCACACACGGTCCGATATCTATCAACAATATGAACGATAACGATATCGTTGAATGATATATATTGTTCATATCGTTAATTTTTACGCAGTGAACGACCAACGATGCGCATGAACGATAACGATATCTATGATCGTCTGTACATGCAGGCCAACCTGCGCGATATTGTCAACTTTGCCTGTTCGGACATGTGGCAAGATGACTTCACTGAAAGATATCTTTCAAGTCGTGTGCATGTAGTGTGTATGCAGCTTAAGAGTGATTCGGTTAGAGATTCGCCTCACTGACGTCACTGTACCCCATTCTAAATTTAGTAACACCATCCAGATATGGTACTACTCTGCTTATCACCGCTTGAAGAATTATTAATATTTACATTCCCATAGAGGTTTATGTGATAAGCAAAGTTATATAAGGTAAGGTGGATGTCTCTGACGTTAACCCTTTAATCAAGTAGATGAAGTGCTGTGATAGCTATACTCCTGGATTTGGCTGATCACAGTTTATTAAATAGACCACTTAGGTATTGACAGACATTGTAATATTTGCTGGTAAATAAGGGGTCTAGTTACTAAGCAGTGTTAGGAGACAGAGTGAAAAGTGATAAGAAAGTGATAAGGTGCCAACCAATCAGCTCCCAACTGTCATCTCACAGGCTGTGTTTGAAAAATGACAGTTGGGAGCTGATTGGCTGGCACCTTATCACTTCCTTATCACTTTTCACTCTGTCTCCTAACACAGCTTAGTAAATAGCCCACTTAGTGTTGATTTTCAATCCCATTGTGAAGCTGTTTTAATGGTTCAGTCAGCAGGAAACGTATCATCATTATCTTTGTATTTTTGTAATTCAGATTATTTTTATTGACATTTTTAGGCAATACAGAAAAAAACACACACAGAAATAAAACAAAATTGCAACATATTAGAGCTGTTGATATAATATTGGAGACATAGTAAATTTCCTTTGCAAATAAAACAAACGACAGGGGCCACAACCAACTGAATAGGGAATATATAATAAGGGAACAGTATACAAATATGTATAGAAAATGTAAATAAATGGCATACGATAAATAAGCTAGGACACAAACAAAAGTAAATGAAACCGAATCAAGTAACATTGACTTGTGTGGCCGGTGGAGGAAGAAGGAATATGGAGGGGGGGCGGGAAGGGGGTGTTGATTAGGCAAGAAAAATAAATTGTGCTTTACATAGGAGCGACAGACATGGACCTACTGTACGACACATCATCCTTATCTTACTGTACGACACATCATCCTTATCTTACTGTACGACACATAATCCTTATCTTACTGTATGTCACATCATCCTTATCTTACTGTACGACACATCATCCTTATCTTACTGTATGACACATTATCCTTATCTTACTGTATGACACATCATCCTTATCTTACTGTATGACACATTATCCTTATCTTACTGTACGACACAATCCTTATCTTACTGTACGACACAACATCCTTATCTTACTGTACGACACATCATCCTTATCTTACTGTATGACACATTATCCTTATCTTACTGTATGACACATCATCCTTATCTTACTGTATGACACATTATCCTTATCTTACTGTACGACACATAATCCTTATCTTACTGTACGACACAACATCCTTATCTTACTGTACGACACATCATCCTTATCTTACTGTATGACACATTATCCTTATCTTACTGTACGACACATAATCCTTATCTTACTGTACGACACAACATCCTTATCTTACTGTATGACACATCATCCTAATCTTACTGTATGACACATCATCCTTATCTTACTGTACGACACAACATCCTTATCTTACTGTACGACACATCATCCTTATCTTACTGTACGACACATTATCCTAATCTTACTGTATGACACATCATCCTTATCTTACTGTATGACACATCATCCTTATCTTACTGTACGACACAACATCCTTATCTTGCTGTACGACACATCATCCTAATCTTACTGTATGACACATCATCCTTATCTTACTGTACGACACAACATCCTTATCTTACTGTACGTCACATCATCCTTATCTTACTGTACGACACATCATCCTTATCTTACTGTACGTCACATCATCCTTATCTTACTGTAGGACACATCATCCTTATCTTACTGTACGACACAACATCCTTATCTTACTGTACGACACATTATCCTTATCTTACTGTACGACACATCATCCTTATCTTACTGTACGTCACATCATCCTTATCTTACTGTACGTCACATCATCCTTATCTTACTGTATGACACATCATCCTTATCTTACTGTACGACACAACATCCTTATCTTACTGTACGACACATCATCCTAATCTTACTGTATGACACATCATCCTTATCTTACTGTACGACACAACATCCTTATCTTACTGTACGTCACATCATCCTTATCTTACTGTACGACACATCATCCTTATCTTACTGTACGTCACATCATCCTTATCTTACTGTAGGACACATCATCCTTATCTTACTGTACGACACAACATCCTTATCTTACTGTACGACACATTATCCTTATCTTACTGTACGACACATCATCCTTATCTTACTGTACGTCACATCATCCTTATCTTACTGTACGTCACATCATCCTTATCTTACTGTATGACACATCATCCTTATCTTACTGTACGACACAACATCCTTATCTTACTGTACGACACATCATCCTTATCTTACTGTACGACACATCATCCTTATCTTACTGTACGACACATCATACTAATCTTACTGTGCGACACATCATCCTTATCTTACTGTATGACACAACATCCTTATCTTACTGTACGACACAACATCCTTATCTTACTGTACGACACATCATCCTTATCTTACTGTACGACACATCATCCTTATCTTACTGTATGTCACATCATCCTTATCTTACTGTATGACACATCATCCTAATCTTACTGTACATCACATCATCCTTATCTTACTGTACGACACATCATCCTTATCTTACTGTAGGACACATCATCCTTATCTTACTGTACGACACAACATCCTTATCTTACTGTACGACACATTATCCTTATCTTACTGTACGACACATCATCCTTATCTTACTGTACGTCACATCATCCTTATCTTACTGTACGTCACATCATCCTTATCTTACTGTATGACACATCATCCTTATCTTACTGTACGACACAACATCCTTATCTTACTGTACGACACATCATCCTTATCTTACTGTACGACACATCATCCTTATCTTACTGTATGACACATCATCCTAATCTTACTGTACGACACATCATCCTTATCCTACTGTATGACACATCATCCTTATCTTACTGTACGACACAACATCCTTATCTTACTGTACGACACATCATCCTTATCTTACTGTACGACACAACATCCTTATCTTACTGTACGACACATCATCCTTATCTTACTGTACGACACATCATCCTTATCTTACTGTACGACACATCATCCTAATCTTACTGTACGACACATCATCTTTATCTTACTGTACGACACATCATCCTTATCTTACTGTACGACACATCATCCTTATGTTACTGTACGTCACATCATCCTTATCTTACTGTATGACACATCATCCTAATCTTACTGTACGTCACATCATCCTTATCTAACTGTACGACACATCATCCTTATCTTACTGTACGACACATCATCCTTATCTTACTGTATGACACATCATCCTTATCTTACTGTACGACACATCATCCTTATCTTACTGTACGACACATCATCCTTATCTTACTGTACGACACAACATCCTTATCTTACTGTACGACACATCATCCTTATCTTACTGTATGACACATCATCCTTATCTTACTGTACGACACAACATCCTTATCTTACTGTACGACACATCATCCTAATCTTACTGTACGACACATCATCCTAATCTTACTGTATGACACATCATCTTTATCTTACTGTACGACACATCATCCTTATCTTGATTACCTAACAAGATGGCTCCTGCTGCCGGAGGGTCATGGGGCCTTATTCAGTGGTGGGCGCTAATGCCAGCGAAACACTGACTTTTTCCAGAGCGATACCGCGGCTTTATGCTAATTCCGAAGCCGAAAGAATTTATACAGAGGCGCTTACCAGCTGTGGGCAATCTAATGCTTTGCGTAAACAGAAGCACCATTGGCACCATCAGTAGCCCCATCGAACATTTGCACCAACCCTAATGGAGGCATAGAATGTCTGTCTGAACATGGCTGCCGAAATCAGCTGCGGAAAGAGTCGTTGACTGCGACATGCCCACTACTTGTCCATGTCTTGCTAGCCACCCCCTTATTACCACCCACAAACACCTACTGAAATTCCTCCTCTCTGCAACTAAATCCGTTCTGCGTCCCACTGGGGGTAACCAACAGGACATTGTGACTTGTATACATGCACAGACTGAAAAGATCGTACTCATGCGTCCGATTGCCACAACAGCATCCACCTCTGAATCCGTTTCATGGAGTAGGGCATTCTAAGCGTATTTAACATGGATTAAAATGATGCCATTCCCTCAAGAAATGATTTGCTGAATGTCGTGCTATGTTATACTCCAAACAGTAACGCTTTGTCATCTGCAATCCGCTATTAGTTTTATTACGATAGATATAATTAACCATACTCCGCATGGTTTATGAAAGAACCCCGTTAGTGTTTTCATGCTGGGGGTTTGCAATTGAAATGATCTCTGGCTGTTATGATTCTCATTCGTGCTCAGAATTTGCAATGTCAGTGGAATCTAATGCCAGCTGAAATTAGTGCCTGGTTAGTGATATGAATTGCCCTCTCTACATTTTCCCCCTATTGAAATAATTACAAGTGAGATTTCTTAGTGCTATCTGTCATCAGCTGTCTCTGGTAGTAAATGTTAGTGATTACAATCTGTGCCATGTGTTGTACAAGTTCAGCCAGTGCTTCAGAGACAGAACCATAAATACAGTCCTTAGCGAACAGCCATTTCTAGTGATGAATCTTTCTCTCAATGCCATTTGTCATTCAGAGAGATTCCTAATTATGATACGTCCTATGTGATTTAGGTTGGTTTAGTGCTGTGGATGCTCCTTACCACAGTAGTTGCTAGATTATATTTTATTTTATGATTTCATATTAATTAAATATGTAAACTATGTAGATTAATAGTATGTAGTGATATAAAACAGATAACGATTGCATCTTTGTGCTGGAGATGCTGCTAATCATTACAGTTACCACCGGGGGGGGGGGGCACCTGGAGGCCACAGCAGAAAGATTAAAACAAAGGAAAAATTTATACATTGACATTAGGGCAATTGTTGTTTTATTCTGTATATCCACATTTAGGCAAGCGCAGTATTTTGTAATTGACAATTTCCCAAACAGGCTTCTATAAGATTATATTATTTTCATTATATGTTAAGAATACATTATTGTTGATTATTTCGCTGGAATTTACAGGAGAATCCTGAATTACAGTAGTGGGAGGCCTAGCGGACTCCTGATACAGCAGGCAAATTCTACCAGAGAGTGCTTACCTTCCTCAAGGTGGGTGGGGGCAAATTCAAATTGCATTAAAAAGCCCAGCCCACCTAAGGAAACACCTAGTGGGAGGGGCGCCATTAGGACCCTGCCGCTTAGTTTATTGAAGTGGGTGGGGCTGGATGACATCATTACGCCTCCTACTAAACAATTCAGATTGTGTCATCAAGCCCCACCGAACTCTGTCGCTACCTTGCCTGGCTTCACATCTTCTGGACGGAAGGTATGAAAAGTCGGCAAGCATGGTACATGATGTATTATTGTCTTGCTTTGAGATAGCCAACAAGTCAACTAGACGTGTCTACTGCTTCTCAAAAAATGCTCCCCATTCTCCGCACTAATCATTTTAAAATTAAATTGATTATAATCAGAATTGGTAAGTGATTTAGAAGATATCTACCAGTGGCCTTTATTCGTACTCTTCTCGCAGCCACCAGATGAACAGTCCCCAAGGATGCCAGATAAGATACTACTGCTCATCTCGATGGCGGAATGGCAGAATCTCATCTAAGTTGGTCAGAACAGTGCCATAACAGAGCACTTATAGACCCCAGACTGGCCCCACCTCCTCCTACTGCTGTTACGTCACACAAAGGGACCCAGGAGCTGGAGTCTGACCACTTTCTTAGGGCACACTAGGCAGCTCTAGGACACCCTGCAAGCCAAATACAAATGGCACCGGGGCAGCGACAGTGCCACCCCCTTGGCTTGAACCTGGGCAGCAGTCCCACAACCCTAGTTACAGCACTTTGTATTTTATATTGTGAAATTTGGGGGATGGGGAAATGTAAGATACAGCTGAGTGACCAACTTAATAAATAACGTTTGAATATATGGTATGAACCTTCATCAACTGTATCTTACATTTCCCCTTCCCCCAAATCTCACAATATAAAATACAGTAGTAGAACTGGTACCCTCTATAAAACATACAAACAAATATTATAACAATATAAAAAATAACTAACTCAACAAAATATATTTTACTGCCATACAATAGTCCTCTGGTTCATTTATTAGGTGATAGCAACTATTTTCATAGTACAATTAGATGTGATGTTTTTTTTTTAACAATACATCATACAGCCTAAATTTAAATTTTTATATTATTTATAAACAGAATAAACAAAATAAAAGGAATGTAAATAAAAAAAATATATAAAATAAATTAGAATATACCCATATGTAATGGCAGAATAAATTTCATACTGAAATGTCATGCCACCTAATATAAAAAGTGCAATAAATTAGAGTAAAACTTATATTTGCCTCTCATATTGCAGAGCTTGGCAGAAAATTGTTTGCCATTTATTTTTAAATATCATCAGAGTTTTTAGATGAGAAAGGATTTTGGGATCATTTGCCAGATACATGGGTAATTTATCTTTGTAAAAGCAGAGAGAAGGAACAGTAGCATCATCTTTAGTAGAAGTTATTGAGGTCAAATAAAATAATGTATTCTTCTTTCAAATACGTTTTCTATTGCAAATTTAAAAAATGCTAAAAGGGAGATAAAAATGATGATTCATTTGCCCATTATATTCACCTGATTTGCAGTATGTGATGTATTATCCGGAATGCTTTGATTTTCAACTCAGATTTCTTTTTAGTTGTTGTTGTTGTTGGTAATTTGGAGTATCATGCCTAAAATATAGTCATTACATTTAAAAATAGCACCAGACAGTTCCTGTTTTCGCCCTCTCTATAGGGTCTATTCATTGTCACTTAGTTTCTATAAAAGCAGGTGAAAGTGAACATTTTCACCTACTTTTGGAGAAATTACATTTTGGGGCCATTCATCATAAAGGTAAAAACAGGAGATATCTCCCACTTACCTTTCTGTCCCAATGTGGCCCACTGTCCCCATACACTAGTATGGGGACCTAAATTCATCAAGCTCTGAAAATACAATGTTTTCAGGGCTTGGCTGCAGGAGAATTCACCATCTTCAGATGGTTTTTGCTCCCCCATATCCCCTCAATTCGGATGCCTTCGCCATTGTCCGGCTCCTTCCGCCAGACGCCGGTGCTTTATGCGCCTGCGTGAACTGTAGCGCTACCACTGCCGAGTCCGAAAGGAGCAGTGAAAACGTTCGGGGAGACAGATGATTTTCGGATCAGCCGTCTCCGTGTTAATTATCGGGGTCCATCCGGACCTTGATAATTAACATAATGAGTAGATCCCTATATAATTTTCTGCTCAATAAAGATCGCTTCCAAAAAGGGGCCGTATGCACATGCACTGAGCTTCGTCATTTGTGTAAAAATATTTATGTTTCCGCTGAATACATTTCTAAGTTCACGCTCACTTCCTGGTTTTACCAACTGACTCAGGGCCTGTTTTTGACCTGAAACAGGCCTGGCGGAAAAAGTGTAAACATTACTACTTATTTCAATCTATTGCCACTTTAAAAGCACCAAATTACAAATTCATATTTTTATCTGAAAATAATCTCCAGAGCAAAGGTTGGTCAGAACTGTGTCACCTTGGTGTGTATTTACATTGGGCAAAATGCACGTAAAATGGCACTTTCCTGAATAAAGAGAACTGTAAGAAGAAAAAGGGTGTCATGTCCAGGGCTGAGAGGCTACCTGGATCGTGGGTCTCATCTCTCTGTGGGGCGGGACTTCCGGTGGCGGTGCAGGGTCTTGGAGAGCGGCGCTGGGCACGGTGAGTCAGCGCAGACTGGGAACCTCCAGCTGGAGGCAGGTGAGAGCGGGTAACACTGGCAGCGCTGCCACGCTGTAGACTGCTGGGCGTGGCCATGTTGGATTTGGTCAGGTGTCTGTTTGGTCCAATCAGCTTGCAGCATGGTCAGGGAAGGCTAGTAACCTATCCTGCGCTACCTGAGGGTACTAAAGGGCTGTCCAGAAGTCCTTTGGTTGCCAGTGCAACGTCTATCACAGCGTATGCTGTGAGCTAGTTCCCTGTGCTCTCTTTCTTGCTCCTTGAGCTGCAGTTCCAGTGTGTTCCAGTGCATTCCTCGCATAACCTGTATCGGTCTCACCTACTGAGACCCGCCACTTGCTGGTCGCCCAGCCGACCCCGGTCCGCTGAGTTTTCCTGCCTTACCTCGGCCACATCTTGCCCTACGTGCTTCCTGACACCTCATCTTATTCATGAGTCATACCCCGCTACGACCGGCTGCCTTCCAGTATCAGACAACACCACCTCCTTCTCCATCCTACTCCACTCAGGGTCCAGCTCCACGCCACCCCGTGACAAAGGGGTCACATTGAAAATTTAGGATGATGCTTTGCTGAGAAAATATTGATGTGTTTGCCCCCCATGCAGTGATTTTACAAATACTCTATCTTCACTATTGGCACTTTCCTTAGTCACTGTAGGAGCTCGCACAGTGTAGTTTTGACCATGGTAGGAGCCAATAATTCTGCTCTTTAACTCATGAACCTACTAACACAAAATTACATGATGTTGCATTAAAGACATTCTGCACTCCATTGTTTCCTAGCATCTTAAATGATTCCCTCTAACTCTCTCGCTTCCACCAGATTCATGCAATTCATCACGCATGCCCTGTAATTCATCACACATACTTGACACCAGTATGCTGGAGAGTGTCAGACATTTTCTTGTAGCACACATCCTGTTTATTCTTCTCCCCAGCGTTTCCTCCTTGGTGGATGGGAAGTGATAACATCATCTCTGTGTTGCACTTACCCGGCCCAGTCTCAGGGAGATAGCTAGATTCTCCAGGGTAGGGATAGCCATCGGTGGGGTGGCCATCGATACTTACTATTGATGGTCCCATCAGTGATTACCATCGATGGCACACAAACTATTTATGGTGAACCATCAATGGTTTGCACCCCCTTGATGGTCATCTCTGGTTCGGGCACACCGGGCCACTGGAAAAGATGGCGGGTGCCAGGGGCAGGACTAAGCTCCATCCTGCCACAAAACAGCAACAAAAAGAACATTGGCTCCTGCTCATCTATCTATGTCAGAGAACCATTAGTTCTCTGCCATCGTTGGCAAAAGTAGTTGACATCGGCTAGCAACCGTCAATGTTTTTAAAACATTGATGGCCGATGGCCATCCCTACTCCAGGGAGTCAGAGAAAGCACCACTTTTTCATGGACTCTCTCTGACATTCAGGGATAGTCGGCAAGTATGAATTAGCCAAAGATAACCAAAAATGCATCAGATGAGGGGCCAGACTGACACTCAGTGGAACAAGAGGCAGTGCTATCTTAAAATCCAAACAATAGTGAAGAGGGGACATAATGATGATTTAACCAGGGCGACCAAATGCAGATGATGTGATTTGCCTGACTGTTAAAATACTGGCAATGTACATTGTATAGATGAACTAAGTAGTCTCCTTGATAGAGGAGTGGCAGGGCGGCGCTACAGCCTTCCATCAAACTAGCAACATTTCATGGCATTCAGCATATGTCAAATACATATCTGGGTGTACAGTATTTTAGGATACCAGGAATGGGCCTTGATAAAAGGGTATATGTGGGTGAACTAGGGATCTCCACATTATTTTCCTGCCAAATGACAGCCATTTTGGGCAATACCAGAAAACATGGGAGAGAGTACCTTCCTGGCCGCAAGCCCTCCAGCAAGCTTGAGAGGTGGCAGGAGATAGTGTGTGAAGTCAGCGTGGGACCAGATACCAGCACAGAGAGATTTTAAAAGGAACTTTCTCTGAACGAAACTGAGCTGGCGAAAGAAACAAGACTAACCCAGATTTGTTCCCAAGTCTCTTCCTCAAAGATCTCCCCTGTATCGCTCCCAGTCTGACTCATGCATTAGAGTGGACATTGTGAGAGAGTAGTAGTCTATAAATAGAGAGTAGAACCCTTGCCGGGAAGCAGAGGCAACACGGCAACTGATTCCAGTTATGGTTGTCGTGTGAGTTGTAGGTTATTGACAATAGCCAAAAATTTGTAGATATTGATAGTGTCATCGCAAGGGAAGCCAATAACTCTCCCTAATATCAGTAAAAGAATAGAAGCATCAGAACAGGGCTATGCATGTGAGCAAGAGAAGACCACATGTGGTGTTTAACATATTATTTACAGTAAATGATTTACATTAAATCATTACATTAAAAGAATAAAAATGTAAAAAAATTATGACTTTGTATCTTGTGGTCTGCCCTTGCAATATAGCTCGTAAACGTTAAAAATAGCCACGTACATAATACTTGGAAAGAAATTTCGCATTTACAGTTAAACTTAAAAGGAAAAAAAAATCTCTTACAAAGATTCCTCATCCCAACTATAGGCAATTTCTGCGGATAAGGTCTGGGTTAAACGGTTTTATCTCAGTAGCACGCTGAGATAATGTTCTTGACCTTAAATTTGATATACAAGTAACAATGTTCGCCATCTTTTGATGTAGAATAACCTCTTAAGTCTTCTCACAAATCTTTATTTATAGAGAAGACTTTTTAATGTTAGAACACATGGAAAAAAAATGTAGAATGTTTATGGCGTCTTCGAATCTGGGTGAAATAGGGGATTTTTCTTGCTGTTGTAATGGGGCTAACATTTAGGAGCTTGGCATATTTATGCTGTCTTCTGAAAGGTAATATATAACCTTAATTATCTTCAGTCTGTCCAATCTTTAGCTTTGTGCTCAGACACAGGCTTTGGGATAAGTGTACATGGCTGAGTGGCATTTGAGTGCTTTGTCTCAGTGGTCGGCAATGTGAATAGTGCACACTAAAAATTGACATCAGAAAAGCTGCAGTGATGTCAACTGAAATGGCAAGCAGCCTTGCATAGGTTTTATCAGTCCCTTCTGATTTAGTCTACATCATTTAGAAAAGGTTTCTAGTAAAATAAAATTACATTTCAGAACCCAATTCAACAGTGTACTGCTGTCCTATAATAAATCCATTATTATTTTAAGCCATTGTTCTCCTGGAGTAATCAACAAACTTCCAGTCACCTTTTGTTCCATCGGCAGGGAGCACAAACATAAAGGACCTCATTTAGAATTAGGAGTAATTCTAGCTAGACAGTGCAATTTTAGAGCCTGACAAACTGATGTTATGCTGCAGGGGGCAAACTTAAAAGGTGCAGGCCTGTTTTGTTGGCAGTTGGGTGGGGTGGATGGGGGCTCGTCCGACCTCAAATCTAAATCACAGTCTAAAAATAAAGCTGTATAATAATTGTGTGTCACATGTGAAAGCAGGTAGTATTGTATCTCTGCATGCAAAGAAAAAAAATTACATTTCACCCAACTTGGATGTCTCTTAATTTTATTTTATTGTAAGTAAATTTACTGACAGTTGTCAACCATGGCACAAGAAGCTTTTTGCTCTATGGATTTCAAAATCCCTATCTGACTACGAGATATGGTAGAGTATGCCAGACTAAAACCATGATGTGAGATTTCTGGTAACTGAGGGAATCCTATCACTGTAGACTGGCACTTCATGCTTCTGCCAGCTGGGATTGGCAGGGGTAAGGATTAGGCATTGGACATAAGCACCATAAATACTATGAAACATTGCAGCATTTTGTTTTTTGTTTATTTCTTAGACATCTATACTCCTGTTGATGATCAAACTTGCACATCCCTCTCATGCTGGAATTTGTAGTTCCACATCTGTAAGGCCCTAGGTCGCCCTGGCTTGGTGCTAACCATACTACCGCAGTAGTGATTTCTCAACAAGTTGTATTAAAGCCAGTCCAGTCCCGGAAGCAGAAGTCATCGGCACTGAAAGTCAAATGACCATGTGTTGTGCAGAGAGTAACATGAGCTGTGACACTCATCTAAGCGGTGTTGCTGGAGCAATGCAATACATGTCTGTTTAAATGTTCTGCAAATATGGCACTGCTGCTACCGCCCTAGGGCTGTATTCAATTAGTTTCACACCCGCGATACTTTTTCGCCTGCCAGACTTTTCGCCTACATTGCGTGTTTTGCATGTGGAAAAGTATTGGGCTCGTTCCCGCTATTCGCCTTATTCAATTAGAAAGCATGCGAAAATGGCACCCGGCGAAACTGAAACAGTCGAAAAGTCCTGTCAAATATGGGGAACTCAGCCTGACACCCCCCAAAAGATGCACTAACATTGGGGTTCACTATAGATGCCCCCCGATTAGCCCTAATGAAGGTATTCGGGGTACTTAAGTTGTGACAATTGGTGCCAATTAGCGCCTTTACACAAGTGGTGAAGAATAGCATTAAGCAGTATTTTTTGGAACAAATAACTACTCCCAGCAAATTTGGGGTACTTGAAAATGGGTGCTAGCATATTTTTAAGTTTCTAAAGTGAAGTTTTAAAATACATTAAAAATCTACCTTCCGCAAGCACCTGCAATCCTAAAAACACCTGCCCCATACTTGGGGACCCCCCAGAAGTCTATTTCATTTTTAATTTTGTCCCCTCACTTTGAACTTTTTTGCCCTCAAAAAGAAAGTACTTTTTTGGGGTGTTCTAAAGTCTTTTTTAAAAAAAATTTACACAGTTGATCTTTGGGGGACTGTCCCATGGGTGCAGGGGGGTTTCCCGAAGTCTGCACCCCAAAACCGTAATTCTGCACTTTTTTCCGCCTGCTATTCATAGGCGATACTTTCCGCTGATCACATTGCATTGACTTTTCGCGTACGCAAAAAGTCTTTAGAATTGAATACGGCAGAAACTTTCCACCTGGCGAAATGACGTCATCCGCGATACTTTTCCACGGATTCGGACTTTTCGCGTCTCATTGAATACGGGCCCTAGTGGGATATTGTATTGGTCGGAAACCCCCAATACGTGTCGTGCGCATCTGATCACTGTCTAGTCAGCTAATATTCACAGGTGTAGAGCAACCTCTAGCCAATCAAAGCATGAGAACATTTACACCCCCTTCGTGCTAACTTAATGTTTTTTTCTGTAATTGTATGTATCATCCCTTATTGAAGAGCTGCGGAATACTTTTTGTTGGTGCTATGTAATAATGAATGATAACTTTATTTTTCCTGTGTTTCAGGCGAGATATCTGTTGAAGGATTTATGCGATATCTAAGTGGGGAGGAAAATGGAGTTGTGCCACCTGAAAAACTGGATTTAAATGAAGATATGTCTCAGCCCCTTTCTCATTATTTTATTAATTCCTCACACAATACCTACCTCACAGGTGAGTGACCATGTCATCTACTGTATGGTAGAAACATTATTGGTCCTGATAATAGTAGTACTGCTTGTTTTTATTATATCATTTTGTCATGTGTCCCTTCTTGTTGCCAGTGGTATTTAGACATTCCAGCAGTTTAAACATTAAAAGATGTATGAAAATAAACCCGAATTATATTATATAGTGTATAATCTCCACATTTTCTGCCCAACAAAACTCTGCATCCAGAAGCTTGTTTACTGGTAGTATGTAGTATTCAGTGGGAAAAGCTAAATTGCTATCACACTAGAATTTTTGCGTCATGCTAATTCTACAGTATGTGTTCTGGTGGGTGGAGAAATATTGGAATTGGGTTTCACAACGGTTTGTACTTTCATGTAACCGAATCAATTGCCAGATGTGCCATAGAGTTGTACCATGTACTAAAGAGCAAAACAAAGCCATGTGAAATAATTGATCACTTCACTACTTCTTCTGGCGCCGTGTGCACTACTGCACATGCGTGATCAGTAGACAACGCATGCAGTAGCTGTGAGTGCCGTGGAGGGATCCTACAGGTATTTTTGCGAATTTTAGCCCATAGGCTACATCTTCAGATGGCGTTAGCCACTAGTGCCAAGCTGCGTAATACATCACCTACTGGATTTTGGTAAATTCGGCGAAAGTGCAGCACCCATAGAAACTTATGGTCGCTGCTTTTGCGAGCGTAAATGGGAGAGTGTAGCAAATATTTCCCATATCTGCTGCGATCCCCGGCTACATACATTCGGGATATATTTATTATTGGTATCCCCTGAAAACGGGTGTAAAAATGTATATGTTTATATGTGTGTACAGTATGGGGTATTACTAAAGTGAGAGTTTTTAGAAGTGGAGATGTTGCCCATCACAACCAATCAGATTCTAGCTATTATCTTCTAAATGTTAAGTAGAATCTGATTGGTTGTTATAGGCAACATCTCCACTTCTAAATCTCTCACTCTAGTAAATAACATACCCCTATGACTTCAGGAGTCCTGGACACAGTTCTACCATGTGTAGGAAGGGGGATTATATTCTAAAACATATGGTTGGGCATTACTATAATGCACTGGTCTTGCTGCTGTTGCAATTTGGGTCTTGTCATCTAATTTATGGTGGAAACAGAATTTTAGTTTCTTACTTTGCAAACTCCTAGATTTTGTCATACGTGCTGTTGATTATTTTTTTTCTCAATGAACAGTAGACACTCAGCTCTGTGAGCCACATACCGATAATTAGGGCTGTGACGTACATTAAAACATACACCTTCATTAGAGTTTGAGGTTGATGGCTTGTCTCCACAGAATAATTACCATCCAGATCGCTAAACAGAACATGTTCCATTATGTTTGCAGCAGGCTAGCAAAAACCATCAGGGTACCGAGTAATATGCTCTTTTAGGTGACAAGCAGTAAACAGTTTACCCTGTGCAGGACACAGAATCCTGAGCTAAGGACCCCCTGAGCTATTTGTGAGGCATAGAGCATGCATCCAGCAAATAGGAAGCAGCTGGCATGTAATTGGCTGAAATGAATAGGTGTGAAACATGTATTTTAATATTGTCAGAAATAGATTTCGTTCTGCTACAACTACATGAGACTCATAGTAATAACATATGACATTGTAGCTGGCAGTCTGTGCACGCGTTCCGGCAGAATTTTTATTAAAACATGTGCAGATCCACTCAGCATCTGTAATGCTATTTAAGAAAATGTAAATTGCATCGTAACTAAGTTTCTACATTCCTGCACAAAGTAAGCCCTGGACAAAATAGTCGCTAATATGGGCCAGGGCAAAAAACAGGCTCCGTAAAATCCAAGTCATCATGAAACCTGTATGAGATATATGAGATGGTCCTGTGTAACTATAAACTACTTATTGTCTGATGTCAGCCACACTTCCCAGATAGTTAACAAAACATCATTTATCTAAAATAATGACAGGGACAAGTATTGGCGGTTAAATTCGTTTTAGGATAGTATGGGGGTGAAAGAGAGAACGGCCTTACTCCTCAGCAATAAACCAAACCCAAAAAAAGGAACAAAATGACCTGGCACTAATAGAGTGAATAATAATAAATATAGCAGCAACTCCTCAGAGAGGTAGTGTGGGCTCAAAAAGTCGGCAAAAGCCTCTCCCAGTATACAGATTAGGGTGATGCGCTAATATGTTAATACTATAGATGTGTCGAGACACCTGCACTTCGATACTGGGAGTGACTGCGCGGCGAGAGCTACTCTTAATGTGTACAGTTATCGGCACCTTGGCAGTTTTGGGCAAACTAGCCGGCATACCACTGGTAATTTGAACTCCTGATGCTAAATTGAAAGAGGGGGTATTTATTAAAGCTGGGAGAGAGATAAAATTGAAAATAAATAAATTACCAACCAATCAGCTCCTAACTATCATTTTTTAAACACAGTCTGCACAATGTAAATTGGACGCTGATTGGTTAGTGCTTTATCTCTCACAATTCTATGTCTCTCCCAGATTTGATAAATACCCCCCACAGTCTTGATATGAACTCTTGATTTTAATAAGAGTCTTCTCAGAATTTTTGATGGCAATCGGCAGTAAGCAATTCAATATTGTATGGTGTCCTTTATAATGACTGGAGACTCTTTGATTTATAGATGTGCAAGTGCATGCTGTATACATTTTTTTTTTGCATATGTATATTCATTATGTCTATAAAGTGTTTGGTAATTTTAATAGTGTCTTGACTTTTTAATTTTCTGCCATTTCAAGATCTTAGTAGATTATAATATATATATAGTATATTTTATTTATAGTATCAGCATATTAGCACATCACCATAAACTGTATTCAAATAAACCAAACCCGTCAATAACAAAACACATGAGTCCTAGATGGGGGGGCCTTCTGCTCTCCAATCATACTCCACTTGAGGTATCCAACTCCCCTCAAATGACACAAAATGCAAGACCCACCTGGACCGCTGGTGCCACTGAACCCAGTAGGGTGGTATCAGCCTAACCCTTGTATTGGTGTGGAGAGCTCCTCAAAATCTAATGAAGAGATGGTCATTGCAGCTGTTCTTTCCTGCTATTCTCAAAAACCAACAACTAAGGAGGAAGGGCAGGATGACAAATGATCAAACAGACGGTTCCAGCCAACCTTTGCTAACACAAAAACACTCCCAACTCCACCCACTAAAAGCCTAACCAATGAACTAACAAGACTAAACTTCTAACAAAAACCCTGTCTTCCCAGTGTTAGCTGACACACCATTAATGTTTAAATGGCAGCCAGGCCACCCTTAATGTCTTCTGTCACTCTTACCTCCCAATAAAGTTAACTAATAGACATTTTTTTTCATGGGGAGCCAAGCCTAGTACCCAGAGATCCACAAGGTGGAACTCCCAAGAATCCTAAACTTAGCGGTAGCAAGGGAATGTTCTATGGTGCTTCCAAGGATTATGACTTCCGCTGGACAAAGACGATTAAAAGGATGAGGCGATTCTTTGAATGGTTGTGCGGGAACACAAGGGGTGTCCGGTATTTTGTTGGTTGGTCCAGGTTTGTTAAATGTGAGGGGGTTTTGATATCATATGACACCTGATATGACCACTTTCAAGTCAGTAGTGGAGCTGTATGGTGTCGTCACAGCATGACTAGAAGAGGACAAGTTAATTAGTGACCAGTAAAGCTATGTGTGCGTGTATGCGCACGCGCTCCGAGGACACATTAGTACAGTACAGTGCAATGCATGATTTATTGTGTTTGATGCTGTCTAAACACAAACTCTTTATCGTCAGATGACAGATGAACCATAAACCATGAATCTTAACACTCTAAGCTTAATTTAACTAAAGACATGAGACCAACCGTGTCGTTCAAAAATCAACAGAAATATGGTGGCAGAATGGCAAGCATTTTGTGACCACTTGGCTTAGGCAAATGATGTCGCAACTTGTGAGGGCTAACTATCCCACTGTCAAAGGCAAATGTGTAATTACAACTTCTAAAGGCCAAGGGCCCCTTCTGTGAGGTGTACCCCATCCCTATGTAGAAGATCGGTATCTTGTATGTCGGATTAAGGGTTGATACACCACTGACCCACCGAGTTCCAACACATGCCTAGCTATTCCTAGAGCTATCAATAACTGCCCCAATCGACCTACAATGCCAAGACAGACGAGCAATGATAGAGAACCAAACCTCACACACTCAGACCACAGCCTCGTCACCTCTTGTAAGACACGAACAATCGCAGGACGCAAAGCCAAAGACGTCCTCTGACATAATTCATTATACCCAAGATGCACCACCAAGACAAGGAGGGCACCAAATTGTGCAATTGCCCTACATAGTTTGGGTAAGAACATCTCCCATAACATCCCCCTATACCTGAACCACCTGACCCAGTCCCATAGTGAAAAAACATATCCACAAGACGCAAAATGAGATTGAGCGGCCCATAAAACAAAGGAATGGCCAAGCAATTAAATAGGCCTATCATCCAGGAAACAACCTGCAATACACAGAAAACAATAGGTGTGTAAAGTTGCATCACGTAACTGACTATAAGGAGGGGTAAGGAAAGAGGGGGGTAAGTATGACTTGACTCAAGGTAAAATCCTGATAAAAAAAACCTGCAGAATCTTTAGTAATTTGGACTATATACTTAGTATATGTTTATTTTATTATTTTCATATTCCTTTCTCTGTTTTTTTTATATATATATATATATATATATATAAAAAAACAGAGAAAGGAATATGAAAATAATATATATATATATATATATAAACAATTGCTGCCCAAAGCAGGGCAAAGAAAAAACAAGGAAAAGCCACCGAAACCCCCACCGAAACAGTGGCGAGTGGCCGGAGCTCCCAAGTTGTTAAACAGGCAATCAATTCTCCACACGAATGCATCAGCCTTCCTTCTTCCTAGAGCAGGGGTTCCCAACCACGGTCCTCAAGGCACACTAACAGTCCAAGTTGTAAGGATAGCCATGCTTGAGCATAGGTGACTTAATTAGTACCTTAGTTATTTTGATTTAACCACCTGTGTTCAAGCATGGATATCACTAAAACCAGGACTGTTGGTGTGCCTTGAGGACTTCCTCGAGGTTGGGAATCACTGTCCTAGAGTATTGATTTCCTGCACCGACAGACCAGAGAAGGCAGCAAAAGTTGCAGCACCAATTCTAAAAGATTGGGTGCCATATTCCGCAGGCGAAAGCCCGATCTGCTGGATGCAGCGATGAAAAATCAACCTAAAATGAAATTTAGTCAGGGGCGAGCCGTCTGCGTGCATCAACCACCAGGGGCTGGCTGGCAACTTTTAGCCTGGGGGGCAAATGCATGCAGGCGGCCCTGGCAGAGGAGTATCGTGGAGCCAGGGTGCCCGAAGAACGTGCGTGCTATGGCTCCGCCCCCCCTCAAGTGTTTCAGGGAGGAGGCGGGTCCATATGGGATTAAAGTAAGGTAAAAATAAAGATATGGGGCAACCCCCTGTCGTAGTGCCCATATGCAGTGCCCCCGTGTGCCACAGGAGAGAACACCCTTATGCAGGCCTCCAGTAGTGATCCCCCCCTATGCAGTGCCCCTTGTGCCCCCAGTAGTAAGCCCCTTATATAGTACCCCCAATAGTGATACCCCCTATGCAATGCCCCTTATATAGTGCCCCCAGTAGCAGTCCACCCCCCATGCAGTGCCCCCAATAGTGGTAACCCTTATGCAATGCCCCTTAAATAGTGACTTCAGTTGTAATCTCCCCCCTATGCAGTACCCCCAGTATTGCCCTTTATATAGAGCCCCCAGCAGTGGTCCCTCGATGCAGTGCCCCCAGTGGTAGTCTTCTCCCCCTATGTAGTGCCTCTAGTAGTAGTCCCCTCCCCCCTATGCAGTGCCCCTAGTAGTAGTCCCCTCCCCTTGTAGTGCCCCTAGTAGTAGTCCCCCCCTTGTAGTGCCCCCAGTAGTAGTAGTGCTCCCTTGTAGTGCCCCCAGTAGTAGCCCCCCCTTGTAGTGCCCCCAGTAGTAGTAGTCCCCCCCTTGTAGTGCCCCCAGTAGTATTAGTCTCCCCCCCTTGTAGTGCCCCCAGTAGTAGTAGTCCCCCCCTTGTAGTGCCCCCAGTAGTAATCCACCCCCCTGGTAGTGCCCCCAGTAGTAATCCCCCCTGGTAGTGCCCCCATAGTAATCCCCCCTGGTAGTGCCCCCAGTAGTCCCCCCCCCCAGTAGAGAGAGACTTAGTAAAAAAAAAAAAAAAAAAACACTTACCTGAAACTCCCACTCAAGGTCCCGACGCTTCTACCGGCTCCTCCGGCCGCTTTGCATTATGGGAGAGACGTCGTCATGACGACGTCTCTCCCATTACCCACTGCGGGAGCCGGAAGATGGCTCCCGCAGTGGGAGCAGCAGCAGCCAATGAGAGTCTGACAGACTCTCAGCGGCTGCTGATTACAGCAAACACACAGCTGCCAGCTCCAGCGGCTGTGTGTTTGTGCTGTGTAGCGCTGACCGAATTCCGTCCGGTCAGCGCTACACACGCGGTGCAGTCTGTGTCACAGTGACACAGACTGCCCGCGGCCCGCATGACGCTGCGGCCCGGGGGGCACATGGCACCCTGCCCCCCGGTCCAGCCCGCCACTGTCAACCACACACCAGACAGAGAAGGGTGGTGGTCCTTATATGACATGGCCAGACATACTGTAAGGAGCCTGGCATTTCTATGGGGCTTTAGGGACACCCTTGTGTCCCCTGCCATACTGGTTGGTTTTAGATAGCTGAATCCGGCACAACAGGGTATCCCTCAGGAGAATATGCGTGTGCAGTAACAAGGGAGGGGCAATGCGCTATGCTACAACTATTTCACTCATGTGAAAGGCCCCATGGAAGGTCATAGCAACAGCAGTACTAAATATGGAAACTTCTAACGAGGATGAACACACAAACTGCAAACTCACGATTAACTGTTAAAAGAAGCGTGGGACCAATGACGTCGATCATCCGCTGCTGGGACTACAGTATATGTGGTCAAACCCTAAGGGCCTTCTGGACCAAAAAACCCCGCCAATTTCGAAAAGAAGGAGATGCCAGCAAGCCTCTAAGCCAGCGTTTTTCAACCATTAGTGTGCCGCAAGCGGTTGTCAAGTGTGCCGCGTCGGTCAGCTCAGTGCACTTGTACTGTAGTGTGTTTTATCCCTGTGGAGGCCAATGTAGTGTGTTTTCTTGCTGTGGAGGCCAATATGTGTGTATATTTTTATGTGGGAGACAATGTTTATGTTTTTTCATTGGTCACGCACACTGCATAGCCAGTTGGTGTGCCTTGACAATTTTAAAATCTTGTGTAGTGTGCCTCGAGTTGAAAATCACTGCTATAAGCAATGTACAGTAAGCTAGAGACTTCCCGGCAGCGAACAGGTTCCTGACAAAAGCTAACAGATTATAGCCCCAAGATTCACCTGAGGAACTCTGTCGCTGCAAAAAACTGCTGCCACGAATCCTCATAATTCGTTCGAGGGGCCACTGACCGACATGCTGGCCCTATAATCTGCCAACAATGAGATGGACAAACATCACTGACCAAGACAGCTGACATCGCTAACTCGCGCAACCTACCCCAAGCCTAGAAGCACATCCACAATTGAGTTCTCAATGCCAGGCACCTAAAGAGCCATAATAAACGGGATGTAGTCAGCATCCCGAAGGTAGTATCGGGGGATAGGGGGAGCGTTAGGGCGCGGGGTTATGGTTAGACACAAGGGGAGGGTTAATGTTAGACACCAAGGGGGGAGGGTTAGGTTTAGGGTGCAGGGAGGGGAGGGTTAGGTTCAGGCACTAGGGGGGAAGTTAGGGTTAGTCACCAGGAACGGAGGGTTAGGGTAGGGAGAGGGTTAACATACCGACCAACAAGTGTCAGTATGTTAACTTGTCAGAATCCTGGCACCAGGATTCTGACTGCCGGGATCCCGACTGCCGTCAACTCATACCCAACCCGTAAAAAACACATTGAATTGCAAGCAATGAAGCACTAACCAAGCAAGCAGACGCAAAACTCGGCGGCGAAGTCAAACGGTAATTGTTTATCGCTTGTACCACGCCTAAATTGTTGCACCAAAAGACATTGGAACAGCTCCAGCAGGAGCAAGTTCTTTGTAAGGCCCAACTGCACCCACCCTGACGGCCACTCTGAAAAACACCATGAGCCATCAAGAAAGGCCCCAAAGCCAGAGGAACCAGCAGCATTGGTGTAGAGCTGCATGTAAAAGTTTGCTTAGGAATCTGAAGGCCAATAACGCACTCCTTTGAAATCTATGAGAAAGGTTTCCCACACCGCCAGATCGAGTCTGAGCTCAGCCGAGAACTTAAAAAAATGATGCGGCAATAGCAGGTCAACCAAAGCTCTATGCAGCTTGTGAGAAAACGCCCTCCCTATTGGGATTACTCGACTCGCAGAATTAAGGAGGCCCAATAAGGATTGCCTTTGACGCAGCATAACCTTGCTACCTGCCAAAGCCAGCAGATTTGCATCCTGAAGCCGCCATACTTGTCCTGAGGCAACCGGCAACAGCACTCTGACATGTCAATTTCGATACCCAAGTACACCAGCTTAATGGAGGGGCCTTCAGGGTTTTATTGTGCGCGATAGGGACACCAAATTCCGTGAAGAGGGCTGTTAGTAAAAATAGGAGACTGGAGCAACGTTCGGAAACCTGGTGGTCTGACGCAAATGAAATCGTCCAGGTAATGATCTAACCCCAATTCCCCAGAGCCCGTAGGTGCAAGATACCGAACAACTCATAGTGAGACACTTATCCAGGCAATACCCGCCAAACAAAAACCCATGTACTGTACCTGAAGAAATCAGGATTCAAAGGCAAGAGATGGAAGGCGGACTCAATATCCACTTTGGCCAACTGAGAATCCACCCCATATGCCGGCACTAAATCCAGCGCCGATTTGGAAGATTTATAGCGCATGTGGCAAAGATCCACCGAGATAGCATTGTTAACCCAATCACCCATAGGGTAAGATAAGTGTTGTATCAAACAGTAGCTAACGGTTGTCTTCTTGGGCACCACTCCCACCGTGCCAGGCCGGGAATAGGAGGCTCATCAGAAGGCCCAACGATGGGAAATGGGAGACAAAGATTGCGCCTCTGGGTCGGTAAGCACCGGCTGGGCGATCTCCATCCAAACCTCCACGTCTTTACAACCCAAGGCCCTGATTCAGAGCTGGACGCTCTGACAGAGTGCTCGCTCTGAATCAGGGCGTCTTTTTTTTTTTTTATGGCGCGGCCTCCTGGTCAAGACCATTGCGACCATCGGGCTTGCGACGAGACCCTTGTGGTAGGGTCTCGTTGCCGCAAGCCCCAGAGAGATTTCGGCTCTAACAGAGCCGAAATCTCTCCCACTGACATCACTCGTGATGTCAGTGGGGCCGCCTCCAAACGGAGGCGTTCACATGGGACCCAGTTGTAAGCGCTCAGCGCTTGCGACCGGGTCTGAATCTGGCCCCAAGTCCATAACTAAAACCCGATCCTGCTTCTTATGGAATTCTTCATAATACTGACGCGATGCTGCAACCCGCGACGACTTAAAGAGCCCGTGGATTAAATGGAGGTACCGAATAACGTTAAGACTTTCGGCCAGCCTAGAATTTAGGTAGCAGGGCTTCCACCCCAATGCCCCATTTCGCCTTCGCTGCCGCAAACAACTTCTTCGCGGTAAGAGTAAACATGTCGACATAGCGAACTTTCTTAGTGCGCTACCGAACTGTATAGTGCAACCCCTGGGTAACTCCTATATTAGCACAGTGCACCACGAAGGACAGACTAGTCCCTCCCTCCACACAAGGGCTACTCCCTGACAACTTGCTAGAGTCACTGAAACGTTGCGAAATGGCCCGCTGTCACTATACACTAGTATCACAGATATCTCCTCCTTACCTTTCTCTGGCGGAATGGCCCGCTGTCCCCATACACTAGTATCACAGGTATCTCCTCACCTTTCTCTGGCGGAATGGCCCGCTATCCCCATACACTAGTATCACAGATATCTCCTACTTACCTTTTGCGGAATGACCCTCTGTCCCCATACACTAGTATCACAGCTATATCCTACTTACCTTCCTCTGGTGGAATGGCCTGCTTTCCCCATACTAGTGTACAATGTTTTTGGAGCTTGAATGCGGGAGCATTTGCCATCTTCAGATGGTTAGTGCTAACGCTTGGGGCTCGCAACCCTGCTCTTTTCAAACGGGAAGGGCGCCGAGAGGGGGGGGAGCGGGTACAAATTACCAAGGCCCAGGCTTGCTGGAGGGGCCTGGCGGTGGCCCGGGTCCGGCACCGCCCCCCCTCCCTTCTACTTCACAGCAGCCCAGCACACGCTGTAACTGGAACAGACTTCTATGCCTATGGGGGGAGCAATCATGCTGATCGCGCCCCCTATTGGCTGTGAGCCCCCATAAGCTGCGAGGTAAAGTCCGACTGCGGGGACTTGCACGCGGGGTCTCGGGGACTCTCGCGCGATGAATCCCCGCTGATTGAATAGCTCTGGTGCGGCAATTAGCCGCGGTATGTCCCAAAGTGTACAAAGATTTTGTTTTTTAGTTTTGGTGGTTATCAGCTGTTTTTTTTTTAATTTGCAGAAATTCAGGATAGTGTACTCCAGGGCCGTAGCTAGAGTAGTGCGGCCGGTGCCATCGCACAGGGCACCGCAGGTCAGGGGGCGCTGTTTGGGCCTGTCAAATTTCTGTTTATTATCATTCTTACTTGTAGCTTCCTCTTATTTCATCCCCAGCATCTCCTGGCCTCCCCTATCTCTTCCCTGGCCCTTCCCCATGAGGCCATGGCACTTTTTTGGGTGCATTATGTCCCTTTGAAAAATGAGGGGGGCGCCAATGCTCTTTCTGGCACAGGGAACCAAAAAGTCTAGTTACGGCTCTGGTGTACTCTGCAGTATATTATACCCTCTGAGAGCAACACAGCGTATAGAATTTCAAATACAAACTTCTCCTCTCTGGTCAATTTATAATCTGTTTCTCTGAGCAAGGCTGTAGCAGCTGTTTTAACTCCCATATAATCAATGGAAAACTAGCGTTCTATACTTCTGAGATGAAACAAAATGTAAAAGCAAGCACATAATAGAAGTTTGGTATTTCATGTGATATTGTTGAGATTTTCATGTTAAAATCTCCTTTATATATGTCAAACAAAAACTGCCACATTACATCCTTCCTATGTAGTATAATATAATATGTATAACGTCCTGAATAACAGTAGATAGCAAGTCACAAAAAGTTATTTTAAGAAATGTTGTTTCTACTATAATTGTGTCATCATTCACCTGTTTATGTATCTGCTGAGATGTGTGTGTGTGTCTGTGTGTGTGTGTGTGTGTGTGTGTGTGTGTGTGTGTGTGTGTGTGTGTGTGTGTGTGTGTGTGTGTGTGTGTCACCATGAAAAACCTTGAATCAATCTTTTTTGTGTAGACCATTTGATTGTCACCCTTTTAACCCTGTCGACCTGTTAACCCTGTCGACCTACAGTAAGTCACTTTCGACCTTATTTCCCTGTCGACCTTCTGGAGTCGACCCATTGACTGTCAACCTTTTTATTGTAAATCTATCAATCCACACTTGGGGGCAGGGGCCGAAATACAGGAAGTGGAAAACAATTGCCTCCAAATGCCAGCCCTGAAGGGGGCACTGACCTCATCCATTGGTCATGGTTCTGCTTTATGCTCCTCAGAGCAGAAATAAGCAGGGGGCATGTGCCGCAGTTCTTTCCGGTCCCCCACCCTGGAGTCCGGTCTCTAGGGATGGCCATCGACCATCGATGATTTATAATCATCGATGCTTTATGACTGATGTCAAATGCTTTTGTCATTGAAGGGGGGGAACCAGATGGTTTCCCTCCATCGATGCATAAGCATAACCACATTTTTTTATTACAAGGTGCCGGGACACAGAGCATAGCAACGCCCCAATACCCAACCCCTCCCTCCCCCCCACCGACCCCGGCACCCACAAAGCTCCGCCTCCATCGATGGCTACTTGCTATTTTGCCATCGATGGTAACCACACCGATGGCCCTCCCTAGACAGATCTCCAGCAAGATACTTATGGAGAGGAGAAATTATGAATTCATCTGGTAACTAAGTAGAACTCCATGCGAGTTCAAAACCTAATTACCTCCAAATAATTTTATGTGTTGATCATTAGACCCCTGAAAACGCTTCTTTTCTTTTTCTCTATCGAACCAAATCTTTTTTACACTTAATTAACTTAATTAACGTAATTTATTATGCTTTTTGATCTATGCTTATCCTTCCATTCTCTTCTCTTTGTCATAGCGGGGCAGCTGGCTGGTAACTCCTCCGTAGAAATGTATCGTCAAGTGCTTCTGGCTGGCTGCCGCTGTGTGGAACTGGACTGTTGGAAGGGACGAACCGCAGAGGAAGAACCAGTGATTACACATGGGTTCACTATGACCACTGAAATCTCCTTTAAGGTACAAGACTGTTGGATTTGATTGTTTTGTCATTTCACCCATAGGATTAATTATTACATATATACGTTTTTCTACTTCAGGGTCCATAGGGTATCCACAGGATACCTTGGGGGGTATAGGTGTGACGTCAGTCGCTGGGCACCATAGAGTTAAGCTTTTCAGCCTCCCAGGATGCACTAGGGTCCCCCTCCTATACCCCGCCCCGAGCTAAGGCATCCCAGTTTAGTTTGGTGCCCGGCCAGAGTCGGGTGCACCTGTCGGAGTGGGGGCTAGAAGAGCCCCTGAAGCTGTGGCTGCACATCTGGTTGTACAGCATGGACAGTCAGTCCTGATGCATGCCAGGGGAGCGCGCCTTCCCTGTCTCACAGCCGGCGCCTCCCCCGCTGCACACAGCCCTCTCTGCACGCTGCCGACTGGTCCTGTGGCAGCGGTCCTCCCCCAGGCCAGCCTCCTCTCTGCTCCTCGGCGGCCATCTTCTCCAGAACGCATGGTGAACGCTGCTAGAAGCGCTGGACGGAAGCATCGTGGTCTGGGTCCCCCCGCATACCTCTCCTCCGCTGTGGTCAGGTCTGTGTATGCAGCGCTGTGTCCTACCAGGCCCTGTGTCTGCGTAGTTGAGTGATCAGCGCTGTTAGTGCAGGAATTGATTTTCTTTGCATTGTATGTGACTGTGCTAGCGCTGCTGCCTGTAACTTTTCTCTAAACTGTCAGCTTTAGTACTGTCCCTGTTCTTTCTGCTAAGCCCTTGCGGTGCGGTGCTGCAGGGTGGTCTCTCGCCTATTTAAGTTATAATTGGTGAGAGAGGTCACATACGTGGTGCCATCATGTCCGAAAGTGATTTTCCCCTCCGGCTACAGTGTACTATGTGTAAAGTACCGTTAGCGGAGGGGGAGGGTAGCGCGGAGGGCCTTTGCCGGCAGTGTTTGTCCATGGCGCGGCCTCTTACGGTTACAGCACCGGTACAGGAGCCGCCCTGGGCTTGTTTCGCTCAGGCGCTTACAGCCTTAGTGGGCCAGTTAGCTCCGCAGCCCGCGTTTACGCCGATGGGTTTATCCCAGCAGTCAGTGGTGTCGTCTCCCATGCAGGGTTTCCCACGACAATTGGTGGTACCCCACAGTCTCCCTATTTCCCCGCTCCCGGTTTCTCAGGAGCCAGCATGGGTTAACTCCCTGACGAGTTCTGTACAGCACTTGTCGGATGTGTTGCAAGGGGAGTCTGTGATGCGGCCGCATAAACGGCCGGTGGCGTCTCTGTCGGCTCCTTATGAGGATGACGAGGGGACGTCTGATGATGGGGAGATTCTGGATCCTTACGATCAGGAACCTCTCCATACTAAGGATGCTGATGCTAAGTCCAAAGTATATATTCCTGGACTTATTCGGGCGGTCCGCACAGCCTTGGTGATTGAGGACGAAGTTCCCCCAGCGGCTAAATCTAAGTATGTCTTTTTCAAAGATGTGAAGGGCGATGCCACAGTCTTTCCTCTTTCGGGTCAGTTGGTGGACCATTTAGAGGAGGCGTGGAAACAGCCTGGCAAAGGATACCAGCCGCAGAGACGCCTGGCGGTGGCTTATCCGTTCGCGGATAATTATTTTGCAAAGTGGGAATCCCCTCCACAGGTGGATTCTCACGTGACCCGTCTTGTCCGTAGTGCCACATTGCCGATGCCATCTATGTCCTCCCTTAAGGATGCTACGGACCGCAAGGTGGAGATCTGCCTGAAGTCCGCTTATTCCCTTGCGGGGGGAGCAGTGCGGCCGGCTATGGCCATTTGCTGGGTTGCCAGAGCGATGGAGCGCTGGGCGGATTCATTAGAGGCTTCTTTTGATTCCGACTGTCCGGCCGAACAGGTGGAGTTGATTGGTAATCTCCGTGATTCGGCCACTTATATCAACGAGGCGGCCCTAGACATTAGTACTCTGGTGTCTAGAATTTCTTCAGCAGCGGTGGCTGCTCGTTGCACCTTGTGGCTGCGATCCTGGAAGGCGGATGCAGATTCCAAAAAGGGTCTGGAGGCGTTGCCGTTTACCGGAGAAGTTCTCTTCGGTCCGGATCTGGATAAGATTGTGGCCACGCTGGCGGCAGCCAACTCGGCTTGTCTCCCGTCGGCCGCTGCTCCTTCTGGTTCTGGAACATCGTCCTTTCGGTCATCTAGGGCCCAGGGCAGGCCCAAACCACAGTCGTTTCCTCGACAGGCTGGCCCTAAGACATCGGCCAAGCCCCGGAAGCAGGCATGGAGTACCAGACGTCCGGCCCCCAAGCCAGATGACAAGCCTGCGGCCTGACGGTCCGGGTCTACCTTTGGGGGATCCCAGGGTGGGAGGCCGCCTGCTGCAGTTCGCCCAGTGTTGGTCAGCCACTATGACAGACACTTGGGTTCTGGAGGTGGTTTCCCACGGATACGCCCTCTCCTTCCGGCACAGATCCCTGGCTTGATTCTTCACCACGGGTCTACCATCAGACCGGAACAAGGCTACGGAGCTGCGGAAGGTATTGCACACTATGCTCCAGGCTGGAGTTATAGTGCCTGTTCCATTCTCCCAGAGGGGCCAGGGTTTCTATTCAAATCTATTTTTGGTACAGAAACCCAATGGGTCGTATCATCCGATTCTCAACCTCAAAGCACTCAACAAGTCTTTGCGGGTTCCAAAGTTTCGGATGGAGACCCTACGGTCCATCATTCTGGCGCTGGAACCTGGGGACTACATGGTGTCATTGGACATACAGGACACTTACCTGCATGTCCCTATTCTTTTGCACCATCAACAGTTCCTCAGGTTTGCAATCCGCAGCGACCACTTCCAGTTTCGGGCGTTACCTTTCGGCCTGGCGACAGCACCACGTGTTTTCACCAAGGTGATGGCGGTCATGGCGGCTTCTCTGCGGCTGCAGGGAGTCCGCATGTTGCCGTACTTGGACGACCTGTTATTGGTGGCAGGATCTCCAGAGCTCCTGTTACACCACTTGGACCTGACCATTGCACTGCTGCAACGGCACGGCTGGCTAATCAACTGGCAGAAGTCCACTCTAATCCCGTCTCGGAGGATTCTGCATCTTGGAGCCTTATTGGACTCGGGACAGCAAAGGATCTTCGTGACGGAGGACAAGATCTCTGCTTTACAGTCAAGGGTGCGCAGTTGTCTGCACAGCCGCCGGGTGTCCCTCCACTCGGCGATGAGGTTACTGGGCTCCATGGTGTCGGTGTTCGACATGGTGGAATACGCCCAGTTTCACTCCAGACCTCTGCAGCACCTGATCCTGTCCAAGTGGAACGGGCTGCCTCAGTCTCTGAAGTCCCAGACGATTGTGATCACCCCGGAGGTTCGCCTGTCCCTTGCGTGGTGGTTACAGATGACCCACCTCAACAAGGGACGTCCGTTCTGGGTTCCAAATTGGGTCCTGTTGACAACGGACGCCAGTCTTCGGGGCTGGGGAGCAGTTTCGGGTCCACACTTTTTCCAGGGCAGGTGGACGCCGACAGAAGCGGAGCTTCCAATAAATATCTTGGAACTCCGTGCGGTCTTCAGTGCTCTCCAGCAGGCACATCGGTTTCTCCAGGGTCACCCAGTGCAGGTCCAGTCAGACAACGCTACCACCGTGGCCTACATAAACAGGCAAGGAGGAACTCTCAGTCGGGCGGCTCTCGTAGAGGTCTCTCGGATCCTGGTTTGGGCGGAGCGCAATCTTCCGGCCATATCAGCGGTCTTCATCCCGGGAGTACTAAATTGGGAGGAGGACTTTCTAAGTCACCAGGACGTTCATCCGGGGGAATGGTCCCTGCACCCGGACGTTTTTCAAATGCTGGTGGACAGGTGGGGTCTTCCAGAGATCGACCTCATGGCGTCCCGGCACAACAACAAGATGCCGGTGTACGGGTCTCGCACAAGAGACAAAGGGGCGTCTCTGGTGGATGCTCTGTCCGTCCGGTGGACGTTCCGGTTCGCATACCTGTTCCCTCCGGTCTCCCTTCTTCCACGGGTAATCCGGAAATTCAAACAGGAAGGAGGGACGCTCCTGTTGATAGCTCCCGCGTGGCCCAGACGGCACTGGTTCTCAGACCTTCAGGGTCTGTCCGTGGACAGTCCTCTGCGGTTGCCGCTACGACCGGACCTTCTGTCTCAGGGTCCTTGTCTTCACCCGGACCTGACTCGGCTGTCTTTGACGGCGTGGCTGTTGAGACGGCCATGCTGAGGTCCCGGGGGTTTTCCAGCTCTGTGGTGCGTACCATGTTGCGAGCTCGGAAACCGTCTTCCGCGAGGATATACCATCACATGTGGCATACGTTCTTCCAGTGGTGTCGACCGAGAGGATTGCTACAATCCCCGGATGTGCGCACCTTTATGCAAGGTGTTCTCCGCATTCAGCCGCCCTTTGTTCCACCTGTGGCGCCTTGGGATTTGGCTGTGGTCCTGAGGGCTCTCCAAGGACCGCCATTTGAACCACTGGGCTCAGTGGATCTTAAATGGCTAACAGCTAAGACTGTTTTCCTTTTGGCCATTGCTTCGGCCAGACGTGTTTCTGAGTTAGGGGCTCTTTCTTGTAGAACCCCTTTCTTGGTTTTTCATGGGAACAGGGCAGTGCTCCGCACTCGGCCCGAGTTTCTTCCCAAAGTTGTTTCCCAGTTTCATGTTAACGAGGAAATCGTTGTTCCGGCCTTTAACTCACCGAGTCTTTCCGTGGGTGAGGCCTCTTTGGATGTTGTGCGGACCTTAAGGACTTATGTTGACCGCACTTCTTCGTTTAGGAAGTCGGACGATTTGTTTGTCCTCTATGGCTTCCGTAAAAAGGGTTGGCCTGCTTCAAAGCAAACTTTGGCAGCCTGGATCCGTATGGCTATTTCTGAAGCTTATCTTCATGAAGGCCTACCGGTTCCTCCTTCTCTGAAGGCTCATTCCACTAGGTCTGTGGGTCCTTCGTGGGCAGCTCGACGTGGTGCCTCGGCAGTTCAGATCTGCAAGGCTGCTACGTGGTCCTCTGTCCATACCTTCGTGAGGTATTACAGGTTTGACACCTTCGCCTCTCAGGATGCTTCCTTCGGGCGGCGGATTCTCCTTTCTGCACAGGAGCGTCCCCACCCTTAAAGGATACTGCTTTGGGACATCCCCAAGGTATCCTGTGGATACCCTATGGACCCTGAAGTAGAAAATATGAGATATGGTAAGAACTTACCCTTGTTATCTCTATTTCTACGAAGTCCATAGGGTTCCACAGGACTCCCGCCCTGTCGCACCTGTGCTGCAGATGGGCTTTGCTCTGGTCACCGGTTTTCCGTCTCCCTCTGGTGAGAATGTGATTCTTGTATGTGTCCAGAACTTTTTTCTCTCTCTTCCTTCTCCTCCTCCGGCCTATGGCTTGATAACTAACTGAGGTGCCTTGGCTCGGGGGCGGGGTATAGGAGGGGGACCCTAGTGCATCCTGGGAGGCTGAAAAGCTTAACTCTATGGTGCCCAGCGACTGACGTCACACCTATACCCCCCAAAGTATCCTGTGGAACCCTATGGACTTCGTAGAAATAGAGATAACAAGGGTAAGTTCTTACCATATCTCATATTTTTCCGCATGACGTATCATACAGAGCTAGTTCCTCTCTCCCAATGATGTTTTCATACAGTATGTGGTTTAAATTAACCATATATGTTCAAGAAAATCTATTGCTTTTGCGTTTTTCTTTTGAATTAATTTATTGCAATTTTACCTATAGGGTGCAAAATCTGTGTGCAATCTGTCCAACGAGTTCACTTTTGGATTGTGCATTCTGGTGCCTGAGATTTTGTACTGTACTTTTAAATTCACATTTGACAGAATTTATAATCTATCACCAGACAGCTTGAGCCTGCATAAACGTTGAATTTGAATTTGGCCATAGATAGCACCTCCATTCTGATTAGATATTTAGGTGGAATTCAGTTTAGCAAGTGTGGATTTAATTTTGGATTTGCTAATCGAGCTCAGACTTTTTGATATACTTGGATTCTATCTTAGAGATATCTTAAGGTGCGTACACACTGGGCGACTAAAGTGGACGACTGAACGATAACGATATCGTTATCGTTCAGTTGTCCACTTTATCGTCCATTTTTATCATCAAAACGATGAACGATAACGACGACGCGCGTTCCCGTGGGTCGTTCGTCATTATCGTTCATCGAGTAAACATGCAGACCAATCTGCATGTTGGGGAATGGGGGAGAGAGCCCGGCGCTGAACGATATCGTTAATGATATCGTTCATCGGGTGTGCTCAATGTCATGAACGACATTAAGCACACCCTGCCGGGGACACACTAGACGATATCGCTCAGGGAGCATATCGTCTAGTGTGTACGCTCCTTAAGAGACCTATGCATATATTGGCATCCTTATTTTGCTGGACAGTCATGTACCTATACCAGGGATGGGGAACCTCAGGACGGGGGCCGTATAAGGCCCACAGAATCATTTGGTCTGGCCTTCAAAGCTTTTTTCTGCTAGCCTCATCTGGCTAGCAGGGTGCCTAGAATGCCACCCTGCAGCCAGATTCTATGCAGCAGTGCCGCCTGGAGCATCCTTAGGACGCTTCAGACGGTCACACCGCTGCCCTTACAGCACCCCTGAGCTGTAATCACCAGCGATTGTGGCCCCGCCCCCATGTGATGTCACATGGAGGGGCGTGACCTGCACCAGGCCCGCTAATAATGTTATATATATCAAAATGGCACTCAGCAGAAAAAAAGGTTCCCCACCCCTGACCTAAAGAGTTAATGTATGTTAATTCTGTTATCATTGATTTTATGACTTTACATATTAGAGTGTTTAATTTAGTCAGAAGACCCTGCTAACTCTTCCATTATTTACACGTACGGTCCTTCTAGTGTTTTTTTTTTAGGGTTCATTTGCCCCACTGTAAAGCTGCAGGCATGGTGCCAATATATAAGTATATTGGCACCTGAGTTTTTGCATTTTTTTTTTCTAGTATATCAAGAGTTTGGGGGGGAGTATATTTACTAAAGTGCTAGTTATTAGAAGTGGAGATGTTGCCCATAGCAACCAATCAGATTCCTGCCCATATCTTCTAGAAGGTGCTAGATAAATGTTAAGTAGATTGGTTGCTATAGACAACATCTCCACTTCTAAAAACTAGCACTTTAGTAAATATACCCCTGGGTGCTTACGGTTAATTTATTCTATGTGATGTGGTTGGGGCAATGCTAAGAACTCTTACGGGCAACTTCTGCCAATAATACATGCTAAATGTCTAGAAGGGTCAATATTACGTAGAAGAGTACTGAAACATGTGTTCATCTCATTCTCCATATGCTGTATCGGCGGAATAGACCAATTCGTCGGGTTGCATTTACTTATTGTATTTCAATGTCATCTTGATATTTATCAAGAAGTTAATTTCCCAGCTTGCCGTGAGTGCTGCACTAATATACATGAGCATATGGAGTAGGGTGCACAATTACGGGCATATTTACTCACATCATACTGTATGTAGGACATATGTTTTCTTTGTTTTACAATATGAATTTCTGCACTGTGTATATGCACCGAAAGTGCTCAATGCACACGTCCATCCATATACAGGTTTTGTTGCATCTTACACCTGCGACTCCTTCTGACCGAAGAGGCAGGACGATGTAAGAAGGGCAGGTACCCCTAGTACAGTGAGCGCATGTTTAAGTAACCTGGACACATAGGCTTATACAGTACACCTGTCAGGATGCTAATATACTATAGGGCTGGAGGGCTGAGCCAGCCCCTTCTGATTGGCTGATTGTAGATTGACCTCTCCGCCTGATAGTACTTAACTCATTAGTGTTTCTGCGACTTTTATATGACGTCAGGGTCGTCTGTTTGCATTAATTAACAGATATTTCCATTTGGTCCGAGGCAGAAATTAAGATTCCTATGTGATTTTTAAAGAGGATAATAACAGATGTTTGTCATTTTTTATTTCATTTTGTATGTGTGCTTGTATTTAATTATATTATATAAAGTAAATGTGACTTTAGTATTTATTAATAACACAGTCGAGACCATATTCCCTCTTGCATATGACATATCATTACATGAGTCTGTTGTGCACAGATAAGGTACAGTAATGCAACTCGCTTTCACTACTAACATTGTCCAGCCACATCTCATTGCTTCCTAATGTAAACCTGGCGCATATACTAATGTTAGACGGTGAGATACTTCCGACCAAACATATGTATGTAGTGTGAATGCGTTTTTTCACGTGCGTGGCTCTTCCTACTAATGTCCGTGCGCCAATGCATCCAACACTAAAGGAGGCCCTTTAACTTTAAATAGACATTGAGGGGAGATATATCAAACTTTCTAAATAGTGGAGAGTTGGAGAAGTAGAGAAGTTGCCTATAGCAACCAATTAGCTTCTGTCTATCATTTTATCGAATGTACTTGTTAAATGCAATCTAGAAGCTGATTGGTTGTTACAGACCACTTGTCCACTCCTTAGAAGGTTTAATAGGTGTCCCGTATTGGCTCTAATAAATGCCATTATGGGCGGGATGTACTAACCTTGCGAAGTACATCCCGCCATGCTTCACATTCCTACTGATTGCATATGTACTAATAAATGTGATCAGTAGCGCAAAGGACAGCCCCGGGAGTCCATCTGCCCATGCGCAGAGTGACGCGGCAGCCGTGGGGCATGCTGGGAGGGATCCCTCATAGCAGTGTGATGCGCTAGAAGCCCATAGGCTTCTATAGGGTAACTCCAGCAAAAGCTGGCATTACCCTACGCATCGGTGACCCGGCGGCCAGCTGATGATACATACGAAAAATGCGGGAAAACCGGCGAAACGGGGTTTTCAGTACATCACTATGGAATACATGCAGTTGAAACTGTACCTAACAAAATATCTTTGGAAATTGTATTCAGAAGTTGATAAATATGTTAATGATCTCAATCAGGGGGTAATAAGGGCTAAATCTAAAATGAGCAATCTAGCCTGTAAAATGGATGGAATGGTTTGTGAAATGAGCCTTAAGGTGCGTACACACACGTAGCAATTTTAAAGAACGATTGAACGATAACGATATCGTTACGATTATCGTTCAAATCACTCATTTAAAAGGACCCCCACCAACTTACGCGTCCTCGTAGGGACGATAGCGATATTGTCAATCGGCCGTGCATGCCGGTCAACTTGCTCGATATTGAGTAAGTCACTATAGGGACTCGCGATCTCGTTAATCGTGGGTCGATATAGTCGCCAGTAAGTATGTGGTGTGCTGGGTGATTGATAACAATCACCTAGCACACCAGGGAGGGTGCATGCCGATCAGCCAGCGATATCGTATCGCTGGCTGATCGCTACGTGTGTACGCACCTTTACTTTATGCAAAATGAATACACAATGCGACAATTGGTTAGAGGTATAGATGTTACTCTAATTGAAAGATGGTTTCTTCCTTTGGTGCCATCATGCCAAAGAAACCTATTCTTAAATCCAATCCACCAGCAACAGGTTTTCAGAAAATTAAATTAAGTTTCAAATGTTCAATATTAGTAGCACTAAGTGGCGGCTTGTTGTGTCGCCTTTCATTGAAATGGCATGAAGCTGAAAATTTCCATTTCAGCGGAAAAGCAGACGGCAGAATATTGCCTGAAACCATGGAGAACACTTCAATGGCTAATATGAAACAATATATTCAGAATTTCAAAAATCATTATATCATCTCGCTTTTATGTTCAGACATAATTAAAACCTGAAGGAACCACAAAAAAAAGATTCAACAATTTGTCACGCACAGTTCCATTTGAGATACTTATTAAACGGCGTCCAAGACCGAGAGGAATCGGCACTGTGGTGTCACTTATTGTGAATTATTGTGTGAACTCTTGTGTACTCTGCACAGGGTCTGTGGGATTCATGCACCGCTTGTTTACATGTGATTTTTATTACCCGTGTTTTTTTTTTAGTATTAGATTATTGTTGAAGCTTTTGTAAGCTTTGGGAAGCCTCTTAATTATAAAAGAGTAAAATAATCAGGGTTCGGATTTACTCGGTTCTTATCGCCTCTTTACCGCAAGTTCGGATTAGTTCGGATTTATTTTATTGGCTATCCAAAACACATGATAGCCGATAGCCAATAAAATGCCATTTTGAAATCCGAGTAAATCCGAACCCGCTCATCTCTAAAAATAATTCATTTGAATTTCTTGCTAAGAGAATATGTCCGTAGATGTGTTTTTTTTTTTTTGTCATTTGCATTTGTCTGTAGTGCGTGCTGCACACCCAGTTATTTAACATATAGGCCTGGATTCAAAAGCCGCGGAACGGGACCTGGCGGCTTTGCTGGTTAGCTCCCACTAACTGACTTCTGCTTGCAGCCTGTGTAGGTGCGTGCAGAACTGAGTAATAGGGTGGTAAATGCGTAAATGCATCACAGACTTATGTCTAATTGAATCTGACCCATAGGATAAATGTTCATGGAGAGTTTGGCAGACCCATGGTCTTTTATAACATAGAGATCTGTAACCTTTATTACATAAATCACACTGAGGGTTAATGACCTGCCAGATAGGACTTTTTATTATTTCCTATGTCCATGGACCATTTTCTGTTATGTTAAGAGATCTGTGCGCTATCCACAGTGCTTTATTCCGCAAGACAGGTGGGAAACCTTTTTTCTGCAGAGGGCCATTTTGATATATATATAACATTATTTGTGGGACTCGGTGCAGGCCACGCCCCTCCGCGTGGCATCACACGGGGGCGGGGTCTCAATTGCCGGTGATTACAGCAATGCCCGGAGCATCCTGAGTGGTATGACCATCTGAAGCGTCCTAAGGACGCTCCAGGCAGCACTGCTGCATAGATTCTGCCATTCTAGATACCCTGCTCGCCAGATGAGGCTAGCAGAAAAAGCTCAGAGGGCAAGACCAAATGATTCCAAGGGCATTATACGGTCCCCGGGCCTGAGGTTCCCCATCCTGCTGTAAGACCTTCTGTTCATCTCACCAGTAACAGAGAACAGAGTCTATGCAGTCATCTCTTCATTGCAGCATACAGCCTGCCCTCCCAACCCCATTCCCTCCCAACTTCTCCGCTCCCTCTTACCCAAACCATGCCCACCTCTTGCTCATCTCTTCAACCTCCACCTCTGTCTCTGGTCACTGACATTTTTCCATCCTCCTTTAAACATATGCTCATCTCGCAAATGCTAAAGAGAGCATCTCTTGACCCAACCTCTCTCTACCTATTTCTTTGTTCTCCTTTACTTCCAAGCTACTTCAGTATTGCACCTTTTTATTGCAGCTTCCTGTACACCCATCTATACTACTCACAGTAGCCTTACGGCTCTCCTGATCTTCACACTGAGCCAAACTTGTTATTCTTGTCTCATCTGTAGCATTGTACCATTAGACTGTAATCTTTCTCATAAGCAGGGCCCTCTCTACACTTTGGACCTCATTCAGAGCTGCTTGCAAAAAGCGAGCACTTGCTCTGAATGAGGGCGGACGCTTTTTTTTTTAAAAGCCGTCCTCCTGGCCGCTTGCTAAGCTGTGGGTGACCACCCACAGCTTTTGTGAGCGGCCTGGTGATGGTCGTGATGGTCGCGACCATCGGGCTTGCGTCGAGACCCTTGTGGTAGGGTCTCGTCTGCCGCAAGCCCCATGTTTGCATTGTATGTCCCTTTTATTTGCATGCCCTCTTTTCCACACAGTCTGTCAATGTGGAGCACTATGGCAACTTACATATCAATGACAGTAGTATTAATAACTAATAATAATCTTCTATCCACTTTTTGTTCACTATCCATTAAACACAACAGAGTAGGTCGGTCTTAATATGTTCATAAGTACCTGTGTGATAAATGTATACAACCTGATTGGGCATCATCAGTCTAGACCAGTGGTTCTCAAACTCGGTCCTCAGGACCCCACACAGTTCACGTTTTGAAGGTCACCCAGCATGTGCACAGGTGTAATCATTATTCACTGACACATTTGAAAAGGTTCACAGGTGGAGCTAATTATTTCACTTGATTCAGTGTGGAGACACGGAAAACATGCACTGTTTGGGGTCCTGAGGACCGAGTTTGAGAACCTGTGGTCTAGACTCACACAAAAGTCCAGTCAGCAAGAGATGCTTAGGGGTATATTTACTAAAGGTCGATTTTAATCGATTTAAAATCGATCAACATCGATTTTTTTGTTTGTTTCTGTGGCTAAATCACACATTTACTAATACTTAAAAAACTAATTCAAAAGGTGACTGTAAGTAAATGTGTGATATAGCCCCAGAAACACAACATTGATTTTGATAGATTTTAAATCGCTTAAAATTGTCCGTAAAATTAGTAAATATACCTTTTACAGTACAAACGGTTACCATGGACAATTTCTTCAAAACTGTGTCCAGGTTCCTCTATATAAGGGCATGCCAACATCCTCCTAGGTGCACAGGGTCTTTTACAGATCATACTTAAGTTGTGTACACACTGGGACGACATATCGTATCCGCGGTTCACATCTGAACTATGTAATGAACACTCGTTCCGTCCTTCACTAACATGCATGCACATCAAACCTGAAGACATCGCGTGCGTCTACGGGGCGCACATATCGTACATACACACTGCACGATTTGTCATTTGGCCAAACCAAAATGACACCGCTCCAGTGTGTACCCGCCTTTAGTGTAGCGTGATTAGGATATTTCACAGAGAATGAAACTGTGTCCATATTGTATGTGTATTGTATTCCACAAAAACATATACACACTATTATACACACTATTATAATCACACCAATACAATGTTCCTAAAAACGTGTTCTGAAACCATCAAGAACAAAATCCATATTGGAGAATGAGATTGGCGGTAGCTTGTATCTGGACTCACTTGACACAAATGGATATGAGCTCTCATATAAATGCCTTCAGTATTTATCTTTGTTCCTCCTCACAGATAGGATTTCAGAACATCATTGTGATCCTCTTCTTGCTACTGTATAGCTGCAATACTGTTTGCTAAGTACATATGTGTTTCAACAACCACATATTTCCAATTAGTCACACTTAAGCTACCAACGCGTTTTGACCAGGAGTCATTTCTCAAGGTTGCCTTGGAAACAGTATAATCTTCTGTGAAATATTAAAATGATCATACCTAAGGTCCTTGTGGACTAGGATGATGTTGGGGCGTTCTTACAAACAGGAACATGGTCACAAACTTTTGAATGTCAATGCGGAACGTAAATTTGTTTATTTACTGTTCACCTTGGAGTAGATAAACAAAATGACTGCATGGGAATGGAGTGGGCTAAACCTGGTAGGCTGGGGGCGGACCTGTGTGGGGCATCATGTGATGATAGATGTCCTATGGGGATTGAGGGGTCTATTTACTAAACAGTGTTAGGAGACAGAGCGAAAAGTGATAAGAAAGTGATAAGGTGCCAGCCAATCAGCTCCCAACTGTCATCTCACAGGCTGTGTTTGAAATATGACAGTTGGAAGCTGATTGGCTGGCACCTTATCACTTTCTTAGCACTTTTCACTCTGTCTCCTAACACAGCTTAGTAAATAGACCCCTTAGGGTAGTAAGTTTAGTGGTGTTATTAGGTTTGTTTGGAGGCTGGGTCAGCCTCTTTTGTTCCTGTCTTCCCACCCTCCCTCCCTAATTTTCTTGGTGTTTGGTGCTTTCTACGTTGGTTATTTTAGGCGGGAAAGAACGGCAGGTTACCGGTTAGTGCTGTGGATCTGGGTTTACTTTTTGTTGCGCTCACATTCGTTGACTGTTTATGTCTGTTTGACCACCCTGTCAGGGGGCAGCATCATCACCTTACCGAGTGGGTAGTCAAGGTAGAAGGCTTGAGTCGATGTTTTGTGGTTTGAGTGTTTATAGTGTTGGGTATTGGCTGTTGTTAGCCGTTCTTTCTTTGCCACCATACTTAAATTAATTTAATTGATTTTAGTAACTATTCGGTTAATTACATTTTATTTATTTACATAAAATAGCTAACATTTTCTGCCACATACACGTCTCCGTGTCTTTATTTTACCAAGGTATATGTTATTGTTATCCCTGATTCACACACAGGTCTTGGCAGAACTATTTGTTTTGGAGTGCTTGAAAAGTTTCTCGAATTTGTCTTTTCCTGTAAGTCCTCTGTTTCCTAAAGTTTTTCAATGAATAAACTAAAATCTAAATTTTATATTGTCTCTGGTCGTAGTGCCTTATGTATTTATATAAAGTAGGTGTAGCCAGATTAATTTAATTTCTTCTATTATACATTTGTTTTTTTATAATAGATAAAATAGGCTCAAATTACCTCTTGTGCTTTCATGTGAAATGGTCTAATTGTGTCTTTCCATTTTAGGAAGTTATAGAAGCTATTGCCGAATGTGCATTTAAGACCTCACCGTACCCAATTCTTCTCTCTTTCGAAAATCACGTGGACTCGTAAGTAGAAAAGTTATTTTTCGGTTCTTATACTATTGTGTGAACTACATATAGTACTTAGAGAGCAAAATGTTATGGTTTTGCGTAACCTATATGTTTAAGTCTTATTTTATGATCTTTCATATCTTGTTTTCCTATGCCACCAAGGTACTAGCCACATAACCACAAATAGGGGCCTTCCACATGTTGTAGTCCATTGATAATGCCTCCCACTTAATTATTTTTTTCAATAATCATTTAGTGTTGTGTCTGACGCACAGGTGAATTTGCAAAACCAGCCATGAGCCTGTAGAGGTTGCAAACCAAACTGACATACTGTACACAAGTGAGAACTAGTCAGATGCAGTGCAATGTAGTCAACCAGCTAGATCACGCTGTCAGGACCAAGGGTAATACAACCGTGCAGCCACCATGGGTACAAGGCCAAGGCGGAGGTTCCTCTGCCCATTCCGTGCCCCAGTCTTACTGCCAACCCTTCCAGAAGTGCCAATGAGAACTAGGCGTGTGAAGGGGGTTTTCTGCCCAACTAAACTGCCCTAAAATGTCCTGGTACAGTACAGCATTTTGTGGTATTCTCCCATAACTGTTATTGTCTGCGTCACATTTTTACTAGGCGTACTGGATCTGTCTAATTTTGTGCCCTTCTCTGTGGCCAATTCAACTACAGATCTGGTTATTTGGTATCTGACAATCTCGTCACACACAGGGCCTGATTCAGAGTCGGACGCTCTGACCAGAGCGCTCGCTCTGAATCAGGGCCGGCCTACCTAAAATTGGTGCGGCCTCCTGGCCGCTCGCATAGCTGTGGGTGACCACCCACAGCTTATGCGAGCGTCCATGATGATGTTCGAGATGGTCAAGACCATCGCGACCATCGGGCTTGCGACGAGACCCTGCGGTAGGGTAATTTCCACACTCCCCATACAAACTTAACGCATCTGTAGGCAGTGCTGCGCATGCGCTGGTTTTACAGATGTAACAGCGCATGCGCAGCACTGTTTCCAGACGCGATAAGGTAGTGTAGGCAGGGAAAAGTATCTATTTCCCGAAAAGCTGTCATCGCAAAAATGACAGCTTTTCGGAATAGATACTTATGGAGAGGTGGAATGATGAATTCCACCTATAATTAGCTAGAACTCCATGAGAGTTTTAAAGCTAATTATCTCCAGAGAATTTTAATGTTTAATGAATAGGCCCCTTAATCATCATTCTGCAAACAGCGGCTATAAGTATCACTTTGTGTTGTGCTTCCCAGTGTTCTTTTGACCTCCAGTTTTCTTGATGGTTTTCGGATTGTTCTTACAAGGTTTCCATGTTGTCAGACAGAACTTGTTACCGGCATCTAGTCTGTGAAAACATACAGTATATTTATTCCATCTGTGCTATTCTTCACATGACATACCTGGGCAGGAGTATTTTAGCAAATCATGCATTGTATTTTACATTTCACTAATGCATGCTTCTGTTCATAATACCCAATGTACAGTATTCTCTATTCTATTAATTTGTTATATCTCTATGGGGGAGAGATATCAAATCTTCAAGCGGGATAGAATAGAGAAGTTTCCCATAGCAACCATACTTTACTACTCTCCTGGAAATTTCGGGAGATTGCTAATGTTTTTGGGTGTCCCTCGCACCCTTAGAAGAGTGTCCTGATCTCCCACATCCCGCCCACTTCCTAGTGAAGCCAGCAGAATGGGAGATAATACTGAGAATTGTGTTCCATGTGGTGGAAGCGGCAATAAAATGACGCAAATCGCGTCATTTTTGCTTCGCCTCTTACTCATGCATCCACGAATCATGGCATTTTACTGTGACGGGTGTGGGGCTCGTACATCCCTAGGCCCCATCCTGTCATGGTAAAATGCCCCGAAGTAGCCAGCTTCATCTCCTTTCCCTGGAGAGGAGATAATATATTGGCACGTATGTAACAACCAATCAGCCTCTGTTAGATAAATAACAGTTAGGAGCTGATTGGTTGCTATGCGCAACATCTCCACTTTATCTCTCTCAAAAGCTTGATACATCTCCCCTTCTGTGTTTTTATTCTGCAATTGAAAAGTGCCTTGAGCACATATGGGGTAATAAATTTACCTGTAATACAATTGAGCAGCTTCATCGTTATGCAGTCAGAAAGCCGACAGCCGAAATGCTGACCGCCGGCTTCTCGACTGTCATATCCCGGCAAGGTACTAATGACTGTCATATCTCGGCATAGGGGTACCCTGGGAGGGTTAGGGTTAGCCTAGGGCAGGGACGGGAAACCTTAGGCCCGGGGGTAATATAAGGCCCGCGGAATCATTTGGTCTGGCCCTCTGAGCTGTTTACTGCTAGCCTCATCTGGCTAGCAGGGGGCCTAGAATGGCACCCTACAGCCAGAATCTATGCAGCAGTGCCGCCTGGAGTATCCTTAGGACGCTTCACACGGTCACACCGCTGCCCTTACAGCTCCCTGTAGCATTCTCCGGATGGTCCGGGCATTGCTGTAAACACCAACGATTGTGGCTCCGCCCCTGTGTGATGTCACACGAAGGGGCGTGGCCTGCACCAGGCTCACAGATAATGATATATATATCAAAATGGCCCTTGGCAGAAAAAAGGTTCCCCACCCCTGGCCTAGGGGAAGGGGGTGTTAGGGTTAGGCACCCCTGGGGGAGGTTAGGGTTAGGCACTTGGGGGGCAGGTTAGGGTTAGCACCCCTAAAGGAGGGTTAGGGCTAGGCAGGGCCGGCCCGCCCATTACGCCGACTACGCAGGTGTGTAGGGCGTCAGCCATCAGAGGGCGCTTGGATTAGCCACCAGGCTACAACTCAATCCCTAGCACGGCCTCATTCCTTCCCGTCCCCTCCCCTCGCCGCACTCCTTCCCGCAATACCTCCCACCTAGCCCCCCGCCACCACACTCCTTCCCCCCCTTCGGGCCGCAACAGGGAGGTCCATTTGCCAGGCGCCCGCTGAGTGTGTTACCAGCGGGCGCCTGGCTCCTATTCAAACCCCCGGCGGCTGCCGGAGGATGGAGCTCCCGCCGTCTTCCGGGTCCCGCAGGGTACTATGGGAGTGATGTCATAACGTCACTCCCATAGTGCCGAGGAGCGGATGGAGCTCAGGAGTGAGCTCCGTCTTCCGGGTCCCGCAGTGCACTATGGGAGTGACGTAATGACGTCACTCCCATAGTGCCGAGGAGCGGACGCCTGGGATGGGCGGCAGCAGCACTGGAGCGGGGATAAAGGTAAGTGTTTGTTGTTTTTTTAGTGTGTGTGTGTGTGCGCGCGGGGGGGGGGGCCTCACTACTGGGGGCAACTACAGGGTGCTCACTACAGGGGGCAACTACAGGGTGCTCACTACTGGGGGCAACTACAGGGTGGTCACTACTGGGGGCACTTTTACAGGGAGCATTACTACTGGGGCATTATTACAGGGGCACTGCTACTGGGGGATAACTACTTGGGGCATTGCTACTGGGGGCACATTTACAGGGCATTACTACTGGGGCACATTTACATGGGCACTACTACTGGGGGCTAACTACTTGGGACATGACTACTGGGGGCACTTTTATAGGGGCCTTACTATTAGGTGCAGTACTACTGGGGCATTATTGCTGGGGCATTTCTAATGGGGGTACCAATACAGGGAGCATTATGTTTGGGGGGCACTAATACAGGGGCAATACTACTGGGGGCATTACTACTGGGGCCACTACTAATGGGGGCATTGAATAAGGGGTACCACTGCTGTGGGCGTTATGTGTAAGTGACACTACTGCTGTGGGCATTGTACAAAGGATACTACTACTGTGGATATTGTATTAGGGGCACTACTACTGTGGGCATTGTGTATAAGGGGCACTAATGTTGGCACTGTGTATAAGAGGCACTACGGTGTGGTGTAGTTTGAATTGGGGATACTATTGTGTGACCACACCCCATTCTTTTGAGACCTCGCCTTTAGCATACCTCCCAACCACCCCAATTATGGCAAGAAAGTGTCCCAGATGAGGGGGGAAATGGTGAATAGATGCCATGCGCAAATATGGGGCGGCGCTCATGATTATGGCTTTTCCCATGAGACCACACCCCTTTCCTTTGTCGGGTGCACACACCTTCAACGCGTGCAAATTCCACCAGGGGGCACCAAAATGTATGTTCGCTTACCGAAAATATTAGGCTCGGAATCTAATCCTGTCGAGCTTCTGGCGTCAGTATTACATCTGCCGGGCTGTCGTCCGCCGGGACATCATACCGATCCCGCTTCATTATCCGAATACAAATTGATTAGAACTTGTCTTGTGAAATCTATGGAACAGTTTAAAGTGAAAGCACTAAAAGCAATACAATTATTATTGCACCTTCTAAAAGCTCATTGATTATTTCATTGTCCAAAAAAATCATATAAATTGCCAAATAACAGGTTGTATAAAGGGAAAACTAAATACACAATTAAAGAGAAAGTAAAGCCACAATTGTACAGGCTCTGTGGAATATATGAAATATTTGGAGTGTTTATGCTTAAGCGAGTACAGTATGCTCTCTCTCCTATGGTATAACATACAATCACCGGGGCCCATAGCCATAGTGATTTGTCTATCTGCTCTATAGGCCACAACTACATACACAGTGAAGACTGCAATTTCAGAGGCAGATTTATCAAGCGTTCTAAAGAGGACAGTTAGAGAAGGTGCCCATACTGTAGCAACCAATCAGATTCCTGCTATCATTTTATAAAATGTACTATATAAATGATAGCTATAACAGAGAGGTTGCTATGGGCAGCACATCCAACTGTCCTATTCAGAAGATTTTATAAATCTCTGCATAGTTCTGTAAGTGAAGGCGCCCAAACAGTGCTTCCTGGGAGATGCACCACCCCCAGCTCCAGCAGTAGTTAAACCATAGAGGGAGATGTATTAAAGTTTGGGGTGAGATAAAGTGAAGAGATATAAAGTACCAACCAATCAGCTCCTAACTGTCATTTTTCAAACACAGCCTGTAAACCTACAGGACCTGTTTGGTTGGTACTTTACCTCTCTCCTCTTTTTCTCTCTCCAAGCTTTGATACATCTCCCCCATTGTCTCTTACTTGTATGCTGTTGGGAGGGAGGTGCATCTCTATCTATACAAACAGACAGGTTGGCAGATTTGCTTTGCAGAAATGCACATTGTGGAGCAGTTGACTACAGTAAATACCAGTGTGACAATTATGTTGAAATTGCAACGACCAACTATGGGCCTGATTCAGAGCTGTACGCTAATGGCACCGCAGCTGCGATTCCGTACACAAATATGCAAAAGTCGCAGCCGCCGGGAGATGTATTGAGTCGCTCACTGGCATCTTTGCAAATCCTAGTATCTGCGTACAAAGACGCAGCATCAATCACTGAGTAACTCTATGGTCGTTCAGAATGGGAACTGAGATGCTGGAGCCATGTTTACTACTGCATATGGGATCGGCGACGCAGGATGTGGCACGCCCCCGAAATGGTCGCGACATGCCTGCGTTTTTAGCCAACACTTCCTGTTACCACCCCCAAACGCTCCCTGACTGTCAATCACTCTATAAATAAATGCTCGTTAACGGTAATGTGCCTTGTTAGGGTTAGGTTTAGGGAGTGTAGCGGGGTTAGGGTTAGGTTATTTTTTGAGGGTGAGGTTAGGGTTAGGCACCCCTAGGGGGGAGGGTTAGGGCTAAGCAAACCCTGGGGGTAGGTTAGGGTTAGGCACCCCCCTGTCAGGGTTAGGTCTAGGGTGCAGGAAAGGGGGGTTAGGTTTAGGCACCCCCGGGGCAAACTTAGGGTTAAGCACCACCCCAGGAGTTTTAGTGTTAGACACCCCTAAAGGAGGGTTAGGGGAGGGAGAGGGGAGGCTTACGGTACTTACCAGCCAGCGTCGGGATCTCCTCCTGTCGGGCTAAAAGTGCATGTAGACAAAAGGGGCAATATTTTATAACACTTCAGATCTCAGTATGTAAAAATCTCTGGAATTCGCAATGACGAAATAAAGTATTTTGGGGAGAAAAATAATCATTCTCATATCACTTGTAAAGGTTTTGAATAAGTTCAATATGTTTCATTTAAAAGGACATATGTCTGCGTGTCTAGTGACTAGTCCCAGAGCATATGACATTTTTTGTCTGAGCGCAAGAAAATAAAAAAGGTTCTAACACTTTCATTTAAATCAATTTCACCCTCCCTGGAAGAAGGTGACCTTACAATGACTAAACTGTATTCTGAAATCATACTGCTCTGTTACAGCCATTACAGATAACACCACAGTATGGGTGTGAAAATTAAGTATTTTATCAACAAGTTCGAAATACATATTAGAAATATTTTCACTGTATTTATAACTAAAGAAATGTGAAAACATAAGTTTGCACTTTGCAGTGAGTTTGTGAGTATATTTACCGATGTGTCTACCTACATCCAGCCTCCTTGCATGTTATACAGCACGCCTAGTCTCCCCATGCCATGGCGAGCTTCTTTCCGTGCCACTTATTTCCCCTGAAATGCGTCTTATTTGCAATGCGCCATGCCTATATTCTGTGTGTGACTGCGGCTGTATCTGCCTGTGAAATGCTACGTTACACTGTCACAGCCGCGTATCATTCTTATCAGCCAAAGCTGCTTGTGCGTCCTTTTCACATCGCTATGCAAATAAGACGCATTTGAAGGGGAAAACACGATCGGCCCTACTGAGTCGCACGGCGCTCACGCGTTATGTGTAATGAGACTTGTAACGCACGGCGGATAGATATGTGGACACATCTGTATAGAATGTTTTAAGTTTGTGTATAAGAAAATATAATGGATCTCGCTGCATTGAAATGGCGCATGTGGGTAATATTTTGGCAAAGACTGAAAACTCAATAAAAAATATAAATAAATACTTTTCAGTTTCGTATGTCTCCCATTTCCTATTTGTATAATCTTCTTCTAGCCACAGAGCAGATTTGGGACTCTCCAGCTCTCCCTCCCTATATCTGGCATACAGCATGCAACATGTTACATCAGTGAACAGATACTGTAGGGCCCAGAAGCAAAAGCAAAGGGCAGTCTGATGATCTGCAGCTAAAATTCGTTGATTAACCATCAGCTAATTCTAGGTACACATCTGGGGGGAAATGCACTAAGGGCTCTATTTATCAACATTATTTTTACTAAAATAATGTGAAAAAGGGTGTTTTCACATTATTTTAGTTTTAGTATCACCTATAGTTATTACAGGGCAATTGGAGTAGAATTCGTAAAATTCTACTCCAACCCCTAGTATCGCTTATTTTTAGTAAAGCAGATCGCATTTCCCATAACTGTAATGGGAAATGTGATCTGACCATAGTTACTAAAAATAAATGTGAAAAAAATACCGGGGAAAGCCCTGTGATAATAACGCCACCTGGAGGTGACGTTATTATCTAACATTATTATCTGCCCTGCTCTAACGGGGAGAGCAGAGCCGGGAGTCGGTCCCAGTAATCAGCTGTGTGGTCTAAACAGACCGCAAGCTGATTACTGTAAAAAAAAAAAGAATAAAAAAATAGTAAAAAAAAAATTTACTTACCTGACTCCAGGGACCGGTGATCGGGCCTCCGGTGATGACTCCCCTCTGGTCAGCTGGTCTCCCACAGTGCACTGCTGCCCGGTCATCAGGTGATCGGGCAGCAGTGCAGTATGGGAGATCACCTGACCAGAGGAATGGAGAACATCACCGGAGGCCCGGAGCATGCAGGTAAGTGTAAGTAAGGGAGAGGGGGGGTCGCGCGGGGGGCCGCGATCGCGGGGGGCGGGGCTTAGCGCCAGGGGCGGGGCTTAGCGCTGGAGGGGGGTAGCAGTGGCGACCGGTCGGCGCATGCGCGGGCACTTAATCACGGTATTTTTTGCGAAAATACCGTGATAAGGCTCCGAAGGGGATTCGCAGGGACAGAGCTTTATCGCAAGCTCTGTCCCTGCAAGGGATTTGTAGTAAATCCCTGTGATATTGCCTGAATTCGCAATGAGCCCTAAGCCTTAAGGCCCCTACACACTAGACGATTTTGTTAACGATTTGGCCGATTCCGATGCATCGGAACCACAAATCGTTAAAATCATCCAGTGTGTATGCACTGTATCGTGCATTACGCGCTCCCGTGGGGTCGTCAGCCTCATCGCCTAATCTTTTGTACATGCATTCGACTGTACAAACTAGTGAATTATCATTCCGATCTGAAAGATAATCGTAAATGAAAACACACAACAAAATGTGCACGATATCGGCTCATCGTTTCGGTGAAATGTCGTGCAGCAGGTCAGATCCTGTCATCCGTTTCGGCCTGTTTTGGAACTGGGTGCTGTGTACACACTCTGAGATTGTCAGACTGGGCAGCCCCAAATCATCTAATTGGCCCAATTATTGCGTACTGTGGGCCTTATTCGCTACGGATCGAGTAACATCGGCCCCTCACGCACAATTACAGCAGGTCTGACCTTACTCAGAGATTGCGACTGTCAGCACACGCACTGAGTGTTCAAACGGACAGGCACGCCTGTGGTTCTCCATCCACTCTCCCGTCACCACACCCAAACACTGACGTCCCATTTCTTGATCTGAGATGGCTTTGTAACTGCGTAAGTGATCACTGTGTGTTCGCAATGCTAACTCACGCACGCGCACTGAGGGGCATACGCATGTGCAGTGCGCTCCATTGGCTGACCTGCGTACACTGTTGCAATTGTGATCCGTAATGAATCAGGCCCTGTGTACCTAGATTAACTTTCCAGTTAGATACTGCTTGATACAGTAAAGTGACATTTAAAAAAAACAAACAGTATATCTTTACCACTATGATCAGGGGCATCTTTAGAAAGGAGGGGGCCCGTGTGCATTCCCCGTCCGGGGCCCCCTCCTCTCTTCCCGGCAGCCGACTGACGCAGCTGGCCGGCCACCGGAGCATTAGTAGACTCAGGGCACTAGAGTGTGTAAAAGTAGGGGCATGGAATCTGCTAGCTAGTGAGAGTGCCGTACAGCAGTACCAGTTACAGAAAGGATCTACATTACCTTAGAATGGGATCAGGTCAAAATTCCCATTGCCATGATGCCGCCGCTTAGAATGTCGGCCCGGCATCCCGAAACACCTGTCACAATCCCGGAGTCGCCATCCCGACTGCCGGCATCCCGTACCCAACCCATTTTAATTGTTACTCATCTTATTGACGTCCTGTTCCCAAATCCTAGCAACCGCGCAACAATTAAATATGTATATATTATTTTATATGTGATGGTCACCCATCTGCTATCCTGCTCCCTGATGGGACAACCCGTCTGTTCATTAATTTGTTGCATTTAACATAGTGCTGTCAAAGAAATCTAGGTTACTTCCTTGCCACTCTCGGGAGTTTTATCTCATATGTCCTCAGTCATCTTTCCAGCAGGACAGTGCGTCGGAGAGACAACAGGAGGGCTTGGGGGCTTAGTCAGAATCTCTCTGCCATTGCACAATTACGCACATCCATCTGTACTCTCCCAGGAAGTCAGTTTAACAGCTATGGATAGTCAGAACTTCCCCGGAGGATTTTATCAGGATGATTTTGCACAGCTGCCTGGCACACAGTCCTGTGTGGTCAGGAGAGAGTGCTCAGCAGTCAGAGGCATGTTTTCTGGTCCCCCAAGCAAAAAGTGTCAGCTTTTATGTAGCACTTACACTCTGCTGGACGAGAGATTAGAAAACCTGCGGGGAACTTGTAAATCGCCTGTTTTGTGTCTGACATGACAGAACGAAAATCAACAACATTTCTTCCTAGTCTAAGACATTTATATACTGTATTTGGAAACAATTATTAGCTGACGCTACATTGTTATCCCAGTGGTTCATGTATAGGAAAGGATTATCAGATATGATAACATTAAGGTCAATTACTATTGTCTTGATTAATGTTCAGCTATGGGCATGATTAAGAGTAGGCTGGGTTTTTGTGATCCTAACGCAGGCTTTAAATTATGGGCACAATACTTCGTCCTTGGCCAATATGTAATACGGATTCAGTATGATTTACGGCCGGCGGTTCAAATCCCGACAGCGGCATCCCGGCAGCAGTGAAAATCCACTAACCTGTTCTCCCCCCTAACCCTAACCCTACCTTAGGGGTGCCTAAACCTAACCTCCCCCCCAAGTGCCTAACACTAAACCCCTCTCTAAGTGCCTGAACCTAACCCCCCTTCCCCGCTGCCTAAACCTAAGTCCCCCGGGGGGGGGTGCCTAACCCTAACCTCCCCCTGGGGGTGCCTATGTCTAACCCTCCCTTCCCCTAGCCTAACCCTCCATCAGCTTCCCGACTGCTTGCCTGTAATACCAGCTAGAGTGCGGCGATTTAGATGAGTAGCCAGCACCATAGCCTAGTGTTGGACATTCTTTTAGCAGGGGATGTCATGCTCATTCTTTACCAGATTTAGGGCCGTATTCAATTAGCGGCGAAAATGGCAGTTTTTCCGCTGTTTTTTTTTTTTTTTTTTTTCACCCAAAATTTCAGCGGTTGTTTTTCTCCAAAGTATGTAACTTTCAGAAAAATGTTGGGGTAATTTATCATTAGGGGGGTGCCCAAAGGGTTCTGAAATCCCCACATTTTTAGTCAAAAAATTGTTTTCCTGGTCCAGGGTGGAGAAAACTTTTCTCCAGTTTTTTTTTTCTCCATTTTCGCCTGTTTGCCATTTCCGCCAGGTTTTTTCGGGCGACATTTCAACGTTTTGTCAAAAAAACGTCCGGTTTCGCCGTTGGCGAAAAAAAACGCAGTTTTTACCGCTAATTGAATATGGCCCTTAGTGATAGCCAGTCCAGGCTATAGCATTGGTGCTGATCATTTATTTTAGGGGGCTTGGCGGGAGCACAGTTTTTTGTTTTATATCTGTATTAGTTTTTTTTATGTATTAGTTTTTTTTATTAATATGTTAGTTTTAAACACAGTACTGTATGAGCTGATGGCCATCATCAAGCAGCACGTATGCTGACACCAAGGCTTAGGTTGGGTACACACTTGCACGATATCAGCCCGATTTGTCGTTTCCAGGCAAATTGAAATGACTAATCGGGCATATCGTGCAGTGTCTATGCCCGATTGCGCGCTCACATGGGTCGCATGTGATATTGTGTGATTGGCCATGCTGTACGACCAATCACACGGTATCGCATGAGATGCAGTACATATTAATGAAGGTCGGAGAAACACATCGTTCTGTCGTACATTAAATCTTTTAATGTGTACCGGCAATCTTGCATGGTCCGGGACGAAGCACGGGTGGTGCAATATTACAGTCCAGAAGCCACACACTGGAATCTAGGAGTCAGTGAGACCATTAAGGAGCTATAAAACTTATTGAGATCTCATATTGACACGGAGTCTGTTGTAGGTGACAGTAGCAGATTTGTGTCTTTTATTTCATAAATCATAAATCTTTTATGAATGTTAATTAGACAAAAAAAATATGGTTTTAATGTAAGTGCCCATAGAGTGAAACCCTGACCCTTTCGCACAATGTTCACCCTCCTCCAAGCCAGAGTCTATAGGCGCCGCGTTACCGCCTGGTGCATCTTTTAGACGCACAATCAGCTGCACCATCGAAACTGGCGACTACCCTATGTCAGGCAGGGGCGCCGAGAGGGGGGGGCGGGTACAGATTACCCGGGCCCGGGCTTTCTGAGGAGCCCGGCGGGGGCCCGCGTCCGGTGCTGCCCCCTCCTCCCTCACAGCAGCCCAGCACACAGCAGTCTCCTATGCCTGTGGGGGGGAGCGATCACCCTGATCGTGCCCCCCCTGGCTTTGGGCCGGGCTGAGGGGGCTCAGAGCGCCCCCAACCCTCCCCTGCGTGCGGCACTGCAAAACTTTTTTTGGGGGGGAAGGGGGCATGGCCACACCTCCCGTGATTAGGGCACACCCCCTGTTATCCGGGCCCGTCGCAGCTCTTGGTGGGCCTGATGTCAGGTGCAGCTTCTCTGTCTGACCATGGCCTCCTGTGTGGGCAGCTGTGCGCCTCTGTACACACCCGCAGTTAGCGACACACCTCCAACACTGCCATAAGACGCAACATCTCTGTGTGTCTATTTAGTCCCCCTGTTACCTCCCAGTCACCGTCCAGCCCCTTACATTTCTCATACTGGTCACCTACATTTGTTTTGCGACTCTGTACAAACAAAATCTGGACACATGCGCGGTTGTGACTCGGATGCACGCGCAGACGAAAAGCCTCGCCCCACTGCGTCCAACATTAACTCAGACTCAGGCCCAGGCTGCTATGACAAATGTTATTAGATCCATCGAGGTTAGAATTACTGATGACTTTTGCTTGAGAAGTCGTTTTTGTGTATGATTCCCTACATTGTACTGAGCCCCATGCCGCTGCCTAGGACGTCTGCCTCAGTCTGTCTAATTGTAGCTACATCCCTGCGTATCACCATTCAAGCCAGTTAGAGATACTTTCAGACAGAACTTTGCAGCATAATGTTTAATATGTAAATGTGTTTTCTATTATGTGTTTTACAGACCAAAGCAACAGGCTAAGATGGCTGAGTACTGCAAACAGATATTCGGGGATGGGCTCCTGACAGAGCCACTAGAAAAGTATCAAGTAAGACCTCATTAATATTCACATCAGCGCTTGTATATATTTAATGTTACAATTAGTCATTTAGAAATTATATCTGCCTATGGAAACATGTAATATGATTAATATACTGTATATATCACTTACATTATCTTTATTTTGTTATTTGCTGTGACGCTTATTAATATTCTTTTATATGGAGCACATAATAAGTACAGTGAGAAACCAATATATGTTTAAACTTCTACAGTTATACTGTATTTGTATTACATATATAGAATATAGAATTGTATATATATATATATATATATATATATATATATATATATATATATATAATACAAATACAGTATAACTGAAGAAGTTTTAACATATATTGGTTTCTTACTGTATATATATAGTTATAGATGTAGATATAACATACAAACACGTAGAACTGCACTTTAAACATAATTTAAAGTCTACTCTATATAATGTACTCTTCTTTCACTTATGTTTGTAGTGTACCAGTTTAATATAGATGCACTGCAAAATGATCTAGCTCTCTATCACCATCTGTTGGTCACAAATGGTACTGTACTAACTGTTATTTATTAACTCTGCTTTTCCAAGGTAAAACAATAACGAGGGGGTTTCCCTATAGAGCTGTGTCCTCATACACTGTGACATCAGTCGCACTTAATATCCCCTCTCAGCGCCCCAGGTCCCGTGTGACTCAGCGTCTTTCTCACTCAATGTGCATCTTATTCGCCTAAATAGAACAACTGGGAGCGACACAACTACTTTACTAGATTACACTGACCGATTTGATGTGCGACATTTGTATCTGTGTACGCCGTATGGCGTATAAACGCAAAGGGCCAAATTCAGTTAGACGGGAAAAGCCGTAATTGTCGAAAAAGTTTCGCCTATTGCCGCTTTTCGCCTGTCCGCGACTTATTTCCTAATTCAGTTCCAGGACTTTTTCGCCTAAGCGGAAACGCAATGCATTGTAATAAGCGAAAAAGGTTCTCCAATGAATAACAGGTGAAGAGAAGAGCAAAATCTTTATTTTGGGGTGCAAACGTGGGGACTGAACTATTGGGACAGCCACCCAAAGGACAAATCAGCCAAAACAAATGCCAAAAAAATCTAAGAACACCCAAAAAACGACATGTCATTTTGGGGGCGTAAAAGTAAAAAGTGGGGGGACAAGCATAAAAAGTAGCGAAATGGGCTTCTTGGGGGGCTGCAAGGAGGGGTCAGGTGTTTTTGGGGTTACAGGTGCAGGCAGCAGGTGGATTTTATGTTTTTTCAAAGTTCACTTTAGAGACATAAAAATATACTAGCACCCATTTTCAAGTACCCCAAATTTTACTGGACTACTTATTTTCACAAAAAAATACAGCTCTATGCCATTCTTCACCACTTTTACAAAGACGCTAATAGCAAGCAATTTACACAACTTAAGTACCCAAAATAGTCTTATTAGGGCTATTAGTACATATCTATATTGTTTCCCTATGTTAGTGCATCTTTTTCTGGGGTACAGACTGAATTCCCCAATTCTTTCAGTACTTTTCGCCTGTTCCGCATTCGCCGCTTTCCGTTTTTGCCTGTTTTGGAATTGAATTAGGCAAAAAGCGGGGACGAGCACGGAATGATTTCCCCTCTGAAACAGGCGAATGAGGCGGAAAGTCGGACAGGCGAAACGTTGCCAACTTTTCGCCTGTAATAGAATACGGCCCTAAGTGTACTGTACAAGGTGTATGAGAACACATCTGTATATTTCCTCCCTCTCTAGTGCCTATGTTTACTCGCCTGCTTTGGATGACAATTTAAAATTGCATTTTCTCTATTCTAAAATGATGCTTCTTTCACGTCATAGCTTGAATCAGGGGTCCCTCTTCCAAGCCCCATGGATCTGAAGTATAAAATCCTAGTGAAGAATAAAAAGAAATCTCACAAGTTGTCTGATGGGAATGCAAAGAAGAAGCTGGCAGAACAGGCGTCCAATGCGTGCAGTGACTCCTCCAGTGTGTTTGAACCATCGTCACCTGGAGCAGGTGGGATAGCAGAGAGTGCGTTGTGTCATGTGTGTCACAGTCTTTCAAACACAACACAGGCTTACAGCTAGTGACAGAGGCCCTGATTCAGAGCCGCACGCTCTGACAGAGCGCTCGCTCTGAATCAGGGCCGTCCTTCCTAATTTTAGAGCGGCCTCCTGGCCGCTCGCATAGCTGTGGGTGACCACCTACAGCTATAGTGAGCGGCCAAAAAGATGGTCGCGATGGTCAAGACCATCGCGACCATCAGGCTTGCGATGAGATCCTTGTGGTAGGGTCTCGTTGCCGCAAGCCCTGGAGTGCTTTCAGCTCTATCAGAGCCGAAGGCACTCCCACTGACATCACTTGTGATGTCAGTGGGGCCGGCCCCAGACGGTAGGCATTCCCATGGGAATGCCTCCGTCTGGGCAGCCACGCCCCCTGCACTCACCATCGACAGAACGCCCCCTTTGGCTGGCGCTATCCGGGTCTCGCGCATGCTCAGCGCTCGCAAGCGGGTCTGAATTAGGCCCAGAGGTTCTAATGAAACATCCCACGTTTGCATGCAAGACTTTGTACAAGAAAATTCTTAACTAGCAGAGATCAAGGGGTCTATTTACTAAGTAGTGTTAGGAGACAGAGTGAAAAGTGATAAGGTGCCAGCCAATCAGCTCCTAACTGTAATTGTTTTTCAAACACAGCCTGTGAGATGGCAGTTAGGAGCTGATTGGCTGGCACCTTATCACTTTTCACTCTGTCTCCTAACACTGCTTAGTAAATAGACCCCCAAGTATTAAAGGATTTCCCCCATTTGTTTGCACTTGTACCACTACAACGTGCTACCATGCGTTGAAATGATCGGATGGGGCATAGCATTTCTCAGCAGCGAGATGTGACGACCTCGAAAGGCCAGGCTGGAGGTTTTAGTTTCTTTCCTGCCTCCTTTATCGTAGTCACACCTGTTAGGTAAGATGCTAGCTCGTATACTTAGGAAATTAGTCCCTCAGACTCCAGGATAAGTCTCCTCATTACTTTAGCGACGGTTTCTCTATCATTTAATGGAACACATGCCCCCTTCCTGACATGACTTTCCCTCCTTTTATTATCATCCAATCACCTTTTCTGAAGGCCCCAGGAAGTAACACAACTGATTCACTGTCATTGGCTGTCAGTCTAGTGCAGGGGTTCCCAACCACGGTTCTCAAGGCACACTAACAGTCCAGGTTTTATGGATATCCATACTTGAGCACAGGTGTCCTAATTAGTACCTCAGTTTTGATTTAACCATCTGTGCTTAAGCATGGATATCACAAAAATCTGGACTGTTAAGGTGCGTATCCACTAGCAGATAGAGGAATGACAGTACGATTACAACATTGTAATTTTACAGTCGTTCCTCATAATGTGCAGTGCTTTCACTGAACAATATGTCGTTCAGTGCAGGCAACCTCCCCCATCCCTGAACATGCTCAATCTGTCGTTATCGGCAGACTGACCGGCATGCTCAGGCGGTGATTGAAGTCGATAACGACCAGCGGGAGCGCACATCGCTGGTCATTTTTGAAATTTTTATGCCCGATTTGTGAACGTTTAATGAGCGATTGAACGTAACGATGTTGTTATCGTTCAATCACTCATTTTAATCGACTAGTGGATACGCAGCTTTAGCATGCCTTGAGGACCGAGGTTGGGAAACACTGGTCTAGGACATCAGTGGCCGTATTTATTAAGCATAGTCAGCATTTACTGAGCAGCCGACTTGGCTGAGGGACAGTCAGGGTACAGTACTGCGACCACTCAGTTGCAGAACTCAAATGCATACAGCAACATTTGCATATGAATCTGTTTCTTCAGACAGATTATTCACAGGAGGTGTAGAAAATGTGACAGATAATTTTTTTAATGAAAGTGTTTCTTTAGCAGAGCTCAAACATTTTCTGCTTTAATAGCTTCTATTTATAACTTTTCAAATACAACATTGATTGCAAGGACACTAAAAGCAAAATACAGATCACACACTCTCGCTCTAAGAGGTAAATTTACTAAGATTCGTATTGGTCCCGATTTGCATTCTCGGGTGAAAATATCACTTTTTTGCAAATCGGGAATTTACTATCATTAAACTCGGGTGATTTGTGGTAGTTTTGGGGTTGAAATCGGGTGGTTTATTGCCGCTAATTCGGCCATTTTTTACAATAGAAATGATATCACTATCGGCTCTATTCGAAAATACTTTTCACTCATTTATGCCTAAATCGGGAATTTACCATTATTCGTTTTGCTCAATTCGGCCGTTTTACACTCAAATCAGGGACTCAATAGCAGTTTTAAATGCACCACCTCCGGAGCTGCGAGTTGCATTCCAACATACACAAATCAGTGTGATTTCTGTATGTTTATGAATGGCTAGTGTGTTGTAAAGGTTAATTTGAAAGAGGTCTCCCCCTAAAACAGAACCAGCCCTGGACTTTTGATAGCCAGTCCTGGTTATCTAAGTACAGGGGAAAAAATGTGTAGGGTCCCCCTGTAATTCCCAGAACCGACACCGGACCCTTTCTAGCGGGGGGCTGATGCCACAGCCAGGGAAGCCCTTTCACCACCACCCCCCCAGCCGCAACATCATTCCTGATCGCTAGCCAACCCAGGCCAGGGATCCCTGGGGAGTTGGGGACCCCCCTCCAATAAATGGGTCCCCCTCTCCAGGGCACCCCTGGCCTAGGCTGATAACCTGGGGCTATCCCCACTACCCCTGGGCAGGGGGTGGCAAGTTGATAGTGTATGTGTGGTGTAAAAAAAGAGAAGTATCAACATTTTCTTTATAGTAGAACTGCAAGTCCCAGCAAGCCTCCCCCGCAGGAGAACCACAAGTACTAGCATGCGGGACATTAAGGGCCCCCTGGTACCTGTAGTTCACCTGTAAAGAAATGTCTAAAAAAAGACACACACACCGTGAAAGTAAAGTTTTATTAGATACACACACACACATTCACCTACATTACCAGTACTGGTCCCCTTGTCCAAAGTAGGCATCCAAGGTCTTCTTAAACAAAAAAATTTAAATCCTGATCCACGCAACAGGTAACAACCAGGATGGTTGTTATTTCCCGATTGAAACGTTCAGACACGGCTTCTGCCTTTGTAGAGCCGTATCTGAGCGTTCATTGGCTGAGAGAGGTCAGCCCCCGCCTTTCTCAACCCATGGACGGCTCCTCCATTGAAGTCAATAGAGAGGCACAGGTTACTAAAGTTCATTCTGCGGTTCCCAGCATTGACTTCAATGGAGGAGCCGTTCATTGGCTAACCTCTCTCAGCCACTGAACACTCAGATACGGCTCTACAAAAGCAGAAGCCGCGTCCAAGCGCTTCATTTGGGAAGTAACAACCATCCTGGATCAGGATCAGTGCGTGGATCAGGATTTAGTTTTTTTTGTTTTAAGAAGACCTTAAATCGGGATTTTGTTTTGTTTGTTTTAAGAAGACTTTGGATGCCTACTTTGGACAAGGGAACCAGTCCTGGTAATGTAGGTGAGTATGTGTGAGTGTGTTTGTATGTAATAAAACTTTACATTCACGGTGTATGTGTCTTGTGTTTTTTTAGACATTTCTTTACAGGTGAACTACAGGTACCAGCGGGCCCTTAATGTCCCGCATCCAAGTACCAGCATGTGGGGGAGGCTTGCTGGGACCTGCAGTTCTACTGTAAAGACAATGTTGATACTTCTCTTTTTTTACACCACAAATACACTATCAACCCGCCACCCTCTGCCCAGGGGTGCCGGGGATAGCCGCGGACTATGAGCCAAGGCCAAGGGTGCCCTGGGGAGGGGGACCCCTTTATTGGGGAGTCCCCAACTCCCCAGGGATCCATGGCCTGGACTGGGTCCAGTGAAAGGGCCTCCCTGGCTGTGGCATCAGCCCCCCGCTGGAAAGGGTCTGGTGCTGGTTCTGGGAATTACAGGGGGATCCTACGCATTTTTTTTTCCTGTAATTCCAGAACCAGGACTGGTTCCCAGAGCCCAGTTCTGGTTGTACTAAGTACAGTGGAACCCTACGCATTTATTTCCCTGAACTTAGACAACCAGGACTGGCTATGGAAAGTCCGGGGCTGGCTCTGTTTAAGGGGGGGACCCCACATAAAAATTTTTCAAACAAATTGCCATTACGATGTAAAAAAAACAAGCAGTCAGCACATATTTCACTGATATGTGCAGGCTGCTTGTTCGGGAGAGAAATTCGGCCGGTTAAATCGGGGCTTCAAAACTGACAAGATCGACCAAATACACCATCAATCAAAACGATCCTGTCAAAACCGAGACCTTGGTAAATTCACGATTTTTTTAAGTGAAAAAAACGGCCGTTTTTGATCGATTCTATCCGAGTTGAAAAACAGGACAAATCGGGACCAAAATGAATCTTAGTAAATTTACCCCTATGAATCCAACATAGAATCGACTGCTTACACATGGTAGAGTCTGCCCATATTTTACTACATTTATATATGTGTATCCCCTTCCTTCCCCCTCATTCCCATTATTTATCACCACTTCTCCCTTTCTCTGTTTCCCCCACAGTCGTTTGCACCCATCCCCCACTCCTAGTTTGCATGTATTATATAGACTAGTACAGTGGAACTGGTTTATGCTGGATCAACTCAGCCCGCCCCTGACCCACAATACTTACCCTGTGACTGGCCCAGCACAGAAGGTTTCTCCTCTCTCCTGGTCAGTATCCATAATGGCAGTGCAGGCGGTTATTGAGGAGGTGTGCGTGTGTGTCACTCCCCCTGCGCATGTCCATATCAGAGCATACTTTGTAGAATTATTATATAAATAATTTTATACAGAAACAGTGAATTATTAGACAGCTTGGGGTAAATTAACTAAAGTTAGTTTTTAGAAGTGGAGATGTTGCCCATAGCAAGCAGCCAATCAGATTCTAGCTATTATTTTAGAAAGTGCTAGTTAAATGTTAAGTAGAATCTGATTGGTTGCTATGGGCAACATCTCAATTTCTAAAAACTCTCACTTTAGTAAATGTACCCCTTGGTCTCAGTGAGTTATCATGAAGTATTAGAGATTCCTCCGAAACCTAAAAAATATCTGTCTAGACGCCCCTACTTGTTCTACAAAGCTGGGGAGGCTAGTCTTCAAAACAGCAACCATTGGTACGGTATTTCAAAGTTAATGAAATGTATTATTTTACTCCAGACTGTGGCTAAAAGACCATACTTCTGTGTGGAGGAATCACAGTGGACAGTAAGGTACTTGCTGACAAATATTGGCTTCCATATCTACCTTATATTTTATTCTCCACTTGGTCCAGAGCGGAGAGGTGTACACTGGGTCCGGCTCAGTTCATACAATAGCCCCCCTCCAGCAGAGCAGCTGGGTTATATGGTTCTGTCTGTGTTCACAAGAAACATATAGCAACTGCACAGAATTATAATATCACAGAAAGACGCATCGTACCAGCCCCTCCGCTGCCCTGGGCATATGTAACCGAAGAATAGGTGTAGTCTGTACAGCAATATAAATTGTGAATGTGGCAGATGATTTGGTATTGAAGCCGTTTTGAACACACTGAATTGGCCAGCTGGCAAAGTTGCCCAATATGTAGTCGTGAACTTTTTTTGTGAAATGTATGATGATCTTGACGGGTAAAACCTAGATATATGATTGTATAGTCTCGCTAAAGATGCCAGGTCGGGTGGTGGAGTGATGTTGAGAGGGATCTAGTGGAAATAGTATTACTTTATCCCGGTAAAACCCAAACTCTGCAAACACCTGAAACAAGGCATCCAGGTGCTCTCCGGCATCTACTAGATGAACCATTGCATAGTCAGCATACAAAATGTTACCTCACTTCTCCTTCCAGCAAGTAATCCCAGGATTATCCCTTCTTGAAACATTCCAGTATAAACCTAATGGGCCATCATTTAATCTCATGCCATAGACACCTTTTTGTGATATCTTTGTTATACAAATGAGTTCCCTCCAACATAAACATTTTTAACTTTTTCCCAATTTAAAAAAAAACATAAGGAGAGATTCAGTGAAGCGTAAGTTTCTGATGGAACCTTGTGCCGCTGCGCCCATAACGATGGAAAACGAGCATAGGTTCCTTGGTTCTGTAGGCCTATGGTGTCTCCCCCAAAGTATCTCCAAGCTCAATGACACTTTTCAGTGACCTCTTTGTGTTGCCTCACTACACTGTACATAATTATTGTAAACTTACTGAGACACAGTATCGTTTTATCTACCTGCTATGCGGAACTCAGTTATTACTAGTGGAAATCATTAACTTGGCGTGTACATTTCCCTACAGTGAAACTACAGAAACCTCAAGAGATTCTTGTTTTTTTTTACTGCACCCAACAAATTATAGTGCAGCTTTTATGGTATAGCAAATGTTGTTTTCTTTTCTTGTTTCTTAATATAGACTTTTCATTTTCAATAAAATAAACCCTAGTATAAATTCTTTTGTTACTGGTAGAAAGGTCAATTCCTACAATATACACACTAAGGCATATAGTGATAGGGTTAACAGTTAATGGCACAGAAAGCTGCCTTGGTAGATATCACAACCTCAAATGTCACCACATTCAGAATTCAAAGAAACAGAAATCGGATGGATAATAACCAGGATGCCTAAATAACATAAATAAGTGATACAATACGTTCCTTCTTTGTGGATACATTATCCTAGATGTAAATCACTTCTTGTTTTAATTTGTTGGTTTTCTCACATGTATGCAAAAAAACAAATATATATACATATACAGTATATATATATATATATGCATAGAAAATGTTTATACCTTTAAGATTATATGAATTATTGTACCCTCGTGTTGTTTAGAACAAAGGGAAGTTATTAGAGGATCAGGCGTACCCTAACTCGCTTCAATAACAAGCAGTATCATGCACATTAAGGGGTATATTTAGTGAGAGTTTTTAGAAGTGATGTTGCCCATAGCAACCAATCAGATTATAGCTATTATCTTCTAGAAGGTGCTAGTTAAATGTTAAGTAGAATCTGATTGGTTGCTATGGGCAGCATCACTTCAAAAAACTCACTTCTAAAAACTCTCACTTTAGTAAATTTACCCCTAAGGCTCCTTTTAAAAGTGAAGATCCAAACCACCAGGACTAATCGTCATGTGTAAGTATCGAAGGTTCTTGGACAGTTTATGCCACATAATCAATAATGCTTCAGGACCTGTTAGAGTATTTTATTATGTTGTATTTCTATTCGAGTAATACTAGTATGTACATAAACGGAACGCAATGTTTATATGGGAAAAATGCTGAAGTAACCCTATATGGCATCAGACTATAAAATCGATAGATTGCACCCTCCAAAGCAATCTTAAATAACAAATAAATACTGTGGTGATAACTCAGAGTGTGCTAGTGTCACCCAATAGATAAATACACAGATAAACAATATACTGTCCTTTAAACCTCCCATCGTCTGTGAATTGACCTGCGTGTGAATCAGTGACAATAAAACCATACTCAAATGAAATAAAGACACAGAGTATTTGGCAGAATTTGTTAACTATTTTATTTAAATAACAAATAATGAAATTAAATATGGTGGCAAAGAAAGAACGGCTAACAACAGCCCAAACCTAACACTATAAACACTCTAACCACAACACATACACTCAAGCCTTCTATCTTGACTACCCACCCGAACAGGTGATGATGCTGCCCCCGGCAGGGTGGTCCAGCAGATATAAACAGTCAACGAAGGTGAGCGAAATAAAGAGTAAAGCAATATTCATAGCGCTAATAGGTAAACTGCCGTTCTTTCCCGCCTAAAATAGCCAACGAAGAACCCTCACCCAAAGCCACAAACCGGCAGATCACAAACTTTGGTGCCAGTTCATTGACCTGAGATTCATACAAGAGAGCAGTGGGCACAAATCTGCATAGGATGGGGTCCTCGTTAGTGAGACCAGTCAAAATGAAATTGCATTAAGTTTGCTAATAACTCCTTTATAAAAGAGCATGATTCACGGCCCCTAAAACCTGCACCAAAGTATCCAGAAAAATACCTGTTAGCGTATCCTGATATCTGCCTAAAACATACTTGTTATGATAAAGCTAAATGTAGCAGCATAGAGATAAATCCAGAGCACATATGTGTCAATTATCATCATCAACACGTTAGCTTGCACCAGGCTTACAGAATGTATAAAAATACGCTTCCTACAGTGTGTAACGTAAAGACCCATTTGAATAAAAATTGGACATATCACGAAGGGTTAAAGCAGTTTCAAAACTGCAAATTATTCAAAAAGTTCTGAATTAAAAAAGGGGATAATCGCTACAGATTTGTGACATGATCATAAACACAGACTTCACGTGACCATGAAGAGGCTCCTCCTACTGTCACTATAAGGAGCGCTGCTGAGCTGGGGAAAGTTAGGGGTAGTGCGGTATGAATCCACAGTCATTCAACATGTAAGCTCCTATATTCTTTTATTATGGTGCAAATTATTGATTAAAAGAAAAAAAAAACCATTTACTGGAATACCCTAACTCAGTGGTTCCCAAACTGTGCGCCGTGGCACCCTGGGGTGCCCTGGGACACTTGCAGGGGTGCCTCAGGTTGGTGGTCCAGCACCAAATCAAATTATTTTTGGTCAATGTAATGTAAATATGTGGACAAATGAAGCACAAACCTGTCCAATACCACATAACGGAACCTAAGGATGATAGGTAAAACCACAATTCACTTCATTTTACTACTTTACATTTTTTTCTGAGGTTCTCAATTACTTTTGGCCTAGGGGTGCCTTGAAAACAATTCTGATACTCTAGGGCGCCGCAGTTCAAAAAAGTTTGGGAACCACTGTCCTAACTCCCTGTAATCCATTTTAATGAGCATTAACAAATGATGGCCCTGATTCAGAGCCGCTAGTAAGCGGCCGCTCGTTCGTTCTGACCGATGTTCGCACATCTGCGCATGCGTACGGATTTTAATACGCATGCGCGAACCAGTCAGTGCGGCCGAAAATCGTTTGTTCGCTATATGGCGAATGCCTGCTATTTTGAGTGACAGAAGGAGGTGTATGTGGGTGGTAACAGGGGGAGGTGCTTGAAAACGGGGGTGTGGAATTCGAACGCAGGCGTTTTATGGGTGTGCATAATTAATACATCAGCGTCATTGACCACATCACTTGGTTTTTTTTTTACTCAGAACTGCTCGCAAAATAGCGGTTGAAAAAACCAGCCACAAGAATAGCAAGCAGTTCATACTCTGTTCGATGTACTCGATTAATCTAATAAATAGCGGACATGACGTATGGTGCGAGTGGCAAGGGGGCGTATTTTTCAAAAATACAACCGCAAGTTTTGCTCGCTCGTTCAGACTTAGAGGCGTGAACAGACCGCAATTAGCAAACGGTTCATTTGAATAGCCACCCCTTGTTTTGGAACGAACGACCGCAAATAGCGAGCGGCTCTGAATGAGGGCCTATGTCATCTCATGCATATAATAAATGCTTAGTGATGTCATAGCTTTTTACTTCAATAGGATCCGTTCGCTAAGCCTTGGAGAGAGATAAAGTGGAAAAAGATAAGCACCAGCCAACCAGTTCCTAACTGTCACTTTACAGGCTGCATTTGAAAAATGACAGTTAGGAGCTGATTGGTTGGTACTTTATCTCCATCCATTTCATCTCTCTCCAAGGCTTAGTACATAGACCCCCTAGTCACTAACAGCATTGTCTATAGTAGATTTGGTAGAGTTCATATTACTCATTTTATAGATATATAAAAATGACAGCAGTAGTAAATGAGAATAACTCTAGCTGCCATCGCTATGGCTGCGTACGTGCGCATTAGTGTCACCATATGTAATGGTGACAATTTATTATTCCTGCCTGTAGACGGATGCACTTTATAAATAAATGATAATACTTATTTCCTCCTAGATTTCCAATTCAAATTGCCTAATGGGCTTTTTTTTACCCTTTAAAAGCATGGAAATATGACCAGATTAAAGACAGCAGTGTCAGTGCTATACTGCACATGCACACGCATGAAAAAGCTATTAAGTGAGTCAACGGCTGGCACCACTCTGGGTGTCACATATTGGTACAGGCGACTGGTGAACCAGAAAATTGACTAGCTCTCCAAGAGTGCTTCTAAGTGTACCAAACGCACGTATCAGACAGTGCATTATACTTTTATGATGAAAACCATTTAAATGCAAGTGTTCTATACCTTCCTAATAAACACATCATGCAACATGAACTAAAGGAAGACTTATTGGGATACTGTATAGCTTATAGTTTCAGATCACAAATAGGACATGCCCAGAGATTCATTTCTTATATATGCGCACAGAAAGGGATCTTGGAAGGTTGTTTTTTTTTTTCCATGGGAACGAAGAGAGCGAACATTCCCTGTAACCTGCAGTGCAGAGTTAATCTTTACAAAGCCCGTGGAAACTATTAGCGGCCTCTCTGCAGCTTAGACCCATCACCAGTGTACTTGTATACATTCAAAATGGGTTACTAATTATGTCACCCTGCCCCTGCACCGGTTTACGGAGGAAAATTATAATATTGCAATAAGTGAATATCGTTCAGTGGGCCCGATTCATCGCGGATCACAATTGCAACAGCACGCGCAGATCGGCCGATGGTGCATACTACGCATGCGTATGCACCGCTGTGCGCTTGTCCACGCCAGTATTGCTGTCGCACTGCGATCACGCACGCAGGCACAAAGCCATAGTGGGTGATGGGACATCAGCATTTGGGGGTGGTGACGGAGTGGTCGGAAAAACGCGGGCGTGCCTGTCCGTTTGCACGCCGGTTCCTGGGCGTGCATAAATTAGCCACTGCGACGGCATACGCATCTTGAGTACTCACTGCGTGCGACGAGACTTGCAGGTTCTGAGACAGGTCAGACCTGCTGTAATTCTGTATGAGGGTCCGATGTTACCGATGTCTACGCAGGATTGCGAGGTCTTACGGATGTGAGAAAGCGGCAGTGGCCGTCTCTATGGTGGCTGAGCAGTTGCAAACATTAGCATATTTTCGCAGCAGACCTCTGTGCGTAATCGCAACTGCGATCGCAATAGCAATCCGTAATGGATCAGGTCCAGTAATAATTAGAGCAACACTGATTTTTTTCCCTTAGCAGGTATAATATAGTATGTATAAGTTTTATATTGTTGATTGATTTGATGGCAATTAATATTATTTTAGTGACACAATATTTAGCTGCCTACTTGTCAAACATTAACTCTGTAGAAAAACAGGCGTTTTTAGCATAGAATTGGTAATTTTTATTGTTGGGGCTTTTATTAAACACTGGAGAAATGAATGATTTCTCTAACGTATATGTAGTTATCAGCAGATATCGCCAGCGGCACTTATCTCTATGGTAACAACGATATGACCCAATGTATTAGGTTCCTAAAAGGAAACTTTTGACCACCGATAGATAATGCTCTCTTAAGGCACACATCCACTAGAAGACAGGCAAACGACTGCAGGATTACGACATTGTAATCGTGCAGTTGTTTGCTAGTGTACAAACATTGAACGCTGTGCCTACACTGAACGAGCAGGGGGTTCGGGATGCCAGCTGACAGTATTCTGGCAGCGGTATCTCCAGCTGATAGGGATTCCGGGCATTGGCATCCCCAGCTGATCGGGATAGGGATGCCGGGCAGTCGGCATCCCGGACATCGGTCAATTAACCGCATCCCAACAAATCAATGGCAGCATGTTATAAATAACATTTTGCTTTATACAAAAATAATTTAAATCTGCATGATTACACTGCTCCAAGACGCCTGCAGCCTGGGTGCCCTGATAGATGTGAGAGGACGTCACACCTGTTAAGTAATTCTAATGGTAATTAAAAGGGCAATCATTTTCTCTGATCAAATAAATGCTGTTAACAGACATTACAAGAATGTCAGTCAGTTCTCTTGTTCATGCCAAGCTGTAGTTAAAGATGTTAGAAACTGTTTGTACTTGAAAACAGAGACAACTCCCTAGTACGGCACACACAGCAGCTGGCAATAAATTCAAGTTAAACAAATAATTTTTACATGTACTCTGTCCGTGACTGTCAGCTGCAATATACCAGTCTGCTCTGCCACGAGGTGTCAGGAAATGATTAGATAGTGTACACTAGGTGACTGCACCTGGCCAGAGCAGCAGGTAACCGAAGTCTGTTGCAAAAATTCATCCTGGGGAGGCTTCCATTTGTCCTGTTTTTGTTTTTTTTGCACAGTCCTTTTTTTCTCCCTACCAAAAACATCTACTAAAAATATTTAATTCTCCTGCTAACCCCAGATTAAGAGGATAAATAGGCAAAGGCTCCTATTTACCCCATATGGACCTAAGAAGAATTATATGGTAGATTTAACTTTTAGGCCAATGTTTTATTTCAAATTCATTGGGCCTAACAATCCTGTATTTAGAGGTAACCCCTGCTATACATAACCTTTGTCAGTGAATATTCCCGGAGTTATGAATTGGAGACCCGGTGATACAAAAATCAGTCTTATCCCTGCAAACGGTGACCTGATGATAATTATGCCCCTATGTCTGAAGAAAACAATAACATCCCAGGTAGGAAGGTCACTATGCATGCACAAAGCCATCATCAGAGGTTACGGTGGTTACTGGTGTATGGGGACCAGACTAGCAGGGGACCTGCATTGACCAGCTGTTCTAGCTCAGTGATGATCCTGGACCTTCAGTCATGGTGTAGCCCCACCCGGAATGATTATTGTCCATGACCCCACCAATACTAGTAGTGCACATGTAGAGCGGAGATCAGCATCGCCGAGCACCTCTCACACCTAGATCCAATAGCCACTGCACCCTCTGTTTTAGTTCACTGAATTTGTTACGCTTGTTACTACTGTCCATTATATGAGGTTGTTGACCTCATCGCTTATGTATTTCTTGCATTTCTTGGCATATTTACTGTACTTGTCGGTCTGAAGAGTCTGGGTAAGCGTCAGTGGGTTTAATCAAATATTCAGGACCCAGGGTCAGGTTCATACCACTTTGTCTTGGAACATGAACAACTGAATGTGTGCAAACTAGTCATTTACACGTGGGCCCAGATTGGTTACAGATCCAGTTGTATAACTGGCTTACAACTCATTGCAGTCACCTCCTTCTTATCTAGCCAACATCTCAAAGTGCCCAGAAAACAACCATTATAGAATGGAGAAGTGGCCCAGTGGTTAAGTGCACTAAACTACCCTAGTGAATGTTCTCATCTCTGCATAACTTTAATGATCCTTATTAATATTCTGGGAACACAAGAAAGTGAGCGTGTAGTGTCTTTTCACATGCTAATGTGCAAATTATTTCATTTTCTTTATTGTTAAGTTGTTAAGAAAAAAAAAAAGGATTCAGCTATTGGTCAGTAATCTTCAATTCACAAAATCAAATTTCATAACACAAAAGTTAATGGAGGTCGCCCTCTTCTGGTTGAAATCAATCATAACACTCTACATTACAACTCTTATTTTAAAAATGATAATTTCCCTACATTTTACAAATTTGTTAAATTCAGCCATACTGGGGACTTATTTCAGAGATTGAAGATTTTTCAAATATATGTTTCTTTGCATATTGTCCTGTTAACAAAATGGTTAATTGAAACATAAAGTATTTGCTATTGCAAGCATAAATCAGTCTTTTCTTCCCATGTCTCTCTGCCATTTCCTTTTCATCTAAATTGTCCCTGTTTTCATGTGTTCTTCTTGTACTGTGTGCTATGGGCCTGATTCAGAGCCGCTCGTAAGCGGCCGCTCGTTCGTTCCGAGTGATGTTTGCACAACTGCGCATGCGTACGGATCGTAATACGCATGCGCGAACCAGTCAGTGCGGCCGAAAATCGTTTGTTCGCTAAATAGCGAATGCCTGCTATTTTGAGTGACAGGAGGAGGCGTATGTGGGTGGTAACAGGGGTAGGTGCTTGAAAAATGGGAGTGGAGATCCGAACGCAGGCGTGCTTAAAGGTCAAAACGGGCGTTTTATGGGTGTGCATAATTAATACAGCAGCGTCATTGACCACGTCACTGGGTTATTTTATAGTCAGAACTGCTCGCAAGATTGCGGTAGGAAAAACCAACCACAAGAATAGCGAGCAGTTCATACGCTGGTCGATGTACTCAATTAATCTAATAAATAGCGGACATGACGTAGGATGCGAGCGGCCACGGGGCGTAGTTATCCAAAAAACGACCGCATGTTTTGTACGCTCGTTCAGACCTAGAGGCGTGAACAGACCGCAAAGAGCGAACGGTTCATTTGAATAGCCACCCCTTTTTTCTGAACGAGCGAGCGCAAATAGCGTCCGGCTCTGAATCAGGCCCTATATACACTGCAGTAAGTAGATTTGAGGGAAAGAAAGTTATAATCAAAATCTAGAAATCAATGGGGTCTTCCAGTCTTATCCTTATTTCAGATTTATTTTTGGGGATGCGATCTATGATGTATTTAAAGTAAGCCCCAGAGTGTTTCGCGCTGTGCATAGTGTTTCATCATAGTGTATCAGAAATTCTTCCAGTGTTCGTAAACGTGAATAATGTTTAAAAGGTTGTAATTTTTGTGAGACAACAATTGTAACCAATTAAAATATGGGAAACAAGCCAAATTTTATATTTTATTTCAATGCATCTTAATCAAAAAGAGGAGAGTTAGAATGTCTAACAGCATCCGACCATCATGATTGCAGGGGACTGTCCCTCTTTCCTGTGTTTGCCCCAGGTTTGCCGGAGGCTGGGAGGTATTCCAGTACTGCGTGCGGCAAAGTCAGGTTCCTCCGCAAAGTGCAGAATAAAAATAAAATTTTTCAAGTAAAATCTCAATGGGGGCGTGGCAGTCCTCTGACAACACAGCCACGCCCCTAGTGTGATATTATCACACCCCTTATCCCGATTCAGGGCCGAATTCAATTAGCCATGAAAAGTGGCGTCTGGCGAAAAGCGGACTGAATTCGCCTCATTCGCCTGTTTTGACGCAATGTTGTCTCCATGCGCTTCCCCGCTTTTCACCCTATTCATTTGTAAGTCAGGCGAAATCGCGGATAGTCGAATGTTTTACAAGGCGAAACTAGCGAAAAGGAAATTTTTTGTGGGAAATCAGTCTGTACCCCATAAAAAGCTTCAGTGACCCTGGGAATCAATATAGAATAATAGTAGTAGCCCTAATAAAAGTTTAGTGAACCTTTTTGGAGGCAAAGGGCTGTGACTTATGCATATTTGCATATGTGTGGAAACATGATAGAAAGCAATGTTTTTGTCTGAAAAATAAGTACCGTAGTTAAATTTGGGGTACATGTAAAGGGGTACTAGTATATTTTGATGTCTCTAAAGTGAGAATTAAAAAATTCTCAAAAATACACCAGCTGCAGCTTCCTGCAATCTAAAAAAGACCTGTCTCAACCTTATAGCCCCCCAAAGTACCTGGCCCCCTACTTTTTTCCCTCATTTTCCAACAATTTTTTATTTTTTGTCCCAAAAATGATGTCTTTTTTGGGGGTGAATTATGATATTTTTTTGGCTTAATTAGTCATTTGGAGGGGTGTCCAAAGGCTTCTGAACCAAGGGCCTGATTCAGACCCGCACGCGAGCGCTGAGAGCTCGCAAGTGGGTCTATGGTGCCCTAGTGCGCATGCGCACGATGGAGGCTGCTCCATCGTGCGTATGCACGAGACCCGGCTAGCGAGGGGGTAGCCGTCGCTCCGGGTCTCGCACCAAAGGGGGCATGCTGGCAATGTTGATTGCCAGCACGCCCCCTTTGGTGGGCGTGCCGGGGGCGTGGCTGCCAGACGGAGGCGTTCTCATGGGAACGCCTACCATCTGGGTCCGGCCCCACTGACATCACTAGTGATGTCAGTGGGAGTGATTTTGGCTCTGATAGAGCCAAAATCACTCCAGGGCTTGTGGTCACCGAGACCCTACCGCAGGGTCTCGTCACAAGCCCGATGGTCGCGATGGTCTTGACCATCGCGACCATCTTTTTGGCCGCTCGCATATGCTGTGGGTGGTCACCCACAGCTATTGCGAGCAGCCAGGAGGCCACTCCAAGTTTAGGTAGGAGGGCCCTGATTCAGAGCGAGCGCTCTGGTCAGAGCGTCCGGCTCTGAATCAGGCCCCAAGTCCCCACATTTGTACCCCAAAATATGGATTTTGCACTTATTTTCTCCTGCCTTTTGCTGGAGAAACTTTTTTGCCTGTTTTTCCCTATGGAGTTTTTGCCTAGGCGAAAACTCTGAGGCAAAAACTCCGGGGAATTGTATATGGAGATACTTTGAAAACAGGCGAAAAGTGCAAATCGGCGAAAACTTTTCGCCCATCGCGGCTTTTCGTCTCTAATTGAATTTAGCCCTTAGACTTGGGCAATATTGGGAAATATGAGTTAAGGGCTCCATACACCTGAGCCGCGATTCCCTGTTCTTTTGATGCCAACCCGATCTGGTGACCAAAACCGTCGAACGCGAACATTTATGATCAGTAGATCAGGGAAATTCAACACATTAAAAATCCCAGACCCTCAGATTCTGACCATTTTCAGGTCGGGATTTTTCAACATGTTGAATATTCCTGATCCCCCGCCATGACGTCTGCAGAACAGGGAGTTGCCACAATCCGTTGCAGATGTATGGGCCCCTTGGGGTGAGTCTGGAATTTTTAATATGTTGAATTTAACAAATTTTAACTAATCTTATTCTTAACTACAAACTTAACTACAGCCTATTTACTTAACTAGTATTTTCTTTGGGGTAAAAGAGAGCAAGTGGATGTGGGTTTGGGGTTGTGTATACAAGGTGTTGTCCAAATCTTGGGGTCCACTCAGTTGCCTAATAAGTTGTCTGATCAGACGTTCCACACATTTCCATATGCACCATCTTGTATAGAACTGTTGCACTCCTTTCTCTGTGTCCGAGGGTAAGGGGCAAAGATGTGACTACGATTGTTTTCAGACTTCTGAACAATACGGATGATTGGTAAAATGTAAGTGTTAAACCATATCAAACAAATTCAAGCAAAAATAAATGTGCGAAACTGAGTGTACTGTATATATAAAAGATAAATGTACAGGTTTATTTATTCAGTAGCAGGTGCCGACTCTTTTCATGTGTTTAATAGCAACATGTATAAGGAAATAGTGATAATAAAAGTGAATCTAAAAAAATCAGTGACAATAAATTATAAAAGCCGGGCCAGGCAGTGTTTTTGCTTTAATTTGATTAAATTGTTTTCTTGATGAAAACACAGTTTGCTTTATTTCAGAAACCCCCTTATCCCATATTGCTTTCTAAGCTCTTATTACACTTTACACAAGACGGGTTGTAACAATGGTATTTACATCTTTCCAGAGTTACACACCAGGCTGAAAACTAACCTTACAAGCAGATAAACGCCCTAACCATTATTTAGAAATTAAACTCCTATTGCTCACAAGGAGGCAGATGTACTAAGCTCTGGAGAGTGATAAACTACCAACCAATCAGCTCCTAACTGTAATTTTTCAAACACAGCCTGTAACATGTCATTTAGGAGCTGATGCAGGAGCAGTTTGCATTATAACCCCAGGAATTGGAGGTTTGACCATCTAATGCTGGGCATACACTATACACTTATCGGGCCGATCCGCCCGATAGTGGCAGATAGCCCCGATAATTGTAGTGCAGGGCCGGACTGGCCATCTGGCAATTCTGGCAGATGCCAGAAGGGCCGATGTCCAGATGGGCCGGTCCAGTCGAGCAGCAGCTGTTTAGTTCTGAAAAAAACTGCTTAGGAGAACACGGAGCTGAAAACCGTCTTAAGCCCCGCCCCTTTTGTGATGTCACCGGAACTGTCAGTCCACAGGTCTACTCTTTACCCAGCAGTCTGCACCTCCCGACGGCTGTAGAACTAGAATGGATCCTTCTGCTTGTGATTCCTCCACCCCCACGCAGCCCTGCACAGCAGACCCCAACAGCAGCTAATGGGAGCACAGCAGTGAGGTAATTGCAGTAACTTTCATTTCGGAGCATAGAGAGAGATAACAAGACTGAGGTAACAGCACACACACTGGACGAGTGACAGGTGTTAACCCCTGCAATGCCTTTCAGCCACACTAGCTAACTGCCTTTATCCTAAGGCTGAGACTGTGCCCTTTTTCATCCTCAAGTCCCTGTTTTGTCACTTCATATACATAAGTACAGTATATACCTCCAAAAACCAAACCACATAACAATATTTGGTTTTTGGAGGTATATACTTATGTATATGCAGTGACAAAATGTGTGAACTAGGTACAAACACAACATCAGTGAATGAATATATCTGATTGGCTCTGCATTGAATCAAACAGAGACTTGACACCTTCTTTCACATTACTTGCATGATACAGTATGTGCCTAGCAGGATGGGTATGGGATGCCGGCGGGTCAATATCCCGACACCGGCATCTCAAGAGGGTTAGGATACCGACACCTGTCTGACGGTATTCTAACCATCTCCCTCTCCCTTACCTTAACCCTCACTCCCTTGTGCCCAAACCTAACCCCCCCCCCAACCTTCCCCCCCTTAGTGCCTAATCCTAACCCTCCCCCTAGTGCCTAACCCCGCTACCTATCTTTGGGATGCCGGCACTGGCATTCTGACAATTGTAGGGATTGCGGCGTCGGCATTCTGACCTCCAGCATCCCTCCTGTCTGAACTGAACGTATCACGTGCCTAGCGTACTTGTTGTTCTAACAATATAAATTACCTAGTAGCATTATATGGATTTTCAGGTGTAATATAAAAATGGGATTCTACTATAAATTGTACATACAGTATACCTGCTGTTGTGGTGTTTTTATTGTAATCTTGTCTTCAATTTTTGTTTAATTCCCCTTGTCACATCCACCACATATTTTGGCCGGGTTATGTACAGGATGCCGGCATTCGGGTTCCCGGCGATCAGATTCCTGACGACCGGCATCCCGACAGGGTTAGCATGCTGACACTTTTTGGTCGGTATGCTAACCCTACCCCTCCCTCTTTAGTGCCTGAACTTAACCTCCCCACACCCTAAACTTAACCCTCCCCTTTAGTGCCTAACCCTCTACCTAGTGCTAACCCTCCCCCCAACCCGGCTACTTACCTTCAATATCCCAACATTCGGGATACCGGCGCCGGGATTCTGATTGGCTTCGGCAATGCGTTGCTGGTAATGTAATTTCCGAACATATCCCATTTTTGCTTTTACACTTTGTCTAGTGTTTTTGTATTTGAATTGGCTATGTATATACTGGACTCCTGATCCACAGGCTTAATTTACATTCAGTCCAGATATTTCATTATGCCTAGATTTGTTATATATATTTTCGTTGAGGTTAGTCCAAACATAAAATTAATTATTTTTAGCATTACTACATTTAGGCCCCACTTTTATTAATGATTGCAATGCGATGTGGTTGACAGTATCGCCTATAATTGCATTGCAAGATACGATCATAGAGCCTGGATGTATCATTCAGCACATGCAGGGACTGGATTGACTTGGTTGAAATTCCGACGCCTATGTTAATCCCGATGCCGACAGGACACCGGACCGATTGTCCAACGCAGGGGGTAAGTATATATGTAGCCGGGGGTGGGGGGTTAGGTTTAGGGCACCCTGGGGGGACTTAGTATTTGGCACCCCCCTGTGGAGGGTTGTGGTGCATACACACGGTCAGATTTTTCTTCAGATCTGAGCGATAATGATTTTAAAAATCGTTCAATCGTTCATATCTGAAGGAAAATCTGACATATCTGACATACCTGAACGATGGACCATGAACGTTGCGCGTTCCCGATGGTCAGATAACAATATCTGACATCTGATGTGTTTGCAGTCAGACTTGGACGATTCCATTCATTTTAATGCAGTCAAAAATCGTTCAAATCTTTGGTAAAATCGTTCAATCGTTCATCTGACAGATCTGAGAAATCTGACAAATCTGACCGTGTGTATGCACCATTAGGGTTAGGCAGGGGTAGGGTGTGTTAGGTTTAGGCACTAGGGGGAAGGTTAGGGTCAGGCAACCCCCTGGAGGGTTAGGTTTGGGGTGCAGGGAGGTGGGTGTTAGGTTTAGGCACTTATGAGGGAGGGTTAGGGTTAGGCACTAGGGTCGAGGTTAGGGTTCGGCACCCCTAAATGAGGTTTAGGGTGGGAGAGGGTTAGGAATACTTAACTTACCTCCGTTGTCGGGATCTTGTGCATCGGGCTGCCGGCGTCGGGATTTAAACCGCAGGGCTGACGTCCGGCAGTCAAACATACCCATTCCGTATAACTTGTATGTTCTGATATTATATTTGTAAGAGCATAGACTAAGAAGTGGGCGGAGTCAGGAATAGTAAGGGGAGGAGTCGATGCCAGGAGCCAGATTCTGACGTGAGGTGGGCCTGTGTGATTTAAATGCCAGGGCCTATTTTCAGTCCCAGTCCGGCCCTGGTAGTGTGTGTGTGTGTGCGACCGACCAATGCTAACATATCAATCGGTCAGGCATGCCGGATTGTCCAGGCATTTAATCTGGCAGTCTATGCCCAGCATAAGAAACACTGCCATAAACTGCTTGAAGAATCGGGCAGTGTCCCTGTGAAACCCGTAACAAGGTTATGCCGATTTCGTGTATGATGTATCCGATGGTTACCTATCTGTGATTGATTTACTGACCTGTGATGATTACCCAATAAACAACTGATTCTAAAGAAGTTTGCAGCGGCATTTGCATAAAGTCACAGGTGGACAATCGCCAATAAATGCTAGTGCGAACAATTATCGTGCGATTCAAAATCAGGCCCAGGCGCTCATTTCCCTTGCCGTGGATGCTGTAAACACGTGTGGTCCGTTATTATTATTATTATTATCCTTTATTTATATGGCGCCAGAAGGGTTCCGCAGCGCCTTGCACAGTACATAAACAAATGAGCACACAAGAAAACAGATATTAACAGTACAAACAATGGAGGACAAATACATAATTTATACATTGCTGCATAACACTTAAATAAGCAGCATGGTGTCAGTAACCAAGGGTTGGGTGCTGTTGTAAATTAAAGTATAATTAAGTGAAGGAGAAGCACATGAGGGAAGAGGGCCCTGCTCGTGGGAGCTGACATTCTAAAGGGGAGGGGGCAGACAAACATGGATGACACAGATGGGTTGGATACAAGGGTCACAGTAATATAACATCTATGGAGAGGTTAGTCTAACTCTAAACTTAAGAGGAAAAGACAATGAGTTCATGCCACTTGTACTACAGTATATAGAATTCTGTATACCTTGTATGCAAGGCGCCCTACCACACACCAGGTCTCCTTTAGCTACGGTATGAGAACTGTGCTTTACATATCATGTACCTGATAGCATTTTGTCTGACTCTTAGTTTTCCTTTGCTTTGCAATGTCTCCCAGGTGAGGCTGATATTGAGAGTGAAGAAGACGATGATGATGATGACGATGACTGTAAGAAATCTTTCATGGATGAAGTAAGTCTCCTTATATACTTTCTACGTGATATTCTCACTTGCACATCCTTGTATTAGGGAGTTGGCTTCATTGCATAAGACTGAAGGATGTACTAGTGGAGCAGTATCTTCTATACACGGATTGTAGCTAGTTTATGTTCAGTCTAGTTTATGACATCCCTGTACACATTGCCCAATGTCATTTACATGACACCAGAAAATGTCACATGTTAAGAAATAAGGGAGATCTCTTAAATTACAGGTTCGGTATGGGAGGTCAGCAGTGACTATGGGAGGTCAGCAATGACTATGGGAGGTCAGCAATGACTATGGGAGGTCAGCAGAGACTATGGGAGGTCAACAGTGACTATGGGAGGTCAGCAGTGACTATGGGAGGTCAGCAGTGACTATGGGAGGTCAGCAATGACTATGGGAGGTCAGCAGTGACTATGGGAGGTCAGCAGTGACTATGGGAGGTCAGCAGTGACTATGGGAGGTCAGCAGAGACTATGGGAGGTCAGCAGTGACTATGGGAGGTCAGCAGTGACTATGGGAGGTCAGCAATGACTATGGGAGGTCAGCAGTGACTATGGGAGGTCAGCAGTGACTATGGGAGGTCAGCAATGACTGGGAGGTCAGCAGTGACTATGGGAGGTCAGCAGTGACTATGGGAGGTCAGCAGTGACTATGGGAGGTCAGCAGTGACTATGGTAGGTGAGCAGTGACTATGGGAGGTCAGCATATTTTTGAGCGTAGCTGCTGTGTGAGCTGCATCCATCTCTGCATCAGTCCCTATGGCGACATCATTAAGCCGATGCCAGGATCCCGACACAACATGTTTGAGGTTATAACACCCCCACGGGTGACATTTTCCTAGTAGCATTTCAGCCATGTTGGCATACTAGCACCAACCTGAGGTCAACATAGTGACTACACACATGATATAGCTGACAGGCAAAATGGCAATATACCAATTGTATAACACTTAAAGTCACCAAATGTGGAAGTAAATTGTCCTTTATAAATGGTGGTAAAAGTGAAGTTTTTTACAAAAAAACTTCCGCCAGTTTTAACTGTACAGATCACTATGACTATTGCAATAAAACTAAAGGAGTTTACACACTCAGGGTCTGATTCAGAGATGCGATCGCAGCTGCTATTTCGCACAGAACGCAGCTGTGAAAAAATGCTAATGCCTGCCAAAGCACAGCCGGTATGAAGACGCTCAATGCTGCCTTCTCACCTGCAGACAACGTCGCTTACCTGCGGAAATGTTGGTAACATCAACGCACATCGAGCGGGCATCTTACCTTTGCTGCAGGTCTGACCAGCCACAGACTCGGCAGATCTCCTGACACGCAGAGGTCTCTCTTGCTGCGTAGGAAATCGCAAGGGCTAATTTATGCACTGCGTTGTATTTTATGCACTGCGTTTTATTTTATGCACTGTGTTTTATTTTATGCACTGTGTTTTATATTATGCACTGTGTTTTATTTTATACACTGCGTTGTATTTTATGCACTGCGTTGTATTTTATGCACTGTGTTTTATTTTATACACTGCGTTGTATTTTATGCACTGCGTTGTATTTTATGCACTGCGTTTTATTTTATGCACTGCGTTTTATTTTATGCACTGCGTTTTATTAACCAGCCCCTGTTACTTCCCAAAACCTGACTGCCTGTCACTCACTTTGCAAATAGTTTCTCTATGCGTGTGTACTTGCAAAACAATTGCAACGAGCGCGCAGTGCATCTTATACGCATGCGCAATGGCAAACAATCGATTGATATGCAAAAAAATAGCATTGCGTCAGTCTCTGAATCGGCCCTCATTAACTAATAGGAAAATAATGTTTTCTAATACTAATGTATAACCATACTTGCCAACTCTACCTGATTGTCAGGGAGACTCCCTAAAATAGCAGCAATCTCCCTGACTCCCAGAAGAGTCTGCCAATCTCCCCGATTGCATCTTACCCCCATTATGTAGCTGTTATATATATATATATATATATATATATATATAAAATAGAGCTATATACATTCAAATTAGATCATTAGTATGATTTCCCTGCATTGGGTATAAGGCACAATGGGCCTGATTCAGACCCACTCGCGAGCGGCTGTCCGCTCGCAAGTGGGTCGATGTTCTGGACTGAGCATGCGCACGACGGAGGGAGCTCCGTCGTGCGCATGCGCCAGACGCGACGAGCGAAGGACTTTCCTTCGCTCGTTGTGTCTGATCAAAGGGGGCGTGCTGTCGATGTTGATTGACAGCACGCCCCCTTTGGTTGGCGTGCCGGGGGCGTGCCTCCCTGATGGGGGCGTTCCCACGGGAACGCCTCCCGTCAGAAGCCGGCCCACTGACATCACTAGTGATGTCAGTGGGAGTGATTTTGGCTCTGATAGAGCCAAAATCACTCCGGAGCTTGCGGTTGAAAACCTCAACCGCAGGCTCCGGCTCGCAGTTTCGATGGTCGCGATGGTCAAGACCATCGCGGCCATCAAACTGCGCGCTCGTATAGCCTGTGGGTGGTGACCCACAGCTATACGAGCGTCCAGGAGGACGCTCCATTTTCATGGGGGCCGGCCCTCATTCAGAGCGTGCGCTCTGCTCAGAGCGTACGGCTCTGAATGAGGGCCAATGATCCCTATGGCTACATGCATCTTCTGAAAAGTATCAGTGTATTTTCATCAACAAGTAGTTCTTACTAACTGCTTTGGGGCTCATTTACATCTGGATGTAAGTCAGGTGTATGATGCGCCTCTCAGATGTAGCAGTACACGCCCACTTTACCGCCGCGCTCATAGGTGTTGCTTTCACAATCTCCATGAAAAACCTTTAAAAATAGGTAAGTATGTGTATAATGTCATGATTTGTTGTCGGAGACAATTCAATGTGCATGCAAAACATTTCTGTCATATAAATAATATAAGGAATAATGCACAGTAAGACAGCATAGGGTAGGCATACTTTGCCTCTACAGCTGCTGGAGAACTACTTGTCCCAGTATGCCTTGCCACAGTTTTAACATGCCTTAAAGGCAAAACTAAGCCAGGGCATGCTGGGGAGTATAGTTCCCGGCCACCAGGAAAAGTAGGCAAGCCAGCCAGCCAGCCGCCGACCCTCCAGATCTCCCCGCAATTTGCAGACAAACCCCCACAGATGTCGCGATTCACGCTGAATCGTGTCATCATGACCCTGCTTCACAATGCCGGTAATTTCGGCATTGTGTAGCGGGGTTGGGGCCAAAATGACGTGATCGCATGGCCACGCCCCTATTGCCGGGTAACATCCCCGGCCGCGCCCCCTGTGCCGCACCACGTTTTCCCCCCGCTTGGCCGACCGGAGGGGGCTGCCAGAATGTCGGTAAGCATGCAGTAACTGTAGTGCCACAGGTTGCCTGACCCTGCTGTAGATTATAGAAATATTTGAAGTCAGCAACCTTGAGTCTTCATATAGCCATGATGTCTATTATCATTATAACAAGAGCCATATAAGAGTGGTTACTGTATGCTACTCTTCCAAGAGCTTTTTGCAGTAATTGAATTGTGAAATTTGTCCAATTCGTCACCTTATACTTTCTTATAACATTTCATATTGGACATATTGCACACACCAATGGAATTTTCCTTATTAAACCCAATGCAGCGTTGCTAGTTTACACCACAGTGCGCAGCGCTGATCTATATCTCATCGAGCTGGTTTCTAGCCATCTTAAAAGGACTGAAGTGCATTAGGAATTATTATCAATAAACTGAAGTGCTGTTTCTCCTGGAACAGAGTCATGTGTCACCGCTTTCGGCTTTTGCCAAGAGAAGCAAAGGACGTGCCAAAGAGCTGACACTTAATGGTGCGTCTTCCAGGAATACTCTAAGAGCTTCCTGACTTTTTCAGCTGGACAATGAGCTATTTTGGAAGTGTCTCATTTTTTTTTTCCATGGAGCAAAAGTTAAATAAACTTCTTCATACAATAGTAAGCATAGAAAGTCTTTAGAAGTCTATATTTTGCTATATAAAAATGCAAATAAACACAAGTTTGGTGTCTAGTATCCAGAATTCTTGGAATTTGATTTTATGCTTTGGGTGGGGGTAAATAATTTAAAACACAATGGCTAAAATATACTAACTTAAACTTAGCCCATCCTCTCATACTGGGTCTGATTCAGCAAGGATCGCAGGTGCTAATACGCACGCAATCGGCCGATTGTTGCGTTCTGCAAATGCATCGCAGTTCGCAAGCCGGCCACTGTGATTGGGACTCGCTGAGATGCAAACGCTCGCTGCTGCCGATGGTATGCAGTGTGTATGCATTGTGCGCGTGCGCATACCTTAGCGAAAGTTCACAATGCGTTCGCTTGCTGCACATAGACAGCCCAGCAGAGTGAGTGACAGGAGAAGCCGTTTGTAGGTGGTAACAGGGACTGGCCATTAAAAATGGGGGAGTGGGGGTGCAAACGCAGGCGTGCCTGAGCATCTCAACGGCATTTTAGACATGTGCATAATTATAAGGCAGCATCATAGTACACGTCACCTGGCTTGTTTTTACACTGAAGTGCTCGCAGTGCTTGCGGCAGGGTATGGTCAACCTCAAGCGCTGCGATAGCATTCGATGTTACCCGATGGTTGCATACACATCCTGGACATGACTTGCAAAAGTGGGCATCTTACAGGCTGGTGAGTGTCTGCATACACTATGTGATCACTCTCTAAGAAATACTGGGTGTTCTAATGCATTTTCTGTGCGACAGCGCTGCCTACGCAATTTGCATACACATCGTGCGAGCGATCGCATCTAGCCAGCGGCTCTGAATCAGCTTCTGTGATCACAGTGACTACGCAGACCTATTGCAGAGTCATTTTAAGAAAGTGCCGTTTGTGGGTGGCGACGGGGGGGGCAGACGTGCCTGTGTGTTTGAAGACTTTGAATGGGCGTATATAAATTATCCCCTGAGATCCCCTACGCAGCCTGAGACCTAGTAGCGTGCAATGAAGTTAGCAATTTCTGAGTAAGGTCAGAGCTTGTGCAAGTGTGCGTGAGGCTGCGATGATACTCGATTGTACCGATGTTTTCGCAGTCTTGCTAAACATTACGGATGCGTGTAAGGTAACGTGGGCGTCCTTGTGTAGTGCTACGAGGGCATAGCGATCGCAGTGGATTAGCATACTATCACAGTTGAACTGCGTGTGTAATCGCTATTGCATTCGCAGCCGCGGTCTGTAATGAATCAGCCCCGCTGCCCCTTAGCAGTGCTCCTCTCAGTGACGGGAGCAGACAGTAATCTGTGTGAATGACATAATTATGGAACAGCAGCCATAGTTATTTTTCTTTCATTTTACTTTTAACTGGTAAGAATTTTTGAAGGAATGTAATTTTATTTCATCATTACAGTATCCAGCGCCAATGTGTCATTTCATCCTTGGTTCTTTTAAGAGTGAATACTTCAGGCAGACACGCAACATACAGGAATTGACACGTTAATATCAATTAATATTTATGGGCTGATTCTGGGCAGCGCTGAGGTTCCCAGTGAGGCCGCATTCGTATTGCGTAGAAATTGGAAACGGAGGGCTAATATGCGAGCATCCGCCCATGTACTGGGTCGCACAGATCTCTCAGCTGGTGTCTGGGCTTTCCATGTCTTTTTGCACCTCCCTTTCTTCGGGATCGATATGAATGACCGCCGGTCCAGTTCAAATCCTGACTGCAGAAGACCGGCAGGCATCTAAATCCCGATTGGTAAGTACACTGGCTAACCCTAATCTTCCTCCCCCCCTAACCCTCCCTTAGGGGTGCCTAACCCTAACCCCCCAGAAAAGCCTAAACCTAACCCCACCTTCCCCGCAGCCTAAACCTAAGTCTCCCGGGGGGTACCTAACCCTAACCTCCCCCCAGGGGTGCCTAACCCTAAACCCCCTTCCGCTAGCCTAACCCTAACCCCCCCGGGAGGGTGTCTAACCTTAAACCCCCTTCCGCTAGCCTGACCCTAACCCTCCTGGGGGGGGTGCCTAACCATAAGTCCCCCCGGGAGCCCTGAAACCTAACCCTCCCCCCCCCCCGTGGCTGTCCGCGCCACGGCCCGGCTTACCTTCGTTCAGTATGCAGGCCGTCGGGATCCTGGCGTATGGATAGTGATAGGCATCAGGCTTTTGATGCCTATCATTAGTCCCCTGTCGGGATTACAGTCGGGAAGCCGGCGACCGGCATTTTGACCATTGGCTTCCTGACTGCATCCCGTTTCTTCATGTGCTCAATACTTTTTCCCTGTGTTATTTCACATTATTACACAGAACTTAATTTATGGACATCTATGGTTTGATTTCTTTGCATGTGTGGATTGTATGGGTTGTTGCTGACATTTGGTGAAAATGTAATTACAATAGCCCCATTACATATATATTTACTGAGAAAAATGTTGATGTGTTCAGTGCTTCTAATTAGGGAGGGTATTAGTACTGCTGTATTGTATTTTCCCTTAATGGCAAGTAAGATATGGTATAGATGACCACTAAGGTTTGAAATCCCAGGGATTGCAGTGTATGTACATCAGGGGCGTATCCAGCACTTCTTGGCCAGGTCGGCACTCGCCAGGGGTGCTGGTCGAGGGGGGGCGCCTCCCGGCGGTGCCAGTCAGTGAGACACAAACATGTGTGAGTGTTGTGTAGGGGATGGGGCATGAGGGGAGCTACATCACCAGTCCCTGCCCACATCCCGTACACAGGAAGTAGAGTCCCCTGCCGCCCCTGTATAGAAAGGAGTCAGCACCCAGCGCTAAATCTCTGCATACAGCTGCTGGCAGCCACCGTACAGCATATTGGTAGCTGGAGTCTCAGCAGAGCCACCTGGGAGGTAAGCCTCGCAGCATGCTGGGACCTGTACTTCTCCTCGCACAGCCCAGCTAGTGGTGTCACATCACAGCAGGTTCCCGGAGGCTTCTATCATCCTGGCCTAGGCTGCTGCACCCACCTTGTTACATTGTTTAGAAAGCATGGTCGCAGCATTGTATAACACTGATTGCCAGTGAATATATATATATGTGTCTTTCATTACTAGTTCAGATTTTTGGCCACATTCACATAGGTTGGGTATGGGATCCTGGCGGTCGGGATGCCGCTGGTCAGAATACCGACAGCGGCATCCCGACACCCTTCGGTAAGTAAGGGAAAACTAATCCTTACCCCTAAAAGGTGTCTAACCCTAACCTCTCCCCTTAGTGCCTAACCCTAACCTCTCCCTCCCTGGTGCCTAACTTTAACCTCCCGTCTTAGGGCCTAACCCTAACCTCCCCCTCCCCAGTGCCTAACCCCCACTCCTTAGTGCCTAACCCCCCGTTTTAGTACCTAATCCTAACCTCCCCCTGCCCGGTGCCTAACCATAACCCTCCCCCTAACCTCCGATACTTACCTTCGGGATACTGGCAATCTGGATTCCAGCGCCGGTATTTCAGCCGTCGGCATCCAGCACGCCGGGATGCTGACTACATCCCCATCCACACATGCCAGACATAGGGGCTGAGCGCAGTAGACTTGTTAATCTATTAGTCCTAAAGGTCACATACATTATGGCAGGTGATATATAAGAAAGTTTCATCTTAAGCCAACTGTAAACAGTATATGATATAGAGAAATAGTCCTTATGTTCCCTATCTAGCATGTACTTGTCCCCATATTAAAACGTTATTATGATTTATAAGAAAGAAGACATATTGGAGAATGCGATTAGACTGGATTGCTGTCAATTTATATCAGAATAGAAAAGCATATATTGTCTTTTCTCTCAGTTTTAGACAGTGAGTTGCAGTCAGAAACACCACAGGCTGATCTTTGCGATACTTCCTGCTATGTATTACTACGTATTACAGGAAAAAATGACCAATAACCTATCAGGCTTTATTTTCACTTTGACAATTTGGGGCCTATTTATCATAAACAGCCCTTTTGTGGTGACATGTGAGACTTTTATGTCATTAAGTGTAAAATGTCTGCCAGACAGAGATGTGACCCCACAGACCAATAGGAAGCTGCGGAGAGATGATTGGTCACAGTTACAAAGGGTGTATATGCAGCCAGGGCCGGACTGGCCATCGGGCACTTCTGGCAAATGCCAGAAGGGCCGATGGCCACAAGGGCCACTTTGACAAAGCACTGGCGTGCCCGGCAGAACTACCTCCCGGGCGGCGCCATGCTCTGAAACCATGGCCGCGTCATTGCGTAATGACGTCATGACGCAGGCGCGTTATGACGCGGCCAACGGTCAAGCTCCGCCGAGGCAGCATCCACCCCCGGGCAGGTGAATTAGCAGACGGGTCCTGTGAGCCATCAATGTGCAGGGCTGCCTACAGTGCCTAGCAGCCGTGCTTCGGTAGCTACTATGTGCGGCCACGTCACGGCCGGATTATAGGCAGGGCGGTCATCCTGGGGCCCCTGGCTGGCTCCCCCGTCCCGGCAGCATCACCCTTTTAACTTTATGAAATAATGCCGTGAGTAGGGGGCGTGGCTTATGCCGTGAAGTGCCCGCCCCCTTTAGGAAAGCTGGTACCTAAGTGCTATTGAGAGAGTGTGCAGTGCACACACACACCCCTTTCCTACCACTCAATCTCTCTCTCTTACTCACTCCACTTCTCTCTCTCTCTGTCCCCTACTCCTGTCCCCCCCGTCCCTCTATCTTCCTTTATCTCACTCTCTGTCTCTCTCCATCTCTCTCACTTTCTCCCCTCTATTACACTATCTCCCTCCCTGTCCCTTTCTCCCTCTCTCTCTCTCTCCCCCCCCCCCTTTCCCTCTCTTAGGGGTCTATTTGATGTTAATTACCAGGGTCCCTGATAATTAACGTTCTAATGCTACGCGAGAGCCGGAGCAATTCATCATTGCTCCGGCGTTGGGACAGCTGATCCAAAAATCAGCTGTGTCCCCAAAGTGTTTCACTGCTCCTTTCAGAGGAGACAAGTGCGCATGTGTGACCTACGGGTCACGCATGCACACAAGAGCATATGGGGACATGGGCCATTCCGCAAGAGGAAGGTAAGCAGGAGATATCTGATATATCTCCTGCATTACCTTCTTGATGAATGGCCCAAACACCTAATTTCTACAATTAAAGGTGAAAATGTTAATTTTCCTCTGCTTTTGTAAAAATTAAGTGACGTTGAAAAGGCCCCTATATATCTCACTCCCTGTCCCTCCCTCTTTCTCCCTCCCTCCACTTCTCTCTCTCTCTATTACTCTCTCCCCTCCCTCCCTCTCTCTATTACTCTCTCCCCTCCCTCCCTCTCTCTCTCTCTCTCTCTCTCTCTCTCCCTTCCCCCTGGCAATTTTATTGATGGGGCCCCCACAAGTCTTAATATAGCCCTGGGCCACATCATTACTTAGTGATGTGGCCTGGTATGTGATGCACGGCGGGGGCCGGGCCCGGGAATAGTCTGGGAGGACTGGCTGGACGGCATTTTGACAGCTCCTGTGAGCTGCCAGCAGGATTGCCCGGTGGCACCATGCTGAGGACATGGTGGAGTAACTGGAGTGTCACGTGCGGCCGCAGTGATGTCATGACTCGGCCGGCCGATGGATGAAAAGCATGGCAAGAGCGGACGAGAAGCTGACTGGATGGACTGGATGCCATCTTAGGACACCTCATGATCTGCTGACATACGCCATCTGCAGATGCCAGGGTATTACTGTGAGTGGCATAATGTGTTTTAAGGGGCATTATTGTGTGTCATAATGTATAAGGGGCATTACTGGGTAGCATAATGTATAGGGTGCGTTCCTACTGCATAGCATAATGTATAAGGGGCACTACTACTGTGTGGCATAACGTGAATGGGCTCTGGGTGGCATAACTGAATGGTCTCTACTGTGTGGTGTAATGTGAATAAGGGACACTACCGTGTGATGTAACGTGAAAAAGGGTCACTGATGTAACGTGATAAAGGGACACTACTGTGTGACGTAACATGAAAAGGACACTACTGTGTGACATAACATGAAAAAGGGACACTACTGTGCAGTGTAGTGTGACGAAGGGACACTACCGTGTGGTGTAAAGGGACACTATTGTGTGACATAACGTGACTATTGGGCACTACTGTGTGACGCAACGTGATTGATGACTCCCTGCTGCTTATTTTGAGCGTTATGATCGCTAATGCAGCATATACTTGTTCTGTATTCTATTGTACTGTAAGTCACTGGTTTCTTGTTCACTTATTTGTTTATGTACTGTACTTTGTAAGGTGCTTCTAAACACTTATGGTGCCATAGAAATAGAGGATAATAATAATGTGACTAAGAGGCACTACTGTGTGGCATAATTTGATTTAGGGTACTTTTATGTGCTTACGCGTCTTCCCAGCGAGACCACACCTGGATTTTTTTGCACGCGCTCTCCCTGCTTCACCTGTGGTTTGCGGCACGAATGCTCTTTTGTCAAAATGTGTAGTTACGGCTCTGCTTTGGTGTGCACAGATGTGTCCTCTGCGTTCAGCACCCCTGCCCTAAATAATTCCTGCAGTGACCACTATCTAATCCTGTACAACTGCTAAGCCAGGGATTGGTCATTTTGGAAATTGCGTTCCCTTTTCTTTGTGTGTGACCTACACCAGTAATGTCTGACTATGGCACATGTTTGAATGCCCTGCAGGATGAGCTCTGTTGTAGGTATTACATTTTTAATAGAGAGAATGATGTGTACTTGTACAGTATGTTGTTCTAATATCAATTATATTTGTAAGAGAATAGACTAAGAAGTGGGAGGGGCCAGTAATAGCATCTGGCTCCTGGCATAGACTCCTCCCCTTACTGACGCGAGGTGGGCCTGTGCGCTCTTTAAATGCCAGGGCCTATTTTTAGTACCAGTCCGGCCCTGTATGCAGCCCAGTAGCACGCATTAGCCTGCAGTTTCTGTGGATATGCTACTGGAAAGGAGTAACTCAGATAAACTTATACTTGCCAACTTTTAATTAACCTTTTCCGGGAGCAGCCCGGTTATCTGGGCTTTGGGGGGTGGGGCCAGGCTACAGCTGTCATTAGGCCCCACCCCCTTTGCTGGAAAGCCAGTGATTCGTGTGTCCGTGAGGAGGGGGCGGAGCTAAATGACGCGAATCGCAACATTTAGCTCTGCCCCCTGCATAGGGACCCATAAATCTGTCCTAAAATCTCCCCATCCTGCCCACTTCACAAGGAAGTGGGCAGGATGCAGGAGACATGCCTACTCTTTCGGTGGGTGCAGGGGGTAATCCAAAAAATTGGGAACCTCCCGCGACTCCCGGGAGAGTAGGCATGTATGGATAAACTTGAACATTTAACTGGTAGTGCCTGTATAAGGGGCGACATGTACTACTTATATAAATGCTGGTGAGCTTTCTTTGAACCTAATTCTTAATCTGTTGGAGTGATCCAGTTATTCAGCAATATCAGTCTTCACAGACAAATTGTCAGGCTACTGATATGTGCAGCTACTGCATGAGTTGTGTGGATTCTTTGCAAAGTACCAAGGAAAAGAGGAACAGAAAAGCATGAAGAGGGAGCATCAGCCAATTGCGAATACCAACTGTGATAAGATGTGAAGAGCGCCTGTGCCGTTGTAGTAGTATCCTCTTGTGTAGACCATTTCTCTGCATATTTTTAACAGCTAGTGCTATCATACCTAACGTGTTCTTTAATCCTGCCACTGCTTTATGGGTCCGATTCAAAGATGGCCACAATGGCGATTTCTATGCAGATTGAGCGTTTGTTTGCTAATGCGCATACACGAACACCATAGTGTGCACACGCAGCGATTGCATTGCGATTATGCACGCACAGAGGGCCTGATTCAGACCCGCTTGCAAGCGGGTCAATGGCCGGGCAGTGCGCATGTACGGCGTGCGCACTGCGAGTGCGCGAGCCCCGCAGCGAGCAAGAAATCACTCGCTGCGGGACTCACTACAAGACAGGGCGGCTGTCAATGTTGATCGACAGCTCACCCCATTGTTTAGGTGGGGAGGGGGGGGGGTAGCTGGCCAAACGGAAGCGTTCAAAAAGGGGACGGCCCTACTGACATCACGAGTGGCTGCCTGCTGTACGTTGATGGTACCGGTGTTTACGCTGTTGCACATCGTTGTATGGATATGAGAAGGCAGCAGTGGGCGTCCCTATGATTGGATGTGCTTTGGAAGGAATTAGCATATTTTAGCAACTGCGATACGTGAGAGGATGCAGTTGCTTTTGCATTACCGTCCATCTCTGAAACAGGCCCTATGGGGTACATTTACTAAGATGGGCGTTCTATTAAGAAGTGATGTTGCCCATAGCAACTAATCAGATTACAGGTATTATCTTCTAGAAGGTGCTAGATAAATGAGAAGTAGAATCTGATTGGTTGCTATGGGCAACATCACTTTTTAAATAGAAATCCCATCTTAGTAAATTTACCCCTAGGTCTCATGAGCAGTCCAGCATTACAGCATAATTATTTGGCTTTATATACATTCTTATAAAACAGTAATACATGATAAAATATGAAAGGAAAATAAAACAAATGAAAATAAATAATTATCATGGAAAGTATAAAAGTAACAATGTTGTTAATATAAACACATACAATACATAAAAATAAAATATAAGTGATGACCCCATACATACAAATAAAATATAAGTGATGACCCCATACATACAATAATATATGTGATGACCCCATACATACAAATAAACTATAAGTGATAACCCCATACATACAAATAAAATATAAGTGATGACCCCATACATACAAATAAAATATAAGTGATGACTCCTATACATGAAAATAAAATATAAGTGATGACCCCATACATACAATTTAAATATAAGTGATGACCCCATACATACAAATAAAGATGATAAAATAATACAAGAGGAATACAAATAGGAGTGAGAAAGCCTGCTCAGAGAAAGGGGAATATATACAATGTCTTCACTTAGGGCCTGATTCAGCAAGGAACGCAGTTTCTAATACGTACGCAATTGGCTGATTGTTGCGTGCTGCGCATGCGTATGCATCACGGTCTGTATGCGCTAACCAGGGACTGCGATTGGGATTGCGATCGCGGTGACTACACAGACCCATCGCTGAGTGATTGACAAGAAGTGCCGTTTGTGGGTGGTGACGGGTGGGGCTTGGTCAGGGAAACACAGGTGTGCCAGTTAGTTTGAACGCCGTTGCAGGGGAGTGCATAAATTAGCCACTGCGATGCCCTACGCAGCCTGTGGTCTCATAGCGTACGATGAAGTTAGCAATTCCTGAGTAAGGTCAGAGATTGTGCATGTGTGTGAGGCTGCGATGGTACTTGATTGTACCGATGGTTTCGAAGTCTTGCTAAACATTACGGATGTGTGTAAGGTAAGGTGGGCGTCCTTATGTTATGCTGCGACGGCATAGCGATCGCAGTGGATTAGCATACTATCGCAGTTGAACTGCGTGCGTAATCACTATTGCAATCACAGTTGCGATCCGTAGTGAATCAGGCCCTTAGTATTCAGGAAAGTGAACTTATGAAATAAACAGAAAGATAATGATAAATATACATGATATAATTGAAGTGACAGTATACTTTTGAAGAGACTTATCTCCCCTACAGTATATCATCCCTAACTAGGTGCACTCACACACATGATATGTTTAAGAATATCCTTGTGTATAGTTTATAGAGTTAAAATAACAGTTGTTCTGTACTAAACCAAACCTTACTCAATATCATATTTAAAAATAGCCATTACCTATTATTATTTATGGAGAAGGAATCTTAGTATGCAGATATCCAGCCATCTTGGTAAGACATGTATAATATGAACATATGTACATACACACCGACATTAGACACTCTTTCCCACTGACATTTTTCCACTGATGAGCTGCATATAAGACTGTGGTAACATCTGACAATTGAAGTAGTATTGGAATCACCTTTAATTAGATTTAAAAGTGGACCTTTCCTACAATGCATGGTATCTGTTCCTATAATTCTGAGCCGTGTCGGACTGGTACATGAAGGGAAATGAAGTGGTCGGGGCCCATGCTTTAGGGGTGTGGTCAGCCACCAGAGGGGGTGTAGCTAGCCACCACAGAGGCTTGGTAATACATTACATGATTTGGTCCCCTTCATAAATATATGTAGTAAATACGGCATGCATGATAATGTATCAGCTTGCTAACAACAATGCAGTGACATCACTAGAGTGGGTGTCACCCAGTGTCCATACTTACCTTCTATCTCCACCAGTCCTGGACTATTTGTGGTGCATGTATCCACAAAAGGGGTGTGGCATTGTGTCCATGAAGACACGCCCATTGATATATGCCATTGTGGGGGTGTGATCTCGTGTCAAGTCCCCGTTTTTGGCACGCTGGGGGCTTGCCCAGCGCTCCACGAATTGCTGGGTAGCCCTCAGCCTTTCCCTGATCTCACCACTGCTGGGTGACACCATCCAAGAGGATGACACCAAAACAACAGAGCAGCGCTGCTATTTTGGTGTCACACGGTGCAGCACACACACCCCTAGTGACGCCACTGCAGCCATGCATTATAGTGAATACACCATAGTCCTGGGAATGCAATATTATGTAACACACACACACACACACACACACACACACACACACACACACACACACACACACACACACACACACACACACACAATTAAGCACATGATGTTGATTCTGTCAAATATGTAGCACATTAATTCACTGTACATGTAATAGGAGACCCCAGAACTGAACGGCCAGTGTCTAAAACTCGGTGAGAACTGCATTAGGTCCTAGTAAAGTTAAAATACTTTTGCTATTGTAAAAAGAAAAATAAACTAAGCTCTTATCACTGGGATGACTTAATTGTAGGTTAGTGAAAGAATGCAGTGCCATTCCAATCACTGGCAGGAAGTGTTTGCATTATGCTGAAGCCCACAGCCAACGAGCCAGAGGAGAGGAGAGGGGTGTGTTACATACTTGCCGACATTCAGCTCCCTCCTTCCGGGAGGGAGCTGAATGCCTGCAAACATTAGGGGGCGTGGTCGGGCAATGGGTCCGCGTTGGGGCTGAGTCGCACGATCGCTTCATCGTGGCCCGCCCCCTCTTCACAATGCCGAAAATAAAGGCATTGTGAAGTAAGGGGCGGAGCCACGATGACGCGATTCAGCACAACTCGCGTCATCGGGCCCCTCCCCGCTGCCGGGGTTTCTAGTAGGTAGTGGGGGGGCCAGGCGGCAGCCGGGAGGCTTGCCTGCCTTTCCGGGGGTCGGGAGCGGCACCCGATATTCGGGAGGCTCCTGACCAAATCGGGAGGGTAGGCAAGCCTGGTGTATTATGATCCTTCACTTTGATTGGCAGGAGGGTGAATCTTGGTGTAGTTTCTATAGAAGCGAAACAAGCACTCTTGTTCATCTGTGGTCTTGCTCCACCAGGTAACTGACGCTCTAATAGAGTAACCTCACATAATTCAACTGTACAGTCTGGAACATACTTGCCTACTTTTAAAAAAGCATTTCAGGGAGATTGTGAAAGCAGCACCTATGAGCGCGTGTTACAGTGGGCGTGTCCTGCTACATCTGAGAGGCGTGTCATACATGTGATGGGCGTGTACTGATAAATCTGAGAGGTGTGTCCTAAACCTGACTTACATCCAAATGTAAACCAGCCCAAAAGCAGTTAGTAAGATCTGTTTGTTGATGAAAACACACTGATACTTTGCAGAAATTCATAGGGATCATTGTGCCTTATAATAACCAATGCAAGGAAATGACACTAATGATCCCATTTGAATGTACATATCTCTGTTTTTTTTTATATAACAGCTTCATAATGGGGGTAAGGATGAAATGAGGGAGATTGCCAGACTCTTCAGGGAGACAGGGAGATTGCTACTATTTCAGGGAGTCTCCCTGACAATGAGGGAGAGTTGGCAAGTATGGTCTGGAACCTAACCCTTAGAGGAGGGGTTGGGCGCACAGGGTTATTTCCTCTGTACCCCTGTGGGCCAGCCCGACCCTGGTTCCAAGAATGTATTATTGGGTGATTGAACCAACAAATTAACCTTTTTATTTGCTTAAATGTGACATATAATGAGCACAGATAATTATCTAAATCATAAAAATAGATAAGAGAGCCCAATAAGTCTCATAACATTATACTTTTTCACTCATATATTGATTAAAATGGTTCAATATTAAATATCTGTATCCGAAAAAATATGTGATCCTCTGGAATTCATTTGGGCAGACTGGGGGGACCATTTATCAACAAATTTTATCATATGCAACAAGTTTTAGAACTTGTTGCGTATGATAAATGGTGCTCCAGACAATCAGCTCCCAACTGTAATTTTTCAAACATTCCTTCATGTTGACATTTCATCAGTGTCGACATGCTGCATGCGGTGTAGTGCTGACTTACCTGGTACGGCTAGTACATTAAATTATGACTATATCCAACATCAATTACACCTCAACATACATGTTACACATCATTAAATGCATTATTCTGCCTTTTAGGGGAACATTTACAATTACATATCTTTGTTGGCCATATTTTACTATTTTAAAACCTCCAAATACAGTATTATCCATTGGTACCTGTGTCCCAGGGCCCTGCATTATGTGTTGCCATTTGTACGTTAAAAAAAATGATTTTTCCAACTTTTCTGGAGGTGAGAATTATAAGCCTTGATTTCTCCTATTGAGACCCATGTCAACTCACCATGGATTCCTAATTGAATAAAAAATTGGTGACAGGACCACCTGATTTGTGAGACTCACATTATAAGAAGCCCCCTGACGAGGAGTGGATAAGAGGTTATCCGGAAAACCTCCACCTTTATTTCTACGAGCCCTCAGAAATGGGACTTCTGGTAATTTGATATTGAATATCATTTAAGGATTCCATATATATACCATATTTCCAATATTTTTGGTATATTATTATTGAAGGTTACATCAAGCGTGTCCTTCACATCAATATTTTTAGCATATTATTGAAGGTTACATCGAGGGTGTCCTTCACAACATATTATCTATTTTTCATTTTTTATTTTTTATTTTTTCTGATTGCTCTTCATTGTGAATAAAATTTGTCTGTACTATATTACACGATGTGTACACATTTTTGATGTTTTTCATGTCCACGGAGAAATGACCTATTGACATCTAGCTACAAGAATCAACACATTTGGGAAGTATTTTCCATATATTTTTTATTATTACACCGTGCGCACATATAGTCGTCACAACCCATTTATTACTAACCATTATTCAGTATCTCAGGGTGGTACTGCGGTGACTTAATTAAGTGTTAAGTGTTCGGCGCCTTATTGATTATTCAAATTTACTTTATTGCATATATCCCATATCAATTACACCTCAACATACATGTTACACATCATTAAATGCATTCTTCTGCCTTTTAGGGGAACATTTACAATTACATATCTTTGTTGGCCATATTTTACTATTTTAAATCCTCCAAATACAGTATTATCCATTGGTACCTGTGTCCCAGGACTCTGCATTATGTGTTGCCATTTGTACGTTAAAAAAAATGATTTTTCCAACTTTTCTGGAGGTGAGAATTATAAGCCTTGATTTCTCCTATTGAGACCCATGTCAGCTCACCATGGATTCCTAATTGAATAAAAAATTGGTGACTGAGAGTTTTACTTGTGATAAAAAGTCACATGACCAAGTTCTGAATCTGCCCAAACGACTAGAGTGACCCCCTGGTGCAGTAATGACCTCAGTCAAACATGGGTGTTAATTGTTTTTTCAGCCCCACACATTATCTTGGAGCAGTTGTGGCCCATAACTCACCGATGTTGGTGGGATTTCTCGCATGAAAATCCTAAAAGGTTCACATAATTTCTAGCACTACTGTGTGTGTCACCTATGCTGCAGTCTACAATATCCTTAATGTAATGCTTAATGATTGCTTTGATTAAGGTTTATTTTTTGCTGTATTGTAAAGCTCCTCTTCAGTAATTATTAATTTATAAAGCCTCAGGAATAAGAATAAGTAGTTACAGTTATATATAGTTATATATATATATATATGGAATGTAGTTATAAGAGGTCTCAATCCCGACAGAGTACTCCCGGCAAGGATTTTAACTTCGGCGTCGAAATACCAACGCCTATGTTAATCCCGACGCCGGACCGATCGTCCTCTCTGTCGGGTAAGTATATATTACAAGCTTCCAGAGAAGCAAACAAGAGACCAACAAACCACAATTTCAGTGGTGGTGTGCTGGTCTCTTGTTTGCTTCTCTGGAAGCTTGTAATCGTTATATGACCGTTTATGTGACTACAGCACCCGATTATTTGCCTCAAAGTGTGTGCGGTTTTATATATATATATATATATATATATATATATATATATATATATATGTATATGGAATTGTACTTTGTTGTTGGTCAATATTTGAAAATAGGGAACTTTCCTTAGGCACCAATTGCACAGAATACAATATTAAAAAGTAATTAAAGTACAATTAAAGAACTCAAAATCTAAAAACAAATAGGTGTTCTCCGTTTATAGAGAGAACATGTGTGCCACCTAGTGGCTCAATGTTCTATTGCAATTTTTTTATATAAGGATCTTGAGAAAAGGGAAAACAGTAAATCTGAGTGATCTACCCTTGTATAACTTAAACCTTACTTAACCTTTAAAGCACTCACTTATGTATATGTGATTAGGAAAGGGCCCTTAACTTATTATGCTAAATATCATGCAGTTAAATATGATACCAGGCCACTTACGACAGATGAATGTTTTAGGTTGTTTTTATTACAAATACAGGTTAATGACATACGGCAGATGTTTCCAAACTCGGTCCTCAAGGTACCCTAATGGTTCATGTTTTAAGGATATCCATGGTTGAGCACAGATGGTTAAATCAAATTGACTGAGGTACTAATTAAGTCACTTGTGCACAAGCATGGTTATCCTTAAAACCTGGAATGTTAGGGTGCCTTGAGCACCAGATGTGGGAGCTTCTGACATCTCAGATTGAGGAGCCCGTTGATGAGAGACTGCACATGTTATTCTTACCATCATCCTGGTATCCCCGGAGGATATTTCTGAACACAGCCGTGCTATTGCACACAGCCGCGCTATCGGAACCCCGGAGTTAAGGTGCACCCAACTTAAAAGCGGGGGACTGAAATACATACAGCGGACGGCAGTACATTAATTCGGTAGGCACTCCACGGCTGTAGAGCTATGGGCAGTCTGCGGCCACAGCTTCTGAGCCGTATATCACGTGTGGATGTACAATTATTATTAGCGGTCTATATCCTATACTGTCGGGGACAATAACACCCAAGTGGTTCATTTGACAGTCAGAAGTGAGTATCAGGTCTGGATTGAACGTTTGCATTCTAATACACAGGTCACAGATCATTAAAAGGTGTAGAACGCAGACCTGTTTATATCAAGAGCACAAGTTTGCAAGTTTTTTTGTACTTACAATATACCTGTTAATACCATAAAGGTTTTATTCAGCAGGATTCACACTGACCACACCAAAAGCACTTGTTTGTATATTTCTTGTGGACTATTTCAGATCTTTTTTTATCAAATTTGGACATTTTAGGTTTATGATTAGTAATTTATCTCCATTATTTTTAATATATGTTTTATTGTGTATACACGTACAACTGGTTGTTTTTGTGGTATCAGCATTGATAGTTTATATGTTTATATATGTGATATATTATATATGAATTTCACCTATCAGACCGGTGGATTATTGATTAGCGCAATTGGAGATATACAGCTTTGTTTTAAATTCACACCTGTTGTGTGGGTGTCGAGTGTTTGCCATCACAAGCACACATGCCTTTTTGCAGCTGACAACGTATATATATATATTAAATATATTTATATAGATAGCGCCTGAGCCTTTCTATTATTTTACTGTCACTGAATGTCTAGGAGACTCCCACATTTTGTTCTGTTGAGCGTAGACCAACCTCCTGGCGGAGTGTTGGACTGGGAAATGAAGGGCCCACCGGGGGGATGCAGTGATAGGTGCCCATACTTAGGAGTGTGGCCAGCCTTCAGAGGGGGTGTGGCCAGCTTCCACAGAGGCTTGGCTAACCATTAAAGAGGGCATGGTCTGGGCCCCTTTAAACATATATTTAGTAAATACTGCTAGTACATGCAAGATAATGTACCAGATTAGTAACAGCAATGCATTGTAGAAAATACAACTTAGTCCTGTGCAGTATAATGTAACATACTGTATGCATAATGTATAATTCAAGTGCACAGTCTGGAACCTGATCCAGGCAGTGGGACCCACCGGGGGTTTCCCCTGTACCCCTGTGGGCCAGTCCGACCCTGTCCTGGCACATTGATGATGTGACTTATTTGGCTTTACGTCATGATTACCTACCCCTCCCCTGCTGCACAACGCCGCGATTCATGGAATTGTACAGCAAGGGTCAGGAGACGCAGTAATGCCCCCTCTGCACCTCCCACCAAAATCACCCCCTCCAGGATCTCCCATAGGACACTATTCAATTGTCAAGCATGAGTTTACTAAAGCTGTAGTGAGTAGTAAGGTGTCACTGCCTCCTCCTTCTCCAGGATCCTGCTCCTTATTGTCATATAATGTTACTTTAGTGAATGTGGAAATGTTTATTCCCGATCTCCTTCTATCATCAGCAGATAACACAAGTTAAGGTTTAAAAGATATGAATATGTTTGAAGAAATAAAGGTGACGTTAAGCTTTAATCCAAAGATGGTGCACAGTTCAGCCTGGATAATGATGACCTATGTGCCTTGTCATTGCAGGGAACAGCTGGGAATGAAGCCAGTGCCACTGAGGAAATGTCTAACCTGGTTAACTACATTCAGCCGGTGAAGTTTGAGTCTTTTGAGTCATCTAAAAGTAAGAACAGAACCAGAGCACAAGCACTTCATGGTGGAACAGCAGAGATGACGGGCTCTGTGATGCACAGTACACGTCACATTATGCAGGAATCAGTATTAGTACTATAAACCCTTGTCATGTGGATCTCTTGCTGAGATTCATCTGACCCCTCCCACTCGTGCCCTATTGTTTGGTGCGAGAAAAAGACTTTGAATTTACCACCAAATCTAGCAGTTTTTGAATTTAATGCTACCATTACTGTAACTACACATAACAAAAATCCATCACTAGTGTAGAAAAAAAAAGTATCAAATATTTTTGCATCGTGGCTCATAAAGGGTTAAATGTCACCTGAATCATTTGGTATTTTAACCAATTAAGAAAGACCTCTTTGGTGCTTGGATCTTTCCTACCCGACGTATTTATTGCTAAGATGTTTATACCTCAGTGTCTAAATATAAAAATGAGTGTGCACACCATCTGCACAACTGTTTATATAATGGGAACATGCCTCTAATTAATCTGTCAGTGCCACTAGGAGTCCTTCACTTGAAATTCAAATATGCCAGGTCATCGGAAGTTAGTCTTCATTGCTTAGTACATACGGGTTATGTACATTCCCTTGATAAAGAACTCAGCGCCTGATTCAGACCCGCTCGCAAGCGCATAGCGCTCGCAAGCGGGTTGATGGTGGCCCAGTGCGCACGCGCGTGCGCGAGCCCCAGAGCAAGCGCAAAAAGCACTCGCTCCGGGGCTAACTACGAAAGGGGCGGCTGTCGATGTTGATCGACAGCTCGTCCCGTTTTGTAGGCGTGGCCGGGGGGTGGTTTGGCAAACGGAGGCATTCCCAAGCGAACGCCTGCCGTTTGTGGGCGGCCCCACTGACATCACCAGTGATGTCAGTGAGAGAGCTTCCGGCTCTATCAGAGCCAGAAGCTCTCTGGGGCTTGCGGCCACGAGACCCTACCACAAGGGTGTCGTCACAAGCCCGATGGTCAAGACCATCGCGACCATCATCCTGGCTGCTCGCAATAGTTGTGGGTGGTCACCCACAGCTATGCGAGCGGCCAGGAGGCCGCAACTAAAAAAAACAGTGCCCGCCCTGACTCTGAATCAGGCCCTCAGTTTCTATCGAAAACTTTTCAAAAAGGAATTTATTTTCTGTTATACTAGAAAAGATCAAATATTATTATTATTATTATTATTATATTTTTAATAATCTGATGCTGGTAACTCTTTCATTGTAATCAGTGGGTGCAGGGTGCGTGATACACACAGGCCAATGAATTAGGGGTGGACCACTCTGCACAGAAAAGTGTTACCTGGCTACCGGGGGTACAGATGTGTCCTCATACAGTACATCATTTCTGCAGTTGCGCCAAACAGCCCCTCTCAGCGCACCAAGTCCTGTGTTTCCCTGCTAGCGCCGGGCGTCTTTTTTTATGTATTCTTTTGTCAGAATTGCATCTTAGGGGCATATTCAATTAGCCGCGAAAAAGTCCTGTACTTTTCGCATGCCGGACTTTTTGCCGACATCGTTGGTTTTGCAGGCGAAAAAGTATAGCACGCGTCCCCACTTATCCTGTATTCAATTCCAAAGGAGGCGAAAACGCATCCCGGCAAAACTCAAACAGGCGAAAAGTGCTGTCAGATTTGGGGAAATCAGCCTGACACCCCCTAAAAGATGCACTAACATTGGGGATAACTATAGATACCCCCCGAATAGCCCTGCTGAAGGTATTTGGGGTACTTAAATGCTCTCATTAGCTGCTAATTAGCTTCTTTGCACAAGTGGTGAAAAATAGCATTTAGCAGGTTTTTTTGTGAAAATAACTAGTCCCAACAAATTTGGGGTACATGAAAATGGGTGCAAACATGGTTAAAAATTGCAAAAGCGATGCCTTAAAAAGCGTTACACGCATCTTCAGCAAGCACCTGCCACCTCCCCCATACTTGCAGACCCCCCCAAAATCTATTTCACTAGTTTTTAAGTTTGTCCCCCAACTTTGAACTTTTTTGCCCCCTGTTTCATAGTCATTTTTGGGGTGTTTTTTATGGGGAAATTTTTGACGCAGTTTACCTTTGGGGACCTGTCCTAAGGGTGCAGGGTGGTTTCCCCACCTTTGCACCCCAAAACCACAATTCTGCACTTTTTTCCAACATATATTTATAGGCGAAACCTTTCCGCCGGGTGCATTGCGTTTTCGCACCGGCGAACAGTCGCAACAAATTACGGCGTACTTATGTCATCGGCAAAACTTTTTCGCCAAAAACGGCTTTTCGACGCTAATTGAATATGGCCCTCTGTTGCAAAGCGATGCAACTAGGAAGCACCAAGAGACTGTGCTGATTAATGTGATATGCGACACTTGTATATCCATTTCCGAAGTGCTATGATGCAGCGGCCGCGGATTTTTTCCCCATCATGTTCAGTCAATTCTTAAACACAGCCTGTAAAGTGGCGGTTAGGAGCTGATTGGTTGGTACTTTCTTTCTCCACTTTATCTTTCTCAAAGACTTAGGAGCTCATTCAGACCCGCTCGCTAAGATGCATACACTCGCCGCTGCCGGTGGAATGCAGTGTGTATGCATCGCAGTGCGCATACTTTAGCGAAAGTTCACAATGCGTTCGCTCGCTGCACATAGATAGCTTAGCAGAGTGAGTGACAGGAGAAGCTGTTTGTAGGTGGTAGCAGGGGCTGGCCATTAAAGTGGAGGGGCAAACGCAGGCGTGCCTGAGCAGTCTCAACGGCGTTTTAGAGGTGTGCATAATTAAAAGAGGGCATCATAGTACACGTCACCTGGCAGGGTATGGTCAACCTCAAGCGCTGCAATCGCATCCAATGTTACCCGATGTACTGATGGTTGCATAGGATTCGGTATGATTTACCGCAGGCCGACAAGGATGAAAATCTCGATCGTCCCAAGGTATGTATTCACTAACCTAATTCCCCCACTAACTCTCCCTTAGGGGTGTCTAACCCTAACCTCCCCCCTAAGTGCCTAACCCTAATTCCCCCTCTAAGTGCCTAACCCTTACCCCACCTTCCCCTAGCCTAAACCTAACCTCCCGGGGGGTGCCTAACCCTGAGTCCCCCCCAGGAACCCTAAACCTAACCTACCCCCCACAGCTGTCCACGCCCTTCGCCCAGCTTACCTTCGATCGGTAAGCCGGGTGTCGGTCTCCCGGTGTAGGGAAAAAGACAGGCTGGTGGGTGTCTGCATACACTATGTGATCGCTCTCTAAGAAATACTGGGCGTGCTAATGCATTGCTGTGTGATTACACTGCCTACGCAATTTGCATACACTTATTGTGCGAGTGATCGCATCTAGCGAGCTGCTTTGAATCAGCTCCTTAGCACATAGGCCCTCCTTCAGACCTGGTCGCAAGCACTGAGCACTCGCAACCGGGTCGATGGTTAGGCCCTGCGCATGCGCAGCGGCCGCACTGCGTGTGCGCAAGCTCCGGAGCGAGAGAAATTCTCTCGCTCGCTCCGGAGCTTGCGCAGAGAGAGAAATTCTCTCGCTCCGGAGCTCACTACAAAAGGGCCGGATGTTGATCGACAGCTCGGCCCGTTTTGTAGGCGTGCCAGCGGGGGTGGTTTCACAAATGGAGGCGTTCCTTAAGGAAGCCTGCCGTTTTGTGGGCGGCCGCACTGACATCAGCAGTGATGTCAGTGGGGAGCTTCCTGCTTGATCAGAGCAGGAAGCTCCCTGGGGCTTGCGGTTGCCGAGACCCAACCTTAGGGTCTCGTCGCAAGCGCCATCAATCTGGTCGGTCGCTAAAGCTGTGGGTGGTAACCCACAGCTTAGCTAGCGACCAGGAAGCCGCACTTAAATATACAAGCGGCTGCCCTCATTCAGAACAAGCGTTCGCTTCTTGCGAGCGCCGAGTCTGAATGAGGGCCTTAGACTCTAGTGTGAGATGCAGAATGATGTGACTAAAATCTGATAATAAATAGTTGTCAGTAGTCTGCAGGGACATTTCTCATCTAAGCTGGTCACTCGACATACTGTTTTATGGACCTTTGCGGTGCCATCTTGATATTTTTCCAATACTGTATAAAGCAATCAGGGGCGTATCTACACATTGGCCAGGATGGCACTCGCCAAGGGCGCCGACCAAAGGGGGGGCGCCGTCCGGCAGTGCCACCAGTAGCCAAGAGGTGGACAAGTCCCCCCGGCCCCACAAGTGTAGGGCAGACTGCAGTGAGAGCGGTCTGCCCTACACAGTTTACAAACACACATTCGCCAGCGGCGGCTGTGTGTTTGTAATAGCACCCAGCCAATGAGAGTCAGACTGACTCTCATTAGCTGCTGCGTCGTCCGCGGAGGGAGCCGGCTGGAGCTCACTAATGAGCTCCATGTGCTGGCTCCCCCCGCAGCATGTGATGGGAGAGACGTCATACGTCATGATGTCTCTCCCATGCAGGAGAAGAGCAGCCGGGACTTTTTTTGTTTTTTTGTGTGTGTGTTTGTGTGTGTAAGCCTGGCACTACAGGGGGGGCACTGAAATAGGGGGTGGCAGCTACTGGGGGCACTTTATGGGGGGTGCCCATTACTGGGGGGCACTGTATAGGAGTGGCCACTACTGGGGGCAATTTAGGGGGTGGGTGACCACTACTGGGGGCACTGTATAGGGGTGGCCAATTCTGAGGGCAATTTAGGGAGGGTGGCCACTACTGGGGCCACTATATAGGGGGGGACTACTACTGGGGTCTACTACTGGGGGGCACTGTATGGGGGGACTACTACTGGGGGCACTGTATAGGGGGGGCTACTACTGGGGGCAATGCAGCATAGGGGGGATTACTATTGGGGGCACTGCATAGGGGGGGGGGCATCAGTCCATTACATTGCCAGGGGCGCTTGGATCACTAGATACACCCCTGAAAGCAATGTTTAGGATTTAAAATAATACCTTAGATGCTGGTTAGAATCTAACACTCAGACAAAGCCTTACTATATAGCGTAGTGGATCAGTATTAGAAAACAGTGACATGTCCATATCTTGAAACTGTTAACCTGTGTCTATGGAAATTAGGGACAGTTGTCAGCGTCAAGGTAAATCCAGGTGATACCAGTGACGTACGATAGGGCACATTTTTTCTAAATCTCTACTTTTTCCAGGTGATTGAACAGAGAACATGCTGAATATTTTTAGGCAATTATCACCGCTTCAGTTATTCCAGGCGTGTTATCCAGCTCGGTTACGTGCAGGGTTTGGTATGAACACTTACTGTTTTGTTCAAAATAATTTAAGTATGGCGCGTCCCAGGTTACAATCATTTCGGATCCAGGATGGTGCCATAATCTGTGCCTTACCATCATATGTTCAACTTCTATTGACCCTGTTTAATAGCAAATATATACAATAATCATCTGTTTTTTTTTCCTTTCCAGAGAGAAATAAGAGTTATGAAATGTCATCCTTTGTGGAAACCAAGGGTCTTGAGCAGCTAACAAAATCTCCAGTAGAATTTGTCGAGTATCCTTTCTATAAACGGTTTAGCTCTCTTACATAGTTTGTAGGTTCACAATGCATTTTATATACATTGTTTGAGGTGTAACCCTCTTGCTTTCTTCTTATCTTTTTCCCCATCCGTTACCTTACAAGGCACATTCATAATGTCGACACCACAATGCTGACAGTTATGATGTTGACAATGCTGAAATGTTGTCATTGAACATGGCGGCATCTGCAGAATGTCAACATGTTAGCACTGTTGACGTGTGAAATGTTGACATTCTGCAGGGACCTGACCGTTAGGGTCACCACCGGACCAGGAAGACACCACTGGAGTCGCTGTACCAGTTAAGTCACCACTAGACCACTAGGAAAGTTTTGTCAATATTCTAATCATGTTGACATTTCATGAAGAATGTTGACATGTTCAATGACGACATTACGGCCATGCCGACATTCTATTGGTCCTATGGCAGCAGACTATCCCGCTAGGGTTCCCTTGGTTAATCCATACCTCTGAGCATTAGTTATCCTGGAATCGCCTCATGGGGGCATGACTGCAGCATCCTGTCGGCGTGGACATGCCACCGATGGGCGTGCTTAGAACTTCTGAAGTGCCAGGCTGCCTCTTTATCTATTAAACCCCCATTTTATGAAGGCACACACTGGAGGTGCCTGCCTTCTCTGCTTGCAGAGGGGGAATGTCTTCCAAAAAATGAAGTAAAGGGACACTGGGTCTCATTCAGACCCGCTCGCGAGCGCTGTACGCTCGCAAGCGGGTCGATGGTGCCCAAGTGCGCATGCGCACGACGGAGGGAGCTCCGTCGTGCGCATGCGTGAGACCCGGCGAGCGACGGGGAAGCCGTTGCTCGGGGTCTCGCACCAAAGGGGGCGTGCGGTCGATGGTGATTGACAGCGCACCCCGTTTGGTGGGCGTGCCGGGGGCGTGGCTGCCCAGACGGAGGCGTTCCCATGGGAACGCCTACCGTCTGGGTCCGGCCCCACTGACATCACTAGTGATGTCAGTGGGAGTGATTTTGGTTCTGATAGAGCCAAAATCACTCCAGGGCTTGCGGCAACGAGACCCTACCGCAAGGGTCTCGTCGCAAACCTGATGGTCGCGATGGTCTTGACCATCGCGACCTTAATCATGGACGCTCGTATAAGCTGTGGGTGGTAACCCACAGCTATACGAGCGTCCAAGAGGCCGCTCCAATTTTAGGTAGGCCGGCCCTGATTCAGAGCGAGCGCTCTGGTCAGAGCGTCCGGCTCTGAATCAGGCCCACTGTTCCCCCACATAATGTAGAAAACATTAAAAAAAATAAAGGAATGCAAAAAATACCCCCCAACTCCCTCCTAATTGGGAAGAACATCCCAATCATGGTACGAGGGAAAACCCCCAAAATTGGACCTATCCTGCCGAAATTGGGACAGGTTGGAGGTGTGGGTCGTCAGGTGCAGCTAGGACTTAGCATGGTGCCTATAGGAAACACAGCAGGGCAAGCTGTGGTAGACTGAAGATAGAAAAACAAGCGTATGAAGCAACAATGATAGAATACGGCAGACACAGCAATGGTACAGGGAGCACATGATACACAAGCCACAGGGAGATACTAACAGAGGGCACGAGGACTGAGAATAGGACTACAACTGGGACACAGAGAAAAAACAATGGGCAGGCGAATAAACCTTCCTCAAGTATGAAAATGATGTATAGTGAGTTTTGTACAGCTTGTTACTCTGGGTCGTCTGTCAACCTATACTTAGGTTTAGTCAGGGCCAGATTAACAATGGGGAGGATGGAACCACAACTCCAGGCCTCCACATAAAAATAGGCCCATCATAATGGCAGCATGATGACCAGCCACCGACCCACCCAGCTGCCCAGACTGTCGGCCATAAATCATAAGCATTAAAATTGTATTTCTAATTTTCTCAATAAATTTTGCAATTTTAGTATTTTTATGTATTAAGACATTGTGGCTGATAGTGTAGGGGTGGACACACCCACATGGCACTGGCCACCCCCACACACCACTGGTGACACCCACACGGCACTGGCCACACCCACACACCACTGGCCACTCCCACACACCACTGACCACACCCACACTGTACTGGTCACTGCTCCTCCTTTTCTCAGTACAGTCCCTTGAACATTTACAACCCTAGGCCCATGTGGCCCTTAATCCGGCTCAGCCAAACAGTAGACGCAGCAGAACTAATAGTTGAGCCCAATTCGGTCAATAGTTGAACATGGATAGTAATCCAGTGCATCCTCATAACTCCCTTGTATCGGAATGTGGGTGAGTTCTCGTGTTACATATGATGATCTAGGTCCAGGGTTACTGAGCTTGGACTAATACACGCAATACATAGCAAGCATGACAAACAGTGCGGTATCGGTAAATAATAGTAATTATTATAGTTATTTTCTTTTATTAGTTTAAACCAATTGTGTCCCTCCCCGTGGTGTCACCTGGTGGGGGGAGGGATGCTGTGTGCGTGGTGTTGTCATGCCTGAAAGGGTGCATGGCCTCACAAGAAGGAGGCATGGCCGAACTCCCGTGGTCCCGTTATTACTGGGGGGCAGGGAAGGTGCCGGAGGTGCGGACTGCCATGTGTGCAGTGCTGGTCGGCTCCCTTACTACAGTTATTATACAATGCAGCACCCGGATCCTGTCACTGAGGGGGAGTCTGCACCTTGATGTCACCCCTTGGCCGGTGACGCCTGGGTGTTATAAATAACTATTTGTAAGACACTGGTGATGTCACTGATCATGACTCAAGGCTTGAGCTTTACAATAAGAGATCTCTGTTTTCTGTGTGTTGTTCATTTAGAAAAAAAAATAAATCTTAATCAAATATTTACAGATATAACAAAATGCAGCTTAGTCGAATTTATCCAAAAGGAACCCGCGTAGATTCTTCTAATTACATGCCTCAGGTGTTTTGGAATGCTGGTTGTCAAATGGTGGCTCTTAACTTCCAAACAATAGGTAAGAGCATTTTTTCTTATTATAACCAGACTGGTTTATGTTGGTGTAAGGCAGTGTTTCTCAACGCCAGTCCTCAAGTACCCCTAACAGGTAATGTTTTCAGGATTTCTGCCTGTTGAAGCTGTTGGGATAATTACTGACCCAGCAAAATAGATTGTCGCCTGTGTATGATTAAAGAAATCCACAAAACATGACCTGTTGGTGGTACTTGAGGACAGGAGATGAGAACCACTGGTGTAAGGTCGGCTACACATTACAAAGATACAGAAAGCGACTATTGGAGGGTACACATGGTCAGATATTCTTGATGATATGAATGATAACGATGGAAAAAATTGTTACATCGTTCATATCGTTGACATGTTGGGCATGCATCGACCAAGGATGCGCGTGCCCGCATGTCATATAACGATATCTGAAGTCGTCTGTGTTTGCAGTCCAACTTGGACGACTTCATCATTTAGATACTGTCAGAAATCATTCATCGTTAATGAGATCGTTGGTAAATCGTTCAAGTCGTTCATCGTTGATCTAGCTAGTCTGACCGTATGTATGCACCATAAGAAGTGATTTATCTCAATTTACTACATTTGACCTTCAATGTTAATTAAAACCACCACAAGATATTACCACAGCCACATGCTCAAATGCAAAAACAAGAGATATGGTAAGAACTTACCTTTGTTATCTCTGTTTCTACGAAGTCCATAGGGTCCACAGGGTTGACCTTGGGGTATAGCTGGATCTGGATCCACGGGCACCACGCAGTTAAAGCTTTGCTGCTCCCAGGATGCACTTGGGTCCGTCCTCCTCTATACCCCGCCCCGGCCACAGGCACCTCAGTTGGTAAGCAGCTAAGGCCGGAGGAGGAGACTAAACAGAGAGAAGGAAGACTGGAACACACAAGAAACCATACTCACAGAAATGGGAGACGGAAAACCGGTGACCAGCCACACAGCCCATTTGAAGCCAGGTGCGTCAGGGCGGGCGCCCTGTGGACCCTATGGACTTCGTAGAAACAGAGATAACAAAGGTAAGTTCTTACCATATCTCTTGTTTTCTACTTCAGGGTCCATAGGGGGTCCACAGGGTTGACCTTGGGGATGTCCCAAAGCAGTTCAACTAAGGGCGGGGACGCTCCTGTGCTGAAAGGAGTACCCGGCGCCCAAAGGATGCATCCTGAGAGGCGAAGGTGTCAAACGCATAAAACCTCAAAAACGTCTGAATTGAAGACCAAGTAGCCGCCTTACACAGCTGAACAGCGGAGGCGCCACGTCTAGCAGCCCAAGAGGGACCCACAGAACGAGTGGAATGAGCCTTAACAGAGGCTGGCACAGGTAAACCCTCCTGCGCATAAGCCTCACAAATAACTGAACGAAGCCAACGGGCTATCGTTTGCTTGTTGGCAGGCCAACCCCTCTTGTGAAAACCAAAGAGGACAAACAAAGAATCCGACTTCCTAACCGAAGCAGTCCGGTCCACATAGATTCTAAGTGCCCGGACCACATCCAAGGAAGCCTCACCAGCCGAAAGATCAGGTGACTGAAAAGCTGGCACAACAAGTTCCTGATTAATGTGGAACTTTGAAACCACTTTGGGCAAAAACTCAGGACGCGTGCGGAGCACTGCCCTGTCCTGGTGAAAAATCAGAAAAGGAGGGCGACAGGAAAGCGCCCCCAATTCTGAAACCCTCCTGGCCGAAGCAATTGCCAGGAGAAAAATGGTCTTAAACGTCAGCCACTTGAGCTCCACCGACTCAAGCGGCTCAAAAGGAGGACCCTGCAAGACCCTCAGTACCACCGTCAAGTCCCACGGAGCCACCGGAGGCACGAAGGGAGGCTGGATCCTGAGAACACCTTGGAAAAAGGTGTAAACATCTGGCAGTGTAGCAATCCGTCGCTGAAACCACACGGACAAAGCAGACACATGAACCTTCAGAGAGGCCAGGCGTAAGCCGAGGTCCAAACCCGATTGAAGAAATTCCAAGATTCTGGAAACCCGGAACACCTGCGGATCATAGTTTCTGGATTCACACCACTGAAAATAAGTGCGCCACACCCTGTGGTAAATCCGCGCGGAGGCAGGCTTGCGTGCCCTAAGCATGGTACCAATCACTGAACTGGAGAAACCCCTAGACCTCAAGACGGCTGTCTCAAGAGCCACGCCGTCAAAGACAGCCGACCCAGATCCGGGTAAAGGCAGGGCCCCTGAGACAACAGGTCCCGACGCTGAGGAAGAAGGTACGGAGCGTCGATGGAGAGGCACCTCAGATCGGAGTACCAAGGACGTCTGGGCCACGCCGGAGCCACCAGCACGAGCGTGCCGCCGTCCTGCTTGAATTTCCGCAGAACCCGAGGAAGTAAGGATATCGGAGGAAACAGATACGCCAGGTGAAACGTCCATTTCACCGACAGAGCGTCTACCAGACAGGCGCCTGCGTCTCTTGTCCTTGACCCGTAAACGGGCAACTTGTGATTGTGACGGGAGGCCATCAAGTCCAGTTCCGGCAGCCCCCACCTGTCCACGAGTAGCTGAAACACCTCTGGGTGAAGCGACCATTCCCCGGGATGCACATCGTGACGGCTGAGGAAGTCCGCCTCCCAATTGAGGACTCCGGGAATGAAGACTGCCGAGATCGCTGGAACGTGACACTCCGCCCAAGCAAGAATGCGAGACACCTCCGACATTGCTGCCCGACTGCGAGTTCCCCCTTGGTGGTTGATGTACGCCACCGTGGTGGCGTTGTCGGACTGCACCTGAACCGCCCTTCCGTGAAGAGCGGGGCCGGACGACTGCAGGGCCCTGTACACAGCCCGCAGTTCCAGGATGTTGATGGGGAGAAGTGCTTCTTCCGCGGACCAACGACCCTGAAGCGATAATGAGCCGGTCACTGCCCCCCAACCCCGAAGACTGGCATCCGTCGTGAGCAGGACCCAGTCCGGGATCCAAAAGGGGCGCCCCTCGACCAGATGCACCGTCTGAAGCCACCAAGCCAAAGACTGCCGAACCTCCGCGGACAACACCAGCATCTGAGAGCGGATCCGGTGAGGTAACCCGTTCCACTCCGATAGAATCAGCCCCTGCAGGGGCCGGGAATGGAACTGGGCAAATTCCACCATGTCGAATGTCGACACCATGGACCCCAGAACTCTCATAGCTGAATGGACCGACAGGCGGCAACTGCTCAGGCAACTGTGTATCCGCAGCTGCAGGGAGGAGACCTTCTCTGGAGTCAGGAAAATCCGCTGCTGACGAGAATCCAGCAGGGCTCCCAAATGAACCATCCGCTGTGATGGAATCAGGGAGGACTTCTTCCAGTTTATCAACCACCCGTGTGCCTGAAGACAAGCAATGGTCAGGTGGAGATGTCGAAGAAGCACCTCCGGGGAGCTCGCCAGCAGCAGAAGATCGTCCAGGTACGGCAACAGACGTAGACCCTGACCCCGAAGGTGGGCAGCCATAACCGCCATCACCTTGGTGAACACCCTCGGAGCCGTGGAAAGGCCAAAAGGCAACGCCCGAAATTGGTAGTGATGGTTCAGGATAGCAAACCTCAGATACCGCTGATGTGCCGGTGCTATGGGCACATGGAGATAGGCGTCCTGGATATCGAGGGAGACCATATAATCCCCGGGTTCCATCGCCAGAATGATGGAACGTAACGTTTCCATCCTGAACCTGGGAACTCTGAGGTATCTGTTCATAGACTTCAAATTCAGGATAGGGCGATGAGAACCATTGGGTTTCTGTACCAGAAACAGAGTAGAATAGTACCCCGTCCCGCGCTGAGACTGCGGAACGGGAACAATGACCCCTGCTTGTAGCAAGGATTCTATAGCTACCTGAATCTGACCAGCTTTGGTCTTGTCCAGAGAAGGACTCGTACAAAAAAACTGGTGGGGCGGCCTGAACCGAAAAGACAGGGCGTACCCCTGAGAGACTACTTCTCGAACCCAGGCATCCGTGGTGGTATTGTGCCAACACTGGGCGAATTGGAGAAGTCGGCCTCCCACTCTGGGGTCCCCCAGAGAGAGGCCCGTCCCATCAGGCAGCAGGCTTATCCTCCTGCTTGGAAGAAGGGCGCCGAGCACTCCATGCCTGCTTCTTGGGCTTGGGTGCGGCCTTGGTCGCCGAATGTCTCGGGAAGGACTGGCCCTTGGCCTTACCCTGAACCCGAAAGGACCGAAAGGCAGAGCTCCTCACTTTAGCCGGCGCAGAGGCCGAAGGGAGAAAAGCCGACTTGGACTTAGCCAAAGTATCCACTATTCTGTCCAAATCCGGACCAAATAGTAAATCACCATTAAAAGGCAAGGCCTCCAGACCCTTTTTTGAATCTGCATCAGCCCTCCAGGACCTCAGCCACAGGGAGCGCCGAGCAGATACCGCTGCAGCCGACACCCTAGAAGTGAGCAGGCTGGCATCCAAAGACGCTTCCCCAATATAGGAAGCTGCATCCCGCATCTGTCCCACTAACGCTCTCTGGATATCCGGAGCCTCATCAGGAAAGGTATCCTCCAAGGCATTGGCCCATGCCTCAATGGCTTTAGCCACCCAGGAGATAGCCATGGACGGGCGAGCCACCGCCCCGGAAAGAGAATAAATGGACTTTAAACAAGTCTCCACCTTCCTGTCCGTGGGATCCTTCAAAGAGGAGATAGACGGCAATGGCAACGTCGCGCTTTTGATCAAGCGGGTAACGTGGGAATCCACCGCCGGCGGAGTTTCCCATTTCCTGCAATGAGCTTCAGGAAAAGGCTAGTTCGCCGCCAACCTCTTCTGTGGATGGAACCTCTTACTAGGTAATTGCCAGGCCGCCGCCATATGATCCGATAATTGATCAGACAGGGGGAACACAGTTGAGGTCACCTTGGCCTTTTTAAAATTAGGAAACTTCGACCTAGGAGCCGGCGCATCATCCTCAACATGTAGGATAGCCCGCACCGCCCTAACTAAGGCTGGAACATTAATGGAGGACTTAGCTTCCACCTCCTGCCCCATGACATCAGAGTCAGAGTCCTCATGGATTTCTCCATCATCTGAGGACACTTCCGAGTCCGACAACTGCGCAGCTAGTGAACTCACAACCGGACGTTTAGACACCCTTGGTGGCACATCACCTTGCAACATAGACTGAAACGCCGAGGATGAAGCCGCCAGACTCTGTACGGAGCTGGATAGAACATCCACCCAAGGCGGAGGAGCCGTCGGAGCAACACTCTGCAAAGGCACTACAGACTGACACGTCCCTGGGGAAGCCTGCACATACACAGGCAGTCCCGAGTAAGGACCCACAGTCTGGGCCCCGGGGGAAGACCGCAACATTTGTGGAACCCTCGGGGAATGGGGGATGGTGGGCTGCGGTAACGCCCTAGAAGGGACCGCTGATGGGACCGATAACCGGTCCGCAATAGATGCCAGCACCTGTGAAAACATCGCCCAAGGAGGGTCCTGTGATACAGGGGGGTTGGAGGGGCCCGGTACCAGCTGGCACCGCCCGCACAGACCATCCTGAGATAAGTCCTCCCCATCAACTCCAGCAGCACAGCGTCTGCAGGAAAATAGCACAGGAGCCACAGAGCGCTCAGTCTCCTCATCCGACATGATACCGTAAATACACAAGAAATAGGTATCACCAGAGGAATTACGGTTTTAACACCCGCGCACTCACCAGTATGCGAAACAACAGCCCAGATATGGTACTGTGTAGCACACAACAGTATGTGACTGACCCCACAAATACGTGTTTTATATATGTGAGGGTCTCAGAAAAACGCCCTTCCCCCACACACCTGCCGGGCCGTAGGAGAAGGAAAGGGATAGTTATAAGCTGACAGTAAGGAGAATAAGTCACAGACAGGCAGCACTAGCAATAGTCACATACAATGCAGAAAAGTTAGTACTCACTGCACCTTCCGCTACAATCAACCGCCCAGATTCAGTGTCTGGGAGGGCTATAGCGCTGTGTACACTGTCCTTTAGCAGGGGAGAGGTACACAGGGGGACCGGTCCACTTGATACCGCCTGGGAGTCTGCGATGTGCCAGTAAAGATGGCCGCCGGAGACCTCAGAGGAGGAGTGGCCGAGACATAAGAGCAGCTCAGCGACGCCAGACTCCTAGTTGAAAGGCGCGCTGAGCTGAGGGGAGGAGCCGCTAGACAGGGAAGGCTGCCTCCCCTGGCTAGCAATTAACCCCCGGGTTGCCGGTCCCGCTACCAGCCTGATACCCTGGTGGTCTAGCGGACACGCGGGGTATTCCTCAATTGAGGGGGAGCCCGCCGCCGCCGCTAGCGCCTCCGGTCTGTCCCCAGAGACCGGAGGCTCCTGACTGCATTGAAGTATCCGCGGGCCGCCGCACGCGGCGACCCGCGGCTTACCTGATCCCCGTCGCGTCCGGCAGCAGTCAAGGGAGTCCCCAGAGCCCGGCTAGTACAGGCTCTGGGGTCCCGCCGCGATCCCCAGAGCTGTACTGGCGTCGCGGCGCCAGCGGGGAGAAGGAGCGGCAGCGTGGACGTCCTAAAGGACAGTCTGATGCTGCCGCTCTAAAAGTGTAAAAAAAGAAGAAAAAAATAAAAAATTTTTCTTTTAAAATAAAGCTTAGGGGCTGCTCCTGCAGCCCCACTGCGACAGGGTGACCCGACTCCGGCCGGGCACCAACTAAAACTGAGGTGCCTGTGGCCGGGGCGGGGTATAGAGGAGGACGGACCCAAGTGCATCCTGGGAGCAGCAAAGCTTTAACTGCGTGGTCCCCGTGGATCCAGATCCAGCTATACCCCAAGGTCAACCCTGTGGACCCCCTATGGACCCTGAAGTAGAAATTATTTTAAAAAGTATATAGTTCATGTAATTAAAAACCATGGTGAGGCGTCACCAAAACCTTATCGGCTGGACATGACAGTTATGCTGTAACCACTACTGCAACTACTGTATTCATGTTTGAAAAAAGTTATAGTGATTCTTGAATAGTAATTTAGATTTTTTTTAAAAAGTTTATCTTTATTATGACAGGATCTAAATATGAAATAAAAATCTATATTGCTACAGTACGTGTTCCTCAAAACAATCTGGACTAAAAGGTGTCTACTTTTGGACAAGTCCATCTTACAAGTCTGTCTTACCTCCTGCATTTTGCAATCAGAGGAAGTGGGGGTCAGTCCTTTGCGATGTAGTAATGATACTTGCGTATGAGATGCCGGCTGATGAAATCCCGGCGCCAGATTCCCGACCTGGGACAGAACACCGAAATCCAGACGACAGTTCTGATGCCGAATTCAGAATCCTGACAGCCGGCATCCCAAACGTGAGTATGGCGGGCCAGGATAGGAGTTAGCCGCGGGGGGGGGGGGGGGGTTAGGTTTAGGCACCACGGAGGCGGGGGTTTAGGGCTAGGCACTAAGGGGGGAGGGTTAGGCTAGGGTTAGGAGTAGGACTGCAGGTGATTCTCATATGATTGCTGGGGGGGGGGCAGGAGGGATCGGCGGCTGCCGGGAGGCTTGCCAGCCTTTCCGGGAGGCTGGGAGCAGCACCTGATTTTCGGGAGGCTCCTGGCCAAATCGGGAGGGTAGGCAAGTATGGTTTTACCCCAATACATAACGATTCATATAACATTATTTAGTTCTGATTTTTCAGATCTATATGATAAACTTTGCAGGTATAGTGCATCTGAAAAGAGGCAGACTGTCCTGGCAATCACTGCCATTGTAATGTCCTTAGCCGCTAGCATAACACAGGTGTGAAAGACATCACTTCCTGGTTTACACTACTGTGCAAGCATCAGAGCCATGACTAGACTTTCCGATGCCCTGTGCCAGAAAGAGCATTGGCGCTACCCCCTATTTTTTAAATAGGGAGATAACACACCCAAAAAAGGGCCACGACCTCATGGGGAAGGGCCAGGGAAGAGATAGGGGCAGCCAGGAGATGCTGGGGATCAAATAAGAGGAAGCTACAAGTGAGAATGATAATAAACAGATAATTGACAGCCCAAACAGCGCCCCCTGCCATGGCTCAGGCTGCACTACCCTAGTTACGGCCCTGGCAAGCATGGCCCAAAGGCAGTGTATGTGCAGGTGGTGAGGCTCGCTTTCCCTGGGGGTTTATCAGTAGGAAACAGTAGCTACAGTTGCTTCTGTCCATAGGCCACAGACACTGTGTTTGGAGATCCGACCAGAATGGTGGGGGGCTTTGCCTAGTATCAGTCGGCAGGTGCCATTGCGTTACTCCCTCCTGCGGTACCTGACCATGACCCTGATTCCACTTTATAGCACATCATCTTCACAGTGTGACCTAACCCTTCATTAAATGACTTTCTTCTAATTACTCAGTAGAATAGACCTAAATGTCTAATTAGCCTTAAAGAAAAGCTCACAATCTTTATATATTATACATGTGCCTTTGTTTACTTGACCTAGATTCAAAAAGCTTTTTCCTTAAATAATGAATTACTATGTAAGTGGTAGGACAGAATCTCATACTCTGTACTAGTACTAAATCCCATAGACAATATTGCATGAAATTGTATGTAAAGCTACTGAGAGGGAACAATGTTTTATTCTATCTATTTCCTTTACATGGAAAAGGGAACTTGTTTATTCTTAATAAAAAAAAAAAAAAAAAAAAGTGCAGGAAAAGTTTTTAAATAATTTTGTTGGTTTTGGCAAAAACACCCTGAAGTGTTGATTTGGTTTGGATTTATTTAAAAGAAAATCAGATAAAGTCAGATAAAATCATGTAACTTTGACCTGTTTATGTTCCTGTAATATTAACATCAATAACATTAATTTCTAGTCAATTTTGACCACCTCACAGCACCTGAAATCACGAGGAAGGGGCTTAAATACAATCCAAAACACTGAAGAGCCAGTTTTTAGATCAGTTCTGAACTTGGCGAGAAGACCTGAGTCGTTCGACTCGAAACCCCAAAATTCAAGTGTGTTCAGTTTTTAGCAAAACCAAACCGCTCATCTCTAATAAGTACATCAGTCCTATTACATTAGGTATAAATATACTGTACATAGGTGGGCAACCTGCGTTTTTTCAGCTAGAAGTTCCAGCATGTCTTGTCAGCAAAAGAGCTACATTTTGGGTAAGGCTGATTTAGGGACTTTATCCACTGGCGTCACTAGGGGGCTGTGGCCTCTACCAGGTGACACCATCCAAGGAGGTAACACTAAAATTGCAGAGCTCCCCTGCTATCTTGGTGTTAGCCCGTCGAATGGTGTCGCCAAGCAGCCACACTGCAGAGAGAGGCAGGGGAGAGGCTGTGGAAGCGGCCCGGAGCACTGGGTAAGCCCACTGTGTCCCGAGAACGGGGGGGGAAGTGTAACATGCGGTCACGACCCCAATATTGCCACACATAAGGGGGCGTGTGTAAAGACACACACCCTTGAGCGTGGATTCCTGCCACAGCCGCATCGGGTGTCATCAAGACAAGTGACGCCGTACGATTTATCAAACCTTCTAAAAAGAAAGAGTGGAGGGTGTTACCCTTGGCAACCAATCAGAGTCCAGTTATTCTCTTGACTGTACAAGATAAATTATAGCTGGAATCTGAATAGTTACTATGGCCAACTCCTCGAAATTTAAATGATCTGTAGATCTTATTGCGTCTAGGTTACTGGGAAAATGAGCTTCACTCATTCCAGTTCAGGAGAAGTTCCAGGTCAGACAGGTTTTCCTCTATGACTGTGATTGGATAAAAAAACAGTACATTACACACTCAAATGCACTCATATACTGTACATGTAACTACTGCAGTTTGGTGCATTGCTGTAAAAAAGAGATTTTCTGGAAATACAAATTTAGATTAAAAAAAAAAAAAAAAGATAATGGGGCATATTCAATTAGACGTGAAAAGTCGGAAAGGTTTCGCCTGCCGTACTTTTTGGTGACTTCGCGTGTTTTGGAGGCGAAAACTTTTCGTGCGCAGCCTCACTTTTCGCTCTATTCCATTCCAAAGGACATGAAAACAGATCCCGGCGAAACTCAAACAGGCGAAAAGAGCTGTTAGATTTGGGGAAATCAGCCTGACACCCCACAAAAGATGCACTATCATTGGGGATTAATGTAGCTGCCCCCAAATAGACCTACTGAAGCTATTTGAGGTACTTAAATGCTCTCAATAGCTTCTAATTAGCATCTCTGCACAAGTGGTGAAGAATAGCATTTTGCAGGGTTTGGTTGTAGAATATAACTAGTCCCAGCAAATTTGCAGTACATGAAAATGGGTGCCAGCATGGTTAAAAATCGCAAAAGTGTAGTTTTAAAAAAACCTTAAAAATGCACCTTCAGCAAGCACCTGCAATAAAAAAAAACACCTCCCCCATACTTGCAGACCCCCCAAAAGCTTATTTCGATAGTTTTTAAGTTTGTACCCCAACTTTGTACTTTTTCGCCCCCTTTTTCAATGTCATTTTTTGGGGTGTTCTTCAATTTTTTTTGACGCAGGTAACCTTTGTGGACCTGTCCCAAGGGTGCAGGGTGGTTTCCCCACCTTTGCACCCCAAATCCACAATTCTGCACTTTTTTCCGCCTGGTTTCATAGGAAAATCTTTTTTGCCTATACCAATGCATTGACTTTCCGCATAGGCGAAAAGTCTTTGGAATTGAATACGGGGAAAAGTTTTCACCTGGCGAAATGACGTCATCCGCGAAACTGTTTGCTGAAAACGGCTTATCGCGGCTAATTGAATACGCCCCAAAATCTTTAATTGACTGAAAGTCATTACCAGAATTGCAGACATACAGTGCAACAGGCAGAATTTGGCCTGAATTCAAGGGATCAGTTAATATTACGGTTTGCGATTTGGACTTAATTATCAAATGCAACCTCGGGAGCTGTAACGAAAAATCTGCAGGTTCTGCAATCTAACGTGCAGGGAAACCCATTGATTCAGCATTTTACGTTGAATCAATGAACGCTTTAACCTAGTGTCTAGTGCATGGGTGGGAACGGCTAATTAATTGAATAGCTATTTACCACGCGGAGTGATCAATTAGCTGCGGGGTATATCCAGTGGCTGATTGAATTCCCCGCTAAGGACTGATTCTGAGTCATACTCAATACGCATGCGTCTACAGTAAGTTACAAAAAAGCCGCACAGCACTTGTGTCCCCAGGTGTGATCGTACCTAGTGCCAGGACGAACACAAAGTGGAGGTCTCAATTCTTACACATTCAGATACATGGCTGTACACCAGGGGACGGCTTATACTAGTATTTAGAATTAAGTCGCAGTCACGACTGTCGCAAAAGATGCTGACACAAACGCTGTTGCATCTGTTTCCAAATCAGGTCCTAGATGCCTGTTCCCCACGTTTTACTGCCTACTTCCCTTTTTACTGTACGTGTGCACCAGCGGTTCCTCTTTTCATGTCCCTGACACTCGGCATGTGCATGTATGAGGATAATCAGATAGGCACATATCAGTAGAGATACTGTACAGTTACTGTGAATCTTATGCTTAGTAACGCACCTTTCTGGCACTTGGTATAATGTGCGTTATCATGAATGCAAACCTATTTTTTTTTTTTTTAAATAAAAGTTTTTATGTTTTGTATGTAAAGGTGTTATCGTCTGTCTGATAAGGATGCTGCATTTTATTCACAGATTTTTCTATGCAGCTAAACATGGGGATGTATGAGTGTAATGGTAAATGTGGATACAGACTGAAACCAGAGTTTATGAGACGGCCTGATAAACACTTTGATCCATTCACTGAGACAACGGTAGATGGAATAGTTGCAAACACAGTCTCTGTAAAGGTAAAACACTATCTATATATCTGTCTGTCTGTCTTTCATATATAGCCTCTTTCTATCTAATATAGCATCTATCTATCTATCTCAAATCTATGTAATCTGTCTATCTATATACTGTATGTATCTCATGTCTGTCTGTCTATTTGTCTATCTATCTAATTGGTCATTTAGAGCCGTATTTACGAAAGGTATAAAAGTCTTCTCTCCATTAACAATGAGTGTTACCGTCTGAGGATGTAGATACAGTAGCAGAGTTCCAGATAGGAAGTCTTGGTAAACAAGCCTGTCTGTCATACACGTTACAGTCACTGAGGCGTACTGTTAAACAATTCTAATTAGAATTGACTGAAGAGGCTAAAGCCTCTCATTATAATCTTATGGATCCCTGGGCCTGATTCAGAGCCGCTCGTAAGCGGCCGCTCGTTCGCTCCGAGCGATGTTCGCACATCTGCGCATGGGTCGTAATGCGCATGCGCCAACCAGTCAGTGCGGTCGGAAATCGTGTGCTCGCAAAATAGCGAGTGCCTGCTAATTTGAGTGACAGGATGAGGCATTTGTCAGTGGTAAAAGGGGAAGGTGCTTGAAAACGGGGAGTGGAGATCCGAACGCAGGCGTGCCAAACGGTCAAAACAGGCATTTTAAGGGTGTGCATAATTAACAAAGCAGCGTCATCGACCACGTCACTTGGTTGTCTTTTAGCCTGAACTGCTCGCATGATTGCGGTAGGAAAATGCTACCACAAGAATAGCGAGCAGTTCATACGCCTTTCGATGTACTCGATTAATCTAATAAATAGCGGAGATGACGTATGATGCGAACGGCCAAGGGGCGTCTTTACAAAATAGCGAGCGCATGTTTCAGACGCTCGCTCAGCCATAGAGGCGTCAACAGACCGCAAAGAGCGAGCGCTCAATTTAAATAGCCAGCCCCTTTTTCTGAACGATCGTCTGCAAATAGCGTCCATTATACTGGTATCACTGGACATGCAAAGTTGCCAGGGCTCCCAATATTGTTACTTACCCTGTCCCCACAGTCCAGGGGTCTCAGAAAGACTCCACCGGAGTCCAGGAGAACTTTACCAAATTCAGAAGTCTCACTGGACATTCCGGGAGAGTAGTCATGTGTATACAAGAATATATTTCTGGCAGTCTCTCTGGTTTGTTGTCTTGAATAATTTATTTATAACAATATATTATTGTAGTAATAAGTAACAATCATTGTAGTGCATTGCTCTTTCTGCTGTATTAGCTACACCGTCCCCTATGTATCTGTTAAATACAGAGATTGTCATCCAGAATGCCATTATGGGAGAAGCAGTCGGGAAGCCTACAGATGGAATCCCGACCGCCGGCTTCCCGACTGTCTAATCCCGGCAAGGATTAAATGACAGGCGTTGAAATCCCGACGCTTGTCATTTTACCTACACCAGGAGCCAGACGCCTGGCTTACCGATCGAACGTAAGCCGGGCGCGGACAGCCGCGGGGTGGGGGGGGGGGGAGGGTTAGGTTTAGGGCTCCCGGGGGGGGATTTAGGGTTAGGCACCCCCTCGGGAGGTTAGGATTAGGCTAGGGGAAGGGAGGGTTAGGGTTAGGCATCCCCGGGAGGAGGTTAGGATCAGGCATCCCCGGGAGGAGGTTAGGGTTAGGCCCCCCCCCCGGGGGACTTAGGTTTAGGCGGCTGGGGAAGGGGGGCACTTAGAGGGGGGATTAGGGTTAAGCACTTGGGGTGAGGTTAGGGTTAGGCACCCCAAAGGGAGGGTTAGGGGGTAGAATAGCGTTAGGAAATACTTACCTTGGAGTATCGGGATTTTCACCCCTGCCGGGCCAGCGGTAAATCATACCGGACCCCATTATGGACCTGCTTTTCCTTGTTTTTTTACCTTCTAGATCATATCGGGACAGTTCCTTTCAGATAAGAAGGTTGGCACGTACGTAGAAGTGGATATGTTCGGGCTGCCAGTCGACACCAAGAGAAAAGCATTCAAAACAAAGACGTCGCAAGGCAACGCAGTGAACCCAGTATGGGAAGAGGAGCCCATCGTGTTTAAAAAGGTTGTAGTGTTTTAATAAAATGTTAATTGGAAATGACAGTTAATTAGCACATCAGATAATGCTGGAACATTTCTTTGTACCGTCTCCATCATACTTTTCAATTTCACTCACAATATAGTTTGTAGAACTGAAGCATTATTGTATATACATAATACATAAAATAACACTTTCGGTGATTACTGGTTTGTACATACTGTAAGGGCTGCCATCAGAAATTGTGGGGCCCAGGACTGTCAAAATGGGCAGGGCCCCCCCCTCAACCCGCCCCTCCCCCACAACCCGCCCCTCCCCCACAACCTGAATGAATTTACCTAACCTTGTTTGCTCCTTCGTTCTTCTGTTTGTCGGCCCCACGGCCTGTCTGCTCCGGACAACTCCTCAGGCGTCCTCACACAACCCGCCCGCTGCAGCTCGTCTCTTTCAGTGGTGCGTCATGACGTCACTCGACAGCTTCAATGAGTGAAGAAAAACTTTATTAGGCAAACACGGCCAGTTGTTAATGTATGAGGCGCAGTGGCAAACGCAGGATTCTCAGGGAGGGGTTTCCAATATATATGTCTACACACACACTCTATGGCTGTCTCCATCTCTGAAAAAAAAAAAAAACAATTGGTAGGTCAGGGGGGGTTTCTGTGTACTTAGAAACCTCCCTCTGTGCGCTAGTGATAGCGGAAGGCTGCCTGCATGAGTAGTGACTTATTAGTCACTTACTCATTTTATTGTGTGGAAGCAGCAGCGCGGGGGGTGGGGCATGGCCGGGTCCATAGCACTGGATTCGGGCTGCTGCATCGTGATGATAGGAGTGGGCCCCCGGCTTGGCCTGTCAGTTGTCACTTCTTCCGCCGTGGGCCAGGGAGATAGTGGCAGGCAGGCGGGCGGGCACCCCGAGTACCCGGACGCGGGACTAAAGTCCTGGCAGTCCCTCCCTGATGGCGGCCCTGCATACTGTATTAATGACTAGTACAAGATTTGCATAAGTCAGGAATCACCCTTTGTACAGTGGGGAACACTGACAAACATTGTTGGGTCATCGGCCACATCACCTGAGAGCCCAGCCCCCTACATCACTACTTCTCTGTCCTGGCCTCCCCTTTTCACTCCACCTTAATCAGATTTACAGATGTGTCCACATACTGTACATCTAGCCTCCTTGCACGTTAAGCAGCCCTTCTAGTCATACCATGCTGTGCAGAGACATTTCTAGAGAGGAGGGGGCCCGTGTGCAGTCTCCGTCACAGGCCCCCTTCTCTCAGTCCGGCGGCCAGCAGCACACTGAGCGCACTGCGGCCAGTGCCGTACTGATAAACTCTGGGCACTAGAGTGTGCGCAGAGTCTACAGCGCATTCACAGGACACCAGGAAAATGGCCGCAGGGGCCATTTTCCTTGTACTGCGCATGCGCAAAACAATGGGAAAATGGCCGCAGCGGCCATTTTCCAGGCATTTTTCCAGCGCTGACACCGGCACCGACGTGGGATTCCGGAGACGTAAGAATAATATGGGTCAAGGTGTGCAGTGCGGGCCCCTCCACACACCGCACACCCTGCACCCATTATAAATAAGCGATGCCAATAGGACACACAAGCAGCTTATGTTGATGAAAATGACATGCAGCATACATATAAACTGCAACATACTGTTTCCATAAGTCAATCAAACCACTTGTTCCTAAATGTGGTGCTTTTGTCGATCTTGTTTATTAGGTAGTGCTTCCCTCCCTGGCCTGTCTCAGAATAGCAGCATATGAAGAAGGAGGAAAGTTCATAGGTCATCGGCTATTACCTGTCTCTGCGATCCGGCCAGGTAGGCTCATTTACATAGCAGAATGTTTTATGTACTACTGTGCTATCTGGTGTCACGTAACGTTCATGGTAATCCTCCAATAGTCTCTTCCATTCTTATCCATCCTACCCCCGAGTTCCTCCTCTGCAGGATCTTGCTGAAATTAGAGGGAGATTATCAGTCCACTCCTGATCGTGGTCCCCCTCCCAGAAATGAAAATGTCGGCAGCGCATGCGCAGAAAATCTCAAAGTCTCTGACACTGCACATGCCCCATATTTATGACACTATCTTTGCAAATATGGTACCATCACCATATCTCTACTGATTACTAAAATATGGTGCTGACATAATATTATCGAAAAAAAAATCGCCAGAACAGTTGTACGGGCAGCCGACAGGACGGTAAGGAGATGAGTAAATGCAATGGGTGCAGGTGTGGTGTGGACCCCCTTGAACTATGGGCCTATATGCACCACACACCCTGAAACCCTTATAGATACGCCACTAGTTCCAACAGTCAAAATCCCAGCACCAATAGTTATCACACCTGAGCTTCACGCCACCGATGTGATTACCTTTCACACCGTCACCAACATTTTTATAATAGTTTCCAAGGACGCTGCAGCTGAGCACAGTACACAAATCATACAGAGTACATATACGTGGTAAAAATAGCATTTAACATATATTAAAAGATAATTTTGTTATTTTCTGTTGGTGACAATAAAGACATATTGGGTTGCAAAAAATTCCAGAGACAAATATCTCATAAACAGTACTGGTCCTGTAAAGTGGGTACAATCAGCATCTAGGACTTTAAAGTTGCAGCCCAATACCTATTGGTGTGGGGACATTGAACACAGACAGCCAGATCAAACATAATGGTGGGACAATAACCTCTGCTATGGCATACTTGGTGAATGAGTACTCAGTGAAATAATACATTTCATCAGGGAACACCCAATGCACATTCTAACCAATGTCATTAGGGACCACAGAAGTAAATTGTACATTGCAAGGACATGCATAGCTCAGGATATGATGGGTAAATCGGTATACAATCAGGAAGCCGGCTGCCTTAATACCGGCAGCCGGCTTCCCGACTGTCATATCCCGGCAAGGGTGAAATACCGGCATGCCAATCGAGCGGACACCCGCGGGGCGGGCTAGGTTTAGGGCACCCGGGGGGGACTTAGGGTTAGGCACCCCCCCGGGAGGGTTAGGGTTAGGCTCCCTCGGGAGGAGATTAGGGCTAGGCACCCCCCTGGTGGACTTAGGTTTAGGCAGCGGGGAAGGGGGATTAGGGTTAGACACTTGGGGAAGAGGTTATTTCTTGCGGCCGGCGGTATTTCATACCGATTCCGGTAAAAGGGATAGGGATTACTTGAAAAAAATATTAAAAAGAATAACTTCTTTATCAGCTACGTAGGTCGGCATAGCAGTTATCTGCGTATTTTAGTTGTAGCACTTTATGTAAGTTAGTGAAACTGACATTCTGTGAGGCCTGGATTGAGGAAAAGGGTGACTAAAATTGTGAGGTCAGACATCCCCTTTTTGGAGTAAGCAGTGACCGCAAAGTGTTTTCCCACTTCATAAGAAGAAAGGAAAAGGATATAAGCCACCTAATAGTCAGTACTGTGTCCTCTTTGCTAGGAAATATATCTTTGTAAATGTATTTTTCCCCATTTTCATCAACTACAAAAGGATGCTTATTCCTGCTCTTGGATTGTGGCTTATAACTCGTATTTATGGATACACCTCTGGCTACCTAACGGTAACACCTATCCTTTATTAGTAGTGTCCATTCCTTTTTTTATGAATCTTGAATGGATGGCCTCCATCATTCTGCCTGCTCCCTATTCTTCCATCATGGCATGGGTGTGTGCCCAGACAGGTAAATGGAATGTTGAGTGACAAGTATCAAACCTATTAAAGAGGACAAGTTGCCTATGCAAGCAATCAGTGTCTAGGTATCAGTCACCCGGCACATTCTATGAACTGACAACTAAAATCTGATTGGTTGCTAAGGGAAACATCTTCACTTGTCCTCTTTAGGGGTTAGACACACCTCCACTGTTGTCCCCTATGTTTTCTGATAAGCCATCCAGATAATAAATACATGAAGCACAATTAGGTCCCAAGGCCATGTGATGTGATTCAGCTATATGTCTATAACTCACATGCCTTGTCCATGATTAGATCAGTATTTTATTACCCTTCCGTCTGGGAAGTCATGCTGTATTGTCGTCTGAGCACACCCATTTTGGGGATTAGGGCAAACAAAGGAATGGTACCTGGGTGGTTGGGAGTTTACTGGGTATTTCAGTGGCATAGCCAGGTGCATATGGGCACAGGAACGGATTCAAGATTAGATGAAGCAGGAGGTGGTCCACCAAATATTCCTAGGACAAAGACACTGAAAAGAGCGTGAGATGGTGTGTTGAGTACAACTGTTAATGGTGCGTGTGATAATGCATTTTAGGGTAGGCAGGAGTCTACAGGTGACCTAGTGCTTCACAACTGCTAAGAAGCTTATTGCTAAGCACACCCCAAGAGTATTTGGCCACACATAAACCCCTAGCCTAATACTGCCCCTGCTCCTCACATACTCTTGTCCCCATAGTGATCTTACCATACAACATTAGTGTACGAGGTGTCGGGGATGATGCCAGGGCATTACAAGGACCAAGACTAGCACTGTTCCACTTGGCTGACAGGAGAACATAGGAAGTATCATTTCCTTTTAGGGCAATATATGCTACATATACTTTCCAATTAGAACAAAGGCCCTGATTCAGAGCCGGACGCTCTGACAGAACGCTCGCTCTGAATCAGGGCCGTCCTTCTTGATTTTTAGAGCGGCCTCCTGGCCGCTCGTATAGCTGTGGGTGACCACCCACAGCTATAGCGAGTGGCCAGGAATATCGTCGCGATGGTCAAGACCATCGCGACCATCGGCTTGCGACGAGACCCTTGTGGTAGGGTCTCGTTGCCGCAAGCCCTGGAGTGCTTTCGGCTCAAACTTTTGATGTCAGTGGGGCCAGCCCCAGACGGTAGGTGTTCCCAGCCACGCCCCCGGCACGCCCACCAAAGGGGGCGTGCTGTCACTCAACATTGACAGCACGCCACCTTTGGTACGATGCCCGTCGCTATCCTGGTCTCGCGCATGCGCATCACGGAGCCGGCTCCGTCGTGCGCATGCGCACTGAGCCACCAATCGACCCGCTTGCAAGCGCATAGCGCTCGCGAGCGGGTCTGAATCAGGCCCTAAGTACTTATATTATCACATTGATCTCAGTCAACACAACACATGAAGTGGTGATTTTGCTTAGTCTGTAGGACTGGTCTGTCAGTATAACATACCAACCAATTTCACAGCTATTATTAAACAATTCTTACACTTATTTGGGGGATTATTTCACTGTAAGTGAAGTACTGTATGTTTAAGAAACCACAGAATCTTTAGTTTGGAAATGGATAAGGATTTGATTGATGGGTCAGAAATTCTACTATCGGGAATTACACGGGCAGAGCCGCTCTGCTATTTGTCAAACTAAAAAAGATCTTGAAACTTTATAAAGACATAAATCACTTTCCTTCTCAGGTTATCACTATATCTGTCTGAGAAATGAGAAAAATGTACCACTGACACTGCCAGCAATCTTTGTCTACATAGATGTGAAAGATTACGTCCCCGATACATTTGCAGGTACAGTATTTGTTTTTATTTTAATAAACCTCAAACCATTTAAAATATTTTTTAATAATCTGTAAATACCCCAAAGTTACTGCATGTTTTGGATTCACCCTTAATATTAACTGCATCTCCCTTTTATATGTATAGCTGTAGCATGGTTGGATGGGGCAAATTGCAAGGTTGAGCTTCTAACCGAACAAATCTATAGATCACCTATTTCGGAGCTGCATGGCTGATACTTCATGGTGCCGTGTGTCCCAAATTATGGTGGGTACACACTACACGATATGCTCCCTGAGCGATATCGTGTAGTGTGTCCCCGGCAGGCTGTGCTCAATGTCGTTCATGACATTGAGCACAGCCACTGAACGATATCATTAACGATATTGTTCAGCGCCAGGCTCTCTCCCCCATTCCCTGACATGCAGCAACCTGACGAGGTTGTCAGGTTGGCCTGCATGTCAGCCCGATGAACGATAATGACGAAAGACCCGCGGGAACGCGCGTCGTCGTTATCGTTCATCTTTTTGGGGTTAAAAATGGACGATAAAGTGGACGACTGAACTATAACGATATCGTTCAGTCGTCCACTTTATCGCCCAGTCTGTACGCACCATTACTGTGCTCCATCTACGACTGAACTAAGCATCTAGTGTGCCAGCACCACTAGGTGGCAGCAACGGCTCAGATGTTCCGCAGAACCTGGACAGAAATTCCAGTATTGGCTCATTGAGGGATCAGACTCAGGGCCTGATTCAGACCCGCTCACAAGCGCATAGTGCTCGTAAGCAGGTCGATGTTTGCATCCTGCGCATGCGCCGCCCCCGGCGTGCGCATGCGCGAGCACTAGCGAGCGACTGAAGGTCAGTCACTCCGGGGCTCGCTACAAGACGGGGCTGCTGTCGATGGTGAGTGACAGCTCGCCCCGTTTTGTAGGCGGGGAGGGGGGGTGGTTAGGCAAACGCAGGCGTTCCCTTAGGAACGCCTGGCATTTGTGGGCGGCCCTGCTGACATCACCAGTGATGTCAGTAGTGGACTTCCTGCTCTATTAGAACAGGAAGTCCACTCGGGCTTGCGGGAGCCAAGACCCTACAACAGGGTCTCGTCGCAAGCCCAATGGTCGCGATAATTGCGACCATCTCCAGGCCACACGCACAAGCTGTGGGTGGTCTCTGCTGACATATACTAGGCATATATTACTGTTATCTCCAGGAGAGCATATGTCACCTGTGCTGGGCTTGGTGCACCTTGTGTATACGGCTAGCTCTGCAACCTACATGTCTTTTTCTCTGAGCTTCTTTGCTCTTAAAATTTTGACATGAATTTCTTCCAACCTTAGCATAAGCCCCAAAGTGTCCATTTCATCAGCAGCGATCCTGTGCGCAGCCGCGGTGAGAAAATATGCTACTGCTGTAGCCGCCTATTGAGACACCCACCGGCAGCTTTGCAGATCCAAGCAACTGCGTTCATATACAAAATGGCGGTTTCAGATCATTCTAGAATGGACCCTCTGACTAACCCAATGTTCGCGCAAAATGGCTGAGGGAACTAAGACGCTGGTGACATATTTTCTGCGTACGGGATCGCAGATGTAGGCAGATACAAAACAGTCACGACACACCTGCGTTTTTGCCACCACTCCCCGTAACCGCCAATATCAATCACTTTGCGGTTAAATAAGGTACCTTTGCGAATGCACAGTGCGACCCTGACGCATTTCTAGTCAGCTGATCATCACTGCGTCAATATCGGCATTACATCCACATTTGAATCAGGCCCTAGGTTCCTATCCAGAAGCGATATTTTGCCGAAATATTCTATACTGTATAATGTAAACTAAATATTAGACTGGTACATAGAATACAGACCTCTTTGTTTACTTACATTTTTGCTTTTTGTCGGCTTTCTGATGAACAGAGATTCCCTTTAATATGCCATTACTAAATCTGTATTTACAAAATTCTTCTGGTCCTTCAGGTTCTGTGACCCTTCCTAAAAATCCTGTTTTACCAGCATACTTCTGACGAATAAGGCATTTACTCTATATTCAATAATTCTGTAGCCACGCTGTGTACATAAGTAAATATACTGTATACATATTACCACGTAATACCACTTGTGTCATGTGTTTCCTGCAGATGTGATTGAAGCTTTGTCAAATCCAATTAGATATGTAAATTTGATGGAGCAGAGATCAAGACAGCTGGCTGCACTCACACTGGAAGATGAAGAGGAAAAGAAAGAGGTAGGATTATTCCACGTAATGCCGCTGAGGCTTCAGCGTTGTGTTTGCTTAATTGTGATTAGCACAGGTAAAAGCAGATTTTGCAGGTAAAAAGAATGATATGATCACATTTTGGAAAGCATGTCTGCTCCACAGACCTGGCCTTATATATAAATTAGAATCTTACACCATCATATATTACTATCCATACTAAGAACTGTTCCACATCCTTTCTGGTAGTACTGTATATTGTCAGAGTATCATATTATTTCCTTATTACTCACTGTCCACTAGATGGTGCTGTCCAGAATATAATTATACCAAAGGGAATCCTCTAGTACAGAGGTTCCCAGTCACGGTCCTCAAGGCTCCCCAACAGTTCAGGTTTTAGAGATATCCATGGTTGAGCACAGGTGATTTAATTAGTACCTCAGTCAATTTGATTTAACCACCTGTGCTTAACCATGGATATCTCTAAAACCTGAACTGTTGGGGAGCCTTGAGGACCGCGTTTGGGAACCTCTGCTCTAGTACACAGGTTCTCAAACTCGGTCCTCAGGACCCCAAACAGGTCTTGTTTTCCAGGTCTCCTCACAGAATCACAAGTGAAATATTTAGCTCCACCTGTGGATCTTTTAAAATGTGTCAGTGAGTAATGACTACACCTGTGCACCTGCTGTGTGACCGCGAAACGTGCAGGACCGAGTTTGAGAAACACTGCTCTATATCATACATAGGGTCGTATTCAATTAGAGGCAAAAAGTCAGAATCCGCAGAAAAGTATCGCAGATGATATCATTTTGCCAGCCGGAAAGTTTCTGCCGTGTTCAATTCCAAAGACTTTTCGCGTACGCGAAAAGTCAATGCAATGTAATCAGCGGAAAAGTTTTGCCTATGAATAGCAGGTGGAAAAAAGTGCAGAATTGCGGTTTTGGGGTGCAAACTTCTGGAAACCCCCCTGCACCATTGGGACAGTCTCCCAGAGATAAACTATGATAAAAAAAAAATTTGAAAAGACTTTAGACCACCCCTAAAAAGTACTATCATTTTGGGGGCGAAAAAGTGCAAATTTGGGGGACAAACTTAAAAACTAGCTAAATAGACTTCAGGGAGGTTCCCAAGTATGGGGCAGGTGTTTTTAAGATTGCAGGTGCTTGTGAAAGGTGGATTTTTAACGTGATTTAAAACTTCACTTTAGCAACTTAAAAATATGCTAGCACCCATTTTCAGGTACCCCAAATTTGCTGGGAGTAGTTATTTTCACATAAAAATACTGCTTAATGCTATTCTTCACCACTTGTGTTAATGCACTAATTGGCACCAATTGGCACAACTTAAGCACCACAAATACCTTCATTAGGGCTAATCGGGGGCATCTATAGTGATCCCCAATGCTAGTGCATCTTGTGGGGGGTGTCAGGCAGAGTTCCCAATTTTTGACAAGGCTTTTCGTCTGTTTCAGTTTCGCCGGGTGCCATTTTCGCGTCCTTTCTAATTGAATACGGCGAATAGCGGCAGCGCACCCGATACTTTTCCGCATGCAAAACACGCGATGTAGGCAAAAAGTTCAGCATGCGAAAAAGTATCGCGATGCGAAACTAATTGAATACAGCCCATAGGGGTCAATTCAATTAGATGTGACGCATAAAGCCGCACTTACGGACCCAAGCGAGTTGCTTCTAATTGAACCTACTCCATATATTGGTCATGGCATGAGACGTTTCCCTGACATATGCAGTATATCTCCTGGTTCCTATAGTGTTAACACTAGAATTTCTTGTTCCACTTCCCATCACCAGATGGCAGTGTAACACCTACACAACTGGCCTTAGTACAGTGTTTACTGTGTTGGCTCGGTGAGGATATTTTGAGGTTGCATATAATAGATGATTGTATTCATAATATGCTTGATTTATATACCAAGATATTTCTCAAAGTGTGGCAATTAATTATCATTGTTGTATGTATTGCCTTTTTTATTCATGAGATGATGATTTAGTAATCTGCATTCACCAGGGTATTGTAATTCTATGAGTGCTGCCTTCATATAGGGTGATAGAAAGTGTGGGGATATCTCTCATAAATATTATTCTTGTCACCCCATAGTCACTATTTAGGTAATAAGTCTGCAAGCCCTGCGTTCCAGCAATCTTGTACCCTGCTTTACCAAATACAACTTCCGGTGTTCTCGTTACCTGGGTGACTCAGTGTTGTCTCTCAGCTGTATCTTCCTTCTATTCATCTATATTTCCCCATATTTGGTAGATGCAAATTAGAATCTGCGAGATTTAGGGGCTTATTCATCATCACCTAATTTTTACAAAAGCAGGTGAATTAAGTTATCGGGCCATTCATCACGAAGGTAAAGCAGGAGATATCACAGATATCTCTAGCTTACTTTCTCTGGCAAAATATTTTCGGAGCTTGAGTGCGGGAGCATTCGCCATTTTCAGATGGCGAATGCTCCCGATACCCGATCCTTCCCTATGGGAAGGAGTCCCGGGTCGCGAAGAGGGATCCTTTCGGATCTCTCCGCCCCTGTCCGGCTCCTTCCGATGGACATCAGGGCTTATGTGCGCATACATGACCTGTAGGTCGCGCATGCGCACTCCCGTCACTGGTCCGAAAGGAGCATTGAAAAGATTCACTGCTCCGAAAAAGAGCAGTGAAGCCGCTCATGGGACAGAGGATTTTCGGAACAGCTGTCGCCGCGCTGGAGCAATGATGAATTGCTCCGGAATCCGTGGCGAATTGGACCCAGATAATTAATATCATGAATAGTATGTAAACAGTAAGAATTCCATTCAGGTTCCCAGCATTCCTGCTGACCATAGTGTGCTACATGTGATAGCATAGCTCTATAATGATGTGCTATATTATTATCACCATGTTTTTATTTGGTATTGTGATGAAATCAAGGTAGGGGCACTCTCTACTGGGGTAGATGGGCCCTTCCAAAAACACAGCAGTGAGAAAACCGCACACCAGCCCAGGATCTCCGTGTAATTAGCCGAAATTAGTTAATTGTACAGTAAAAGAAAACATAAAACAGAATCCTAACCCATCTGGGCTTTAACTAAACAATTAGGATCCCTTTCTCAACCATGGTAGGACCTATTGCTCCTTCCACAAACATAGGCATATGCACAGTACTTACAGTCAGTAAATCACAGTGTCTCATAACAGGCCTGCTGCCTGTATTCCCCAGGTAGTGAGACACTGAGTAAAAACCCTGACACACCTTTATCAGCCTCCTACAGGTGCAAGTACTAATTAGCCTGTTCTCAGGCTGAAGACCCAAAATGGGCCTAATCGATAAAGCCCGCCCTCACTCTCCATCCATAACCCCAGGAACGCTTATCTGGCTTTCACTAAAGCCCAAAAGTCTGCTTTGCAATCACAGACATTTTTCTGGGGTTTTAATGCATATAGGTCAGAAACCCTGGACAAATATAACATTACCACTGCTTTTGTCATAGTATGTAACATATATAATTAACATATGTTAACTATTACCTTAACTGATTGGTCCATTATCACAATTTTCTTTTCGTCCATGCAGAAAGTTGGTCAAAAGTACACACCTGTTCCTCTTTTACAGATGTGTCCTCATACATGTATCCTTTTGGTGTGAGACGCGTGGTATGACTTAGACGCTACACCACTGGCAGCGATTCGCGTGTTTGGGCAATTTGTTTCTCAATTCGCATGCAAAGTCACTATTAGGGCTCGATCCAATTAGCCATGAATCCCTTTACGGCATGAGTAAGTGCAGCTGTATGCCACACTTACAGTAATGCCGGACGTGGATTTTTGTTTTCAGCCCCATAGGGCTGTGTACTAAAATGTGCAAGTCCAGGTGAGATCAGGCTGCGAGGGGGGGCGATTTGCGGTGCCATTGCCGGGGATTTTATGCCATTGAAACGGCAACTCGCCCCATTCACTCCTATTTGGATTGAACCCATGGTGTACTAGGCACTTAGGATTAGTGTTTTTGTTGCAAAATAATTGGTATAAAATTACATATTAAGATGAACGATGTGTGAAGTGAGACATGACGCAAGTCACTCGTGTCGGACCTCTGTCTTATTACCCTTATTACCCAGATTGTGTACTTTGGGCCCGATTTATTATGGATCGTTATTGCGATTGCGCACGCGGACGGACGATTGTTGCGTACTGCGCATGTGCGAAGACACCACTGCGATCGTACTGGGATTGCAGAGAACTCGCAGACCCATCGCAGAGTGAGTGACAGGAAGTGAGCGTTTGGGGGTATTGATGGGGGGTGTTTGGCGAAACGCAGGCGTGCCTGTCCGTTTGAACGCCATTACAGGGGCGTGCATAAATTAGCCACTGCGTCGGCATATGCAGCTTACTGCGTGCTACGAGGTTAGCAATTTCTGAGTAAGGTCAGACTTGTTGTAATTGTGCAGAAGGGGCCGATGTTACTCAGTGTTCCTGATGTATATGCAGGACTGCAATGTATTACGGATGTGAGATAGTGGTAGTGGGCGTCTCTATGCTGGCTTCGGACGTCTCACCAATAGCTATACGACTGCAGTCAGCATATTTTCACAATAGACCTGCGTACGTTATCGTAGCTGCCATTGCAATAGCGATCCGTAATTTGCTTAAACTGTAACAACAACACATAACCTCTTTGGCACTTGCTAAAGGGGTTTTGTCATCCTTTCAGTATTCAATAAACATCTAAGATTATCGCTGTAGTGTTCACTCTAGCTCCGGCGGCAGGCAGGGCGCCGGAGCTAGAGAGGACCGAGAAGGGGGCGTGGCCATTGAAAAGGGGGTCTGTCTATAAGACGCGTCCCCTTTTCGTCACTCTTGGGGGCGTGCCCGGCACTTACGGACACGCCGGGCAGCCCCCAAGCGCTGCAGACAGGGAGAGTAGATGCCAGGCGCATGCGCCCGGCGTCTATTCTCCGGTGGTGACCGGGTCACCGCACATTTCTTCACCCGCGGGACACTGCGAACCGTGGGTGAAGACGGCACCCGCAGGCTGTTAGGGCAGGGCGCTTTTTGCCCTCCTTCTGGAGGGCAGGGCGCTTTTTGCCTTCCGGAAGGAGGGCAGGGCGCCGCGCCCCGCTAAAACAGCCTAGCGGGAACGCTATCGCTGTTTGTCACTGTATCGCTTACGCCATCTTTAGATGCCCGGCAATGGGGACCTGGCAGCAGCCTTTCCAGCTTCAAAAAAACCCTTCCAGGCACTCCTGGGTGAAAAAGTCATGTACATGCGCAGACTGACCATCGCCCATGCGCAGCCTGACCATCGCCCATGCGCAGCCTGACCATCGCCCATGCGCAGCCTGACCATCGCCCATGCGCAGCCTGACCATCGCCCATGCGCAGACTGACCATCGCCCATGCGCAGACTGACCATCGCACATGCGCATGACACAGAAACCCGTCACTGGCAGTGATAGGCTGCCAGGAAGTGAGTGGAGGACACCACCGAGGAGGGGGACGTCGCAGGACCTTGCCGGCGAGGTAAGTAATGATGAATACCAGTGGCATATTCATTTATATCACTGCGATATTAAACTAAATATGCTGCTGGTGTTAAGGTTCGTTGATAAATTGGTCCCGAAGTACTTAGGATTAGTATTTTTATTTATAAGAAATTGGCATAAAGTCGCTGCTTAAAACTTATAGTTTAGGAAAAAGTCCACATGGCGCGGCTAAGTCACAAAGCCCATAGCACGCCATACTGCATTATTTGGCGCAGTTTGGGGATTGGAGTATGAGAGCACATCTGTAGGCCCAAATACTCCAATCCTTAATTGTCTCTTTTCTTATCTACAACTATGGGGCATATTCAATTAGGTGCGAAAAGCTGAGTACTTTTCACATGCCGGACTTTTCGCCGTCATCGCTGGTTTTCTATGTGGAAAAATATCGGGCGCGTCCCCGCTTTTCCCAGTATTCAATTAGAAATCAGCAAAAACGGCACCCTACGAATTCGGACATGGCGAAAAGTACTGTCAAAAATGGGGAAAACAGGCTGTACCCCTCCGAAAATATGCACTAACATAGGGGATCACTATAGGTGAGTACTAGTACCCCTAATAAAGCTATTCTGGGTACTTTACTTCTCTCAATTACTTGCTATTAGCGTCTTTGCATTAGTTGTGAAGAATGGCATTAAGCATTATTTTTTCATCAATATAACTAGTCCCAGCAAATTTGGGGTACATGAAAATGGGTGCAAGCATATTTTAAAGTTGGTAAAGTGAAGTTTTAAAATACGTTAAAAATCCACCTGCCGCAACCACCTGCAATCCCCAAAACACCTGGTGCATACATGGGGACCCCCCCCAGGAGTCTATTTCGCTAGTTTTTAAGTTTGTTCCCCAACTTTGGTCTTTTTCGCCCCCAAATTGAAAGTGCTTTTTTGGGGTGGTGTTAAGTATTTTTTTTTCATTTTTTTTTTTACATAGTTTACCTTTTGGGGACCTGTCCCAAGGGTGCAGAGTGGTTTCCGGACGTTTGCACCCCAAAACCCCAATTCTGCACTTTTTTCGACTGGGTTCATAGGCGAATCTTTTTTGCCTATACCAATGCATTGAATTTCCGCCTAGGCGATAAGTCTTTGGAATTGAATACGGGGATAAGCTTTCGCCTGGCGAAATTACGTCATCGGCGGTGTTGTTTTGGAACGGCTTTTCGCACCTAATTGAAGATGCCCCTTAAACTGTATGTTCTCCACCTGCCTTGTTCTGTTTAGTGAATACAATTCCCAGTTGAAAGAGGGAGGAAGTTCCCTTTCCCAGACCCCAGCTATAGTGCAAACGGCTCACATTTGTATCAGCCTAATTATACATGCTTATAAAGCTTATGTACCTCTTCTGACAGATCCTCCTTAATATTGAAGGGGATAAATATAATAAAGCAGAATTCTATCATGCTCATTATAACCGTAGGCACACTTTTACCTGTGGTGCAGCAAATTGCGTAATTGCGGCCTCATCACATACTGTATAATTTCACGGTTAACTGCATTGCACAATTGGGGCAGCGATGACAAAAATGACGCGATTGACTGCAAATTGCATCATCGAGTACCCAGGAAGTCGGGAGTGTCTCAGACATTTGGGGAGGGCACCCTATTATGACTGTCTCTCCACACAGCTCTGTAAATCACAAGGGCACAGAATTAAAGCCCACAAACGGTGGGTACCGTACTGTACCATTTAGTGTGAGTGATTAAATTGCTTTGAGGCACAACAATATGTATCTAACTTCAATACACGTTGATGTGCCGCAAAGCAATGCTGTAATGCCGTCTTAATCAATTGTTATCCCCCTAACTGTTGAGAAACTGTAAGTGCCAACATCCCCATGCTGGAGCGTGTTGTTTTGGAACAGCTGGTGAGACCATAGGCTAAGTGCCCTAGTGTATAGCATAGTAACTAATGCATTACGTGGTAAGATGATGCATCCAATACGCCCACACACTACTGGGGCTGAAGCCCTGCTCTTACGTTGTCTTAATTGCGTTCTTCCACGCGAACTGACTCATCTTCATTGTAAAAGCTAAAAATAAACTGAACTTTCCTTTAAATTGTCTCACTTGTTGTGGTCTGACCTAGATTTGGTACAATGCATATGCAGACATGCTGTGAAAAGTTCTTATAATAAATAAAATGCTTCCATCTTTCTGCTGGGGAACATTAGTATGAATGAGGGCATTAGGACGTAGCTGACCTACACTTACAAGAACTCCCTATCTAGGACATTAGTCACCAGAGACGCTATTTCCGAAGCAAGAACATTATTCATCTTTGACCCATCTGTGTTGAAAAAGAAAAAAACTGGGTGAAGGATTTGCAGAGAGATATTTGTGGCCATTTGTGACAAAAATAGATCACCTTCCACGACTTCAGTTCATTCTCCATACCTCCCGAAAATTCATATGGTCAAAACAATGGACACTTGGCAGATTTGCGCACAAACGTTCCTGTTCTTTCACTGTCTCGTGGGCTCGTGCATTTAGCTTGGTCAAATTTCCGGGAAGCACTGTTTTCTTTACCTGACTATTTACATCACAAAACAATAAAATAAAGATATACACAGTGTGGGGTCCGAGTACAGTAGGGCTGCAATACAGTTTAGGTGTCAATAGAGGGGCTGTTCTACCAAAAGAAGAAAGAACTGGTGAGAGATATATTGCTATATTGTTTAGATATAGCATGATCCTATGTAGTTAAACATAAACTGATTTTAATAAGATGAAGTGCCTTCTAAAATTGGGTTACATGTTACATTGTTACCTTAGCTAAGTAGTCTATATCAGTGGTTCTCAAACTCGGTCCTCAGGACCCCACACAGTGCACGTTTTGTAGGTCACCCAGCAAGTGCACAGATGTAATCATTACTCACTGACACATTTTAAAAGGTCCACAGGTGGAGCTAATTATTTCACTTGATTCAGTGTGGAGACATGGAAAACATGCACTGTTTGGGGTCCTGAGGACCGAGTTTGAGAACCTTTGGTCTATATAATGAAATTGACTGCTGATAAAAAATGACGTCATCACATTGGAATGTAATATAAGTCGGAATGAGCTCTGACCCCACATATCAGCGTCAGTGATGCACAGTAGTGAGGGGGCAGCAGTGGCAGCACTTGGGTCGGTGACATTCAGCGCGGCCAGGAGACCCGAAAAGAAGGCGTGGCCTCGCTGTTGCACCCTGTTTTATCTACCTGATATGCCGATGTGCCCCCAGAAACTCTCCCTGCACATTTGCCTGCTCCTCACTGACCGGGAGCCGGGCGCTGCACTGTGATCTGCGGACCTCATTCAGAGCCGCTCGCAAAATGCGAGCGCTCACTCTGAATGAGGGCGGCCTCTTTTCTTTTGAAAGGCGGCCTCCTGGCTGCTCGCAAAGCTGTAGGTTACCACCTACGGCTTTAGCGAGTGACTAGGTGATGGTCGCGATGGTTGAGGCATTCGTGAACATTGGGGATTGCAACGAGACCCTTGCAGTAGGGTCTTGTCTACCGCAAGCCCCAGGCAGCTTCCTGCTCTAACAGAGCAGGAAGCACCCTACTGACATCACTGGTGAAGTCAGTAAGGCCACCTACAAACGGCAGGCGTTCCTTCAGGAACGCCTCCGTTTGTCTGGCCACCCCCCTACCGCGCCTGCAAAATGGGTAAAGCTGTCGATCAACATCTACAGCCGCCCCTTTTGTAGCGAGCCCCGGAGTGAGAGAATTTCTCTCTCGCTCCGGGGCTTGCGCGTGCGGCACATGCACAGTGCCCCACCATCGACCCGCTTGCGAGCGCATAGACGCTTGAGAGCGGGTCTGAATGAGGTCCTTAGTGTGCAGCGCCTGTCTCCCTGTCAATGAAGAGGAGCCGGTGAGAGGAAAGAGAGAGCGCGAGTTGGGGAGAAAATGTTAGGGGAGAGAGAAGGAGTGGAGTGTGGAGACAGACAGAAAAATCAATGAATACATAAAAGCCAGGCACAGCTGGGTATTACAGCTACTGGACTGTACTGTACTGTAGTATCACATATTTGTTTTTACCTACATGCAGAAATCTGGGCAAGAGGCCACAATTTTAGGATGTGGGTGTCGTGGACAGATCAGGGTAGTGACATTTCCAAGTTATGTTACTTTATTTCTTGCACTATTGATAAGTTACCTACCTACCAATTAAGTACATAGACATCTGGAAGAGTGAATCTGCTAGGGGCAGGAACGCGGAGAGGAGCATGACTACTGATTGGATGCCTGTAGCCTATGTCAGTGGTTGCAGTACAGCAGACACCTCCACTTCCTAGCATTTTGCACAGAGTACTCCGGTACTAAAATATACAAGTATTCAGATACTTTGGGAGAGGGCTTATCTTATCCTAAAACAGGCAATCACTTTGCATACTTGGAAATAACCATTTTGAGCAAGACCATATTCTGTCCTAATCACTTTACAAAAAAATATGGGCTGATCCAGAAATGTAGGGACTGTTGGCAAGATGACTTGGGATAACTGTAAAAATGCATGACACTTTAACTAGCGCGGGCAATAGGCATGTTTTACTAGTGCGGGCAATAGGCATGTTTTACTAGTGCGGGCAATAGGCATGTTTTACTAGCGCGGGCAATAGGTATGTTTTATTAGCGCGGGAAATAGGCATGTTTTACTAGAGCGGGCAATAGGCATGTTTTACTAGCGCGGGCAATAGGCATGTTTTACTAGCGCGGGCAATAGGCATGTTTTATTAGAACGGGAAATAGGCAAGTTTTATTAGCGCGGGCAATAGGCATGTTTTACTAGCGCGGGCAATAGGTATTGTTTACTAGCGTGGGCAATAGGCATGTTTTAATGATCCATTTTGTGCTGCATTGCACATTGACTGATAGCAATGATTGTGCTGGTAGCATGTGTTAATACGTGAAAAATAAGTTGTGCCACATCATACAGATTGTGTTGCTGAAATGTTATTGAACGATGGTAGAAAGCCCATGAGAAAACAGTCATCCTATTTCTTTTGCCATTCTCAGGTGTTAGTTAAATTGATGTTGCTTAATAATAAATAATCATGCCAGGCTATACTGGCAAAACTCTTGTAACTTGATATAGGACGTTAGCTTCAAATAACCTTTAAGAGACAGAATCTACAGTGTTACTGCCATTTGACAGATCCGTTTTGGATTTCTGAAATGATTAGCAACCTCTGTAAGCCGAGCAGGAAACTGGAGTGCACTGATTATGGCACTGATTATTGCCATAGTTATAAATATTGCTAAGAAGTGTCAGTTATGCACAACCTGTATGTGCCGTAGGACTGGTGCAAGTTTCTATGGTGCTTCCGATGGTGGCGTCTAAAGGTACATATCCACTAGACGAGAGTGGAACGACTGCATGAATACAACATTGTAAACGTTCAATCGTTCACCATCCTGTGCAGTGGATAAAGGACCTGATTCAGAGCTGCTTGCAAAAAGCGAGCGCTCGCTCTGAATCAGGGCGGCTGCTTTTTTAAAAAAAAAACGGCCTCCTGGTCGCTCGCTAAGCTGTGGGTGACCACCCACAGGTTTTGCGAGCAGCCAGGTGATGGTCGCGACCATCAGGCTTGCGACGAGACCCTTGTGGTCTTCCGCAAGCCCCAGTGAGCTTCACTGGTGATGTCAGTAGGGCAACCCACAAACGGCAGGCGTTTGTCCACCCCCCCCCCCCGCCTACAAAACGGGCTGCCCTGTTTTGCTGCGAGCGCCGGAGCGAGTGATTTCTCGCTCGCTCCAGGGCTCGCGCACGCCATGCATGCGCACTGCCCGGCAATCGACCCGCTTGCGAGCGCAAAGCGCTTGCAAGCGGGTCTGAATCAGGCTCAGTGTGCCCACACTGAACAATATGTCGTTAAGTGTCTAAAGGTAGGTATTACCATGTATTTAGGCGCTCCTCAACATAAATGCTGTGACGGAGTCGACCGTATAGATGACATAGGTCAGTGTAGACATAAAATAAAATTTATTCATGAATACAAGGTGATGCATGGAATATAAATGCATACAGTCAAGACGTGCTGTAGAATCAAAAGGGATGAGAATTCACAGAATCAGTTGATAAATACTGGGTGAGGCAGAAAAATGCTATCTGCCATGGACATTAGACATATGCAATAGGTGAATTATATATATTGTGGCTGAATCAAGGCATGAAACATAAGACAAATGACAGGTCTGGTGAGTTCTGATTGCAGCAGGAAATGTGACTCCTGTTTTTAAAATAAGCTCTACCGTGCAATGTACAAATAAATGGTTATAATTGTACACTTGGTAGTAGGCAAAAAAGTACAGGATATCATACCCGGTGGGTGATGGGGAGCCAGCGGGTGTTGAATTGTAGGATGCCCGGGTTGCCCTGCAAGGCTCCTTATGCTTTACCCAAACGGAAATCAGATCCTGTGGAAAAAGTCCAGAGTCCTTGGAAGTGATTACAGGTGTAGCTTGCCGACGCGTTTCGAGATACTGGGTCTCTTCTTCAAGGCTGTGCAGGCACCCTTCCTCATCCCCGAACATGCACAACCTGTCGATATCGACAGGTTGACCGGAATGTTCAGGCGATGATAGATGTCTAAAACGACCAGCGATGCGCGCTCCCGCTGGTCGTTTTAGACATCTATCATTGACATTTTAATGCACGATAAACGAACGATTAATGAACGATTGAATGATAACGATCTCATAATCATTCAATCGCTCATTTTCATCGCCTAGTGGATACGCACCTTAAGGATGCACCAATTGGTATTGCTAAGCGTACAGATGCTGACAGTTGGCGTCTCAGTCTTTGCACATTGGGACGCACAAATGTACACAATGGAAGGGCTCAGCATTTGCATTATATCGCAGGCGGGTGACCGCCAATAGATGCCGCTGCGGGCATTTCTGCATCCGCCTCTGCATCAGACCCTCTATTTCACGTCTGTAATAAAATGTTGAGAAGTATGTAATTCCTTAAGATGTGCACCCCGTCTTCTGCATGTAACCACTCACCACCCATAAAGCCAAAATGGATCACAACCCTAGGACAACACCTTCCCATACCAGGATCAGATCATGAGGGCACGTTGCATTTGAAGGCCGCGTCTCCACAGGATTACCCCGTTATGTTCATTATTATTCATCGTAGGTGAAGAGGGCACTTCCAGTCAGCGCTGTTCAGTAGGTATAGACACAGGGCAGGAGATGCAGAGGAAGGATTTCCAAAAGTGGCCATTTAAAAGCTTACAAAACATTCAGTATAAGGCTACGATGTGTGACAGATTTACATTGCCAAAATGTTGAGGTAAATCATTTATGTAACAAATATAAATGCTGTACAACAATGAGAAAATAGCTCACATTGTGTATTACTTGATTTCATGTGGTGACCTAGCTGCATGTGTGGTAAGCAGCATATTCTAGAATAATGTAAGAGACTTTTGTTAAAACATACATTCCAAAAAAATGAATGTGGAAAACGGTGTACTGAATTCGTGTGAGGCCACGCCCCTTTCCCCTCCCTTTATGACTTTTTCACAAGCGATCTGTAAAGGGGGCATCTCATTGGGATACATTAGTAACCTCTCTGGTGACATGTTTGATTAATTTTTTTTAATCTTTGAGCCTCCCCCCCTCCCCATTTCCCCATAGAGTGCACCATTGAAGTCAGTATAGAGTTGGCATTAGACATTTTTGTGATTGAGGGGTCTATGTACTAAGCAGTGATAAGAGACTGAGTGAAAAGTGATAAGAAAGTGATAAGGTACCAGCCAATCAGCTCCCAACTGTCATTTTTCAAACACAGCCTGTGAGATGGCAGTTGGGAGCTGATTGGCTGGCACCTTATCACTTACTTATCACTTTTCACTCTGTCTCTTATCACTGCTTAGTACATAGACCCCTAAGTGCACAATTAGAGCATTAAACACATGCACAGTAGAAAAACAATGACCATTTGGGCTGAATAACGGCATTGCGTTCAACTCACAATCGGGCCCTTAATGTATTTATACACCTGAGTAGGGAGACATTTAAAACATAAAAAAGTGACTAATATATAAAAGCTGTTGGATGTTTCTCAGGGATATGAAGGGATTTTGATAATCGGCCCCTGCTGTTTAATAGCGTTGTGAACATATGTACAAGTTTCACTAGGGGGCTCCAAAGCATATATTGTGCTAAATACAGTATACAAAAAGTTCATGTCAAAATACTGTGTGTCCTAAACATCAATTATATATCCGACCTAACTACACAAAGATTCTTTGTCATATAGTTCTACAGGGACATCAGAAATATATCATAGAGTAATGCAGGTGCCTGTTACAGAGTGGATGACAGTCCATCTCCTTTATATTATAAATTATATCATCAATCATAATAGCATTATGAATTACACTATATGTAAACTTTATCCACAGGTGTTACTATGATCACCCTGAGACATCTCTTGTTACTGCAGTTTTAATTTAATGGGAAATAACTTCTATTACTAATTAGTCAATGCTATTAGAGTGTTGCGGTTTTATATCGCCAGTTTATCACATGCCCAAAACTGGCATTTTATTGAACTACATATCTCAAAGTGGGTGCCTCGCAGTGGAATTAATGTTTTTATATGCATTATACTAGGTGGAAAGTAGAGATGATCGAAATTCCTATGGTTGAACATGGGACACTTTGTAATATTAAACCAGAAGTTCAATTTGGTGAAATACAATATATATATATATATATATATATATATATATATATATATAACAAATATCTTATGAATGGGTTAAAATAAAGGGTGCATTCTCTAACAGCTAGTCTATTGCCAGTGACCTGACGATCATTGACCATACACAAATAATAAGCTTGGACAGTGGCATAAGCTCTTGTGTCCCGGCCTACGTCTCTTCGCAGTCAGCAAACACTCCTTCTTACTGTACTTGGCCTGCGATATAAAGCCCATGTCACACCTATCCAAAAGTGAAATGGTGTCATGTGACAAATCCCCCATGTCTGCCTGTGTGAATATACGTGTGTAAATGTGCGAAAATACATCTGAGCATCTGCAAAGTGTTTTCACGTGAGTTAAGCTTTACCAACTTGCATAGTACTCTGTATCAGCTACAGTATGTGATGTTTTGTCCATCTCTAGTCACAAGCGAAGGTGCAGGTGTTAGGAGCAATAGAAGGTTGTATAATTGTGTTATTGGGCAGTACTGAGAGGTTTGATAAGAGAAGTGATATAAAAAAACAAATAATACAACACCAACATGTTCTCCTGGGATTATTGTAGATATTAAAAATTTTTGGGAACTCACTGGCATGCTGTGTGACCTGGGACCCAATAACAGTACACAATACCTTGTTTTCTAGGTAGAAGCGGGTGATGTGCCATTGGAAGCCAACAGTGAGCCGAGGCCGGCACCAGCAGAGAATGGCCTAAATCATGCTTCCACGTTAACACCTAAGCCATCATCTCAGGCTGTTCACAACCAGCCGGTTCCAGGTATGGAAATACTCTCCTTCTAAGGCTTCATCCTGTTTACTGCAAATCATTTCTTTTTTTTTTTATTAGAGTAATAGATAAATATTCATATGCACATTCACCAATGTTCTCTTATGTTGCACTGAGTAATATTCTGTGCAGCAGCCAAGTTCCCTGAGGACAGAGCTGGGTGTAGCATAAGGGATGCCAGGCGCGTGCTTGGGACGGCAAAGGCGGAAAGGCACTTTTTATCTTGTGCAGCACATATATCACTTTTATTATACTTTATAGTCAGCATCACAAGGCATACGAAATGCTTTAAGCAGATCTGGAAATTGTTACAAATGAGGATAGAATATATTGTGCAGGTGTGCGGTTCGAGGATAGGGTGGTGCCTAGGGTGCTAAAGGTTGTGTGCCTATGGGCAATATAGAATCAGCGGTATCTTTGTATACGTATAGACCTATAAAGGACATCAATAAGACAGTGGCTGGCAGAGCATTATGTGCTGGAAGTGTTATGGCCCACATACATCTGCGACGGATTGCAGCAATGTCCCGTTCTGCCAACTTCGGTGCTGGGGAATCGGGAATATTCAACATGTTGAAAGATCTCGATTCCCAAGTCCCTATTCAAAAATGGGCAGAATCGGCGAGTTGGGGATTTTTAACATTTGGAATTTCCCAGATCCACCAATGGATCGCCGATCATCGATGTCCACGGATCGGCAATTTTGGTCACTGTTGCCAGGTATCGGGTTGGCGTTGGTAGAACGGAAAATCGCAGCTCAGGTGTGTGGGCCCCTTTACAGTTGGACAGCTATGTGATACCTGTGTAAGCTTGCAAGAAGATGTATCAAGAAAATCTTTGTTTGTCCCCCCTAGGTTCAGTTAAGGTTCCTGCTAAGGCTGCTCCTGCTGAGGACCTCATATTGAGTGTATTAACAGGTAAATGATATTCTGACATAGTAAGACAGTATTATTTATATGTTTATGTTCTATGACTCACACAATCATATACTTGCTTTTGGCCCAGGTGTTGCCTGTTTTTTTTTTTTGTTTCTTAACTTCCCTCCCAGGAGTCTCTCTGTCTATTTTCAGTTCTCAGTCTCTCTCTCCTCCCCCTTTCTCCCTGGTTTTCTCTGTCTCTCTCCCCCTCCCCTTGTGTCTCTGTCTACCTCATTGCATGGCCCCCGCAGACGCTGCTGTTTGGGCTGTTCTGGGTGTCTTGGCTGCTATGCAGTAGTACCGTTGGAGCCCACACATTAGGTTATTTTCATCAGCGGGCAACTTTATTATATATATAGATATGTGTGACGTTTGAGCAAATGATAGATGTAGGAATACCAGAAATAGTGGGAAAAACAGTACCAGCAAAGCAGGAGTAAACTATACAGTCAGATGACACTATCAGCAAAACCGAGATACCAATTTTCTTAGTGAAATCAATTTAGGGCGTTATTCAGACCGGGTCGCAAGCGCTGAGCGCTCGCAACCGGGTCGATGTTTGCCCACTGGGCATGTGCATGTCGGAGCTGACTCCGACGTGCATATGCGCGAGACCCGGCTAGCGACGGGTACTCCGTCGTTACGGGTCTCGCACCAAAGGGGGCGAGCTGTTGATGGTGATTGGCAGCTCGCCCCATTTGGGAGGCGGGCAGAGGGGGTGGCCGGCCAGACGGAGGCGTTCCCAACGGAACGCTTGCCATTTGGGGGCGGCCCCACTGACATCAGCAATGATGTCAGTGAGGAGCTTCCTGCTCGATCAGAGCAGGAAGCTCCCCGGGGCTTGCGCTTGCCGAGACCCAACCTTAGGGTCTCATCGCAAGCCCCGATGGTCGCGATGGTCCTGACCATCACGACCATCAACCTGATCGCTCGCTAGAGCTGTGGGTGGTAACCCACAGCTTAGCTAGCGACCAGGAGGCCGCACTTCACACCACAAGCAGCCGCCCTCATTCAGAGCGACCGCTTGTATCTAGCGATCGACTCTGAATGCGGGCCTTAAACTCATGTAGGGGGTCTATTTAATAATAATTAAAAAAAGGCTTTTATCCACCATTTTACCTGGGGAAAGCCTAAAATATTGTCCATCTATATTTAGTAAAGTGATTTCTCCGTTTTTTCATTTGTCTGTGCACAGTTCCGTTTCAATGGCGGCTGCGCACACACAATATTTACATAGCTAAGAGAAGCGAGGAAACATCTCTGGGTGGCGTCACGTCTGCTCGCTTGGGAGAAATGCAGGAAAGAGACAGCTCTCTTACTGATTTCTCACAGAGCGCGGCGCTTTCACAGGTCGCTGGGGCCCATTTTGCGCTTGAGCGGCTATAAATTTGTGCACTGATATGTTTCCATATTGCGCAGCACAGTTTTCTCTCTGCCAGGACAAGTTCTTTGTGAGAGTGCAGCCCTGGTAGGTCTGTTTATCTAGATATGGTGCTAAAAAGACGTTGAAAACCCGCAATAATTGTAAACAGTTTTCGCTTTTTTTAATTTATTTTTTTAATAACTAAATAGTCCCCTAAATGCTGTACAAATAAAACGTTCTCTAGGAAATGGATGTACCCTATATATTCCTTATTTACCCAGCATACACTTCTGCTTCTTGTTCATATACAGTATGTAGGCACAGAAAACAAACGTCTGTGTTTTTATAATGGATAGCAATAATGGAAGGATGACATCTCACTATGATATTGTCATACCCAAGCCCTACTGTATCTGTCACTGTTTATTTCAGAAGTGGAAGCGCAAACTATCGAAGAACTGAAACAGCAGAAGTCCTTTGTTAAGCTGCAAAAGAAACATTACAAAGAAATGAAGGATCTCGTAAAAAAGCATCATAAGAAGACTACTGACCTGATCAAAGAGCACACCACTAAGTATAATGAGATCCAGAATGACTACCTGAGGAGGCGGGCCATCCTGGAGAAGACAGCTAGAAGAGACAGCAAAAAGAAGTGAGTTAGGCAGGTCTTTCTGTTTGGGCAAGTGTCCTGAAATAGGGGGTTCAATAGAAGGGTTCCATACAAAAGGTCGACAATTATTTGTTCGACACCAGAAGGTCAACATGAAAGAAGGTTGACGTGACAGAAGGTTGACAGGTTGAAACGGTCAACATCAAAATTGTAATTTTTTAAGGTTATATTTAGGGTTAGGGATAGGCACTTACCAGAGGGTAAGGCTTAGGCACAGGAGGGACGATTAGGGTTAGTTACTAGGGGGGATGGTTAGGGTTAGCCACTAGGCGGGATTGTTAGGGTTAGGCACTAGAAGGGACAATTACGGTTAGGCACTAGGAGGGATGATTAGGGTTAGTTACTAGGGGGGACGGTTAGGGTTAGCCACTAGGGGGGATGGTCAGGGTTAGGCACTAGAAGGGACAATTACGGTTAGGCACTAGGAGGGACAGTTAGGGTTAGACACTAGGAGGGATGGTTAGGGTTAGCCACTAGAGGGGATGATTAGGGTTAGGCACTAGGAGGAATGGTTAGGGTTAGGCATTAGGAGGGATGGTTAGGGTTAGGCACTAGGAGGGACGGCTAGGGTTAGGCACTAGGGGGGCGGTTAGGGTTAGGAACTAGGGGGGACGATTAGGGTTAGGCACTTGGTGGGACGGCTAGGGTTAAGCACTAGTGGGGACGGTTAGTGTTAGGCACAAGGAGGGACGGTTAGGGTTAGGCACAAGGAGGGACGATTAGGGTTAGGCACTAGTAGGGACGCCTAGGGTTAGGAACTAGGAGGGACGGTTAGGGTTAGGCACTAGGAGGGACGGTTAGGGTTAGGCACAAGAAGGGACGGTTACGGTTTCCACTAGGAGGGAAGGTTAGGGTTAGGCACTAGGAGGGATGGTTAGGTACTAGGAGGGATGGTGTGGGTTAGGCACTAGGAGGGATGGTTAGGGTTAGGCACTAGGAGGGACGGTTAGGGTTAGGCACTAGGAGGGATGGTTAGGGTTAGGCACTAGGAGGGACGGTTAGGGTTAGGCACAAGGAGGGACGGTTAGGCATTAGGGATGGTTAGGGTTAGGCACTGGGAGGGATGGTGTGGGTTAGGCACTAGGAGGGTTGGTGTGGGTTAGGCACAAGGAGGGACGGTTAGGATTAGGCACTAGGAGGGATGGTTAGGGTTAGGCATTAGGAGGGATGGTTAGGGTTAGGCATTAGGGTTTGGCATTAGGAGGGATGGTTAGGGTTAGGCACTAGGAGGGATGGTGTGGGTTAGGCACTAGGAGGGATGGTTAGGGTTAGGCACTAGGAGGGACAGTTAGGGTTAGGCACTAGGAGAGATGGTTAGGGTTAGGCATTAGGAGGGACAGTTAGGGTTAGGCACCAAGGGGAGGGTTAGGGTGAAGATTAGGGTTAGAATTTACAAAAGATTGTGTTAACCTTTTCTGTATTGACCATTTCCATGTCGACATTTTGAAGATGCCGACCTTCTATACTGTCTTACTTTTGCCATGTTGACCCTTTTTTCACGTCGACCTTTTGATGTCGACAAAATTAGTACTGACATTTTTATTGTCGACCTTTTCTATCACAGCCCAACAAAGTAAATGTACATTATTGCTTACTTTAAAAGGCAGCAGGCCAGCAGCAACAGAAGGGGGCGGAGCCAAATACCGGCAGGGGAGGGGCGGAGCTTAACCGCAGGCCGCGGCAGGCGGCTCCAATAAAAGAAAAATATAACAGTTTATCTTGGGGAAGGGGCCGGCCGGGGACAGTATGGGGGGGTCCCCTATGTGTGGGGGCCCCGGGACGACCACCCTGTTGCCCTCCCTATAATCTGGCCCCCTGTAATAATGCCCCTTGTAGTAGTGCTCCCAGTAGTAGTGCCCCCAGTAGTAATGACCCCTGTAGTAATGCCCCCAGTAGTAGAGCCCGCTGTAGTAATGCCCCTTGTAGTAGTGCCCCCAGTAGTAGTAATGACCCCTGTAGTAGTGCCCCCTATAGTGAAGCCGCTTAAACACAGAAAAAAAAACAGACTTACTTACAGCCCTGCTCCCGCACCCGCTGCCTCCAGTCCGCTGGCTCCTCGGAACTATGGGAGAGACGTCATGACGTCTCTCCCATAGTGCACTGCACACTGCTGGAGCCGGAAGAGTGAGCTCTGGCCAGCGCTGCGGGGAGGGCGCCCTGCAAATGGAGCCTCCCCGTGGCACCGGGCTGAAGTGGGCCGGAGTAGACGGAACTGGTTCCGTCTCCCGTTCTGGCCCACTTTAACCCCTAGTGGGGACATGTGGGGGCCCTTTCTGTGTGTGGGCCCCCCTTAATCCGGCCCTGTCTGCACAGCTTTGTTATTTGCACAATAGGCAGGTCTCCATCCGCTGCATTGCTTTCTTATTTGTATAAGTGCACAAGATAGATACCCACTTCCTAATCTTTGAGAACTCACCCTCCCCCAGTAATGTCAGTTTTTATTTGCAGTCTGGTAGAACATCCAGAAAGTGGGGTAGGGCCGGGGGAAACAGTAAAATATCACATCAAATACCAACCTGCTATAAAACCAAACCCCTTCATTCATTTCACCTTTTCACTTAAAATAATTTTGCTCGGTTTAAGAATTTAATTGAATAATTTTTTTGTTCCTTTTTTTTTTTCCACTTGGTTTAATGTGGGCCAAAAGTGGAAGGTGTACAGTGCATTCTAGTATTTTACCCCAGAGCTAAAACCTGGGTTATTACTGGGTCTACTCAGGTCTCAGCTCAGTGTAAAAGGGTCCCTGAAAAATAACCCAGGTCAAGTGACCCGACAATGCAACCCAGGTAGCTACCAGGGTCTGACCCAGGATGGACCTGGGTAATGGTGCAGTGTAATCGGCGCAACACGGGTTATCCTACTTGGGTCATTCCTAAAATAAGCTGATTGGTGGTTGTGGAGCAGTCACCTCCCACTTTTTATGACCTCATAAGTTTAGCAGGGCAGACCTAGGTGCTGTGTAAACGGTGTCTGATCTAGGTCTGATCTTGGTTGGAACCATGTCAGAAAACCCAGGTCGGACCCGGGTTTTTGGTGTAAAAGAGGTATAAGTTTGGGGATGAGGTTGGGTTTCTGGCACTTCTGAATAGCTGGACAATTAAGTCCTGTTTAGAAAAGGCTGGGCACCTGCATGTAAAATGGGAATGATTTTCTAAACGTGTCCTCACCAGCTGCTTTATATAATCCTGTCTTGCAAAATTAAATCTTAGTTTTCCACTTATGCACCAAATCTCCACATAACAACTCTTCCCGTTACACGGTGAAAATTGCCCCCGCGGATACCCATCTTGGCCACAGGTCCATTAGCTCGGTACAGAATGTCACAAAACATTGTTTGCAGTTTAATAATTGACCCTTCTTGTCTGTGATTCTTCCAGTAAACATTTAGCTGCTTGTTTTGCACCATGGGGGTGACGTTCCCTCCTGATTCCAACAATTAGGTTATATGATTAATAATTCAGCATGTAACAGTCATCTAAACCTGCGGAAAGTGGATAACAATAATAAAATGCAAATGGCAGTAATCATAGATTATTTATTTTGTGGAAAGCGGCTTTTCTGGAAGAAAAAAGTTACATTGCTGACAGGCACTATTTCTTGAGGCAATTTGCAAAATTTACTAAGCGGAGGGTTTGATGGCGGGTTCTGTTTTGTTCTAAACCCCGGGGGTTTGGTGGTGGTTTTGCAGGGGTTTCTAAATGAAAGCCCTGTTCTATTCTATTCTAAAATGTGGTTTGGCAGCGGTTTTGCTATCTGCAGATTTACTAAGGCCAAAACCGCTGCAAAACTGCCATCAAAACACATTTTAGAATAGAATAGAACAGGGCTGTCATTTAGAAATAAAACCGCCACCAATCCCCTGAGGTTTAGAACAGAATAGAACCCGCCGTCAAACCGCCGGGGTTTAGAACCTGCCGCTTAGAAAATTGTGCCCAAAGAATAGAAGCAGGTTAATTGGCTGCTAAAAAATAAATGGACCCTTTGGGGTATATTTAGTAAAGTGAGTTTTTAGAAGTGGAGATGTTGCTCATAGCAACCAATCAGATTCTACTTAATATTTATCTAGCACCTTCTAGAAGATAACAGCTAGAATCTGATTGGTTGGTATGGGCAACGTCACCATTTCCAAAAACCCACTCCTTAGTAAATATACCCCTTTGTGTTTGTGTTGAAGAGAATTTAGACCATTCGTACAGTACCTACATGAAGTACATACATGATGTCACTGTGTACATATATAGATTTACATACATGATATCACTGTGTACATATATAGATGTACATACATTATGTCACTGTGTACATATATATAGATAGATAGATACATGATGTCACTGTGTACATATATAGATGTACATACATTATGTCACTGTGTACATATATATATATATAGATAGATAGATAGATAGATACGTGATGTCACTGTGTACATATATAGATGTACATACATGATGTCACTGTGTATAGATATAGATACATGATGTCACTGTGCACATTTATAGATATAGATACATGATGTCACTGTGTACATATATAGATACATGATGTCACTGTGTACATACAGTATATAGATGTACATACATGATGTTACTGTGTACATATATAGATGTACATACATGATGTCACCGTGTATAGATATAGATACATTATGTCACTGTGCACATATATAGATATAGATACATGATATCACTGTGTACATATATAGATACATGAAGTCACTGTGTACATATATAGATACATGATATCACTGTGTACATACAGTATATAGATGTACATACATGATGTTACTGTGTACATATATAGATGTACATACATGATGTCACCGTGTATAGATATAGATACATTATGTCACTGTGCACATATATAGATATAGATACATGATATCACTGTGTACATATATAGATGTACATACATTATGTCACTGTGTACATATATATATATATATATAGATAGATAGATAGATAGATACATGAAGTCACTGTGTACATATATAGATTTACATACATGATATCACTGTGTACATATATAGATGTACATACATTATGTCACTGTGTACATATATATATATAGATAGATAGATACATGATGTCACTGTGTACATATATAGATGTACATACATGATGTCACTGTGTATAGATATAGATACATTATGTCACTGTGCACATATATAGATATAGATACATGATATCACTGTGTACATATATAGATGTACATACATTATGTCACTGTGTACATATAGATAGATAGATAGATAGATAGATAGATAGATAGATAGATAGATAGATAGATACATGAAGTCACTGTGTACATATATAGATACATGATGTCACTGTGTACATATATAGATTTACATACATGATATCACTGTGTACATATATAGATGTACATACATTATGTCACTCTGTGTATATATATATATATATATATATAGATAGATAGATACATGATCTCACTGTGTACATATATAGATGTACATACATGATGTCACTGTGTATAGATATAGATATATGATGTCACTGTGCACATATATAGATACATTATGTCACTGTGCACATATATAGATATAGATACATGATGTCACTGTGTACATATATAGATGTACATACATTATGTCACTGTGTACATATATATATATAGATAGATAGATACATGAAGTCACTGTGTACATATATAGATACATGATGTCACTGTGTACATATATAGATTTACATACATGATATCACTGTGTACATATATAGATGTACATACATTATGTCACTCTGTGTATATATATATATATATATATATATATATAGATAGATAGATAGATAGATACATGATGCCACTGTGTACATATATAGATGTACATACATGATGTCACTGTGTATAGATATAGATACATGATGTCACTGTGTATAGATATAGATACATGATGTCACTGTGCACATATATAGATACATGATGTCACTGTGCACATATATAGAGATACATGATGTCACTGTGCACATATATAGAGATACATGATGTCACTGTGCACATATATAGATACATGATGTCACTGTGCACATATATAGATATAGATACATGATGTCACTGTGTATAGATATAGATACATGATGTCACTGTATATAGATATAGATACATGATGTCACTGCACAGATATAGATACATGATGTCACTGTGTATAGATATAGATACATGATGTCACTGTGCACATATATAGATACATGATGTCACTGTGTATAGATATAGATACATGATGTCACTGTGTATAGATATAGATACATGATGTCACTGTGCACATATATAGATATAGATACATGATGTCACTGTGTATAGATATAGATACATGATGTCACTGTGCACAGATATAGATACATGATGTCACTGTGTATAGATATAGATATATGATGTCACTGTGCACATATATAGATACATGATGTCACTGTGTATAGATATAGATACATGATGTCACTGTGTATAGATATAGATACATGATGTCACTGTGCACATATATAGATATAAATACATGATGTCACTGTGTATAGATATAGATACATGATGTCACTGTGTATAGATATAGATACATGATGTCACTGTGCACATATATAGATATAGATACATGATGTCACTGTGTATAGATATAGATACATGATGTCACTGTGCACATATATAGATATAGATACATGATGTCACTGTGCACATATATAGATATAGATACATGATGTCACTGTGCACATATACAGATATAGATACATGATGTCACTGTGTACCTGAGTCAGGCACAAGTGCAAATGCAAACGGATCTCGCAGATAAGCTACAAATTGTGTATTACAGTAGAAAGAAATCGGTGACGGCCCATGCGCCAGGCTCGTGCATTTGCCCGCAGGCAGATATTGCAAGGGTGGATGTGTTGATCCATCTATTGACAGGCGTCTCTTTCCATTTCTGGGCGGTAACTGGCCGATACTGATCTGTCATGTGGGAGTGTCGTAGGCGAGTAGACCTGTTCCAAGCATGGGGATGGAGATGGTACTCCTTTTTCTGATGGATCTTTTGCACCCACCACAGGATTGGGAGCAAGTCCCAATACCAATAATGATGGCTGCGAACGGGCTGGTCTTCCGTATTTAGGTGCATGAATACTCAGCACTCACAGGCAGATACTTGTATTAGCGTAAGGCAGGCAGGCTGCCGCGGCCATATGGAGAAGCAGTCGGGAATGCGCCCATTTCAGGATCAAGCCCCGTTTTCTGTAGTATTCATTGCTAATTTGCCACCTTTTGCTACTGTGTCTGGTTTTAACTAACAGCAAAGCAATTCGTGGGCACTGCACAACACTTCCTGTGTCTTTCATCCACTAACGAAACGCGCTGTCTGTAGCGGAGACTTTATTATAGCGACTGTGTAAGGTTTAAATAATGCAGGTTACTTTAGAGAGACTGGGTTGGTTTTCACATCATAGCGGGAAAAGCAATTTGTGTCTTCCTTTGGCAGCTGCATACAAATTACTACATAGCTTATCAATGGATATCAGAAAAGTTTCTTGTAGCAGAAAATAACACAATCTACAATGCAGCAATCAGCACTTTGCTGGAATTTACAGTAAATTAAGGCTTACAGACATTCCTCTTGGTGATTTTGTCATGCGTCGGATCAGCGGAGAGAAAAAAGAAACATTTTTGCTGACTGAAAATTATGAAATTGGATTTATTAGTCTGGTAATGAAAACATAGCCTTTTTTTTGCAAGTATTCTGAGACAGAGAACGATGTAGATGGAGATTCAGGAAGTGTTATTAGGAAGCAATGAAGGTCTCACGAATGGTTGCAGAGTCAGCCTGGTGGGTGGTCACTGTGAGCGTAATGAATTGCTTGAGATAGACGCTTGTCTGCACTTACATGCAGACCTTATAGAGTTTTATTTATTAATGGCTTACAGAGGGGACAAGCACCTCCAGTACTATAATATTTAATTTATGCCTGTCATATAAATGAATCACACTTCAATGTTTTTGGTATACACTGACATTGTAGTACAGTATACTGCACAGTGTCTCACCCAGGGGCCTATTTATCAAGAAATATTTGCAGGATATCCCCTTAAAATACCCATTTTCTGGGGGTACCCACAAATATTAATCCCCTGAATGTACAAATGTGTCCTGCTACATCTTTGCTCCATATGCCATGTAGCACGCCGTGCAAGTCGCGCTGTGCAGTGGCGTATTGAGTCGCGTCTTAACGTACTGAAGCACTGGAAAAGCCGAAGAGTGTAATACATCTTTCTGTCCACCAGATGTTGCTTTGCTTAAACAGCGCTGCGCATGCATAAAAAAAACAATGCAAAGTCTGTAGCATCGCCCGCTAATTGGCTGACTGAACCTGTCATTAGGTACGCTATAGGTGTCGGCTATAGATGTCTTGGATTGAGAGCTGTAATTGAATGTGTAACAAAGGATTAAATCATTCGATGTGTGAGTCCTGAGTACACTTTTGAAAATCAATTTATAAATGTGTTCTGCCATCGATATTACAGTATATTATGCTAGATACATGTATCAGCAAGATAACACTGTACATGTACATGTATCAGCATCGATACCAGTACCGATTAGCAACATGTTGTACAAACTCCTAGTGGCACAGCAGTGCCGACATTGATGCAAGTGTGTGGCATAAAATGCACAGTCAGTTTGTAATCCAGAGACACCTCTTTCTGGCAGGGTCGTGCCGTCGAGCGGAAGCAGGGGAGGCATACTCCCTGTTATGCTCTAGAGTGTTGATATAAAAACTGTGTTTTTATACATATGTGCCTCCCCAGCCATTGACCTCACCGCACATCACTGCTTTCAGAGCTGATACTTCTAGTTCAATGATGGTTTTATACACCACTATTCAGACCCCGCTACTAAATTCTAAGACATGCACACCACTTTCTACAGTGCCGCAGTAAGGCCACTTACTGCTGTGTACCAATTAGCGACATGTTGTACAAGCGCCTAGTGGCACAGCAGTGCCGACATTGCCGCAGGTGTGCGGGATAAAATGCACAGTCAGTTAGTAAGAGATTTGTATTTCAGCTATGGTTTTATACACCGCTGCTCAGACCCCACAACTAATTTCTAAGGCATCCATCCATTGCTGTATTATTTACCACTTATTCATACTTATTCAGTGGAGCACTGGCCACCCAGCAGTGAAGCTGTGTATTGCATGCTGTGGTTATTGTTAAGACTCACTGCGCCTTACCGCGCCATGCCGTGCTATTCTCATGCCACGACCTAGAAGCCTGTATAACGCGCTATGAGCAAAGATGTAGCAGGACACATCTGTATCTATGGGGGACAGGAGCATATATCGGAGATATCACCTGCAATCCCCCATAAAAACCTATGGATGTTGCTTAATGGACAATTTTTGTACATTAGAAAATAGCAAAGGTCATCTCTCACAATAAGAGCTGTCCTTTGCAATAGAGGGACTTCCGGGTTCATGACCCAGAAGTCCCTCTGGCTTTCTTCCGCACATGCACAGAAGGACGCGTGAGCTACGAGGGGTGCTGGGAGGCATCTGATTGGATCCCTCTCAGGGGGACTTCCGAAGAGAAGCCCATAGACTTCTATTGTGTAAAGCCATCTAAAGATGGTGTTACCCACTTTGTCCAAGCTCTGGAATGTATCAGAGCTTGGTATATGAGAAATGCGGCCAAAGCTCTGAAAACTTCATTTTCGGGGGTTTGACCGCATTTGTTCCCTAAGTACATCCCGTCCATAAACAGTAAGATAACAAATCATACAAGAAACATGGCAGACAGGGAAAATGGCATGTAAATGGAGAAACTTGACTCAGATAACATAGTAACAAAAGAGTAACATTCCAATGTCCAATATATAGCAAGTAGTAAATACAAACAAATAATCAGAAATAGATAAAGAAGTATAACAACTCAACAGACCAACAGGTATAGTTAAGCGATAATTATCATTATACATAAAACAAGCTTACATGAAAACCCCATGTTGTATAAGAATAACAGAACGAGTACGAGCGCCATTCAGGTCAACGTGGTACAAAGCCAATGAACAAGAGATTGGACAACTCAAATGTGTACCCCTGATGCTACAGAACTAGCATATAGCAAACAAATACCAGGACAAAATAAATGAAAATAACAAAATACACATCCACCATTATGTCTAAACAAAGCAAATACACCCAGAAACAAGACATCTTCCAACTCAAGTATATACCCCACACTATAATAACCCACCCTTTAGACCTAACCCCCATCCTAGGCATACCTAACCCCACATACACACACAAAAACTAAACTAGTCTACCTAACAATCCCCCCATCGCGAACAAAGGATACATTCCGATCAGTGCAGAAGCTGGCAGAACAAAGTGCAATAAGCCATTACATCAACCAGAAATGAAAATAACTACTGTAGTAAAGTGAGTACAAACTGTAACTAGAGAACTTGAGCGGGCTAAAGCTATAGCAGACCTCTCCTATTAACCTAACAGAGCCCCACATATGGAGTACTGTACAATATAATAGATAAATCAAATGACACGCTGATAGAAACTATGTCAAGAAAAACACAGTCCATCATGTAAGGAGGCTCAGCAAGGAATTCTAAGACGTTGCTCTAGCCAGGCCTGTGCTTTCCTCGGGGGGTTGAAGAAGTGAGTAGTCCTGTCATAGATCACCCTCAGACGAGCAGGGAAGAGCATAGAGTGTGGGGACAGCCGGGGGATCAGGATATAATATAGGATACCTTTAGAGGTGGCTCCATGCTACGCCAAGCCCGCGTAATCGCTCTTTTGGGCTTACTCATTAGTTTAGCGTGCTTGTGACTTACATGCTCCTGATAAATAAAAACAAGAAAGTATTCTGTACTTACTGTACTTTTTCTTGCAGATGTGAATCTGGGAGTCCAGATCATAATTCCTCTACTGTGGAACAAGATTTAGCTGCGCTAGATGCAGAAATGGCACAGAAATTAATCGAGCTGAAGGATCAACAGCAACAGCAGCTTCTCAATCTCCGACAAGAGCAGTACTACAGTGAGAAATATCAGAAGAGGGAACATATCAAACAGGTTGGTGGGATTTCATTCAGCTTGTCATTGTTCTCTGAAGTGTGCTGTACTACAACGATTACTGACTAGTACAGTGGCGTCAACCACTGTACTAGTATAAAGTTTTGTGAAAACAAAATTGAGGTGAGCACTTTGATGAAGAACCTGAGTCTTTGGGGTAAATTTACTAAGAATTGAGTTTGGTCGAGTTTTTTAGTTTTTAAACTCACTTTGCTTCACCAAAACTCGGGTGAGTTTTCCCTGTAACAACTCGCAAATTTACTAAGAAGTGAGTGTAGGTGAAAGTGAGTTTTTCAAGTTTTTTCCTCCAAATTGCAAGTTTAGAGGAGAGTTTAAGGAGAGTTTAGATGAGATTACTCACCCGAGATTGCAGGGTTTTCTCTCTTCCAAACTCACCCAAGCAACCAGCCTGCATATATCAGTGAGATATGTATAAGCTGCTTGTGTGTTAAGACGTGTAAAAAACGGGTTAAATGATATTAAAAAAAAAATTACATAGGGTCCCCCCCTAAAGCTTAACCAGCCCCGGACTTGCCAGCCTGTCCTGGTACCTACAATTACGGGGAACAAAATGAGTAGGGTTCTACCATAAATAAGGTACCAGCACCAGGCTGCAGGGCCAGTCCTGGTTTTAATTAAAGGGGGTTAAAATTTGCTTAGGCGTACTCCTATAATTAAAACCAGCACTGGAACCTTTCTATCGGGGGGCTGATGCCACAGCCAGGGGAGCCTTTTCACCGGGCCCCCCAGCCGCAGCATCAGCCCTGACCGCTAGTCAGCTCAGGCGAGGGATCCCTGGGGAGTTAGGGACCCCTCCAATAAAGGGGTCCCCCTCTCCAGGGCACCCCTGACCTAGGCTGATAGCCCGGGGCTATCCCCGGCACCGTAGGGAGGTGGGTGCTGGGTTGATAGTGTTAGTGTGTAGTGTCAAATCAATAGTTAAATATTGTCTTTAGTTGTGGAACTACACATACCAGCAAGCCTCCCCCACATGCTGGTATTTGGAGAACCACAAATACCAGCATGCGGGGCATTACGGGCCATAACTGATTTAATGAGAAATTAGCAGTTTCACTGTACCGGCCGTGTGTACTTACACGTGCATGGCTGGTGTTGGCTTCTGGATTAGCCAAGTGTGGCTTGGAGGGAACCATGTGTATGAGGATGTAGGTTACCAATTTCATTTAGCATGCAGTGAATATCTTTCATCCAAAGTTTTGAAATACTCAAGCATTACAGTTGTACATGATTACTGGTATGGACACCTACAGTAATCAGAGCACTGTATGTCACACTGCCTACTTTTCTAGGACATCCAGTTGACTTTTTTGAGGAGTCCCACAGGCTCCCTAAAGAGTAGGTATTGCTCCCAGATCCCGCCCACTTCTTAGTTAAATGGGCAGGACAGTGGGGGGCACAATTACGCGATTCTCTGAGAAATGCCTCATCTCGGCCCTGCTCTCCATTCATGAGCCTGCGATCTGCAGCATTATCAGAGATGGGGTGGGACCTAATGACGAGAAATACCCATCCCTATCTCCGGGGGAAATTCGTCCTAGTTAGTGTACATTTACCAGGGTGCTGGTATGTTTAACCTCTACAGTGCTTCCAAGCTAGACTCACATGGACTGAGGGCAAGAACACATGTCTCATATGGAGGTTTTCAGTCCCTACCAGATTACTTCAGGTCAATTTAACCCCCACTCTGCCGTCAAAATGTATACGTCATTTTTGTTTACAAAAAAAAATGTTTTTTCGCCCCACTTTTTTTATAATGAAGAGAACTTGCTATTATTATTATTATCATCATTATTACTATGTACCATCGATAGCTACAACTGTAGAAAACTTTAATTAAATTGATGGTTGACGTATCACATGCATCAAATTAAATATTTTCTGTCTTAATAATGTAATCACTTTAGACCACATACTTACAAACTCCAGTTTAAGATAAGAAAATGAAAGCTATCTACACTGTAAATGCAGAATGAATAGAATTGTATATCAAATGAATGCCTAAACTAGTGCATATCAAAATCTTTCCAATCGTCTTAAAACGTTGAGTAATATAGCACTCGAAGGGTTAACGCGCTACCGTTATATTGCAGTATTTTCCCAGGAAGTGAATCACCAGTCATCTTAGATAAACGGAAACCTAGTGATTATATATACACAGAGCATGTTACTCCACTAGGAGATGAGACTATGTTTTACCTAAAAAAGCACTCATACGCTTTCCTCAATGGATTTACCTACTTTAAGCCAATTTCCATTCCTGTGTTGTATCATTTTCCTCAGTGTTTCTGCAATGTACTTGGGCAAAGGTACAATTAAGGTATCCCCCAGGGCTCCATTTAAATTAATATTTGCTCAGAATTAAATCTTCTTCGCACATGAATGAGCCAACTGTTCCTGTAATAGGTATTTCATTGATGAATTGCTCATTGTTCAAGGCTAGAAATATTTTTCTCTTACAAATAACAATACGCAATTATGGTCTGCATTAATGTCAGCTGTGGGATAATTATCATCTTATTTTAACTTTTCTTACACAACTGAAGAATTTCCAGTAAACATGTTATTTGGAGATATTTTATCCGTGGAGGTCCGTATCACTAAAATTATCATCACCCTTAACCAGAGTAAAAATCAGATGAATACAAGACTCATGCAACGGTCTAGGTTGGTCTGTACTGTGCAGTAACCTCAAGTCATTGACTTGCTTCATTTCTGGGCAAAGTGTTTGCAAAATAAATGTTATTAACATTTAATTATATGGCACCAGCATATTTCACAGTTCTTTACAATTGGATCAACCACAGTAATAAAAATGAGACTGGATATTAACAGACAAATAGAGAGGTAGGAGGCCTTGCTCACTGGCTTACAATCTATAGGAATTTAAAAAAAAAGTTAACACTACACTGTGCCATTAACTGATCCCTATGTGTCCATGGCAAAACGTCGGTGTCCATGGCAAAATTAAGATGAACTGTTGACTCTGGCAGGGTATCAGCTTCTTGCCCCTCTGCTCTCATCACCAGCCTCATTGCACAGACCTCGCAGGCATACTGCGTGCAGGCAACCTAGAACATTACAGGTTTTGCAGGTCTATTGCACAGACGGTATGTAGTCAGGAAGCCGACGGGTATGTCATACCCATTCCGCACAGACATACCCCAGGCCACATCGTACATTCTACTCCCCCACAGAATGTCTAACTGCTCAGAAGGGCTCCATGTTATAAAAGTAATGGAATCTAGTGGTTCTAGCTGTGGTGCCTGTCTTAAGCTCATCATTTCTATGTGATGGTCATGAACCCTTACTGATATTCAGGCTGTCTCCTCGCGAGGGGGCAGCCAGATGGGAGGTGTGGAGGGGCATGGTGCAGGCAGGTGGGAGTAGTGGTGTAGTCAGGTGGGAAATGTGGGTGCGTCTCGCCGTGATTGCATCATCGTGGCCCCACCACCTGCTACACAAAGCCGCAATTCCTGGCAATGTAAACTAGTGAGGGGTGGTGAAACGCATCATCAAGCTCACCTTGGAAGTTGGCGGCAGCGAGGGACTTGCGGAAGACTTGCCTACTGTTTCAGAAGTCCGGGAGATCTGCCCATTATACTGGAGACTCCCATACGTACAAGGAGAGTAGGTAAGTGTGTGGTTATGGTGATTAAATAAAATTCCTGGTCATCATGCGCTATTAGTCTCTGGTTGCATTTTACGTTGAGGTACCTTGAGGTAATTGAGACTAATGGTTTTGGAGTGTTATCAATGCATGCAGCATACCTCCAGACTGTCCTGTTTTTGGTGAGACATGCCCCAGGACATTGGCAGGGTGTTGGGAGGTGTCCCACTGCTGCACGCAGTAACTGCACCTCCTTCCAATAAGTCACACAGCATGAAAATATTTACTTTTCTTAAGAAAACACCCACTGGCTCAGGGCTGTGCCTACCGGGCAGGGTGTGGCCATGCCCCCGTCGGAATTTGTAGACCTCCAATGCTGCGATGTGTCTGAATGGCGTGAATAGTTGTAGAAACAACAAAAAAATGTCTCTTTATGTTCAACTAGTGGCAATCACTACATCATTGTCTATTCAGGACATACCTCATCCATAACAGGAAACTAAATAATGTCATTTTATTGGTAGGGGCCCCAAAAATATGATACCCTGGCCCCCTATAAAACTTATCTTGCCCTGATTAGGAGTCAAAAAAGTGTAGAGGAAAGAGTCTGTAATTGGTGCACTAAATTGATCATAGAATATAGAGTAACTTTTATTAAGTCATTAAAATAAATGAATAATTACATTTGTTCAACTCATTAGAAGTCACCAAGGAGACCCATTTACAGCCACAAGATTTCTAATGTTTCCTTTAAGTAAAATAAGAATGAGAGCGGGTATTTAGACTGCTATAGTAGGCAAACATAGCATTATCACAGTCATGGCTACTGGTTTAGCTTTCTCAAATATGTCCTTGGGAACAAAAAGCAAGGGTGTGACCTGCAGTGCTTTGTTTTTAGTTATGAGAACATAATACCTCGTCTGAAAATAGCTTAATTAGAGATTGCATGACTGCAGCGAATGTTAGGGCTCAGAATCCTCACAATATATTAGAAATGGTGTAACTGTCCGTGTTTAAACTCAGTCACAGGGTATTTCCAAACTGATCGTTAGGGTAACATTTAGCATGAGGATTTTTAGCTGAGCGATCTCGAGAGATTCATCTCATAACACATATCTGTCACTTCAACAGTATAACACAGTTTCCTATGTCTTTGGCTACACATGTGATTTGTATGTGCTGTGTACAATAGTGCAATGATTTACTTCATGCTGTAATTTAGTCACCATGCTTCAGCTTCAGAGGATTACTCTCCACAAATGATATGACCAAATAAATGCTCATTCATGATTCTGATCAGGCAGTGGTCATTGAACGAACCCAGGAAGGTGTGTTTTCTTTGGGTGCCTAATATTTTGAAAGAGTTTTTCATGGTAAGTCCAGGGACCAGAAAGGAAACTCATGCTTCAAGTGTATCAAGTTCATGATGATGCCTGTATAGAATTAAATAATCAAAAAACATTCAAATAAGTACATTGTTAAAGTTCATCCACAACTCTCCCAATCAAGAGCGACACTCCTGCATTAATTCTAGGTTGGCGGGTACCAGCAGCAGGTGCCCATTGCGTTGTCGTTACATTTATACTGAAATGGTTGTGCAGAGTGTTTGTACCGAGCGCATCTGGAAGTTGCAAATTTGTCCAAATTAAAGTGAATCGATTGTTATTTGTCTGAAAATTCTGCAGTTAAAAAATTACCTTTTTGACTTCATCTTGACTTTATTTTATATATAGAATGGTGGAAATGGCATCTAAATGGCAGTACCCTGACAACGTTAGTGTGCAGTAGGTTACTTTTTTGTGGGGGTTAGCCAAATAACACATGCAGTTTGTGCACTTTGTAGCACAGTGGGCAATGCTCAAATAGAGCTCACTCAGGGATCAGATACAGATTAGATTTCAGGCGCTTATATTTAGTAAAATGCGAGTTTTAAAAAGTGAAGATGTTGCCTGTAGCAACCGATCAGATTCTAGCTATTATTTTCTAGAAGGTGCTAGATAAATGTTAAGTAGAATCTGATTGGTTGCTATGGGCAACATCTCCACTTTGAAAAATCTGCACTTCAGTAATTATACCCTTAGGAATCTACACCAGGCAGAAGCTAGAGCTTAGGTTGCTTTATCCCTCTTTGGTCATAAATTATAACTTATCATCATTGTCTAGTCAACGAAATGCATGCTACAGTAACCATAATGAACTGTAATCATATTTACTGCTCAATTAATTTATATATGTGTTTCTGTATTCCAGCTAATACAGAAGCTGACCGATGTGGCTGAGGAGTGCCAGAACAACCAGCTGAAAAAACTCAAGGAAACAAGTGAAAAGTAATAATTATTCCTGTCTATAAAATCTAGACGGTCCTATGCTGTAATTACGCGTTTCGCCTCACTCAACCTGATTTTCTCCTTCAGGGAAAAGAAGGAGTTAAAAAAGAAGATGGACAAGAAGAGACAAGAGAAGGTCACAGAAACAAAGTCAAAAGATAAGAGTCAAATGGAAGAGTAAGTGAGGTTCATCATGTGCTCATTATAATATTATATACTAGTTGTTGCCGTGGCTTCGCCAGCGATGAAATCACCTCTGACAAAAAATTTTTTATTTGAGGTGTTTTAGTTGTATTGCTTTGCATAGGAATCCTGTTGCAGGAGTGGCCCACATGATCAGCAGCGCTATGCAGACTGGTGGCAGCAGCGCCTTCACCCACCACTCACACCTATGTCACTGTGTGCCCTGTGCACAGACTGCTATGTAACCTATCCTATTCACCCACCACTCACAGCAATGTCACTGTGTGTCCTGTGCACAGACTGCTATGTAACCTATCCTATTCACCCACCACTAACACCAATATCACTGTGTGCCCTGTGCATATACTGCTATGTAACCTGTCCTATTCATCCACCTCTCACACTCTCACACCAATGTCACTGTGTGCCCTGTGCACAGACTGCTATGTAGCCTATCCTATTCATCCACCTCTCACACCAATGTCACTGTGTGCCCTGTGCACAGACTGCTATGTAGCCTATCCTATTCACCCACCACTCACACCAATGTGACTGTGTGCCCTGTGCACAGACTGCTGCTATGTAGCTTGTCCTATTCACCCACCACTCACACCAATGTCACTGTGTGCCCTGTGCACAGACTGCTGCTATGTAGCTTGTCCTATTCACCCACCACTCACACCAATGTCACTGTGTGCCCTGTACACAGACTGCTATGTAACCTGTACTATTCACCCACCACTCACACCAATGTCACTGTGTGCCCTGTGCACAGACTGCTATGTATCCTATCCTATTCACCCACCACTCACACCAATGTCACTGTGTGCCCTGTGCACAGACTGCTATGTAGCCTAACCTATTCACACACTACTCACACCAATGTCACTGTGTGCCCTGTGCACAGACTGCTATGTAACCTATCCTATTCATCCACCTCACACCAATGTCGCTGTGTGCCCTGTGCACAGACCGCTATGTAGCCTATCCTATTCACCCACCTCTCACACCAATGTCACTGTGTGCCCTGTGCACAGACTGCTATGTAGCCTGTACTATTCACCCACCACTCACACCAATGTCACTGTGTGCCCTGTGCACAGACTGCTATGTAGCCTGTCCTATTCACCCACCACTCACACCAATGTCACTGTGTGCCCTGTGCACAGACTGCTATGTAACCTGTACTATTCACCTACCACTCACACCAATGTCACTGTGTGCCCTGTGCACAGACTGCTATGTAACCTATCCTATTCATCCACCACTCACACCAATGTCACTGTGTGCCCTGTGCACAGACTGCTATGTAACCTATACTATTCACCCACCACTCACAGCGATGTCACTGTGTGCCCTGTGTACAGACTGCTATGTATCCTATCCTATTCACCCACCTCTCACACCAATGTCACTGTGTGCCCTGTGCACAGACTGCTATGTAGCCTATCCTATTCACACACTACTCACACCAATGTCACTGTGTGCCCTGTGCACAGACTGCTATGTAGCCTGTACTATTCACCCACCACTCACACCAATGTCACTGTGTGCCCTGTGCACAGACCGCTGCTATGTAGCCTGTCCTATTCACCCACCACTCACACCAATGTCACTGTGTGCCCTGTGCACAGACTGCTATGTAGCCTGTACTATTCACCCACCACTCACACCAATGTCACTGTGTGCCCTGTGCACAGACCGCTGCTATGTAGCCTGTCCTATTCACCCACCACTCACACCAATGTCACTGTGTGCCCTGTGCACAGACTGCTATGTAAGCCTATCCTATTCAAGTGACCGTGGGCCCAAAGCACCTCTCCCCCCCACCCCTTACCGGCCGCACGCATGGTGCCACACCTATCTTTTGCATTGATGTTGTCAATAAATGTTGTCTTTGTTATTGCTTGACGGATCGCGATGAAATAAAGTGCAGGTTATTTCTAGAAGTTCCCACTACAAAATGATGCAGTTTTTATGAAAATCGGTTCATTAGCTTTTGCTCCAACTTGGAACAAACAGACAGACACAGTGTTCTTATTATGTTTGTATAGGTATATCTTTTCCCATCAGTTGGATCCTTCTACCAAATACTCGATCAATAGTTTTAAACTTTTTTTCCCTGCTTTTTAGAAATTAATACCCACAAATGCAATAATAGACACCTAGGGGTAAATTTACTAAAGTGAGAGTTTTTAGAAGTGGGGATGTTGCCCTTAGTAACCGATCAGATTTTACTAAACATTTAAAAAGCACCTTCTAGAAGATAATAGCTAGAATCTGATTGGTTGCTATGGGCAACATCTCCACTTCTAAAAACTCTCACTTTAGTAAATGTACCCCCTAGGGTTGTATCTCCGCAACAGAATCTGGAGGCCTGCAACACCTATCCTCTTTTACCAGATCCCTGTCAGTCTTGTACCAACAGGGGTAGCGCTGGCAGCAATAGTAACCAATGGAATCCAGGGTCTCTGAATTGTGCACCATGACCCTAATCATTTTCTTACTTTTCTTTTATCATGAAGATAACAGCACAACCTATAACTATTGGAGGCTCTCTAAATTTGGAGCACATTGAGTATGGAAATGCATAACACTTCTTTTAGAACTAGAATGTACAGAGGGATACGGTCAGAATCCCAACCGCCGCTGCCGGAATCCCGACTGCCAGGATCCCGAAGGTAAGTACTGGGGTTAGGGGTTATGGTTAGGCACTAGGGGGAGGGTTAGGATTAGGCGACGGGGGAAGAGGTTAGGTTTAGGCTGCAGGGAGGGGGTTAGGTTTAGGCACTAGGGGAGAGGTTAGGTTTAGGCTGCAGGGAGGGGGGTTAGGTTTAGGCACTAGGGGAGAGGTTAGGTTTAGACTGCAAGGAGGGGGGGATTGGTTTAGACCAGGGGTCTTCAAACTTGGCCCTCCAGCTGCTGTGGAACTACACATCCCAGCATGCACTGCCACTTTTTTGATATAACAGCATGCTAAAACTATGTGCAGTGCATGCTGGGATGTGTAGTTCCACAGCATCTGGAGGGCCAAGTTTGAAGACCCCTGGTTTAGACACTAGGGGGGAGGTTAGGTTTAGCCTGCGGGGAGGGTTAGGTTTAGGGGTTAGGTTAGGCTTACTTACGTGGAGGTGTCGGGATTGTAACCTGGTCGGGATGCCGGTGTTGGGATTCTGACCACCGGGATCCTGAGCTCCTGCATCCTGTACCCATCCCTGTACAGATATGTTGTCATACACCTTGTGTCTTTTCACTATATGGCACAAGACACATGGTGCAACGTAGATGCTTGGCCATGGGTAGCGATGCGTACTTCTTCCTAAATACTTTCTCTTAGCCGTAGACACATATAAATCCGCTCACAGTGTACCAGGCATGCTAGATCGTGACTTTTGTTGCAAAGAAATTGGTATAACATATGTACAAAGACCCAGACTAAACATTAATAGGAAGGAATAGCCACGGCTGCTCATATCAGAACCTTTTTGGGTTTTTTTGTCTTTTTAAATCATGGAAATTTTTATTCAGATTTTTGTTTTTTTAACAAATTAGAAACATAATAGAAAAGAAAATATACATATAAAAATACAGAAAACATGTAAGCGTTGCCAACAAAAAAACCTAAAAAAATCATAAAAACCGTAAAATAACAAAGTGTTAGAAAAAGGGAAAACCCAGGCGCTTTCGAAGTTAATTACCACACCCTGGTTCAGTGAACCTGAATGGGATTGTCAGTCCCACTAGAAAAAGAAGGAACAATATATATAAAAGCAGCTTATGAATCAGGGGGTGGATACAATTGACATATACAATAGATATTCTGATTTGTATCAAAAACAAGTTATTTATTTGCTAAACGATAAAATAAAGTTGCAAGTAATCATTGACAATTGGTATTAAAAAACATAGAGCCTGATTCAGAGCCGGACGCTATTTGCGGTCGTTCGTCCAGAAAATAGGGGTGGCTATTCAAATGAACCGTTCGCTCTTTGCGGTCTGCTCACGCCTCTATGTCTGAACGAGCGAACAAAACTTGCGGTCGTTTTTTTAAAAAATACGCCCCCTGGCCACTCGCATCCTACGTAATGTCCGCTATTTATTAGATTAATCGAGTACATCGACCAGTGTATGAACTGTTCTCTATTCTTGTGGTTGGTTTTTGCTACCACAATCTTGCGAGCAGTTCTGGCTATAAAATTACCCAGTGACGTGGTCATTGACGCTGCTGTATTAATTATGCACACCCTTAAAACGCCCGTTTTGACCTTTAAGCACGCCTGCGTTCGGATCTCCACTCCACGTTTTCAAGCACCTTCCCCTGTTACCACCCACATACGCCTCTTTCTGTCACTCAAAATAGCAGGCATTCGCTATTTAGCGAACAAACGATTTTCGGCCGCACTGACTGGTTCGCGCATGCGTATTACGATCCGTACACGCATGCGCAGTTGGGCAAACATTGCTCGGAGCTAACGAGCGGCCGCTTACGAGCGGCTCTGAATCAGGCCCATAGATAGCACACAGTGTGTATAGTTTAGCACATTTCAATCTTACTCCTTTTCTGACAGCAACAGAATACACACAAATCCAGGCAGTATTCTCCCTTGTTACTTTGGATCTTTTAGTTCCACGATGGTTGCGCTCAAATAGCGGGCAGTAAGGATGGATATTCGGCAGCACGAAATTGAGAGTGTGACAGCTCCACCCGTTAGGAGGGGAACCTTGTGCTTTCTTTTGTGGTTTAGCCCAACGATTAATGTCCACTTAGTCAGGGATTGTATCCAAATGAAGCAAAAAATTAATTCTTTTGATTTAAGCTGTGTTCGTTGGAGACAGTTGGTACATCGGGTGTCCGGTCAAATGAGGAGTAGTATAAAGAGAGTTCACCTACGCGTTTCAACGCCTTCCTGGCGTCTTTGTCAAGGTGTGACTTAGACGGCAGAGAGGCAGTGAAACTCGTAGGTGGAACTAAAAGATCCAAAGTAACAAGAGAGACTACCGCCTGGATTTGTTTGTATTCTGTTGCTGTCAGAAGAAGCCGCTATACGGAGATCCAAGCTCCCCACATACTGGGTAGAGCTTTTATATAGCGACCCCCGTGTACCTGGCCATACACTCCCTTTATCGGCTCCCTGGATCTATTAACAACATTCTGAAGCATCTGGAGCCTTTAATTATCAAGGAAAATATTCTCACAGAGCTCTGTATATTCCGGTGGCAAGTATAAATTGAACTTCTAATACTAGACACATTGTGGGCCTGATTCAGAGGCGCTCGCAAAAAGCGAGCGCTCGCTCTGAATCAGGGCGGGCGCTGTTTTTTTTAGGAGTGGCCTCCTGGCTGCTCTCATAGCTGTGGGTGACCACCCACAGCTATAGCGAGCGGCCATGATGATGGTCGCAATGGTCAAGACCATCGCGACCATTGGGCTTGCGACGAGACCCTTGTGGTAGGGTTCATCGCAAGCCCCAGAGAGCTTTCGGCTCTAACAGAGCAGGAAGCTCTCCACTGACATCACTAGTGATGTCAGTGGGGCCGCCCCCAAATGGCAAGCGTTTCCTCGGGAACGCCTCCGTCTGGGCAGCCACCACCCCGGCCCGCCCACCAAACGGGGCGAGCTGTCACTCAACATCGACAGCTCGCCCCCTTTGGTGCGAGACCCAGAGCGACGGATTGCCCGGCGCTAGCCGGGTCTCGGGCATGCGCACGATGGAGCCGGCACCGTTGTGCGCATGCGCTATGGGTCACTATCGACCCAGTTGCGAGCGCTCAGCGCTTGCGACTAGGTCTGAATCAGGTCCTAAATTCGCTAGACTGTCTGTTTTGCTGGGAATTAGTTGAGCCGGTCACTATGCTATAACAAAAGGAGTAAGATTTAAATGTGCTAAACTATACACACGGGACCTCATTCAGAGCCGCTCGCAAAAAGCGCTCGCTCGCTCTGAATGAGGGCGGCCGCTTTTCTTTTGAAAGGCGGCCTCCTGGCCGCTCGCTAAGCTGTGGGTTACCACCCACAGCTTTAGCGAGTGACTAGGTGATGGTGGCGATGGACGAGACCATCGCGACCATCGGGGCTTGCGACCCTTGCGGTAGGGTCTCATCTACCGCAAGCCCCAGGTCGCTTCCTGCTCTAACAGAGCAGGAAGCTCCCTACTGACATCACTGGTGATGTCAGTAGGGCCGCCTACAAACGGCAGGCGTTCCTTCAGGAACGCCTCCGTTTGTCCGGCCACCCCCCCACCCCGCCTACAAAATGGGGCGAGCTGTCGACCAACATCGACAGACGCCCCTTGCGTAGCGAGCCCCGGAGCGAATGCATTTGTCACTCGCTCCGGGGCTTGTGCAGTGCGAGCGCTGCGCGTGCGCAGGCCCTCACCATTGACACGCTTGCGAGCGCATAGCGCTTGCGAGTGGGTCTGAATGAGTTCCACTGTGTGCTATATATGTTTTTTAATACCAATTGTCAATGATTACTTGCAACTTTATTTTATCTTTTAGTGAATAAATAACTTGTTTTTGATACAAATTAGAATATCTTTTGTATATGTCAATTGTGTCCACCCCCTGATTCATAAGCTGCTTTTATATATAAAATAACAAAGTATACAGTCAGAGCATAGCATAAATAAGCCAAACCTGAGATCAGTACAGGAACATCCATCCATCCAGCGCATGGAGGTAAAAGAAAACAAATAAAAAAAACCTTTAAAGGGAAAGCTAAAATGAAACATAAGAAAGAAAAATATTATTTGCAAAGAAAAAAATGTACAGATTACAAGGAAGGATCACCAACCCATAATTTATGATACCGGGGATAGCATTAGGTTTTGGGGGAAAGGGAGAGGTTAGGGTTAGGCACCTCTAGGGGGGAGGGTTAATGTTAGGCACCACTAGAGGGGTTAGGGTTAGGCACTAAGGGGGAGACTTAGGTTTAGGCACTAACGGGGAGGGCTAGTGTGCGGGGTGGGGAGGGCTGGGGTTAGGCTACAAGAAGGAGGGTTAGGGTGAAAAGGGGGGAGGATAAGTATACTTACCCGACCCCTGTCAGGATACCACTCATTGGGATGCCACTGTTGGTATATTGACAGTAGGCACGACAGCCGACATTACTTACCGATTCCGTATACACATATCTTTCATGGTCAATTGTATCATTAACCAGCGCTCGCCATTTGTGTATATCTGGAGGGTCCATGGCACGCATCAGATTTTCTTTTACATAGATTTGTGATTTAGGGTCTGATTCAGAGATGGACAGTACTGCGCAGCTCCAGGGAAGCAGTGCAAAACTTACATGTGTTCTTTTCTATATACAAATAACCCTCTGAGACCCCCAAACCAACACTGCTGTGTGAATGGATGCCATAGCCCAGGGGTCTTCAACCTTGGCCCTCCAGCTGCAGTGGAACTACACATCCCAGCATGCACTGCCACCTTTTTGATATAACAGCATGCTAAAACTATGGCAGTGCATGCTGGGATGTGTAGTTCCACAGCAGCTGGAGGGCCAAGGTTGAAGACACCTGTCATAGCCCCACAGTGCATTTCTTCCCATTGCTATCTGGTGCACTGTGGTACATAACCTCATGTATCAATCTCCCATTATCCTATAGATCATTAGATAGGGGCAGGGCCCTCTTCCCGTCTTGTCTGTTTGGTAATGCCCATTCTTGTGTTTGTTCTTAATCCTATAGCATTATGCAGTATGATGTACGGTACTTACACTTACATTACCGTCACATTCAGCAAACAATCTTATTTGTGTTTTTCCATAGGGAGAAGACAGAAATGATCAGATCATATATCCAGGAAGTTGTGCAGTACATTAAAAGGGTATGATATTGAATTTCACTATAATTATATGGAATATCTATTTTTCACTTAGCGATAAATGTGTTGTCACTGATTCGTGCCAGGCAGACATGTTTTCTTTTGTTGTATAATTGCCGCAGCAAAGTTTCATCTGGGTAATGACTTTAATACATTAGACAGGAGACACATAAAAGTAAATTATGGGGTAAAAATCTAATATAAAACAAGGAACAGGAAATGTGCCTGTAGAAGCGTAAGCAGGAAACGTGCTGGTTGATGAGTATTAGGATCTACAGATACAATAAAACATAAGATCCTTACATGTGTAGCTGGTACATTAGCATACTGTGTGTTACATGTGTAGCTGGTACATTAGCATACTGTGTGTTACATGTGTAGCTGGTACATTAGCATACTGTGTGTTACATTTGTACCTGGTACATTAGCATACTGTGTGTTACATTTGTAGCTGGTACATTAGCATACTGTGCGTTACATGTGTAGCTGGTACATTAGCATACTGTGTGTTACATGTGTAGCTGGTACATTAGCATACTGTGTGTTACATGTGTAGCTGGTACATTAGCATACTGTGTGTTACATGTGTAGCTGGTACATTAGCATACTGTGTGTTACATGTGTAGATGGTACATTAGCATACTGTGTGTTACATGTGTAGATGGTACATTAGCATACTGTGTGTTACATGTGTAGCTGGTACATTAGCATACTGTGTGTTACATGTGTAGCTGGTACATTAGCATACTGTGTTACATGTGTAGCTGGTACATTAGCATACTGTGTGTTACATGTGTAGCTGGTACATTAGCATACTGTGTGTTACATGTGTAGCTGGTACATTAGCATACTGTGTGTTACATGTGTAGATGGTACATTAGCATACTGTGTGTTACATGTGTAGATGGTACATTAGCATACTGTGTGTTACATGTGTAGCTGGTACATTAGCATACTGTGTGTTACATGTGTAGCTGGTACATTAGCATACTGTGTGTTACATGTGTAGCTGGTACATTAGCATACTGTGTGTTACATGTGTAGCTGGTACATTAGCATACTGTGTGTTACATGTGTAGCTGGTGTATTAGCATACTGTGTGTTACATGTGTACCTGGTACATTAGCATACTGTGTGTTACATGTGTAGCTGGTACATTAGCATACTGTGTGTTACATGTGTAGCTGGTATATTAGCATACTGTGTGTTACATGTGTACCTGGTACATTAGCATACTGTGTGTTACATGTGTAGCTGGTACATTAGCATACTGTGTGTTACATGTGTAGCTGGTACATTAGCATACTGTGTGTTACATGTGTAGCTGGTACATTAGCATACTGTGTGTTACATGTGTAGCTGGTACATTAGCATACTGTGTGTAACATTTGTAGCTGGTACATTAGCATACTGTGTGTTACATGTGTAGCTGGTACATTAGCATACTGTGTGTTACATGTGTAGATGGTACATTAGCATACTGTGTGTTACATGTGTAGCTGGTACATTAGCATACTGTGTGTAACATTTGTAGCTGGTACATTAGCATACTGTGTGTTACATGTGTAGCTGGTACATGAGCATACTGTGTGTTACATGTGTAGCTGGTGTATTAGCATACTGTGTGTTACATGTGTAGCTGGTACATTAGCATACTGTGTGTTACATGTGTAGCTGGTACATTAGCATACTGTGTGTTACATGTGTAGATGGTACATTAGCATACTGTGTGTTACATGTGTAGCTGGTACATTAGCATATTGTGTGTTACATGTGTAGCTGGTGTATTAGCATACTGTGTGTTACATGTGTAGCTGGTACATTAGCATACTGTGTGTTATATGTGTAGCTGGTACATGAGCATACTGTGTGTTACATGTGTAGCTGGTGTATTAGCATACTGTGTGTTACATTTGTAGCTGGTACATTATCATACTGTGTGTTACATGTGTAGCTGGTACATTAGCATACTGTGTGTAACATTTGTAGCTGGTACATTAGCATACTGTGTGTTACATGTGTAGCTGGTACATTAGCATACTGTGTGTTACATGTGTAGCTGGTACATTAGCATACTGTGTGTTACATGTGTAGCTGGTACATTAGCATATTGTGTGTTACATGTGTAGCTGGTGTATTAGCATACTGTGTGTTACATGTGTAGCTGGTACATTAGCATATTGTGTGTTACATGTGTAGCTGGTGTATTAGCATACTGTGTGTTACATGTGTAGCTGGTACATTAGCATACTGTGTGTTATATGTGTAGCTGGTACATTAGCATACTGTGTGTTACATGTGTAGCTGGTGTATTAGCATACTGTGTGTTACATTTGTAGCTGGTACATTAGCATACTGTGTGTTACATGTGTAGCTGGTGTATTAGCATACTGTGTGTTACATTTGTAGCTGGTACATTAGCATACTGTGTGTTACATGTGTAGATGGTACATTAGCATACTGTGTGTTACATGTGTAGCTGGTACATTAGCATACTGTGTGTTACATGTGTAGATGGTACATTAGCATACTGTGTGTTACATGTGTAGCTGGTACATTAGCATATTGTGTGTTACATGTGTAGCTGGTGTATTAGCATACTGTGTGTTACATGTGTAGCTGGTACATTAGCATACTGTGTGTTACATGTGTAGCTGGTGTATTAGCATACTGTGTGTTACATTTGTAGCTGGTACATTAGCATACTGTGTGTTACATGTGTAGCTGGTACATGAGCATACTGTGTGTTACATGTGTAGCTGGTACATTAGCATACTGTGTGTTACATGTGTAGCTGGTGTATTAGCATACTGTGTGTTACATGTGTAGCTGGTACATGAGCATACTGTGTGTAACATTTGTAGCTGGTACATTAGCATACTGTGTGTTACATGTGTAGCTGGTACATTAGCATACTGTGTGTTACATGTGTAGCTGGTACATTAGCATACTGTGTGTTACATGTGTAGCTGGTACATTAGCATATTGTGTGTTACATGTGTAGCTGGTGTATTAGCATACTGTGTGTTACATGTGTAGCTGGTACATTAGCATATTGTGTGTTACATGTGTAGCTGGTGTATTAGCATACTGTGTGTTACATGTGTAGCTGGTACATTAGCATACTGTGTGTTATATGTGTAGCTGGTACATTAGCATACTGTGTGTTACATGTGTAGCTGGTGTATTAGCATACTGTGTGTTACATTTGTAGCTGGTACATTAGCATACTGTGTGTTACATGTGTAGCTGGTGTATTAGCATACTGTGTGTTACATTTGTAGCTGGTACATTAGCATACTGTGTGTTACATGTGTAGATGGTACATTAGCATACTGTGTGTTACATGTGTAGCTGGTACATTAGCATACTGTGTGTTACATGTGTAGCTGGTACATGAGCATACTGTGTGTTACATGTGTAGCTGGTACATTAGCATACTGTGTGTTACATGTGTAGATGGTACATTAGCATACTGTGTGTTACATGTGTAGCTGGTACATTAGCATATTGTGTGTTACATGTGTAGCTGGTGTATTAGCATACTGTGTGTTACATGTGTAGCTGGTACATTAGCATACTGTGTGTTACATGTGTAGCTGGTGTATTAGCATACTGTGTGTTACATTTGTAGCTGGTACATTAGCATACTGTGTGTTACATGTGTAGCTGGTACATGAGCATACTGTGTGTTACATGTGTAGCTGGTACATTAGCATACTGTGTGTTACATGTGTAGCTGGTGTATTAGCATACTGTGTGTTACATGTGTAGCTGGTACATTAGCATACTGTGTGTTACATGTGTAGCTGGTACATTAGCATACTGTGTGTTACATGTGTAGCTGGTACATTAGCATACTGTGTGTTACATGTGTAGCTGGTGTATTAGCATACTGTGTGTAACATTTGTAGCTGGTACATTAGCATACTGTGTGTTACATGTGTAGCTGGTACATTAGCATACTGTGTGTTACATGTGTAGCTGGTACATTAGCATACTGTGTGTTACATGTGTAGCTGGTACATGAGCATACTGTGTGTTACATGTGTAGCTGGTGTATTAGCATACTGTGTGTTACATGTGTAGCTGGTACATTAGCATACTGTGTGTTACATGTGTAGCTTGTACATTAGCATACTGTGTGTTACATGTGTAGCTGGTACATTAGCATACTGTGTGTTATATTTGTAGCTGGTACATTAGCATACTGTGTGTTATATTTGATAGATGATGTATCATTGCTTATCAAGCCCATTATCAATTATCCTCTTAGTAATGTGACACAGCCATGGGACCAGCTGGCCAAGGCGACATTACACATGCCATTTTATGGCTTCCTATGGTACAGTGCTATTGCCAGATGGTGACCGCAGCTTGATCTAAATTAAATATAGTGACCAAATATCCCTACGGAGGAATGCATTGGCAGTTTTCTGATGAATAGAGTCACATACCAAATAATGGAACAGGCAGCACTTTAGGTCTGTTGGGCATTTTATAATAGTACAAGCAGTACTGTCACTGATGTTCTACATCCGAATTTTGCACCTCTGCCGATGCATTCACCATTCAGTGAGCACAGCTTCCATCGCCCTAGGGGCCTGATTCAGACCCACTCGCGAGCTGCTGTCCGCTCGCAAGTGGGTCGATGTTCTGCACTGAGCATGCGCACGACGGAGGGAGCTCCGTCGTGCGCATGCGCCAGACGCGACGAGCGAAGGAAAGTCCTTCGCTCGTTGTGTCTGATCAAAGGGGGCGTGCTGTCGATGTTGATTGACAGCACGCCCCCTTTGGTGGGCGTGCCTCCCTGACGGGGGCGTTCCCATGGGAACGCCTCCCGTCAGAAGCCGGCCCACTGACATCACTAGTGATGTCAGTGGGAGTGATTTTGTCTCTGAAAACCTCAACCGCAGGCTCCAGCTCGCAGTTTCGATGGTCGCGATGGTCACGACCATCGCGGCCATCAAACTGCACGCTCGTATAGGCTGTGGGTGGTGACCCACAGCTATACGAGCGTCCAGGAGGACGCTCCATTTTTATGGAGGGCGGCCCTCATTCAGAGCGTGCGCTCTGCTCAGAGCGTACGGCTCTGAATGAGGGCCTAGGTTCACTCTCTAATAGCATACTCGGGGTTATTTATTAAAGGCCAATGAGCCCTACTGCTGTCGAAAAACGGCTTTATTCTTAGGAAAAAAAAACTTTTCTTTAAGTTTGTTATCTTTCTATTTATTTAACTCACAATCAATAAAACCATGATTATTTTAATTTTTTTTTATTTTTATTTTTAGCCACAAGTGCCGCCGAAGGACAAATCTTACCACTGCCGTCTATGCGCTCGCAAATGGGTCGATGGTGGCCCAGAGCGCATGCGCACGACGGAGCCAGCTCCGTCGTGCGCATGCGCCAGACCCGGATAGCGACGGGCAATCCATCGCTCCGGGTCTCGTACCAAAGGGGGCGTGCTGTTGATGTTGAGTGACAGCACTCCCCCTTTGGTGAGCGGGCCGGGGGGGTGGCTGCCCAGACTGAGGCGTTCCCATAAGAACTCCTACCGTCTGGGGCCGGCCCCACTGACATCACAACTGATGTCAGTGGAGAGATTCCGGCTCTGTTAGAGCCAAAATCTCTCTGGGGCTTGCGGCAATGGTCTTGACCATCGCGACCATCTTCCTGGCCGCTCGCTATAGCTGTGGGTGGTCACCCACAGCTATGCAAGCAGCCAGGAGGCCGTCCTAAATAAAAAAAAAGACCGGCCCTGATTCAGAGCGAACACTCTGTCAGAGCGTCCGGCTCTGAATCAGGGCCTGAGGCCCTGATTCAGAGCCGGACGCTCTGACAAAGCGCTTGCTCTGAATCAGGGCCGTCCCTGCTCCTTTTTGGAGTGGCCTCCTGGCCACTCGCATAGCTGTGGGTGACCACCCACAGCTTTAACGAGCGGCCAAAATGATGGCCGCGATGGTCAAGACCAAAGGGGGTGTGCTGTCAATCACCATCGACAGCACGCCCCCTTTGGTGCGAGACACATAAAGACAGCTTGGCCGTCGTTATTCGGGTCTCGCGCATGCGCGCGATGGAGCCACCTCCGTCGTGCGCATGCGCACTTGGGCACCATCGACCCGCTTGCGAGCGCTCACTAGCGAGTTTGAATCAGGCCCTCAGAGCCGGACGCTCTGAACGAGTGCCCGCTCTGAATCATGGCGTTTTTTTTTTTTCCGTCCGGCCTTTTGTACGCTCGCATAGCTGTGGGTTACCACCCACAGCTTATGCGAGCATCCATGATGATGGTCGCGATGGTCAAGACCATTGCGACCATTGGGCATGCGACGAAACCCTGCGGTAGGGTCTCTGTGACCGCAAGCCCTGGAGTGATTTTGGCTCTATCAGAGCCAAAATCACTCCCACTGACATCACTAGTGATGTCAGTGGGGCCGGACCCAGACGGTAGGCGTTCCCACGGGAACGCCTCTGTCTGGCAGCCACGCCCCCGGCACACCCACCAAAGGGGGCGTGCTCTCAATCACCATCGACAGCACGCCCCGTTTGGTGCGAGACCCATAACGACGGCTACCCCGTCGTTATTCGGGTCTCGCGCATGCCCGCGATGATGCTCCCTCCGTCGTGCGCATGCGCACTAGGCCACCATCGACCCGCTTGCGAGCGCTCAGCGCTCGCGAGCAGGTCTGAATCAAGCCCTCAGTTCCCAAGCCTAACCCAAGTCCTAAACTTAGTCCTTGATGCCAACTGTGTTCAGTAGAGGAACCCATCTGATAGAGTCCTAATAGCCTAAACTTCGGATTCATGAGTCTCTTCTAATACATTTCCTGTATTGTATGAAATGGTTCATTTTGCTTGTACTATGTTTTGGCTTAATTATAATGTAGGTATTTTTGCAGTTTTTAGTTAAGAGCCAGTAGCAGGCATACCTCCTAATTAGAGCTGTACGCTGACCCCCATATTTTGGTTTTGGCTTTGAATCTGGATTCATCTACGTGTTTTGGTTTTGCTAAACCACCCTCAAGAGATTTGTTTTTGGATCTTTTTTATTATTATAATTTTTTTAAAAATACAGGTAAAATCATGTAATTTTTGCAGTCAAAAACCCCATTTTCGGATTTAAAATTCCGAACCACAGGAAGATCATAACCGTGACTCAGATCTGTCCGGATATCCACAGAAGATCGATCAGAACCGCAACTTGGATCTGTCCGGATTCGGGAAATTTGTGTGGATTTGGGTATCTGGAGAACTGATCCGCACATCTCTACTCCTTATGCGGCATTTCAGGAGGCGTGATCACGGAATGCACGGTGACCTTGTCCAGGGGGTGTGCCTAATGCTTAAAAGTGCAAGGTCGCCGTCAAAACCTTTCCCTTAACATCACCATTCAATAGCAGCACGTAGCAGAGGTAGTGCGAGCTGGAATAAACGTGCTGACGGCGAGAATGCAAAGATATGGGCAGCCATTGCTGGCGGCAACCCATGAATCATAACACCAGTGGGCATTATTGTGGATTACAGCAGTGTTATCTAAGAAGAAACCCTTTCATCTGTAGGGGAAAACCTAGAAGAAGCCCTAACACTGGTGAAAACCCCCAAACACGCCATTTTGGTTACTATCATGAATAAGTAAAATTAGACACATTTAGGTAAAACGAGTAATTTTGATTTTTTTTTCTGGTACAGAATTACTACAGCATAAATGCCCCTCTTTGAAAAAATACTTCAAACTGTTCCAGTATCTATGACAACTGTGTATAATCACCTGTGATTGAGGCTGCTTATAGCAAACAAATATGTTGCAGATGAGAAATTGCATATAGTGCAGCAACCGTTTTAATCACTTGACAATACATAACTTAAATGGAACTGGAATACTTACAATAATTTGCTTTTATGGATGAGCGAGATTCATTCTGATCATGGACTGAACTGAAGGATGAAAATAGGTCGACCACCATTACTGTCCATCCTATCGCCTTTTGTTTCTGACAAAAGGTGATAGCTTTCCGGAGCTTGATGGTTATGGGGAATGCGGTCAAACCTCTGAAAACAGCATTTTCGTAGGTTTGACTGCATTTTTGAGGATAGCGCATCCCACCCTATATACAAACTAAGACACAAAATTGAGGAGAAAGTACACAGCACAGGAATCGCACTAGGCATCTCGCCTCATGGCGCAAAAGCCAGTGGCGTAACTACTGCCCCCGCAGCCCCCGCGGTGGCTTGGAGGCACTGGGTAGCTTGGGGGCGACGGGGGCAGTAGTAGTAACTACGGAGGGTGCAGGGGTGTGGTCGCACCCCCTGCACCCTCCATCTGCCGGGCACCCGCTGAGTGTGTTACCAGCGGGCGCCCGGCTCCTATTCAAACCCCCAGCGGCAGCTGGAGGACGGAGCTCCCTCCGTCTTCCGGGTCCCGCAGGGCACTATGGGAGTGACGTAATGACGTCACTCCCATAGTGCCGAGGAGCGGACGCCGGGGACAGAGCTCAGGAGTAAGCTCCGTCTTCCGGGTCCCGCAGAGCACTATGGGAGTGACGTAATGACGTCACTCCCATAGTGCCGAGGAGCGGACGCCGGGGTATGGACGGCAGCAGCACTGGAGCGGGGATAAAGGTAAGTGTTTGTGTTTTTTTCTTTTGTGTGTGTGTTTGTTTGTGTGCGCGTGGAGGGGGGGAGCAACTACAGGGGGCTAACTACAGGGGGCTAACTACAGGTGGGTAACTACAGGGGGCTAACTACTAGAAGGGGCACTACAGGGGGCTAACTACTAGAAGGGGCACTACAGGAGGCCCTGCATAATGGGCACTACTACAGGGGGCACTACTTTAATGGGCACTACTACAGGGGGCCCTGCATAATGGGCACTACTACAGGGGGCCCTGCATAATGGGCACTACTACAGGGGGCATTGCATAAGGGGCACTACTACAGGGGCATTGCATAATGGGCACTACTTCAGGGGGCATTGCAAAAGGGGCACTACTACAGGGGGCATTGCATAAGGGGCACTAGTATAGGGGGCATTGCATAAGGGGCACTAGTATAGGGGGCATTGCTTTTTGGGGCACAACTACAGGGGGCACTGTATAAGGGGCACTAATTTGATACACAGTTTACAAGTTATAAACTATGTTCCCAATAATCTGGTTCTACACGGACATAAAAACTGTGCAACCTGTCTTGAGCTGAGGTGACGGACTGGCAGGAGCAGAAAGGAGGGTTGGTGAAGTAGATCTGTCAGGGTGGGATGTAATGGGCATTACTGTTTGGCATAATGTGTATTTGGCATTACTGTGTGCACAATGTGCTATTAGGGGCATTACTGTGTGGCATAATCTGTTGTATGTGGCATTACAGTGTGGCATAATGTGAAATAGGGGCATTACAGCATGGCATAAATTTGTTATAAGCGCTTTACTGTATGTCATTATGTGTTATATGTGGCATTATTGTGTGGGATGTGTAAGGGGCATTGCTGTGTGGCATAATGTGTTGTAAGGGGCACTCCGGTGTGGCATAATGTGTTGTAAGGGGCATTCCGGTGTGGCACACTGTGTTATAAGTGGCATTACTTAGTGTGTCATAATGTGTAAGGCACGTTGCTGTATTATGTAACCACACACCTTAAACGTAGTCTTTGGGTGTGTTTGATCTTTGGGCGGGGGGGGGGTGGGGGGCGCCTGGGGCACCTGAAACTTTTTTGGCTTGGGGGAGCAAAGTTTATAGTTAAGCCACTGGCAAAAGGGATAGCTGTCTGAACACTCATCTGTACACAGGGCCTGATTCAGAGCCGGACGCTATTTGCGCTCGCTCGTTCAGAAAAAGGGTCCGGATATTTAAATTGAGCGCTCGCTCTTTGCGGTCTGTTGACGCCTCTATGTCTGAGCGAGCGAACGAAACATGCGCTCGCTATTTTGTAAAGACGCCCCCTGTCCGCTCGCATCATACGTCATCTCCGCTATTTATTAGATTAATCGAGTACATCGAAAGGCGTCTGAACTGCTTGCAGTGCTTGTGGTTGGATTTTCCTACCGCAATCATGCGAACAGTTCAGGCTAAGAAACAACCAAGTGACTTGGTCGATGACGCTGCTTTGTTAATTATGCACACCCTTAAAACGCCCGTTTTGACCGTTTGGCACGCCTGTGTTCAGATCTCCACTCCCCGTTTTCAAGCACCTTCCCCTGTTACCACCCACATACGCCTCATCCTGTCACTCAAATTAGCAGGCACTCGCAATTTTGCGAACACGCATTTTCCAACCGCACTGACTGGTTGGCGCATGCACATTACGACCCATACGCATGCGCAGTTGTGCGAACATCGCTCGGAGCGAACGAGCGGCCGCTTACGAGCGGCTCTGAATCAGGCCCACTGCTTCAAGCTACTTGTCACCTTTTCTACCAGGGTTTTAAACCAATCACATCATCAGTCTCCTCTACATGCACCAGATAGGAGGGGGGAAAGCGATCGCACTGATCTAGCTGAGGGGCAAAATGGGGCCCCCTGTGGAGAGTCCAGAGAATACTCAAATTTTTATTATTTTTTGCCGAAAGCGTGGCCACGTCTACGGACATTAGGCCACACCCCCCTGTCATTACCTGGGTCCGGCCGGGCTCTCTACTGCCCTGTCCATCAGTAGCATACATTGGACACTACAGGCAGACACCCTGCCATGTGTCAGCTGCCCAGAACGTCTTGACGACGCTCCGGGCACTTCTGGGTGCTGGTGGCCCTGCTCACTATGCGCAATGTTATGATGTCATGTACAAACGGGGTGGGTGGGGGCGGCACAGAGCGCTGTTACAGCCCTGGCTGGTCGGCTTTGCCAGGCTCTAGATATATTACATAATTCCATGAATATTGTGTAACAGCAATTTATTGGTGACTTGCAAGTACAGTATCAGTGTCAAATATTGGCTGCTTGAAGCCGGAGCTATAATTAAAGCCATTAAATAATTATATAGGATACAGTACACCCCTCTTATAATTAGAGCTAGGGCATATTAAATACTTTTTGGAGAAATTTGCATTTTGTAATCAACTAATTTGATAAGTGTAATAACTTGTACTTGATGTCAATTTGCATTCCTGAGTCTTGTAATTACCCAAACTAGTACACATTTGCATATGCAGTCAGGAACCCTTTTCTTCCCAGCATCACATTTCAATAGGATAAACATTTACAGCATAAAATAAATGACTTGGTAATAAAAGGGAACCTCAGCAAGAATGGATGTAGCACTGTCAAAAAATAGCTGATATATGAGATCTCAGACCAGGGCAAGCAGAGGGAGAACAACATGTCCTCCACACAGGGACTTATTTATAATGGGTGCAGGGTATGCAGTGCACATGGGCCCCTGTGTCCAGGGGGGGCCGGCACCGCAAACCTTGCACCCATATTATACTTACCTCTCCGGAGTCCCACGTCGACGCCGGTGTCAGCGTTGGAAAATGGCCGCTACGGACCTTTTACCGTCATTTTGCGCATGCACAGTACAGGGAAAATTGCCACCACGGGCATTTTCCCAATGACCTGCACATTCTTTATAGACTCTGGGCACACTCTGGGCTGGACTGAGAGGAGGGGGCCAGTGACGCAGACTACTCACGGGCCCCCTCCTCCCATGAAATGCTCCTGCCTCCACACATACTGTACATACTCTGGGACTGATTCTGAGTTAAACTGGGCACACACTATACGATGTGTGTACCCAGCATTGTAACGATGCATCTTGCGCCCCGTACATACTACACAATCCGGTGTACGACGGCGCAATGTATCATTCTATGTTGCATGTAGCATCATACATTGCATCGTTCCATCCAGGGGTGTAACTAGAGAGGATGGGGCCCATGTGCAGTCTCTGACACAGGCCCCCTCCTCCTCTCCGCCTGGTGGCCTGCAGCGCACTGAGCTGTGCGCGGCCAGCGTCGGAGTTATAGACTCTGGGCACTAGAGTGTGCCCATAGTCTATAATGTATGCACAGGTCACCAGGAAAATGGCCGCGGCGGCCATTATTGTGTTGCAGTATGTTTGTACAGCCGTACTCACAGTAACATACACAAAGAATCCTGGATGAAGCTGAGCTTGAGTAGAACATACAGAGGACCAGCCAGAGATGTATGTAGATGCATATACAAGCTAGTGGAACATGTCTGTGTGTTCTGCTGTGGTGCTCTAACACAGTGACAAGCTGGTGCTGCACATGCAGAGAAGGCCAAACGGTGGCCATCTTTGTAAAGGGAAGATGCTTTCCTAAAGGAGCATCATGGAGGTAGAGCAGTATCCCAATCCATATTTCAACACCCATCCTCACTGCAAGTTTCTCCATGGTACACAAACTTTTTTTTTTTTTTAGTTTCAGCTTGTTTCATCAACCTGTAGAAAATTGAGAGTTAGATAAGGAAGGACATATCAACATTTCAAGTAATTCTAGTCCACACTTCTCTAGAAACATCACCAGTGACCAACGTGATTCCTTTGGTAAGCAGGTCAGCAAGATTCTTCTCACTAGCTATGTGAGCCACACCAACAGATCTTTTCTTCACAAGTTCACGACTGTTGTCACACTCAATGTTGATGGTGCCTTCCACTTACACCATTCATTTGTTGACTTTGCATCTTGGAATCCTGGAGTTCACAGAATGTAACATTTGCGAACTCCTCATAATATTTTATCGGGGTATTTCCACTGTTTGATCTTGCAGAAGTTATTTTCTGTGGTTGGATATTCATGTTGGTACTGTAGCTTCTGGTTCAGGTATATATCCAGCTGCTGGCATATCCAGTGACACATACTTGTTCTGCATTTTTAGCATTTTTAGCTTTTCTGTAAGTGGTGCTGTCTCTTGGAATATAACATCTCTGACTTGAACCCAGCTTACGTCTTACCTATGCAGTACACCCAAAAACTCTGGAATGTTTGACACTTGGTTTTCTTCCAGACCACGCTTCTATTGGTGCTTTGACTTTCAAGGCAACTGTGGGAGCATGATATTTCAATTAAACTGCTGTAGACACTGCTTCTACCCAAAAACACTTACTTAGGCCTCTGTCTTTTAGCATACATTGGGCTCTCTCCACTAATGTACGATTTGCATGCTCACTTACACCAATATAGGTGAAAACCCCTACCACCACTGTAATGTTGCAATCATGCTCCCCAATACTCGCCATAGTAATGTATACAATGAGGGGGCGTAACCATAGTCACTCCAGCAACCACGCCCACTCAGTCTCTTTGGCCCTGGCCGATACCCTTTTAGCTTCTCTCGTCCATTAAGTAGATGCAAAGTAGCTGTGATCAGGTACCGCACAGACTATATTGGGAGGTATGCATGAGGTGAGGCTATGGTGCTCTTGCAGACACAGTGGGACGTGCACTCAAATCAATAAAAGAGAGAAAAGAGTTAACCTAAAATATCATTGCTGCACATTTAACAGACAGTGCTATATTTAAAAGCCAATAACGAAGGGAAGAAAAACTTGAAAGTATCCCATTAAATTGCCCTTTTCCAATGAACAGCTCTACTCTTCTATTCTTATTTCCACGTTGGTTAAAAATGGAAACTCTAACTGCTGTCTGCTGGGACATGAGCTTCAAGCGACTGCTACAACAGATGTGTTATAGAAGATTGATCACAAGGATGATATTGTTTTATTAATCAAATACATGGATTTTCTTTTGGAAACTCTTGTTCAGCCAACTGAAGCAATTCGATTATACTAACATCATCATTATTTAGTTTCACCATTCTATATATTTAAACTATTTGAAAAGAGATGAAATGCAGGGTTATCAGTAAGTACAGACATTCTAGTATACCACGTCTGATTGTGGAGTATAGTCAAAGAGAACTCACTGCAACATCTACAGCCGGAAAGGTGACCTTGGTTAAACTGCACCCACCACCTACACTTAGCTGAGGCAGTCATATTGAGGGCTGAATTAATATTTTAATAAGAATCTGGCTCATCAATTCACTTGGAACAAGAAACATCACTGAGGCACTGGTGACCTAGTTCCTAACTGCATTTTCCCAATCACCGACTCAGCTTACCAAATGATTGCCTTCAAGAACAATAGCTGCAGCAAACTTGCCTTCTAGGAGGAGGTGGAGGTCCCATTGCCAAGTGCCGTGGGTGTGATGACACTATTTGCATTGAAGGCGGGGTCATGGTGATGCAAATTGCACCATCAGGCCCTGCCCACCTCAGTGCCATGGCACAAATCCCATCCTTGTACAGCAGAGGCGGAGCCTGATGATGTGACTCACATGATCATGTCCCCCTCCCACTTCACCAGTAAGTAGAGTGAGATCCAGGGGAATGGCCTACTCTCTGGGGTGTCTGGGAGACCTCCCCGAAATTCATGAGTCTCCTGGACATTCCGGTAGAGCAGACAGGTATGAGGTACAGAGATGTCATTGTGTTTTTACGATAATGTGTTTGCTATGAAAATATTGACTTCAGGATGTGGCGCGGTACTGTCTGTATGGTATATTAATGTTCATTTCTAGTTACATTTGTTTCTCTCTTATGTTGATAATTATCTATACTCACTTTATTGTATTATTATTTCTAGTTAGAGGATGCTCAGAGCAAAAGACAAGAAAAACTGATAGAAAAGCACAAAGAGATTCGTCAGCAAATACTGGATGAAAAGCCCAAGGTAAAGTGTCCTACAACTACCCTGCGTCTATCTTATAACATATATTTTTAGCCTAAACTAAACAGAATGTAGAAAATGTCATTGTTTAATCCCAGAGCTCACCGCACGTTTGCATTCTTTTTACCCATTTAGAAAAATAACTTGAAAACAATGTGTGCTCTGTGCTGGCTGGCTGCCTGACACTAGGCAATTTATACATATGAACTTATATAGACACACAGTGCAGCACTCGAAATACTCTGTTCTGCTGATAACGTTGTACAGGTCGGTGCTACTCCCACCTACTTCATCTGTTGTCCAAACAGTTCTAACTGGTTTTGAAGAACCCTACTCTAAATCAATCTAGGGCCTGATTCAGCGGCGGTCACTGCAGCGTCCACTCGTGCGTCTGTTGTCGGAGTTGCGGCAGAGATAATATGCAAATGCTAGTAGCAGCCCAACCCTGATGCAGTACCCTGCGCATGAGAGCGCTAGCTCTGAGACCCCCATTTTCAGCGTCTCTTCACGCTGTATCCACCACCGGTGATTCTTGACAAGCCACCGTCGGCGCACCATCGTCACTTGCGCCAGTCCTGTGGTGGGTGCCGTTTCTCCTTCTGAACATGGCCTCTGCGGCTCTGTGCCGGCATCTTTGTGTGCGGACGCTGTGTAACGTATGCGCCATAGAAGTATTCAGAACGTTTTCACACAACTGCATCCACCTCTGAATCAGGTGCTATGAATGAAGACATTCTGGTTGCATACCTTGACAATGGCCGTATATTTGTCCTATGCATTCTGTAATCTTTTATACATGAGCCTCCAACACACCTGCTGAGAGATTATTCCATTGGTTTATCACCCGTTCTGTAATGGGTTATACCTTATGTAACTGTTTAGTCCTCCTCCATCCAATTTCAGTGAGTGCTCCGTGCTCTAGAAATCACCATAGACTTTCTAAACTCTATTCATTTTTTAATTTCTCTCTTATATCCAGTCTGTCCGTTCTCCGCCCCATCTTTGCGCCTCTGTTTATTCTAAACTTCATTTATGGTAGATAGTATATCCTATATTATACATTACCTTTGAACATATTTCATAGCTGTTTAAAGGCCCGATTGGACTCACTAAGAGGCCTATTTATTAATTAACAGTTTTAGACCCAATACTTATAATTTCTTATCGCCGCTAATCGTGACAATAAGAAATGATGTATCGCCAGGATGTAACAAAAACCAAATGCAGAGACAGGGGGGTAAATTTACTAAGATGGGAGTTCTATTTAAGAAGTGATGTTACCCATAGCAACCAATCAGATTCTACTTCTCATTTATCTAGCACCTTCTAGAAGATAATACCTGGAATCTGGTTGCTATGGGCAACATCACTTGCTATGCAGAGCAGTGATATGTGCTCTCCCTAACTTCTCCCCCACAGCGGGACACTGCGGCCCGCGGGGCTATCCCGTTGAATGCGGGACAGTTGGGAGGTATGGTTTTGGGGAATGGCTGCGTGGTCTGGTCACTTTGCACATGCGAGCTGTCGTTGCTGGGTAGGGATCCTACAGATCCCCCTCCTGGTATCTTTTGAGATCTGTAGCCAGTAGACTGCGATAGCAAACACTGGGACTGATGTACTAAGCTCTGGGAAGTGATAAAGTGGAGAGTGATAAATGACCAACCAATCCGCTCCCAACTGTAATTTTTCAAACACAGCCTGTAACATGACAGTTGGGAGCTGAGTGGTTGGTCGTTTATCTGCCCCAGTGTGTCCGTCTGAAGATGGCGTTAGCAACTGGGGACAGGCACCAGACCAGAATGCTTCACATTCCGGAGCTTGGTAAATTTGGCATTTAAGCAGATCCTATAGAAACCTACAAGAGCTGCTTTTGTGATCGAAATCAGGACATCACAGCATACATAAAAGATATACGCCGCAGTCCCCCCTACATGCATTCAGGGATCCTTAGTATTTGTGGGTACTCCCTGAAAATGAGTGTTTTCAGGATATCCCACAAATATTCTTTGATAAATATGGCCCTAAGGCCACGCGCTTACTGTGTATCTGATAAGTACAAACTGGTCCAGTTTGTAGGTGTGTTTACTTTAATGTTTTCCATGCCATTAGTGTAGCAACATCATACTTACATACTTGTGTTGGAGACTCCTGATTTTTCGGGTAGTCCCCTGGACCTACGGGAGAGTGGGTGGATCTCCCACATCCCGCCCATTTTCTAGTGAAGTGGGCAGGATGGGGAGATAATGCCGTGAATCACAGGTCCATATAGAAGGGGCGGGGCTAAAATTATGCAAATTGCATCGTTTTAGCTTAACTCCTTCCTTACGGATCACCAGTTCCCATCATTTAGCCTTCACAGCGCTATACAGTATTTCTGAGTGACGTAAAGCGCTATACAGTATTTCTGAGTGACGTAAAGCGCTATACAGTATTTATGAGTGACGTAAATCACTATACAGTATTTCTGAGTGACGTAAAGCGCTATACAGTATTTCTGAGTGACGTAAAGCGCTATACAGTATTTCTGAGTGATGTAAGGCGCTATACAGTATATCTGAGTGATGTAAAGCACTATACAGTATTTCTGAGTGATGTAAGGCACTATACAGTATTTGTGAGTGATATAAAGCGCTATATAGTATTTCTGAGTGACATAAAGCGTTATACAGTATTTCTGAGTGATGTAAAGCGCTATACAGTATTTCTGAGTGATGTAAGGCGCTATACAGTATTTCTGAGTGATGTAAAGCGCTATACAGTATTTCTGAGTGATGTAAGGCGCTGTACAGTATTTCTGAGTGATGTAAAGCACTGTACAGTATTTCCGAGTGATGTAAGGCACTATACAGTATTTCTGAGTGATGTAAAGCACTGTAGAGGATTTCTGAGTGATGTAAGGCACTATACAGTATTTATGAGTGATGTAAAGTGCTATACAGTATTTCTGAGTGCTATAAAGCACTATATAGCATTTCTGAGTGATGTAAGGCACTATACAGTATTTCTGAGTGATGTAAGGCACTATACAGCATTTCTGAGCGATGTAAGGCACTATACAGCATGTCTGAGTGATGTAAAGCACTATACAGTATTTCTGAGTGATGTAAAGCACTATACAGCATTTCTGAGTGATGTAAGGCACTATACAGTATTTCTGAGTGATGTAAGGCACTATAAAGCATTTCTGAGTGATGTAAGGCACTATACAGCATTTCTGAGTGATGTAAAGCACTATACAGTATTTCTGAGTGATGTAAGGCACTATACAGCATTTCTGAGTGATGTAAGGCACTATACAGTATTTCTGAGTGATGTAAGGCACTATAAAGCATTTCTGAGTGATGTAAGGCACTATACAGCATTTCTGAGTGATGTAAAGCACTATACAGTATTTCTGAGTGATGTAAGGCACTATACAGCATTTCTGAGTGATGTAAAGCACTATACAGTATTTATGAGTGATGTAAAGCACTATACAGTATTTCTGAGTGATTTAAAGCACTATACAGTATTTCTGAGTGATGTAAAGCGCTATACAGTATTTATGAGTGATGTAAGGCACTGTACAGTATTTCTGAGTGATGTAAAGCACTATACAGTATTTCCGAGTGATGTAAGGCACTATACAGTATTTATGAGTGATGTAAAGTGCTATACAGTATTTCTGAGTGCTATAAAGCACTATATAGCATTTCTGAGTGATGTAAGGCACTATACAGTATTTCTGAGTGATGTAAGGCACTATACAGCATTTCTGAGCGATGTAAGGCACTATACAGCATGTCTGAGTGATGTAAAGCACTATACAGTATTTCTGAGTGATGTAAAGCACTATACAGCATTTCTGAGTGATGTAAGGCACTATACAGTATTTCTGAGTGATGTAAGGCACTATAAAGCATTTCTGAGTGATGTAAGGCACTATACAGCATTTCTGAGTGATGTAAAGCACTATACAGTATTTCTGAGTGATGTAAGGCACTATACAGCATTTCTGAGTGATGTAAGGCACTATACAGTATTTCTGAGTGATGTAAGGCACTATAAAGCATTTCTGAGTGATGTAAGGCACTATACAGCATTTCTGAGTGATGTAAAGCACTATACAGTATTTCTGAGTGATGTAAGGCACTATACAGCATTTCTGAGTGATGTAAAGCACTATACAGTATTTATGAGTGATGTAAAGCACTATACAGTATTTCTGAGTGATTTAAAGCACTATACAGTATTTCTGAGTGATGTAAAGCGCTATACAGTATTTATGAGTGATGTAAGGCACTGTACAGTATTTCTGAGTGATGTAAAGCACTATACAGTATTTCCGAGTGATGTAAGGCACTATACAGTATTTCCGAGTGATGTAAGGCACTATATAGTATATCCGAGTGATGTAAGGCACTATACAGTATTTATGAGTGATGTAAAGCACTATACAGCATTTCTGAGTGATGTAAGGCACTATACAGTATTTCTGAGTGATGTAAGGCACTATACAGTATTTCTGAGTGATGTAAAGCACTATACAGCATTTCTGAGTGATGTAAAGCACTATACAGTATTTCTGAGTGATGTAAGGCACTATACAGCATTTCTGAGTGATGTAAGGCACTATACAGTATTTCTGAGTGATGTAAGGCACTATACAGTATTTCTGAGTGATGTAAGGCACTATACAGCATTTCTGAGTGATGTAAAGTACTATACAGCATTTCTGAGTGATGTAAGGCACTATACAGTATTTCTGAGTGATGTAAGGCACTATAAAGCATTTCTGAGTGATGAAAGGCACTATACAGCATTTCTGAGTGATGTAAAGCACTATACAGTATTTATGAGTGATGTAAAGCACTATACAGCATTTCTGAGTGATGTAAGGCACTATACAGTATTTCTGAGTGATGTAAGGCACTATACAGCATTTCTGAGTGATGTAAAGCACTATACAGCATTTCTGAGTGATGTAAGGCACTATACAGTATTTCTGAGTGATGTAAAGCACTATACAGCATTTCTGAGTGATGTAAGGCACTATACAGTATTTCTGAGTGATGTAAAGCACTATACAGCATTTCTGAGTGATGTAAGGCACTATACAGTATTTCTGAGTGATGTAAAGCACTATACAGTATTAGTGTTGTGTGCATATGAGCAAAATAAAAGTAAAATGTAGTGATTCAGTAGGATAGAAAAGAAGAAAACGGTTAATTTCTCCAGACGTCCCTTCATGCACTGCTAGGTACACGTTCTGCATTACCCAGTGGAGAGATTCCCCATAAGCATGTTCTGTCCTTTACCCGGTAGCTGTGCATTGTGTAGTACACCTTGATCTATTTTCTTCCTGTTTGTACAGCTGTGTAAGACATATTCCAATTGAAGAAAATATTTCAAATTCACAATTGGGTTAATTAAATAAGAGCCCTGTGCATCATAGAGCTGATGCAGAGTGGGAGCTATGCCACTACATAGCTTGTGCTAAATCCCTCTCCACGTGCCCAGAGACCAAAAACACACACATGCACCTACTGTACTGTCTGTGGCTGGAGAAGGCGGGGCGGGGGAGGGGTGTTCTAACCTATGGCACAGTAACAAGTGAGTAAAATTACAATCAGTTGATGAATAACTCTATACATATATAATGAACAATAAGTCATACACTATCAAAACGGTGCAGCAATAAACTTGGTGGTCACCATAAACACCATCAAAAGTTCAACACATACAAAGACAACACATACCTCCGTCGGGGTATCCAGTAGAGAAGACCAAATATGGAAAGTCAAAAGAGTACCTTAATACTAATAAGCATCTATTTCTTATGGTATGGTGGACTTTAACTTCTCCTTTCTATGGAAATATCCAAAATACCCAAATCCTTATTCTTCTTTGCGACTCTTTCTATATGGTTGGTTTCAGATTCTCTACTGTTCCCTCGGTAGTATCTGGTAATCAACCCAAAAACACATATGTGATGGGGAAAAACAAAAATACTCCAATCGCGAAACACCATTTGTTTAGGAAATTTGGATAAAACATATAAAACTTACAAAAATAGACCAAATACCAGGCGCTAATTTACGTTGTTAATTAGTAAACGCAGCAGCAATTCACCCAGTAAGCCTGTGAAAGCTCACTAAAAAGTAAAAAATAGCTATTACACAAATGATGGTAATGCGCTAATATAATAAATATTATACTCTAATTCTCCTGATATGGCAGAAATAAAATTTCAGGACACCAATTAGTAAATAATGATGAATTTTATATTATAAAAAAATATATCAATAAAACAGCACTTATACATTTTAAATGATGTCATATATTCATTGTAATTAGCAGGTACAGCACAATAAAATATATCAATCTACTGCTTCAGTGTGAAAATGACTGATTATTCAGAGTTGAAATAATCTCTTAACAGAGATCAAAGTTCTTTAATCCATTGGAGATATCTGTATCTAAGAAGCTTTCAACTGCTACAACTCCAAGGTCATGTGGTATATGTGTGTACAGAGCCTGTACATCCAATGACAGAAATGCATAACCGGGCTTCCATTCAATATTTTTAATTGTATTCAAAAGGTGCATCGTGTCCTGTAAATGTGATTGCAGAGTGACTACGTGTTTTTGTAAAAAAATAATCAACAAATTGTGATAAATTAGATGTGGGGGACCCTATACCAGAAATAATGGGTCTCCCGGGCGGAGCTGTGAGTGACTTGTGAATTTTAGGGATGTGATAGAAAACCGGTCTAAGAGAAAATAAAATATTTAAAAACATAAATTCATAATTTTAAATCACCGCTCCCCGAAGGGCTTCAACCAATGATTCAAGATACTTATCCTGAAATTACCTTGTTGGATCATCAGGTATCTTTTGATAACATCACTTATCATGAAGTTGTTTAAAGGCTTCCTCCAGATAGTATTCCCTAGACAATAGCACAACCCCTCCCCCCTTATCAGCACTCCTGATAACAATAGATAAATCTATTTACTAATTGGTGTCCTGAAGTTTAATTTCTGCCATATCAGGAGAATTAGAGTGTAATATTTTTTATATTAGCACATCACCATCATTTGTGTAAAACATATAAAAAAACACCCGCAGACAGGGCAACGTACCAGATTCATAGGTGCATGCAATACACTAATAACAGCTCGATGACAATATACAGGTACCTCCCGGGAACGGAAGTCCACCAAAGATCTGACCTTGGCATCTTTGGTGGACTCTCCGGCTGAGAGACAGGAGAGCCTAGTAGGTGATCAGCTGTATGCAGATCTGTATGCATATCCGCTTTTCAATGCAGTGGCGGCAGCACCCAGAGGCAAGATCTTTGGGCGACTCCCCACCTGGGCAAGGTGTCCAGGCGCAAGAATGTCTGAAATAAGATTTATAGCACTAATAATAGGCTTGGAATAGGTCATGGCTATTTTCATTATACTTTCATAAATTTTTCTACATCTAATCAAATCTTAACACATTTTTGAAAGAGATACACCTGGCATTATTAGTAGTGGCTAAGACTTCTATTTCAGCCATTATTAGATACCTCTTATGAAGTTGAAGCTTGCTTGTATTTAGTACCTACTAGACTTCATGAACTGTACTTATCAGTTTCTCCTCTTTGTTGTGTAGCTGTGGCCAGAGGGGACTTCTTGTGTATTTGGTGGTCCTGTTCAAACCTTTCTATATATTGAGCCCACACTCACAACTGATTCTTCAGGATTAGTATTCAATTATCTACAAGGGCAACTTGGCTCTAACTTCAGTATCTGTTCCCACCCTTAGTAATAATTCAGACATCCGGACACTTAATGCAGCTAAATCTCTTAAAAATGGGTTCAATAAAGTAAAGGAAGTTTCCTGAATATTTAAACTAGGAATGGACATCGATGGTCAATGTTTGCCAATCATCAATGTTTTTCTTATGATGGTAGTGTTTTTACCATTCGATGACGGCATTCCGATGTTTGCCGCCATCGAATGATAATGATCCGATGATGTTCCGATGGTTACCTTTTAAAAAAGAAAAAAATGCTGATAGCTGTGCTATTCCTGGCTGCAGCGCTCTGCATTTCGCATCACAGTATACAGTAATTGTTCCGGAACCGGGCCCCGCCCCCTGTCTCGCCCCAAATCCTATTCCCTGCCAGCCCTGCTACAGCGGTATTGCACATGCGCCAACAGAGTTGTGACTATTTTTTTTCCCATCTAATACTTTTGATGCGATAGTTACTTTACCATTGCATCAAAAGTTTTGAAAGTAGAAGCCCAGCCATCATTTGATAATGGGTTTCCGATGTTCATCCCTAATTTAAATGCCTCAGGTTCACACAGTCCCTGTCTGACTGAGCACTACAATATAAACATTGATCTGTGATTCCAGGATTTTGGCCTTCATTTCCAACCTGTCCCGCCATGATTTTGGCCTGTACCCCAACTCTTTCAGCCTCTGACCCTTTGTCTTGATCCTGGATTTCAGACTCAGGCCCTGATTCAGAGCCGGACGCTCTGACAGAGCGCTCGCTCTGAATCAGGGCCGTCCCTGCTCCTTTTTGGAGCGGCCTCCTGGCCACTCGCATAGCTGTGGGTAACCACCCACAGCTATAGCGAGCGGCCAAAATGATGGTCGCGATGGTCAAGACCATCGCGACCATCGGGCTTGCGACGATACCCTGCGGTAGGGTCTCGCTGCCGCAAGCCCAGGAGTGCTTCTGGCTCTATCAGAGCCAAAAGCACTCCCACTGACATCACTAGTGATGTCAGTGGGGCCGGACCCAGACGGTAGGCGTTCCCATGGGAACGCCTCCGTCTGGGCAGCCACGCCCCCGGCACGCCCACCAAAGGGGGCGTGCTGTCAATCACCATCGACAGCACGCCCCCTTTGGTGCGAGACCCTTAAGACGGCTTGGCCGTCTTTATTCGGGTCTCGCGCATGCGCACGACGGAGGCGCCTCCGTCGTGCGCATGCGCACTTGGGCACCATCGGTCCGCTTGCGAGCGCTCAGCGATCGCGAGCGGGTCAGAATCAGGCTCTCTGTTTGGCACTCTTTCAGTTTGATTGTGAGAAGTCTCCAGATAAGACTGTTTTGAGGGCCATAAATCTGTGGCTCTTCTGTAGAGCAGTCAGGGGCGTCAAGAGGGGGGGGGAGCGGGTACAGTTTACCCGGATCCGGGCTTCCAGAGGGGCCCAGCGGGGGCCCGGGTCCGGCGCCGGCCCCCCTCACTTCCTCCCTCCCTCTGCAGCAGCCCAGCATACAACGTGTGCTGGTCTGCAGTGGGAGATTGCTTGCGGCTACTAAACAGCAGCCACAGCAATCTCCTATGCCTGAAGGGGGGAGCGATCACACTGATCGTGCGCCCCTCTGGCTTTGTGCCGGGCTGAGGGGCTCATAGCGCCCCCTCCCCGGCGCGCAGCGATGCTTTGCGGCGCTGCAAAACAATATATATTTTTTTTCTTCAAGGGGGCATGGCCACGCCTCCCGCGATTAGGTCATGCCCCCTTCCTCTTTACCGGGGCCTGGCGTGGTTCTCTACGCCCCTGAGAGCAGTCCATGTCCTCTTATGGGGACCTGTGATGAAAATCAAAGTGGGTATTAAGCTCTGCTTCCCAGAAAGCCAATGCTAATTACTAGGGTCACAAATGGGCTTATGTAGAGCTGGGGGCAATTGCACCCCAACCGTATGAAGAGAACCATGCACATTTAATTACATATGTTAGCTCGGTTACATCTCAAAATGCATCCAGCTATGCAACAGTAGTATTTGCACCAGAAGTGTGCCAGGCATGTGAGTGTGTGCTCCATAAAAGCATAAAGATAGTGTAGAGCAGGGAAGGGGAACCTCAAGCCCGGGGGCTGTATAAGGCCTGCAGAATCATCTAGTCTGACCCACTGAGCTTTTTTCTGATAGCCTCATCTGGCTAGCAGGGTGCCTAGAATGACACCCTGCAGCCAGAATCTATGCAGTAGTGCCGCCTGGTGCGTCCTTAGGACGCTTCAGACGGTCACACCGATGCCCTTACAGCTCCCTGGAGCATCCTCAGGATGCTCCTGGCATTGCAGTGAACAACAGCAATTGTGCCCCCACCCCTGCGTGACATCACACAGAGGGGGTGTGGCCTGCATCGGGCCCACAAATAATGTTATATATATCAAAATGGCCTTCGGCAGAGAAAAAGTTCCCCACCCCTGGTGTAAAAAATGACAATGTTAATTGTAAGCGCTAAACTTGCATTACCCTATTTGCACACAATGTAATAACTGAATTAGATGTCATATACACAAGAGAGAATAGTTTCTGGTTAGTAAAAATTGCATTGTGAATATAAAATGTAATGAAATACAAACATAAGCACAAAGTAAATGAAATGAATTATAAAATATAAACATCTGTTTTTTTTTCCCTTTAAAAAGCAAATGGGAATAATCTTCCCTCTGGTGCCCAAATGGAATTGTGAATCAATGAATGTAAATGGATGGCATCATATAATATAACCGTCACGCTAATGATTTAAGCAGTGTCAACCGGGAGATACAGGGCCCGATTCCGCGGTGCACGCTATGTTGATGCTGCACGCAAGCAGACAATGTTTTCAGCCTGCGCACGTTATTGAGTCGCACTACACATATGTCTCAATGGTTACTTCCAAAAGATTGGACGCAGAGAGAGGCACTATCAATGGGTGTTCCTGGCTGGTAACAGGGAGGTTGACTAGCTAGACGCCGGTGTGTCACGAACAGCGACTGCGGATTTTGCTGCAGTTGCACTGACTTCTGCGGCCATGTTCAGATGGACATTCAGCGCGTTAATAGGGATGGTGCAATGTTCAATGGTGCCACCGAAGTGTGGATGATGGTGCACTTTAATACGTAAAGCGGAGGATTACTGTTGCAGCAGGTGGGTGTCTCTGTAAGAAACCCCTCGGTTGTGGTATTAGCATAAAGACGCAGTTGCGCTGCTTCAAAAGATGCGGTCACGGCTGTAAAAGTGTTCACCTCTGAATCAGTTCCAAAATGTTCAATTGCCCAATAAGAAGCAACTAGCGAGTGCTGCTGATACTCAACATCATTACAGCACAGTTCTACACCTGCCCCTCAACATCCACCAGGTATGTGTCCCTGAGCGACTTATCTGCATCCACGTCTACTTGAGTCCCTATTACGCGAAGACAGTCTAAGCTTGTTCTCCCCGTCCTCTTCTCTTCTCCGTCCTCCCCTTTAGTCGTCAGTGTAAAGCCGAGTATCCACTAGCCGATAAACTGAACTATATCGTTATCTTTCAATCGTTCACTATATCGGCCAGTGCCGTCAACGACCAGCGATGCACGCTCCCACTGGTCGTTGACGACATCGAGAATCACCCGTACTTGCAGATCAACCTGACGATATTGTCAGGTTCTGCAAGTACGGGGATGAGGGAGGGTGAGGTCACTGAACGATAAATCGTTCAGTGTGGGTGCTCAATGTCATTAAGTACATTGAGCAAACCACTGCTGGGGACACACTACACAATATCGCTCATGGAGCGAATCATGTAGTGGATCTGCGCCATTAGACCCATAAAAGTAATGATACAGACGTATGCAGGACGTACGCAGGTTCTTTCAGTATAAATGTGTAGCACAAAAATGTGCATATTACGTACATCTAACTTGACATTAGACCCGAACGGGCATATTTATTAATTATTGGGGTTTAGACCAGGTAACCAGATCATTTTAATTTGCCATCGCTGCAGTTGCCCCCCTAGATAGTGTACAATCAGAGGATACTTTCACTTTGCCCTTCCTTGGTGAGAATACCATGGGCGGATAGGGGCATAGTATTGTCATATTGGTATGTGCCCTAATTTGTTTTGATTTTATTACCCAGTATTGCTGCCAGGTATGCCCGAGGCACTAAGCATGCATCATCACAGGTAGCTTCTTTCTATGAATGTATATTTTTTCACATTGGCAGAAACACAGCAGAAAGAAAAGTAGGTCAGACAAATAAATGACTTTGTTGTAACTCATATACTGTACGTCCAAACCCAAAAGTGCAGCAAACCATCACGATAGCAGATGAGTGAACTTTCCGGTTTTAATTTCATAAAATAATTAGTCATTGGCCCATTAGCTCTATTTTTCTTGGATCGTTTGCTCAAATATTATTATTATTATTATTATTATTATTATTGTTATTACTATTACTACCATTATTACTACTATTATTATTTTGTCCAAGAAAGTTCAAGTTTTATAACTTTTTACATTTTATTTTACTTGATCTGGTCTGGTTTTTACAGAAGCTCCTGGAAATATTTGACTCACTGTATTGCTTTGCTCATTCCTAATGATCTCATAGAATGCTGCTAGGTGTTCTCGATTCTAAGCTCAGCATCTGTTTAGTTATGGAATTATCTGGTATGTCCATCTCGCAGACATTCATTACATAGGGTGTGTAAATCCTGTAATAGTGTGGTTAACCTTTTAAAAAGCAATAACATTCTGAGCATTTAGAGGCTGATTCTGGGCAGGGGGGAGGCAGATGTAAAATGTGCAGGGAGATTTAGGTTTGGGAGGGGCGTGTCCTAGCTCAAATCTAAATTGCAGTTTAACAATAAAGCTGGCCATCATTTGTGGGCTCCATGCAGGGCATATTAACCCATGGCCGGGCCCTTAGGCTTTCAGGTATTTCAGGCCCCCTCTGGCACTTAAATCTCTCACCCCACTACAGCTGACAGCCTGACCCTGGTACGGTAGGTACTAGACCAAAGTACATAGCCCTATATCTATTTTGAGGGTCTCCTTACGAATTATATGCCCTATGCACTTATCAATAGGCTGCGGCATCCGTCCTGGTGTGTGCACTCTGGATCTTCAATCCAGTTGTCTCCAACCCTTTGCTGAAGTATCCTTGCTCTGCACTCGTGGTGGTTCTCTAGTGGGAGGCCGGAATCCCTGCAGTCCTGCGGAATCTCCTTTCCCTGTGTGTGCTGAGGTCTGGAGGAGAGAGAGGCTCCAGGTAGCGGAGGTGATAGTAGCTGTGATGTCGGCGGTCACATGTCCTCTCACGGAGGTGGAACAACTCTGACACTAGTACGCTATTGGTCCGCTGTTTCTCCACCTCCCCATTGTCTCAAAACAAACCTCAGCTGACTACGAATGTAGAAATATATTAGATGTGGCGCCAGACACACAAATATAGTATCATAAATATAATTTATTTAACTTCCAATAATAAAAAAAACATGTAATTTAAAATGCATATGTATGGAGAAATGTGCATCGTATAAGTCCGACACATATTTGAGAATTTTCCGTTAAAAAGGCCTTTAAAAGTTCCTGACAAGATCAGTATAAAAGCATAAAAAAAGTTATGTGCTCATATAGGTGCAACGTGCAAACTCTAACATTGCAGAGCTGATAAGTGTTGTTCCTAGGATCTGTGCACAGTGGGCCTGATTCAGACCCGGTCGCTAGTAAGTGTCTGCTCGCTGCTGCCAATGTTCGCTAATCTGCACATGCGTATGCATCGCAGTGTGCGTGCGCGAACTAGTCATAGCGATCGGGAACCGCTTGCTCGCGCTGCAAAGACAGCCCAGTGTAATGAGTGACAGTCAGGAGAGGCTGTTTGTGGGTGGTAACATGGGCAGGACACTAATAACGGGGGAGTGGAGGTGCAAACGCAGGCGTGCCTGAGTGTTTCAATGCCGTTTCAGAGGCGTACATGATTAACAGGCAGCGTCATAGTATATGTCACCAGCCTTTTTTTACCCTGAAATCCTCGCAGTGCTTGCAGTAGGGTAAAGGCTTGCCCGTCGCTATCCTGGTCTCGCGCATGCTCACGATGGAGCCGGCTCCGTCGTGCGCATGCGCTCTGGGCCACCATCGACCCGGTTGCGAGCGCTCAGCGCTTGCGACCGGGTCTGAATCAGGCCCACTGTGCACAGATCCTAGGAACAACACTTATCAGCTCAGTGATGTTAGAGTTCGCACGTTGCACCTATATGAGCACATAACTTTTTTATGCTTTTATACTGATCTTGTCAGGAATTTTTAAAGGCCTTTTTAATTGAGAATTCTCAAATTTGTGTCAGACTTATACGATGCACATTTCTCCATACATATGCATTTTAGATTACATGTTTTTTTATTATTGGAAGTTAAATAAATGATATTTGTGATACTATACTTGTGTGTCTGGCACCACATCTAATATATTTCTACAGTTTGAACAAATAAAAGGGGGGGACCCCTTTCTATTAGAGAAGGCAGCCACAGACGGGAGGCAATCGGGAAGCCGACTGCCTAAATACCGGCAGCCGGCTTCCCGACTGTCATTTCCCGACAAGGGTGAAATGCCGGGCGTCTAGATGTAGACGCCCGCATTTCCCCGACGCCGGACAGCCGCGGGGGGGGAGGGTTAGGTTTAGGGCTCCCGGGGGGGACAGGGTTAGGCACCCCCCCGGGAGGGTTAGGGTTAGGTTAGGGGGAGGGAGGGTTAGGGTTAGGCACCCCTGGGGGGGACTTAGGGTTAGACACCCCCCCGGGGGACTTAGGTTTAGGCAGCGGGGAAGGGGGTGGTTAGGGTTAGGCACTTAGAGGGGGGATTAGAGTTAGGCACTTGGGGGGGAAGTTAGGGTTAGGCACCCCTAAGGAGGGTTAGGGTTAGGGGGGTTAGGTTAGGTTAGTAAATACTCACCTATCCACGATCGGGATTTCCAGCGCTGTCGGGCGGCCGGCGGTATTTCATACCAATTCCGCCACAGACACACCGTTTGGGTTCAAAAGCCCTAGGCCTGCTGGGCTCCTGGGCTTCAGCCTAGTCATCCTTATGAATAATACGGCCCTGGCTACATGTAAAAGTAGCAGGATTGTTTCAGATATAAAGTTACTCTTTTTTTTACTCATTGCCTAAAGCATACTTGCCAACTCTCCCTCATTGTCAGGGAGACTCCCTGAAATAGTAGCAATCTCCCTGTCTCCCTGAAGACTGTAGCAATCTCCCTCATTTCATCCTTACCCCCATTATGAAGCTGTTATATTAAAAAACAGAGATATATACATTAAAATGAGATCATTAGTTTCATTTCCTTGCATTGGTTATTATAAGGCACAAAGGCCCTCATTCAGAGCCGCTCGCTATTTGCGGTCGTTCGTTCTAAAACAAGGGGTGGCTATTCAAATGAACCGTTCGCTAATTGCGGTCTGTTCACGCCTCTAAGTCTGAACGAGCGAGCAAAACTTGCCGTTGTAATTTTGAAAAATACGCCCCCTTGCCGCTCGCACCATACGTCATGTCCGCTATTTATTAGATTAATCGAGTACATCGAACAGCGTATGAACTGCTCGCTATTCTTGTGGCTGGTTTTTTCAACCGCTATTTTGTGAGCAGTTCGGAGTAAAAAAAACCAAGTGACGTGGTCAATGACGCTGCTGTATTAATTATGCACTCCCTTAAAACGCCCATTTTGACCTTTAAGCATGCCTGCGTTTGAATTCCACACCCCCGTTTTCAAGCACCTTCCCCTGTTACCACCCACATACGCCTCCTTCTGTCACTCAAAATAGCAGGCATTCGCTATATAGCGAACAAACAATTTTCGGCCGCACTGACTGGTTCACGCATGCGTATTAAAATCCGTACGCATGCGCAGATGTGCGAACATCGGTCAGAACGAACGAGCGGCCACTTACGAGCGGCTCTGAATCAGGGCCAATGATCCCTATGAATTTCTTAAAAGTATTAGTGTGTTTTCATCAACAAACAGATCTTACTAACTGCTTTTGGGCTGGGTTTATATTTGGATGTAAGTCAGGTTTAGGACACGCCTCTCAGATTTATCAGTACATGCCCACTGTAACACGCACCCATAGGTGCTACTTTCACAATCTCCCTGAAATGCTTTTTCAAAAGTAGGCAAGTATGGCCTAAAGTCATGTATGTATTCATAAGGATATTTAGTTATATCACATATTAAGCAATACAGGAACCTACGGTATCTCACCAGCTAGGGAAGGTAAATTAAATTTATGTGCAATATATGTACAGTATGTGAGGAAACTGTGTCATTTTGTTAAAGATATAATTCTTGCTTAGCAATATAAGAAATTATGGAGGCATAGAAAACTGTGTGCTGAGTGGTGATGAAATGACTGCGGAGCTGTGTTTTTTGTGGTTTAAGGTGATGAGAACGGTGTGGTTACTCTATTGTGAGGCCAAGTGATTTCCGGGTAAGCCACATGCAAATGTGTACCAAGGTACCTCATCCATAGCTACTGAAACTTGGGTGATATTCCAGTAATGTTTGCCTGCTGTAGTATTAAGCTTTATAAAACAATGCTCCTCTGAGTCCCAGGCGTTCCTGTCTTTGAACAGTCACCAATTGCCTGGTTACTGTGAATAAAAGGTAACAGAACCTCTCCGGGGCCACTCTGCAGACATAAATGCAATCGGCAGCTTACTTTCCACATCTGCGGTTCAGCAAAGATGAATCCTAAAATCATCTGACTTTTCTAAACTTTCCTTACCTATGTGATTGATACAGAACATTCCTCATAAATGTATTGATTCATTCATTCATTCCTCCTGAAACAGATACAAAAACAAAAGGAGATGGTACATTTTCTGACAGCTCTGTTTGGGTACACACTAGAAGATATACAGTATTGTGCGAATCGTATAGTGTGTATGCCAGATTGCATGTGCACGCCATTCATTTATCACAATGTCCTATGTGCGGTACTGCACAGCAGATGGCACAATGCAATGAATGACGCCATGCTGCTACATGCATCATGGAACAATACATCGCGCAGTCATACATCGGATCGTGCAGGGTGTACGGCCAGCTCAGTGTATCGTTACATCGGGTTGTTCCATCACTGGGTACACACATCGTATAGTGTGTACCCAGCTTTCTCTGCTGAGACCTCTGATTACTGTATGGCCTATATTCATGCAATCAGGGGCAGCTACGCTCACACACAGTAGGTATGAGATTTGCAGTGACATTCATTATAAATAATTACTGCTACAAAGGATTCATGGGTTGCTACTGCGTTGGGTACTTTACTGTGACGATACTTGTACATTATAATGTATATCTATAGCTATATATCTACATACAGTATATTATTATTGTTATTGTCATTTATTTATATGGTGCCTCAAGTGTTCCGCAGCACCTTACAAAGTACATAAACAAATAGGTTGATCAGTGACTTACAGTATAATACAATACAGGACAAGGACAAGGATAATATACATAGCTACATTAGCTACCATAACACCCAGATAAGCAACAGAATAAAGCAACCAAGTGTAATGCTGCATACACACGGTCAGATTTTGTTTCAGATATGAACGATAACGATTGTAAAAATCGTTCAATCGTTCATATCTTTGATATGTAGGGCATGCATCGATGAACATCGACTGTGTTTGCAGTCAGATTTTGACGATATCATTCATTTCAATACTGTCAGAAATCGTTCATCGTTGATTAAATCGTTCATCGATCAACAAATCTGACCGTGTGTATGCACCATTAGGTGCCCTAGTGGGGAGTAAGAAGTAGATGAAAGTAAAGTAAGGAGAAGCACAAGAGGGTAGAGGGCCCTGCTCGTCTGAGCTTACATTCTAAAGGTGCAAGGCAGACAAACAGGTGTGACACAGATGGGGTAGACAAGGATGAAGGTGCATGTAGCAGCAAGTTAGGATGAGAGCTGGAAGGCTTTGATGAAGTAGTGGGTCTTGAGAGCCCGTTTGAAGGATTGTAGAGAGGTGGAGAGTCTGATGGGAAGAGGGAGAGAGTTCCAAAGGTGGGGAGCAGTGCGGTCAATATATAGCGTGTGTTTGTGGGATACCACTGGTAAAACACACAGACCCTCCATAAGCAGACTTTATTGATGTATTGTATGTACAACATCTCCATGATACCTCCACTCTTCAAATGTCCAATCTAATAGTCATTCCTAGCTATTTTTTTTTTATATCCCATAATGAAATTCCATGTATAATGGGATTAGATTATAGATTTCTTTCAGAAAACCTTACAGGACATAACCTGCAGCTTTGGGCTTGTACCATTCTCATTAGCCGTAAAATCCATTCAGAAGTATGAGCACAGGGCATTAGAGACTTGAGACAATAAGTGAATAGAACAAGACGTATATAATGATAATGATACGGGCTTTTATCACACGGGGATCATCCATATGATGTTTGATCACGCTTGTAAATTTAGTGAGTGTCAGGATGAATTAGACCCCGAGGGACCTGTAACGGGGCTGTTGTTAGAACTGTAGACAGTGTAGGATTAAAGTGTTAACTCCAAATTTCATAGTCATCTTGTGTCTTGAGGATGCACCAGCCACAGTGTGTGTGATTAAACATGTTGGGAAAAGTCATGTCTATTACAGCTCAAGGACAACCCAATCACCTATTTATACTTTTCACTTTCTTCCTATAAACAAGTTATTCCAGCTGTATTTATTTATTTATTTAAATAATCATGAGAGTAACGAGATATCACGATTGTCTTTATTACATCAGTTGGTGTGTTTGAATATTTTTATTATATGGTTATTTTAGAGCATACAGTATGAATGCACATACCCATGTTTCTACTCATGCGCCTATTCTTTTTGCACCATATACCACGCAGCCCCTGTTATGCCTCTGCCTGATGGACAGGCAGAGGCATTTAAGGGGTGGCGTGGGGGTGGCCAGTGTTCCCGAAACCGGGATCATGACGGACCCGTTTTCCAGGAGTGGCTAGGCCAGGGGTTGCATCCATGGACGCAGTTTCCTGGCTTCTTAAGCTGGCCAGCCTGCATAAGTTGAGCTTTACTCAGCTGGACGGCGCCGTCCACCATCGCGACCGATTGTCATGATGGTTATCCCACCCTGCGACCTCGGTCGCAGTGCTGGGATCGAAAATGCAGCAGGGGGTGTCATACACTTTGCAAATCTGTTCACTACTGAATCACCCTGTACTTAGGTTTAGCTTTTTTTGTCGAGGAGGAATTAGGGGGTCATTCAGACCCGCTCGCGAGCGGCAGTGCGCTCGCAAGTGGGTCGATGTTCCCCACTGCGCATGCGCACGACGGAGGGAGCTCCGTCGTGCGCATGCGCGAGACCCGGGGAGCAACGGGCTTTCCATCGCTCCGGGTCTCGCACCAAAGGGGGCATGTTGTCGATGTTGATTGACAGCACGCCAGCCTTGGGTGGGCGTGCCGGGGGCGTGCCTGCCAGACGGAGGCGTTCCCATGGGAACGCCTACCGTCTGAAGCCGGCCCCACTGACATCACTAGTGATGTCAGTGGGAGTGATTTTGGCTCTGATAGTGCCAAAATCACTCCAGGGCTTGTGGCAGGGAGACCCTACCGCAGGGTCTCCGTCGCAAGTCCGATGGTTGTGATGGTCAAGACCATCGCGACCATCTTTTTGGCCGCTCGCATATGCTGTGGGTGGTCACCCACAGCTATGCGAGCGGCCAGGAGGCCGCTCCATTTTCATGGAGGAGGGCCCTGATTCAGAGCGAGCGCTCTGGTCAGAGCGTTCAGCTCTGAATCAGGCCCTTGGTACACTATAAATTACACTATAAAGTAGCAGATTAAACATAATGATGCCTTAATTCGCTAATAGTGACTAACACCCTGGGCAATAACAAAGAGTGAAAAAGATGCTGACTAGGAAATCTCCCCATACAGTAAATACACCCTTTCCTTTAAATATGGTTTAAATTTCTTTTCCTGCAAAATAATGTCATTTTTGCATGCCGGAACAATACTGTACAAACTGTACAAGACACATGATCGCGATCTGCCACTAATAGATGCAGACTTTTGCACCTCTTGTAGAACTTTGTTGCACGGCTCCCAGCGTTTCCTAAAAATTGCGCAGATATTAGGCAGATGCTGACTAGGGAGGACACCCTGCTCTTAGAGGAGTCTGGGAAGACTTAAGGTGCCCACACACATAGCGATATTTTACACGATGTGGCTGATTCTGAGGCATTGGAACGACAGATCATGTAAAATATGGCCAAATCGTGAGTAAATCGTCAGTCCCCACTCATCACGATGCAATGGGCGCCCCAACAGGTCACACATCGCATTGTCAGATCTGCCGTGCAGTACGGCAGATCTGACAATCTCGGACACAATGCTCTATAAAAAAGTCTGGCTGCAGGAGATCGGATGAAGATTGGACAGCGTATCGTGTGCTGAGCTGCAAGGGAAATCGTACATAAATCGTACACATCGGCTGATCGTAAGTATATCGGTATGTGGGCACCTTACTGTAATGTGGGAGCCTCCCAGATGTCTTATAAGAGCAGGCAAGCATGCAAAATCCGTATGGGTATCGTAATGGCACCAAATGTTGCTTGTTCATAAATGTAACCTTAATCCATTTTCTTAAGAGCAATTATTCAAGTAGATAAACATAACAAGAAACAACAGAGTACACCGGTAAAGTATATCATTGTCACTTTGGCTAATATGGTTCAGGTTGTAACAAAGTCTAAGGGAAAAAAAATTATATTTGTAGATGGAACCGGAATAATTTGAGCATAGGATCCTTTACTTGTAATAAATCTAGGTCACTTCTGTGTACGAATCGCATTCTGTTACTATCAAGCCGCAGATTATGTTTGGAGAGATGGAAAGCGGAGGCCAGTAAAATAAATTACATTTCCTGTTTTCTTGTGCTGCTGCTCCTGTTTCAGTGGCCAAGGCCAGGAGCTGAATGTAAGGGAAGGGCTGAATGCACTGTAGATATTGTTACTCAGAGCTGGAGACTGGGAGAAATCCATCTTACCTCATACATTACACGGTCTGTTTTCTTCAGCTCTGGGCATAAACTAAAGAACAATAACAGCTTCACATTTGTAGAACTGTCAAATTGTTTAAGTGGCTTACAGCAGAACTTTACAATAGCAAATGGTGTTTAGCAAATGACCATGTTACAAACATTTATTTATGCCTTTTAAAGTTAACTGTATATACTGTATATTTTTTTTCATGAATTTTTGTCGGTCTAGTTTCTTTCTGACTAGTGCAATGAGGATGTTGTTCAAAGTTTAGGAATTATTCAGCACAGTTGGTGTAGTGGTTAGCAAAACTGAGGCTCTGGGTTCAATTCGAAGTCAGGTCATAATTAGAGTTTGTATGTTCTCCCCATGTTTACCAGGGTTTCCTCGGGGTATTCCGCTTTCCCCCCCAAAGTCCAAACACCTACTGGCAGTGGCATATCTATCATCGGTCCAGGGTTGGCCCCGCAATGCACACCCTGCATCCAGGACCAACCACTGTGCCTCACGTACGGTGCACCAGCTTCCTATGCTCCACATGTGGCGCCATTTTGTTAGTGATGTATTCTGAAAGATGGCACCAGACAGAGCCTTTGCTCTCTTCTTCCAGTAAGGTGGCGCTTCGGGGAGCGGGCGCACCACATGGGAGGTGAGAGGCATATTTCATCAGGTACAGTGGGGCCCGCATCATTGTGGCTGCACACCCCTCCCTCCCCATGTTCTTAATACGCCCCTACTGGTAGCTTAATTGGCTTCTGACCAAAAAAATGTACCCTATTGTGTATGTGCATGTCCATGTGACAGAGAATATAGGCCCTCATTCAGAGCCGTACGCTCTGAGCAGAGCGCACGCTCTGAATGAGGGCCGGGCTCCATTTTCATGGAGCGTCCTCCTGGACGCTCGTATAGCTGTGGGTCACCACCCACAGGCTATACGAGCGTGCTTTGTGATGGCCGCGATGGTCGAGACCATCGCGACCATCGAAATTGCGAGCCGGAGCCTGCGGTTGAGGTTTTCAACCGCAAGCTCCGGAGTGATTTTGGCTCTATCAGAGCCAAAATCACTCCCACTGACATCACTAGTGATGTCAGTGGGCCGGCTTCTGATGGGAGGCGTTCCCGTGGGAACGCCCCCGTCAGGGAGGCACGCCCCCGGCACGCCCACCAAAGGGGGCGTGCTGTCAATCAACATTGACAGCACGCCCCCCTTGATCGGACACAACGAGCGAAGGACTTTACTTCGCTCGTCGCGTCTGGCGCATGCGCACGACGGAGCTCCCTCCGTCGTGCGCATGCTCAGTCCATAACATCGACCCACTTGCGAGCGGACAGCTGCTCGCGAGTGGGTCTGAATCAGGCCCATAGATTGTAAGCTCCACTCATGTGAATGGCTAAATATTCTCTTTAAAGCGATATGTCCGATGTGCGCTTTATAAATAACTATTAATAAATAAATGTTCTTATAGCATATTAAATGTGCCTTGATGCTGACAGCTTAAAAACCAATGTAAGTTAAAATACGTACACACTTTCTGGCAGGCATGCTGCTTGCATCAGGTTTGAGGCTGCCTGCCAGGGTAGTAGTATCTTTACTTTCTGCCAGAAACGCTCGCCCAGCTCATTGTGTTGGGCACACAATAATGTAGAAAACAAAAAATACAAACTTACAAAAGAAAATACCACTTGGCACATATATTAGAATGCAATATATAATAATAATACATATGTGCTTTGGTAAAGTAGGTATTAATTGGGATTGCTACGGTAATATGTTAAATTAAACACAAATGAGATCAGTGGATATAATCAATAATAACAGCTCAGGGCGTGATTCAGTAAGGGACGCAAGTGAGAGAACGCATTCACTCGGCCGCTGCCTATATATGCTAATCAATGCATACGCACGGCAACCGCAGCATAAGATGCAGACGCCCATCACTACACAATGCCGCTTACTTCCCTTTACTCAAAGTCTGAGTAGTCCACAAGACAGCGGAAACATCGGTAACATCGAGAATTATTAGAACCATCCGCACAATAGAGGTTGACCTGATGTTGTGCAGGATTTTGGCCACTTCCTGCGTGCATCGAGTCGTCTGGCTGCGTATGCCGCCGCACTGCCTTAATTATGCATGCCCTTATAACGGCATCCCAACGCACAGGCACACCTGCGTTCGCCCGACCACCCCCCGTCACCACCGGCAAACGGCACTTCCTATCAATCAATATTGGAAAGGGTCTGTGTACACACTATGGGCCTGATTCAGAGCCGGACGCTCTGACAAGAGCGCTCGCTCTGAATCAGGGCCCTCCTACCTAAAATTGGAGCGGGCTCCTGGCCGCTTGCATAGCTGTGGGTGACCACCCACAGCATATGCGAGCGGCCAAAAAGATGGTCGCGATGGTCAAGACCATCGCGACCACCGGGCTTGCGACGAGACCCTGCGGTAGGGTCTCGCTGCCGCAAGCCCAGGAGTGATTTTGGCTCTATCAGAGCTAAAAGCACTCCCACTGACATCACTAGTGATGTCAGTGGGGCCGGCCCCAGACGGTAGGCGTTCCCATGGGAATGCCTCCGTCTTTGCAGCCACGCCCCCGGCACGCCCACCAAAGGGGGCGTGCTGTCACTCACCATCGACAGCACGCCCCCTTTGGTGTGAGACCCATAACGACGGCTTGGCCGTCGCCATGCGGGTCTCGTGCATGCGCACGACGGAGCTCCCTCCGTCATGCGCACTAGGGCACCATCGACCCGCTCGCGAGCGGGTCTGAATTAGGCCCTATGTGTAGTCTGCGTACCCTTACCCGATCGCACTGGCTAGTTCGCGCAAGCACAGTGCAATGCATGCGCAGTGCAAAAACATCGGCCGAGTGCGTACACAGTTGTGTAACAAGGAAATCAGAACAGGATCAGTAACACAGACCCCATGACCCCTAGCGCCTGCTGCTCATGTAGGACTGTGGAATACCAGCGCAATTTTTGATTTAGTATCACTGTGATACTGCCGAAAAATTCACCAATTTTACCCCGCCGAGGAGGTCCCTTGAAGTTCTCGACAAGGTCCTCCCCTGGGCTACGGTTGTCTGTGCATGTGCATGACACGGGACCCGGCAGTGCCTGGAAGACTTCGCTGAAGCCGGAAAGGCACCGCCGGGGTCTCCATTGCCGGCAATGGGGACCTCATCGTCTCGCCATCTAAAAGTTGGCGAGAGTGGTGCTTGACAAACAGCAGTAATCTTAGATTTCCGCTGTTTGTTAATTCCAGAAAAGTTGGCATAACCCCTTTAGCGAGCGCTATAGGGGTTATGCTCCAGTGATAAATGGGGGCCTCTGTGTGCTGTCTCGCTCTCAAAATGATTATTTTATCCACAGGCCGCCACCACAACCTAGCAATACAAAGAGGGGAAATAAAAAATACACATGATACACATAGCAACAGGTGCAGCACCAGTGAGCCCACACAAGATGGTCCAGTTGACATGCTTGTGACTGGTGACCTAAGCCACCTGCCGGAGACTGAAGCAGTACTTGGTGTCAAGATAATACAGTCCAAGGGGAAAAGGTAATAGGCTGTGAGATGCAGGCGTCAGTAAGATACCAACGAGTCTGCCCAATGTATTAAAGCAGCAATCATTCAAAAGGCAAACTAACCTGGTTTTTCCTTATAAATTATTGCTGCTATAAAACATTGGGCAGACTCAATGGAATTGCGCCAATTCCTGCATCTCGCAGGCTATTAAATCCCCCCGCCCTCCACCCAAGGGCACAGTTGGCACAGTCTGTGTAGCAGCTGTCCCAAACATTTGAGGTGATTTTAGGCAAATAGAGTCTCTGGTTATTGGATAATTCTTTAAAGCAGTACTCCCATATCGAAGATATATGTATATATTTGGAGATGTAGCTCAGAGGGGATTTACAAAGCCTCTCTGCTCACCACATTATGGACCTCATTCAGAGTCGGTCGAAGCGGCCGCACGGTCGTACGCCACCGATGTTCGCGATACTGCGCATGCGTAAAGTTCGCAATGCGCATGCGCAAACTAGCCGCTACGATCAGAAATTTCTCTCTCCTTGAACACAGCCAGGTCGGTAGTTTGAGTGACAGATTGAGGCGTTTGTGGGTGGTAACAGGGGAAGGTGCTTGAAAACGAGGGAGAGGAGATCCAAACGCAGGCGTGCCTAATTATGCGAACGGCGTTTTATGGGAGTGCATGCGGTTTATGGGAGTGCATAATTAACAAAGTAGCGTCATGGCACATGTGACATGGGAGGTTTTTACACTGACATGATCGTAGAGCTTAAGAGAGGGTATGGTCGACCCTAAGCTCTACGACCAGTTCCGATGGTCTCGATTAATCCTTATATGCCCGGAGATGACGTGTAATGCGTACGAGAAGGGGGCATATTTTTTTGTATTCCGGCCGCTTCCTCCCCTTGGTCGGCCAGCTACCGATCCGAACTTAGGGACGCAACTTGCGAGGGAATCATTTACATATCCGGCCCCTTTTCCCGTACGACCGTGTGGCCGCTTCGACCGACTCTGAATGAGGTTCTATGTGTCATGTGACTGTAGTTGCTATGGTAGTTACATGACACTGTAAAAACAACAAAATAACTAATAGCATGTCAGTCTCAACCTTCTTTTTATAATTTAGCAGTGATTTATGTTTAAAAAACCCACTTAATTTGTTTTTGCACGCAAAAGCTGACGCTTTAAAATGGCAATAAAATGGCAAAGTTTTTAATTTCCCACTTATGCTGGCTACACACTAATATGACGGATCTGGCCAATTGGTAAGCTATACACACTTACCAATCAGCCGATCAATGTGCCTGGGCTGACATTACAACTCAATGGGCATTTAAATTTGCTCGTTCAATTGTGATGTCCGTGTCGGCGGTCCATGCGGCCAGTGTAAGGGCGGTCAGCGGGTCGCATGTACACACAGCCAGATGCATCCAATATATCTTTCAGATATATCGACATCGGCTGTGCGGCATTTTGGTGCTTCCTAGCAGTTATTGAATACTACAATTATTAAGAACACCCACCCCACAGAACTACAAGGTGGATCTCACCGAGACTAATACAAAAACCACACAACATACTATATACTTGTACATGATCAGGTACAGAATATCTGTTACAGCAAGTAGTTTAGACTTCCTTAAACTAGACTTCAAAGCGCTTACACAAACCCTTGTTGTATCACATTTTGCATGAGGTTGGGAGTCCTCCTCTATGTTTAGCAGCTAGAGGCAGATTTAGACTCCTGGAGCGCGGACCTACTTTAAAAACATTTTGGTGCCCTGTGCCAGAAATAGCATTGGCGCCCCCATAAGTTAATTCAAATTACACTACGCAGCAGTGCAACCTTATTAACATTACACCGCACAGTAGAGCCCCTTATTCACGTTACGTCACACAGTAGAGCCCCTTATTCATGTTACGTCACACAGTAGTACTGCTTATTCACGTTACACCACACAGTAGAGCTCCTTATTCACGTTACGTCACACAGTAGAGCCCCTTATTTACGTTACATCACACAGTAGTACTCCTTATTCACGTTACATCACACAGTAGTACTCCTTATTCACGTTACGTCACACAGTAGTACCCCTTATTCACGTTATGCCACACAGTAGTACTCCTTATTCACGTTATGTCACACAGTAGTACTCCTTATTCACATTATGCCACACAGTAGAGCCTATTATTCACGTTATGTCACACAGTACTACCCCTTATTAATGTTTCATTACACAGTAGTACTCCTTATTCATGTTACGCCACACAGAGCCCCTTATCCACGTTACATCACACAGTAGTACCCCTTATTTATGTTACGTCACACAGTAGTACTCCTTATTCACGTTACGTCACACAGTAGTACTCCTTATTCACGTTATGCCACACAGTAGTACTCCTTATTCACATTATGCCACACAGTAGAGCCCCTTATTCATGTTACATCACACAGTAGAGCCCCTTATTCATGTTACATCACACAGTAGAGCCCCTTATTTATGTTATGTCACACAGTAGTACTCCTTATTCACGTTATGCCACACAGTAGAGCACCTTTTTCATGTTACATCACACAGTAGAGCCTCTTATTTACGTTACATCACACAGTAGTACTCCTTATTCACGTTATGTATATATTTGGAGATGTAGCTCAGAGGGGATTTACAAAGCCTCTCTGCTCACCACATTATGGACCTCATTCAGAGTCGGTCGAAGCGGCCGCACGGTCGTACGCCACCGATGTTCGCTATACTGCGCATGCGTAAAGTTCGCAATGCGCGTGCGCAAACTAGCCGCTACGATCAGAAATTTCTCTCTCCTTGAACACAGCCAGGTCGGTAGTTTGAGTGACAGATTGAGGCCTTTGTGGCTGGTAACAGGGGAAGGTGCTTGAAAACGGGGGTGTGGAGATCCGAACGCAGGCGTGCCTAATTATGCGAACAGCGTTTTATGGGAGTGCATAAGGTTTATGGGAGTGCATAATTAACAAAGTAGCGTCATGGCACATGTGACATGGGAGGTTTTTACACTGACATGATCGTAGAGCTTAAGAGAGGGTATGGTCGACCCTAAGCTCTACGACCAGTTCCGATGGTTCCTGATGGTCTCGATTAATCCTTATATGCCCTGAGATGGCGTGTAATGCGTACGAGAAGGGGCGTATTTTTTTGTATTCCGGCCGCTTCCTCCCCTTGGTCGGCCAGCTACCGATCCGAACTTAGGGACGCAACTTGCGAGAGAATCATTTACATATCCGGCCCCTTTTCCCGTACGACCGTGTGGCCGCTTCGACCGACTCTGAATGAGGTCCTATGTGTCATGTGACTGTAGTTGCTATGGTAGTTACATGACACTGTAAAAACAACAAAATAACTAATAGCATGTCAGTCTCAACCTTCTTTTTATAATTTAGCAGTGATTTATGTTTAAAAAACCCACTCAATTTGTTTTTGCACGCAAAAGCTGACGCTTTAAAATGGCAATAAAATGGCAAAGTTTTTAATTTCCCACTTATGCTGGCTACACACTAATATGACGGATCTGGCCAATTGGTAAGCTATACACACTTACCAATCAGCCGATCAATGTGTCTGGGCTGACATTACAACTCAATGGGCATTTAAATTTGCTCGTTCAGTTGTGATGTCAGTGTCGGCGTTCCCTGCGGCCAGTGTAAGGGCGGTCGGTGGGTCGCATGTACACACAGCCAGATGCATCCAATATATCTTACAGATATATCGACATCGGCTGTGCGGCAGGGCAGACCTGATATGTCTGCGTACGACATTGTTCACAGACATATGGGGTTTGCACACCCAGAGCTGTAACTAGACATTTTGGTGCTTCCTAGCAGTTATTGAATACTACAATTATTAAGAACACCCACCCCACAGAACTACAAGGTGGATCTCACCGAGACTAATACAAAAACCACACAACATACTATATACTTGTACATGATCAGGTACAGAATATCTGTTACAGCAAGTAGTTTAGACTTCCTTAAACTAGACTTCAAAGCGCTTACACAAACCCTTGTTGTATCACATTTTGCATGAGGTTGGGAGTCCTCCTTTGTGTTTAGCAGCTAGAGGCCGATTTAGACTCCTGGAGCGCGGACCTACTATAAAAACATTTTGGTGCCCTGTGCCAGAAATAGCATTGGCGCCCCATAAGTTAATTCAAATTACACTACGCAGCAGTGCAACCTTATTAACATTACACCGCACAGTAGAGCCCCTTATTCACGTTACGTCACACAGTAGAGCCCCTTATTCACGTTACGTCACACAGTAGTACTGCTTATTCACGTTACACCACACAGTAGAGCCCCTTATTCACGTTACGTCACACAGTAGTACCCCTTATTTACGTTACATCACACAGTAGTACTTCTCATTCACGTTACATCACACAGTAGTACTCCTTATTCACGTTACGTCACACAGTAGTACCCCTTATTCACGTTATGCCACACAGTAGTACTCCTTATTCACGTTATGTCACACAGTAGTACTCCTCCTTATTCACGTTATGCCACACAGTAGTACTCCTTATTCACGTTATGCCACACAGTAGAGCCTCTTATTCACGTTATGTCACACAGTACTACCCCTTATTTACGTTACATTACACAGTAGTACTCCTTATTCATGTTACGCCACACAGAGCCCCTTATCCACGTTACGTCACACAGTAGTACCCCTTATTTATGTTACGTCACACAGTAGTACTCCTTATTCACGTTACGTCACACAGTAGTACTCCTTATTCACGTTATGCCACACAGTAGTACTCCTTATTCACATTATGCCACACAGTAGATTCCCTTATTCATGTTACATCACACAGTAGAGCCCCTTATTCATGTTACATCACACAGTAGAGCCCCTTATTTATGTTATGTCACACAGTAGTACTCCTTATTCACGTTATGCCACACAGTAGAGCACCTTATTCATGTTACATCACACAGTAGAGCCTCTTATTTACGTTACGTCACACAGTAGTACTCCTTATTCACGTTATGCCACACAGTAGTACTCCTTATTCACATTACGCCACACAGTAGAGCCCCTTATTTACATTACGTCACACAGTAGTACTCCTTATTCACGTTATGCCACACAGTAGTACTCCTTATTCACATTACGCCACACAGTAGAGCCCCTTATTTACATTACGTCACACAGTAGTACCCCTTATTTACGTTACATCACACAGTAGAACCCCTTATGCATGTTACATCACACAGTAGTAATGCCCCTTATTCATGTTACATCACACAGTAGAGCCCCTTATTTATGTCATGTCACACAGTAGTACTCCTTATTCACGTTATGCCACACAGTAGAGCCCCTTATTCATGTTACATCACACAGTAGAGCCCCTTATTTATGTTATGTCACACAGTAGTACTCCTTATTCACGTTATGCCACACAGTAGTACTCCTTATTCACATTACGCCACACAGTAGAGCCCCTTATTTACATTACGTCACACAGTAGTACCCCTTATTTACGTTACATCACACAGTAGAGCCCCTTATGCATGTTACATCACACAGTAGTAATGCCCCTTATACATATAACACCACATTGTAGTAGTACCCCTTATATACACAAAGCCACACATTAGTAGTGCCCTTATACACATTATGTCAAACATTAATGCCCCCTAGACATTATGCCACAAATTAGTAGTGCCCTTATACGCATTATGCCACACAAGGGTGTCGTATAATAATAGCACTGGGCTTTAGTGCAACCAGGACAGAATTATAGGGCTATAGTGCAGTGAGGACAGTGTATACTGTTATATTGGAAAATGTTTACATGAGAATAACACCACATGTACATACTGAAGGTGGTGCTGCTGCCCAGGGGGAGGGGGGTTGACTGTTGGTGTGGGGGAGTGCCATGATCGCGAGGGGGGGATGGGGCAGGAAGATACTAAAGGTGCTGCAGCTGTTCAGGGGGCTTGACCAGGGGGCGGGAGGGCGCAATTGCAAGGGAGGGAGGGACAAGAAGATACGAGAGGGGGTGACGTGATCACAAGGGGGAGATGGGCAGGAAGATACTGAAGGTGTTTCTGCTGTTATGGGGGGGTGATCACAGGGGGGCGCGATCGCGACGAGGAGGCTGAGGGGGGTATGGGGATACTGAAGGTGCTGCTGTTTGGTGTGTGTTTGGGGGGTGATGCTGAAGGTGCTGCTGTTTGGGAGGAAGGGGGTGCATGCGGGCATTCAGAGACAGTACCTGAGTTGCTGAAGCTGCTAGTGTCTTCCTTCTTTATATTCACTAATCACCTTATGAGCCAAATGTAATAGGGCTCAAGTTTGACAAAGTGACGATTTATTTATTCAGTGATTCTGCAACGGCATTTAAAGCGATGATTTCCTTACAGACAAAGCCAGCAAATATATGCTAATAACTCATATGCCTCACAACCGCCGTTTACGTACAAAAGTGAAAACATCGGTCAGCTTCAAACCTCTGAGCAACCCTATGCTGTCTCAGAATGGGCATCTCACCTTAGACGCTGGGGCGTCTCCAGCTGCATACGAATTTGCAGAAAATGGGTCCCGACGCGCCTGCGTGTTGCTAACCAATCTCTGTGAGTGCGCTGTGCAGGCTTTGGCACATGCACAGTGGCAAATAAAGTTCCACTGTGTCCGACATTGACATTGTGTCCGTCTCTGAATCCCAAAAATATTGTCACTGCGCTATTCCGATGTTTATACAGTCTGAGCCGCACAGCACATGCGTCAATGTACATTACTGTAGCCACAGCGACTATTTACTAGTAATGTGATTGATAACCAGGATTGGTTTGGGGGAGGTAATGGGTAGTGTCAGCGACCATTTTCGGGGCATGTCACAGCCTGCGTCTGCAAAACCGTACACAGTTAAAGTGGCTACAGCGTCTGAGTACACGCGTCCAAAGGACTACTCAGATGTTCGACCATCAAAGGATCTGCAACAGATGCTGCATCTTTCTACGCATAATTTGAAAAGCCGCAGGTGGACACCTTAATACATTGCCCGGCGTCTGCGCCATTTGCATATTTTCACACAGCATTAACGCATACTTGCCTATCCTCCCGATTTGGACGGGAGCCTCCCGAAAATCGGATGCTACTCCCGACCTCCCAGGAAGGCAGGCAATCTTCCCGGCTGCCGCCCACCCCTCCTATCCCCCCCCGCAAATACCTTTGAAACCCCCGCAGCGGAGGGGGGGTGGCGGTGACATGATTCACGCTGAATCGCATATTTTGGCCCCGCCCCCTGCTTCCCGATGCCTGTAATATCGGCATTGTGTGGAGGGGGCGGGGCCAAAATGATGCGCTCGTGTGGCCCCGCCCCACCCACAAATACTCGTAGTCCGGCCGGCACCGCCTCCTTGTGCTGGCCACGCCCCCTGTAATGCCGATCTGGCTGCTCCCTCCTGGAAGGGGCAACCAGAAAGTCGGCAATCCTGCATTAACGTACATCTCTAAATCAAGCCCACAGTCCCTATTACATTTGACTTGGACCCTCCGTGTGTTTTGACTTCCATCAATAAATTGTCAAATCAAATATACGGACAGATTAATATATATATATATATATATATATATATATAGTTTTTACATATCCTCTATGTGGTGTTTTTTTGTGTGATATCAGTGAAATGTCAATTAAGTAAAATAAACAAAGACAGCAATGACAGATTTTACTAGACAGGACAATAACTTAATGATCCCCTGGATTAACTGACCTAAATATTCCTTTGCGCATTAATGAAATTTGTGTATTATTGCCTTTCTCAGCTAACAAATGACTTCCTTAGAATATCGCTCTTCCTCAGATCCGTCTAAACTAAGAAAGCGCCCGATACACATGTAATTTACCTCTGCAATTTAATTTGATTGTAATCACAAGACCGAGAACATCAGACACCGACTTTAATTTCATTTGTTAAAATAATACATTTCTGTAATTGCAACCTCATTTTGTTATCCGACTTTACGAGCCTACAAATTATGCTTTAATTAAATACCATATTGATCTGCTGGTACTTCAAGAAAATAGAAATAATTTCCTTCAGTGCAATCATATACATTATGTGCATATTTTTTATATCGCAGGCTATACAAGTGGAGCAGACTTCAGTTTACAATCAGCACTTTGCTGATGTTGCGGAATCTCATAGTTAAAGCCAATACATTTCAAAATAAGAGATTAATGATTTATCTGGTGCTAGATCAATTGATGACTCCCCTGATTAAAAGTTTCAATAAAGACTGCTCTATAGGAACCAGTGAGAGATCTTGGTTTATACAGTTACTAAAGGTTTCTAGTGAATTTATAGCCATCATTGTCATTGTCAGTATGTCATTTGTTCCTACAGTAGTTAATTAATGATGGTGGTGATTATCCTTTGTTTAGATGGTGCCACAAGGGGTTCACAGCACCTTACATAGATTGATCCATAACATTCTCATGGGTTGGGTACGGGATCCTGACGGTCAGAGTGCCGATGGTCAGAATACTGACAGCGACATCCCCACAGTCAGAATTCTGACATATTTTGGTAAGAATTACAACCCTTACCCCAGGGCTTAAAGTGGTCCTGGAGAGGTGGTGGAACTCATCTCTCCCTCCACTCTTTCCCCCCCCCCTCCCACCACACTAGTCTGACAAGCCAAAATAAGTGTGAAAACTCCCCTTTACACACACACTGTTGTGTATAGTAAATGGTAAAGTGAATGGCTGGGGGTCGCCTAGGCCCCCAGAAGATTTGGGGGCTATGACAGTATGAAATACATTTTAGATGCTTTTTTAGCACTCCTGCCATCAGCTGAGACTACAATGTTAGATCACTGAAAAAAACAAAAAACAAAGTTCTATATCATCGGTGTTATTTTCCTGCCGTGCCTCTGAGTTTTTTTATGGTGTCCCCACATACTAGTCTATGTCACTTGGATGCCCAATGTTTTTTTGCAACCCCTATGTATTGCCTTCGCTTGGTTCTTTCCTTACCTATATGCTGGTTTCTCTGAAGAAATTGAGCCTCCCTAGGCAGACAGTGAGTGGCTCTCTGTCTGTGGGACTTCTGTGCAGGGACTTGGTAGAGGTGGAACTAGTTCCACCTACCATTAGAGGTGGCGGAACTCAGTTCCACCCCGTTCCTGCCCACTTTAACCACGGCTTACCCCGCAGCATAACCCTCCCATCTTACAGCCTAACCCTCCTATCCCGCAGCCTAACCCTCAACTCCCACAGCCTAACCCTCCCTCAAACCCTAACCCTCCCGCAGCCTAACTCTCCCCTCCCGTAGCCTAACCCTCCCCTCCCGTAGCCTAACCCTCCTCTTCCGCAGCCTACCCCTCCCCTCCCGCAGCCTAACTCTCCCCTCCCGCAGCCTAACCTCCCGCAGCCTAACCCTCTCATCCCGCAGCCTAACCCTCCCCTCCCGCAGCCTACCCCTCCCCACCCGCAGCCTACCCCTCCCCTCCCGCAGTCTAACCCTCCCCTCCCGCAGCCTAACCCTCCCCTCCCGCAGCCTAACCCTCCCCTCCCGCAGCCTACCCCTCTCCTCCCGCAGCCTACCCCTCTCCTCCCGCAGCCTACCCCTCCCCTCCTGCAGCCTACCCCTCCCCTCCCGCAGCCTAACCTTCCCTTCCCGCAGCCTAACCCTCCCCTCCCGTAGCCTACCCCTCCCCTCTCGCAGCCTACCCCTCCCCTCCCGCAGCCTAACCCTCCCCTCCCACAGCCTAACCCTCCCCTCCCACAGCCTAACCCTCCTCTCCCGCAGCCTAACCCTCCTCTCCCGCAGCCTAACCCTCCCGCAGCCTAACCCTCCCCTCCCGCAGCCTAACCCTTCCATCCCGCAGCCTACCCCTCCCCTCCTGCAGCCTACCCCTCCCCTCCCAGAGCCTACCCCTCCCCTCCCGCAGCCTAACCCTCCCTTCCCGCAGCCTAACCCTCCCGCAGCCTAACCCTCCCCTCCCGCAGCCTAACCCTTCCATCCCGCAGCCTAACCCTTCCATCCCGCAGCCTAACCCTCCCCTCCCGCAGCCTACCCCTCCCCTCCCAGAGCCTGCCCCTCCCCTCCCGCAGCCTAACCCTCCCCTCCCGCAGCCTAACCCTCCTCTCCCACAGCCTAACCCTCCTCTTCCACAGCCTAACCCGCCCATCCCACAGCCTAACCCTCTCCTCCTGCAGCTTAGCCCTAACCCTACCCTAACGGCTGTGGGAGGGTTAGGGCTAGGCTACTGGGGGAGGTTTAGGGCTAGGCTGCGGGAGGGGTGGGTTACGCTGCGGGAGGAGAGGATTTGGCTGCGTGAGGGATGAAGTTAGGGGCGGGAGGGGTGGGTCAGCCTAACTCTCCCCCTAGTGTCTAACCCTCCCACTAACCCTAATACTTACCTCCGCAGTCTGTTGGTATTGTGACCATCAGCATTCTGACTGTCAGGGGGGCAATTACATCCTCATTCTCATGAATGTTGGTTCAGGCCATAAATTGATGCTGTGTAGTCTACAGGTACATTCAGGGGCTCAACTAGAACTTTGGGAATTTCACAGGAAAGATTCAAAGGAGACCCAAGGTTTGTTCCTCAATTAATAAGCCCACCGCCTTCTCTTCCTGTGCCACCAGCTCAGTATTTTATTTCCTGCTCAGTGAGGGAGGAAACACCAAAGTTCCCAGAGGGCTCATTACTCTCCATGCTGTTCGCAAACTCCACAGTCCACGGTGGGTAGTTGGGCCCAGAGTGCCAGCTATACTGGGCCAGACCACTCTACCCCTACTGATAGATACTCTCCAGGGTGTGCTGTAGCTAAATGACATTGCTCTATATTTAAAGTAAAACACTAATACCAAGAAACTAAAAGTGCTTTCCTTAAAGAGATAAAACCTGAGAACATCTGCTAGAGGCAGGCTGCAGTTGGCTTGTCGGAGAAGATTTGAATCCGCTAACATAAAAAAATAAGATTGCCACTTGCTTATAGAATGAAACACAGAAGGGATAACGTGAAGCCTCCTTTCCTGTAATTTACATTATATTGTTCTGCAGAGACGGATGGAAAAATGTTTCACCAGAGAGCAAAAAAAAAAAAGAAATCGATGAATGTATTATTAGCAGGCTTGTAATGATATTAATTTAGATATTGATTTTGGCCACTAGTTACAGATATACTCAGGGGAACCATCTATTTGGAGTCAAACATCAGTTTATGCAGGTTGCGCCTGATCAATAAACAGCGGCATTTGTTAGTAATAAGGGAATTACGAAGCTACACTGTCAATTGCATTGAAAATTAAAATATAAATCCATCACTTTATTTAGGGCACTACTATAGTCCTTAGGTTCTTGTGCTTGTCGTCCATGTGCCATTATCCCCGATCAGCCTCCCCCAGCTCCCTGCTCCCCTATGGTTCTCTCCCTATCGCTCTAGCACATTTTCTGCTATAAATGTGTTCTCTCCTCTCTCTAGTTTGATTCTCAGCCCCCCATTCCCCTGTCACCTCTTCACTCTCCTCTATTTGGATGTCTACGCCTCTCTGGTTTCTTAAACCCCCTCCCCCTTTCACTAACTTCCAATCAGTTGTGATATCTCGCCATCACCTGTAGTTCTCCCCCAACCCTGCATCTTCCCTCTTTCCACTATTGTGCTCGCGGTTACTCACTACCCCCAAGATCACATCCACGTTATAATAAAAAATGGCGCTTGTTGAAATAAAGAAGCCAGAAACATAAAGTATTTAAGGAAAGTGACGGGAGGCATGTGGAAGTCAGTACATGTATAATATCAGTATTTACACCAATGGAAACGTTTTTCTAAATTGTCGCATGAACAGTGGTGCAATTAGGGAAAATGTCATGGTGGTATGCAAAAAGATAGGTCGTGGCCACGAGACACGAGGGGGTAAAGTTACTAAAGTGAGAGTTTTTAGAAGTGAGTTTTAGAAGAGATGTTGCCCATAGCAACCAATCAGATTCTACTTAACATTTAACTAGCACCTTCTAGAAGATAATAGCTAGAATCTGATTGGTTGCTATGGGCAACATCTCTTCTAAAACTCGCTTCTAAAAACTCTCACTTTAGTAAATTTACCCCCAGGGGTGTGGGCATTCTAAACAGGGGAGTTAATTAGCAGTGGCTAATTAATGCACGCCCCTGTAACGGGATTCAAAAGCACTGGCACGCCTGCGTGTCGCCATCCACCCCTTGTCACCACCCCCAAACACTCACTTCCTGTCAGTCACTCTGCGATGGGTCTGCGTAGTTACTGTAATCGCAGTTCCGATCTCCGTGGAGTCTTTGCGCACTGCAATGCATACGCAGAACGCAACAATCGGCTGATGCATGTGTAATCGCAGTTGCGATCATTAATGAATCAGGCCATCAGTCGGTATTCACTATTCATGTAGGAGATCACATAGTCCAGAAGATGCCTGTTTGTGTAGGAATATAACCAATGTCTTCATCATCATACAATAGAGGGCCAACCAAATTTGTACTCCCTATCACCTCCTGCCCCCTCTATTCCATTCCCTACCAGCCTCCTGCCCCTTTTGTCTTTCCAGCCTCCTGCTATTGTAAGCTCCTGCCCTGGCTTTCCAGCTTCCTGCCCCTGTCTCCTGCACCGTCACTCCAGCCTCTTGTCCCGTTACTCCAGTCTTCTACCCCGTTACTCCAGCCTCCTATCTCCTTGTTTCTCCAGCCTCCTGTCCCTTTGTGTCTCCAGGCTCTTGTCCTCCTATCTTTCCAGCCTTCCCAGTGACTCTCACCCTGTCTCTGAGCTTTCCCTTCACCCTGCGTCTCTCTGCCTCCCCTTCACTCTGTGTCTCTCAGCCTCCCCTTAGGTGTCTCTCAGCCACCCCTGTGTTTCCTAGCCTCCCCCTCTGTGTCTCTCAGCCTCCCCCTCTGTGTCTCTCAGCCTCCCCCTCTGTGTTTCTCAGCCTCCTTTCTGTGTCTCTCAGCCTACCCTTCTGTATCACTCAGCATCATTGTGTGTCTCAAAGCCGGGCCCCATCATCTTCAGTCTCCCCAGCTTCATCACCATTTTCTCCAGTCCCCCAACTCTGACCTTTGTCTCCCCTGCCCAGGCAACACTTATATCCTGCTGCATGACGAGAATGCTGCTTCTTGCTCCATCTTGACGGTTAGGTCTAGACTTGGGTGCTGCAAGGTACCTCTGACGTCACACCCACGTGACCAGCGACCAAAGGGGGAGAGGCAAGGATCAGAACGGGGGGCCAAAAGTGGCCCCTCGTTGGCTTGCTTCGCTCGCCACACTTCGGGCACGGTGGCTCGCCACAAAAATATATTCCCCCTCTATGCCCACGTGAATGGTAACACTGGAGCAATCCGGCACTTCTGCAGTGGTCACGTGGTTGCGACGTCAGAGAGGTCCCTTCTCCAACTAGGATCTAGCAGCAACCCCATCTTGACGGGCATCTCAGCTCCCCTTCAGGGTCCAGAGGCGCAAGGTTATGACATCACACTGCTGCATCTGCACAAAAAAAACTTTATTGAGCTGCCCACTAGCTCAGCCTACTCTCTGTGCTTGTACCCTGCAGTTTGTCTCGTTTTCATGTCGGACATGAAAACGGAACAAACTGTCCCACTGGCGGTAAGGTGGTAGATGGTACGGGATTCATTTAATTTCTTTATGGTATGCTGTACCGCTACACTTGCACCACTGAGCATAACAATCGTTTTAGTTTATAAATTAACATTCTATCCCTTATCAGTAGCATGAATCACAGGGCACTAGCTATTTACACACAGGTTGCCAATTACTTACTCACAGGTCGCCCATTACATACACATAGGTCGTCCATTACTTACACACAGGTCGTCCATTACTTACACACAGGTCACCCATTACTTACATATAGGGCACCCATTACTTACACATAGGGTACCCATTACTTACACATAGGGCACCTTTACTTACACACAGGCCGTCCATTACTTACACATAGGGCACCTTTACTTACACACAGGTCACCCATTACTTACATATAGGGCACCCATTACTTACACATAGGCTACCCATTACTTACACATAGGGCACCCATTACTTACACATATGATGCCTGTTACTTATACTCAGATCACCCATTACATACACATAGGTCACCCATTACTTACACATAGGGCACCCATTACTTACACACAGGTCACCCATTATTTACAAATAGGGCACCTTTACTTACACATAGGTCACTCATTACTTACAAATAGGTCACCCATTACTTACACACAGGTCACCCATTACTTAAACATAGGGCACCTTTACTTACACACATGATGCCTGTTACTTATACTCAGGTTGCCCATTACTTACATGTAGAGCACCCATTACTTACACACAGGTCGCCCATTACTTACACATAGGTCACCCATTACTTACACACAGGGCACCCATTACTTACACATAGGGCACCCATTACTTACACATATGATGCCTGTTACTTATACTCAGATCACCCATTACATACACATAGGTCACCCATTACTTACACATAGGTCACCCATTACTTACACATAGGGCACCTTTACTTACACACATGATGCCTGTTACTTATACTCAGGTCGCCCATTACTTACATGTAGGGCACCCATTACTTACACACAGGTTGCCCATTACTTACACACAGGGCACCCATTACTTACACACAGGGCACCCATTACTTACACACAGGTCACCCATTACTTACACACAGGTCACCCATTACTTACACATAGGTCACCCATTACTTACACATAGGGCACCTTTACTTACACACATGATGCCTGTTACGTATGCTCAGATCTCCCATTACTTACATATAGGGCACCCATTACTTACACACAGGTCACCCATTACTTACACATACTGTAGGGCACCCATTACTTACACACAGGTCACCCATTACTTACACACAGGGCACCCATTACTTACACACAGGTCACCCATTACTTACACACAGGGCACCCATTACTTACACACAGGGCACCTTTACTTACACACAGGTCACCCATTACTTACACATAGGGCACCCATTACTTACACATAGGTCACCCATTACTTAAACATAGCGCACCTTTACTTACACACATGATGCCTGTTACTTATACTTAGATCACCAATTACATACACATAGGTCACCCATTACTTACACACATGATGCCTGTTACTTATACTCAGATCACCCATTACTTACGTATAGGGCACCCATTACTTACACACAGGTCACCCATTACTTACACACAGGTCAACCATTACTTACACATACTGTAGGGGACCCATTACTTACACACAGGGCACCCATTACTTACACACAGGGCACCCATTACTTACACATAGGGCACCCATTACTTACACACAGGTCACCCATTACTTACACATAGGGCATCTTTACTTACATACAGGTCACCCATTACTTACACATACTGTAGGGCACCCATTACTTACACACATGATGCCTGTTACTTATACTCAGATCGGCCATTACTTACATATAGGGCACCTTTACTTACACATAGGGCACCCATTACTTACACATAGGTCACCCATTACTTACACCTAGGTCATCCATTACTTACACACAGGTCACCTATTACTTACACATAGGTCACCCATTACTTACACATAGGGCACCCATTACTTACACATAGGGCTCCCATTACTTACACCCATTACTTACACATACTGTAGGGCACCCATTACTTACACATAGGGAACAGATCGCCCATTACTTACACATAGGTCACCCATTACTTACACACAGGTTGCCCATTACTTACACATAGGTCACCCATTACTTACACACAGGGCACCAGTTGCTCACACTTAGGTGGCCAATTACTTACACACAGGTCACCTATTACTTACATACAGAGCACCCGTTACTTGCACACAGGGCACCCATTACTTGCACACAGGGCACCCATTACTTACACACAGGGCATCCGTTACTTACACACAAGGCACCCGTTACTTACACAAAGGGTATGTAGTCAGGATCCCGACTGTCAGAGTGCCGACAGATTCCGACGCTAAGTATTAGAGTTAGGGATAGGCACTATGGGAAGGGTTAGGGTTAGGCTGTGGGAGGGGAGGTTTAGGTTGTGGGATGGGATGGTTGGGGTTAGACTGCAGGAGGGTGGGTTAGGCTGCGGGAGGTGTAGTCTAGGGTAAGGGTTAAGATTTGGGTAAAATACCAAAATCCATCTAGATTTTGACCATCGGGATGATGCTGTTGGTATTCTGACCGTCGGTATCCCGTACCCACCCACACAAAAGGTGCTTGTTACATAAACATAGGTCACACGTTACTTATACAAAAGGGAATTCAGAATGTAACCTATTAATTCATGAAATGATTATGTTGATTCTCATGAATACTATTTTATCCCTCAAAGTGGGACAGGCCCATTTTAAAACAAAAATAGACCATTGCCAAGTTTCACACAATTCCATTATGTGGGCTGACCTTGTGGGCGCACGCTCTGCAGCCAAGCGCGTACGCATCTATGTGTGATTCCGAGACATGCGCATCTCAGTCGCATTACCACTGAGATGCTCGCACGTAGGCTAAGGTTAGTGAGGACGTGCAGGCTGAATTGTGACCAATGCAGACTTGCCCGCATGCAGACGGATCTCTTACCAGTAAGAGAAAGGCTGATGCTGCTATCAAAACAAGCGCACGGATCGGGGTGGTGCAGTGGCACAGATATCCGCATTTAGGACTATGTGCAGTGCGTGTATAACTGCAGCCAACTTACAACCAATTTTCAGTAGGGCGTAGAATGAGCAGTTGTGCCTTAAATGAACTGCAGGAAAATACTTGCAATATGGGCGAATGTACTTTCTTTCTGGTGTGCTGCCAGAGCTGAAACAGACCCGAGATTAAGTGCGCAGCAAATTCCCAGCATTGAAGGTAGCATTATAATGACTTACCAAAGGAAGGGAAACACAGCTGAAAATAAACAAAAGGTTCCATGTTACACTGTAAACTCCCAAGTGTACGCACTATTATTTTTAAAGGATTCAGATCTTAAACCTCCGCCCTTTCCTTACTTGTTAGTTGAATAGCTGCTGGGCTTTGATTACCGTATTTTCACACCAAGTTATTGCATTGCTGATTTTTTTCTACAAAAGAAAAATAAATAAAAAAAACAATAAATCTTTTCTTTCTATTAAATATCTTAACCAGAATTTTCCCTCATGACGTCCAACCTGTACCTGTATGTTTTTGTACCCCTGCGCATTATGTATGTAGCACAGGCTGAACAAAATAACGTACGTTTTGCTCTTTAGGGGCAGCTACAGTCTTTCCAACAGCAACAACAGTTATAAATACATATTTTCAAGTAACAAAACGTAACTGAAATAGAACTCAAATAAAACTGAACCTGTCTATCGCGTCTCAGGTCATGTATACCGTGGGGCATTGACATCGACATTGTATGGCAATAATCTATTTTTAGAAAGGAATGCATTCACACAGAATTATGTCCCTGCCCCTCGCATGTTGTGGACTACCCTTCAATACTCTATATAGCAGTGCATTCATTTTTTTCTTTTCATGTCCTTGAAAAGTTTTCAGAAATTACTTAAAAAGAGTGTCCATCAGATCACTTAAGTACTGTAGCTTGTACATATCTTTTTGCAACTTTAACTATATACATTGCCTTTCAGTGTCTTCCATCTGTTCTTTTTAGCCATGTGCATATATATATATATATATATATATATATATATGAGACTATTTTTCTGGAAAAATAGGTTCAGGAATTGGGGGTGGAGCTACCAGGGGTGGAGCTATAGAAGAATATATATACATATATATAGTAAGAGGAACTGAGAACCTGCTTGTTCCTGCTGAAAAGTAGCACTGTGTATATATATGTATATATATATATATATATATATATGTATACTGTAGATAGATAGATAGATAGATAGATAGTGAAAAAAATACTAAAAAGGTTGTCAAGGGGAGATATATATGCCCCAGGTTTTTAGCTTCTGTTTGGTGGACAGAAGTTGCTTAGCAGCCTTGATTACCAGACCACCAGTGAAAGTCTCATAAAGGATGTGTCAGCCTCTGTAGTCAGTCTCTCACTGCCTGGGAAATAAGGCCCTCATTCAGAGCCGTACGCTCTGAGCAGAGCGCACGCTCTGAATGAGGGCCGGGCTCCATTTTCATGGAGCGTCCTCCTGGACGCTCGTATAGCTGTGGGTCACCACCCACAGGCTATACGAGCGTGCATTGTGATGGCCGCGATGGTCGAGACCATCGCGACCATCGAATTTGCGAGCCGGAGCCTGCGGTTGAGGTTTTCAACCGCAAGCTCCGGAGTGATTTTGGCTGTCAGTGATGTCAGTGGGCCGGCTTCTGACGGGAGGCGTTCCCGTGGGAACGCCCCCGTCAGGGAGGCACGCCCCCGGCACGCCCACCAAAGGGGACGTGCTGTCAATCAACATTGACAGCACGCCCCCTTTGATCGGACACAACGAGCGAAGGACTTTCCTTCGCTCGTCGCGTCTGGCGCATGCGCACGACGGAGCTCCCTCCGTCGTGCGCATGCTCAGTCCATAACATCGACCCACTTGCGAGCGGACAGCCGCTCGCGAGTGGGTCTGAATCAGGCCCTAAGTCAGAGGCCTGTTGAGAGACACTGTGATTCCTGAATGTAAGTTATGTGCTAAATATTTATGTTTTGTGAGATAGTAAGTCCTGTCTGCCTCAACCTTCCGGATGGTGTGAGCTCATGGAAGACATTATGGGCATGATTGTGCATCAGGCGCAGATGCGGCCCTGGCTGCATCTTTTGCCGCAGTTGCGTCTTATGCTTATGCCATGGCCGAATTACACAAAACTGAGACACCCACTTGCATAACTAACGAAACAAGTGAAATCCTTGCCCGCCTTGAATGGACTGACAGTGTGATTGTAGACTGATATTCAGCTGGTTGTTATGAAACTCCTGCACTATTGCATAAGACCACTAGAGTCCCCCTATGTTCCTTTATTGTTATTCGCACACACCGGTACTTAGGCGGCCACCAGGTCTTATACCTCCGAGCAGTAGGGGCTTTTATACAACAGACAGGAGATCACTTAGATAATAACTGGAGTAGTAGTGTATAAGCCACAGTAATATATAGCAAGGACACAGTTAACTAAAGTACTGACTCTAGTTTTGTCCAGTACCCTGGAACAGGTAGTAGCAAGGGTATAATATGCAGACAGAGGATATGGACATCATGTAGAGTAATGCAATTCTTGAAGTGCAGCACAGTATTTAACCACAGGTGAAATGCAAGCAAGTAATAGTACACTCTTATCTGCACCACAGTTCTTAATGCAGTAGCAATGGTTAAACCAGTTCTTTTACTTCTGTGGAATCTGGTTCTTTAGACCTCACCGGGCCCAAATAGAGCTCTGTATATGTGTCAGGAATCGGTTGTTTTGAAAACACACAGGCAAGGGGTGGGTTAAGATATTCTCTGCAGTGTATATAGCTGACAGTAAAATAGGTTCATGAATAACATTTAGCACAAAATGGTACAAGATGGCTGCCGATATTACAAGATGGCAACCAAACATACAGAACATAATGTTAACGTTATCACTTCCAATAAACTTACTATGTTATGTCTGCCCACTCTGTCCTCTATGAAATATATTATCTAAGAGCTCCATCATTATATGATTATAATCTCCTGCTATGCAATAGCTCACCGTATTAATATTATGTAAAGCTTATGCTTTGATAGTAGCAAAGAGTAGATATACCCAAATCGTAGCAGTTGTTGTTTCTCTGTAAAGGCCGACACACACAGAGCGATATAGCGGCCGATCCGAAGGATTGAAACGATATCGCAGCTATATCGTTCCGTGTATGGGGGCGTGATATCTTCCACTGCGCACTCCCGTGGGTTCGTCCGTCGCCCCACCAGATCTTTCTGCATGCACAAGAGATCTGGAGAATTGACGAACGATCCCATACTGGTCTATGCGGGGGGAGGGGCGGGCATATCGGGCGGTTGGGGACCGGATCGCTCTGTATATGGGGACCGCCCGATATGTCGGATCGCATCGCTGGGTACACATCGTACCGTGTGTACCCAGCTTATGCCACCTACCTTATAAAGCAGAGTGATCCCCTGATGTATTTTATATTTTAAATAGGGGGTTGGGTGGAGAGGCTGGCATAAGGCGTGGCGTTGCATAAGTGCAAAAAAACATGCCCAAGCATCAATACATACTGTATCATTGTAAGCAGGGATGTAGGTATGTGCAAAATTTTGCAACTGAAACAAACAAGGACACAGATGCATTAATCGTCTTGAGCTGCGGTAATAAATGACTCTAATTATACATGTACAGGAACATTTTAAGACATTTTAGCAAAGCATCTTAATCCTCATCACTTCTGCAAAATGCCAAATAATCATCGGCAATGAAATGAAGGATGTATCAGGCTGTTCATATTCCTTAGGAGAAGCATTTCAGTTAAATGAAGAATAGTATTTTGCATAGAAATATATCTATAATTGCTTTTACACAACATTGCCCAGTAGTTCATAGAAAACCGGTTACTTTTTGTAAAGAGGGGAATGAAAGCGCACTGTGACCTACTTTTCAAAGCTTTCAACTTATTCTAAAATGCACTCGACTATGCTGAAGAAATCTATTTTCTAAATGGGAAAGTAGGTATTTTAGCTGGTTAATATGAGCGGATTACTCATTTATTGTTGAGTTTAGGAAAAATATGCTTAAATAGGAAAGTTTCACACTCGTTGCTTATACTTGTAACTGTAAATGTATTTTCTAAATGAGCGCAGTTTTCTTTTTACGTGTAGTACTGACACCTGCTTTGTGCCTTTCGGATTCAAATAATTAAAGCTGGTAATTTTTGGAGAGGATTATCGCACATGCTGAATATGAACAGTACAACTTTGGGAGATGATGAGATGGAAACCGTGGTCCTGTAGGAATAGAGAGAATCTGCCTGCAGAGTCAGTAACACTTACAGAAGCCAGAGAAGGCACTGCAACTGGAATAATAGTCTGCATTCATCTCTCACTATTATACAAAGGGAAAATAAAAATCGCCTCGTTGTGTAGAAGATAAAGTTTAATTCTAGTCTTTGATGATGTTTTGTTGGGCTTTTTTTTGCCTGAAATAAACCCGGAATAATTTTAGTATAGTTCATGAGTTTTTAACTGTTGCTTTTCTTTTTTTGACTGTGCTGCTAGCAGTACGTATGTAGAATTATCACTAAAGCATCAATCCCCTCTAAAATAAATAGGTGTGTTCCAGTAACATTGTTCTGGTTTCCTGTTAGAAGGCACATGGGATCTACAGATGTATCCACACACATCTTACTTCCTTGCGTGTTAAACAGCCGTGGCGTGACCCGGTAGCACCGAGTGTCTTTTCGTGCAACTTTTTACCTTCAAATGCATCTTATTCGCAAAAGTGATGCCAATAGGACGCACAAGCAGCTTCTGCTGATTAAAATGATATGCGGCATGTCTATGTTCTCTGTGTGCAACTGTGGCTGTATCTGCATGCGAAATGCTACGTTACAGTGTCACAGCCGCTGACACTGTAACATAGCATTTCGTATGCAGATACAGCTGCAATGCCACATAGCTTTGCGAATAAAACATATTTGAAGGTAAGAATTCACGCAAAAAGACGCTCACCGCTATCAAGTAGCACGGCGCTCGCGCGTTATGTTTAGCACACGGAGGTAAGATGTATATACAAAGTGGCAGCTTTTCAAGTATTGCGGTTCTGGATGGATTTAAAACAGCCATATTATTAAATGCAAATCACGCCTGGTTTTGCTTTTAAATATTTTTACCTTTTTAAATTCCCCAGCCAAAACTGCTGATAATCGTTGGCTTTGAAAAGCTGCTGCTTCCTAAATATACTCCATGAAGTTGTTAATTTTTCCTTAACATTTTAATTTGAACAGCTACTTGAAGTTTGATATGTGTCATGTGATTACCATGGCAACCACAGTCACATGACACATGATGTAGTGAGCAAATAAGTTTATAAGAAATGCTGTTTATGGTCAGTCCTAATTACGTCACTCATGCAATTGATCACCTGGTCACACACATGAAGGTTTGTTGTTCATTTTAGCAGTTTTGGGGCAAGATGACAGACAATTACATAGTAACATCACTCATCTTGATGCATTAAAAATCTAATTGATTGAGTTGCAGTGCCATTTTCATAAAAATTTAAAAATTATAAAAAATACTAATTATTTTTTGTTTTAAATTAATAAAATAAAAATGATGAGTAATTTTATGGAAAATTTGCTTTATTTGTTTAAATAAAGCATTTTTCCCGCTGCCTGCCCACAACCTGCTATCACCATACAAAGAAGGCGAAGGCAATAAGCGGATTGCGGCACCATGGGTGACCGCAGCGAACCTTCTTATATTTTTAGTGCAATTCAGTAGTTTATATTCTCAAATCATATTACATTTATTTGCTTTTTTGATTTATTTAGGATTTTTATTGTATTGCGTGGAAATGTCTGTTTATACTTTGTATTCAATTTTCTTTTTATCTTTATTGTTGCTAAAGCAGATGATACAATATTTCTAATGCAGTCATATAATCTGTACTCTGAGATAAGCAACATGTGCTAATGTTTTGTTTTGTTCTGCTCAGACAGAGAGAATAGACCCTGCTCTATATGTCATGTTTTGATTTAAATCGAGAATAAAAATTGCACTTAGTAACGGCTCTTTGGTAGGCAACAGATTGTTGGTCTTTTAAGTAGGTCACACATTGTATAGCCTGAAAGTGCTTTATCCTTTTGCCATCTGGCAACACAAGTTAACATCCGATTAACTCAGATATAGTATGGAAAGTTGACCATCGTTATGTCATAGATAGGGGGACAAGCCTGCACTAATGATTTTGGACATTCCCCACCTCTCCAGTGTATTATATCATCTGTAGGATTTCTGCATCTGTCTATCAAGATTATAAAAATATATTCAAAAGAGAAAAATAAATAAAAAAATAAAAAAAGCAGCATTATTATTTGGAGATGAATAATGCACCAATTAAACTCAGCTAATCATGTATATTTGCACCTGGATAAACCATGTTGGAACTCAAGGGGTGCAGACAAAATCTTTTTTTATTTTTTTTTGCATGCTGTGAAATACTGCCTGCTTTTGCATTTAGCACACAAGCACTGAGCAGCTTTATTTTTACACTGTGATTTAGAGGGAGATGTATCAAAGCTTGGAGAGAGGTAAAGTGGAGAAAGCTAAAGTACCAACCAATCAACTCATAACTGTCACATTACAGCAGGGGTGGGGAACCTTTTTTTCTGCTGAGGGCCATTTTGATATATATAACATTATTTGCGGGCCGGAGCAGGCTACGCCCCCTCCATGTGGCCTCACACAGGGCCACAATTACCGGTGATTACAGCAATGCCCGGGGCTCTAAGGGCAGCGGTGTGACCATCTGAAGCATCCTAAGGACACTCCAGGCGGCACTGCCGCATACATTCTGGCTGCAGGGTGCCATTCTTGGACCCTGCTAGCCAGATGAGGCTAGCAGAAAAAAGCTCCAAGGGCCAGACCAAATGATTCCAGGGGCCTTATACGGCCCCCGGGCCTGAGGTTCCCCATCCCTGCTTTACAGGCTATGGGCGGGATGTACTGAAGGAAAAGTGCAGCAAAAAAAACATTTTCGGGGGTTTTACCGCATTTCCATATGTACTAGGCCCTGGCCTCCCTTTTTTTGGCACGGAGGGTAACGCCAGAAAAACCTGGCGTTACCCTATAGAAGCCTATGGGCTTCTTACCGCACCCCGCTCCCGATGGTTCGCCGCCGTCGCCCAGCGCTGGCCCCCACTCACCTTCACTCCATTGTCGCCGGCCCACGCTCCTCCTGGATCATACGCCTCCTCCTCCTCCTAATCTTCTTCCGGGTGCAGGGAGAAGGAGGAGGAGCCCGGGGCTTCCTGCACATGGGACCAGCAGGAAACTCCCGGGGATTGAGCGGACAGGGTCCCACGGAGACCCCGTCACCCGGCGTCGGCTATTTCGCAAAGGGCAGGTCTTATCGCAAGAGCTGTCCTTTGCGATACTAATCGCATATGTTAGTACATATGCGATTAGTAAGGTTGGGGTGACTGGCGGAATGGTCACTGCAACCTTAGTACATACCGCCCTATGTTTGAAAAATTACAGTGAAGAGCTGATTGGTTGGTACTTTCTCTCTCTCTAAGGTTTGATACATCTCTCCCTTAGTGTTGAGCTAGGAGACATTTCTCTCCAGTTCAAATCGGTCTGCACATCTGAAATTTGCCCCCTTCCCTTATGTGGTGCAATATGGTTTAGCCAAGATGTCAAATTGGACCTTTAGATGGATTTATTCAAATTTCCTAAAGGGAGATATATCAGACCTTGGAGAGAGATAAAGTGGAGAAGTTGCCCATAGCAACCAATCAGCTTCTAACTGTCATTTATCTATTATAAGGTGCGTACACACTGGGCGATTAAAGTGGACGACTGAACGATAACGATATCGTTATCGTTCAGTCGTCCACTTTATCGTCCATTTTTAACACAAAAAAGATGAACGATGACGACGACGCGCGTTCCCGCGGGTCGTTCGTCATCCTCGTTCATCGGGCTGACATGCAGGCCAACCTGACGACCTCGTCAGGTTGCTGCATGTCAGGGAATGGGTGAGAGAGCCCGGCGCTGAACGATATCGCTAATGATATCGTTCAGCGGCTGTGCTCAATGTCATGAGCGACATTGAGCACAGCCTGCCGGGGACACACTAGACGATATCGCTCAGGGAGCATATCGTCTAGTGTGTATGCACCATTAGTCAAAAAAATGACAGAAGCTCAGAGGTTTGATACATCTCCTCCTAGATGAGTCCCAATGTATACAGTTGTATTATTATAACATAGGAAAAAAAATCCTAATGTCTCCCATCCTCTGTGGCTAAAATTACATTTAGAAACTGCAGCCAACCACAGTCAACCATGTTAGAGGAGGGATCACACTGGACTCTCGCACCCATTGCATTTCCTTACCCTGGCTGCTCGCACCATTATTGTAATGGTTTCTTTGGAAATATTTTGAAGAAATCACCAGAAATACTGTATGGCACCAGCACCATATTTCCAAAGATAGTGCCTTAGACAGGGCTGCCATCAGAAATGGTCGGGCTCGGGAATGACAAAATAGGCAGGCCCCCCCCCTTTTTGAACAGCAGCAATTATATGTGAGTATCACTATTTTCAATGGAGTATTATTAATTATATATGCCCTTGATAATTGAGATAAACTTACTATCTATCACTGAAGTGACACCAGGCAGTGCAGTTTTTGGCTTCCTTTTAAATTTTGACATCTCTAGGCCCCATTTGTGTCTCTCTAGCCCAGCACTGCTGTCCGACACTTGTCTCCAGTCCAGCCCCACAACAAGTCCCAGCCCCAGAAAGCCAGCCCCACACTTACCTGCTACTTCTTGTTGCTCCTCAGTGCTCACAAGCTGCGGCTCCTCCTTCCTCTCTCTATCAGTGGCGCAGCGTGAAGCACAGCGGGTGGTGGGTGGGCGGGGTGGGGGCCCCGCCCTTCTCTCTGTCCAGGCCCGGAACTTCAGTCCCAGCAGTCTCCCCTGATGGCGGCCCTGGCCTGAGATATGGTACACGCGCAGAAGACCATTACAGTGCCAGAGACTTGTTATCTAATGCACCAGTGCCATTTTTTCAGGGGTGAGTGGGGCCACAGTGTGTACTTTTTGAACTTGTACAAACTTAGCTTGCCATTTTGTATTTCAGTGTATTACGTTGCAAGCGATTCACAAATCAGTTAGTACTGTATGTAGTGAGGTAAAAACGTGCAAAAAAAATTTTTTTTTTCTCCTTTTAATTTTTTTTTGTCTGTTCTTGAATCCCAAAATATATGTAAATAGGCGATGGGCCTATATAACTACCATAATATTGTTATTAATATTTTAAATGCAAAATTAGTCTATTAGTGTTGGTTATGTTAAGTTCTGTTTCATCAAAATAATAAATATGTCAAGTAAGACAATTAACTTGTCTTCTCACTCCTACTGCAGAAATCCTACCAAAGACGTTTCTCACTAATGCTGGGCATAATACAATTATTGGGCCGATCCGCCTGATATCGGCTGATCGCCCCCATAATTGTAGTGTGTGTGCGGCCGACCAATGCTAAAATATCGATCGGTCAGGCATGCCGGATAGTCCAGCATGTCCGTCCGATGCAATGTTTTGTAAGTTAAATATCGGCTGCATCGGGCAGTGTATGCCCAGACGCAGCCGACTGACAGACATTTCCCGTTTTCCTTCACAGGACAGGAACAGGGAAATGTCCCCTCCCCATGGGAGGGGCACAGATATCGGGGCCAAACACTGTGAGATATCTCATAGTGTGCCCGTGATATCTGTAGGGTGTCAGGCTGCCAGATAAAATGCCTGTCAATCTGACAGACATTTTATCTGGTAGTGTACATCCAAGGTACATCCGGTCAGAGACTCTATAGTATTAGCAGGGACTCCTGGTCTATAGTTTGCAGAATGACTACATGGATTAGGTATCAGGCCAGGCACTTATGAAAGAATTAAACAATTTATCTAATGTGTAGAAGGTTGTTTAAAAGCTCCGGTGCAGTTGCTATATAGTATGTGAAGCCTGTCCCTTTGGGTTAAGCCGGCCATGCACTGCATGACAATTGTGCAATCTAATTGACCAAATAACTGATTTGAATGATTCTTGTTCAGTGTATGGGCTTCGTTCAGAGCCGCTCGTAAGCGGCCGCTCATTCGTTCCGAGCAATGTTCGCACAACTGCGCATGCGTACGGATTGTAATACGCATGCGCGACCCAGTCAGTGCGGCCGAAAATCGTTTGTTCGCTAAATAGCGAATGCCTGCTATTTTGAGTGACAGAATGAGGCGTATGTGGGTGGTAACAGGTGAAGGTGCTTGTAAACGGGGAGTGGAATTCAGAACGCAGGCGTGCTTAAAGATCAAAGGGTGTGCATAATTAATACAGCAGCGTCATTGACCACGTCACTTGGTTGTTTTATAGCCAGAACTGCTCGCAAGATTGCGGTAGGAAAAACCAACCACAAGAATAGCAAGCAGTTCATACGCTGTTCGATGTACTCGATTAATCTAATAAATAGCGGACATGACGTAGGATGCGAGCGGCCAGGGGGCGTATTTTTCCAAAAAACAAACGCATGTTTTGTTCGCTCGTTCAGACCTAGAGGCGTCAACAGACCGCAAAGAGCGAACGGTTCATTTGAATAGCCACCCCATTTTTCTGAACGAGCGAGCGCAAATAGCATCCGGCTCTGAATCAGGGCTTATGTTCCTAAATGATGATCGTTCACAGCCTGAAAACAGATGAAAAATGGTCTGGATCGTTTGTTTTGGACTTCAAACCTGGCCGATCCTCCTAACCGTTTTACAACCAACTTTAGGTTGTGAATGGAGATTACTTCCATACGTTGTGTAGTATATGGAGGAGCTCCGATTATATTGGCCAGTCACATGATGTGAATCATGTTCACATATTTGGGTGCGTGATTATTTTTTCTGCCCATAATGCATTTAGCAGTCAGTGGTAAAGAGGATGCTGATTACCTGGATCTTGGCTTCTTGGAGTCAGCTAAGAGAGATAAATGTACCCACTTTGCAGCACGTGGTGTCACACATTTATTTTCCTTGGAGGGGGCGTGTCCACCCCTCCCCAGATTTAGGCATTCCCCCATCCCAATACTTAGGACAGTGATGTGACACCAAATGCTGGCTTCTCCTCAGTGATGTTTTTGTGGAGGAGGAGCCGGCAGTGCGAGAGCGCTGGGAGGGGGGAGAAGCGAGTACTTACTACAAGGGACCTGGCTTTTTGGGGGGGCCCAGGGGGGGGAGCCCGAGTCTCCCGCCGCCCCTCCCCTCTCTTACCTGTCAGTATCCCCAGCCAAGCACGTGCTGATGAATGCAGGGCTGCAGTGGGACCAGGGCAGCTGCTGCTGCTCAGCCTGTCTCCTCTGCCTGATCAGGGGGTGGGGAAGTGATCGCACCACCGCCCTGGATTTGCCCCTGACTGAAGGGCTCACCTTGCCCCCCTTTCCAGCTCGCAGTGCCCCAGCAATTATTTTTTATATTTTTTGCTAAGGGGGGCATGGCGACACCATCTCAGAGTGTGCTGTGCCCCCAGAGTGCCGCACAGGGAGTCTTTGCCACACTAGATGTCACTGACCCTATTGACACAACTGACCCAGGCTCCTTTCAGCCTTCAACAGCCCTGCAAAGCATTCCAATCTCATTGTTCAGTCCAATACCTGAACAACCAGATCATTGCAGTTTTGACAGCCAAGTGGGTGGTTGTGACTAGAGAATCTCAAATTACACAGACACTAGTGATGGCTGCTACCTTATTGCAGTGAATTTTCTAACAGTTTCATCAGATTAGCTCAAATGACTGCCACAATGCACTAAAAAAACCTTTTACCTTCTAGCAATTAACATTACTCCAATCCCATGAATGCTCCATTAAAAACTTGTAAGTGTTAAACCTCAGGCTTTGCAACACAGCAATTAAAACACAGACCAAAGTACTAATTGCTCTGGAGACCTAAATACAAAAAAGAAAATTCAACAAGTGTGGGAAATTGTTGTAGACATGAAGTCCATCTACATTGCATCTGGGAAGAGCAGATTCCTGTACACATTACAGGCTCCTCTTATGGTCTAATCAACATTCCATTATCACTAAACTGACGCTTTATCACCAACAAACTTATATGTTGTCTGTCTCATAATTATAGTAATGGCAGCACTATGAAGGTCTTTCCATTACAGAGAGACAATGTGGAATGCTCTGTTAATTGTATGGTGCACGTTTGCTTTTATGACCATTGTGTATTTCTCTCTTTCTCTCTCTCTCTCTCTCTTTCTGTCTCTCTCTCTCTCATATATATATATATATATATATATATATATATTTATAGATACAGAGGTGCAGCACTCAGAGCACGTTGAAAGTAGAGAGACATGCACATCAATATGCGTTCAACGCATAGTGATGTGCATGTCTCTGTACTTTCAACATGCTCTGAGTGCCACACCTCTGGATCTATGATTGGCTATTTGGCATTGTGGAGGCATCGAGCTAAGCTTATTGTTTTCATGTGAGTGCCGGACCACCCACTGACTATATATATATATATATATATATATATATATATACACGCACACACATATATATACATATCAGGGACGTGCCGTAAGGGTAGACAGGAGAGGCAGAGCTTCCTCTGTCATACTCCTGAGATTTTATATAAAAATGAATAGGATAATACAAAGAAGATATTTATAACTTATAAACATCTTCTTTGTTTAGTGTAATCATTTTTATAGTTAACACTCACCAGCTTTGTGGAGCTCCCTGGGACTGCAGGGAGAAGAGATATGAGGCAGCAATAGCTCAGCCTCGCTTCTGTATAGTCACACTGCTTGCAGAGCTGGGGATGGGACCACACCATGGGCAGTAAACTGCACAGAAAGAGCTAATAGAGGCATGTCTCTGAGTATGGGGGGCGTGCCTTGAGAACTGATGGACACCTTGGATGTGTCATTTGACCAAGAAGTGCATTGCAGTTATTAGAGATCGGAGCTTAGTCTGCAGAAGCAAGAGAAGGGACAGTGATGCAGATAGGAGAACCAGTGGACACTGAAGCTTAGTGTAGTGAGGGGAGAGTAACAGTGAGTAGGGGGTGAGACAGGCTCCCAGCACTCAGACTCATCTCCATGTGTGCCTCCCCAGCCATTGACCTCACCGCACATCACTGATATATATATACATGGGATGGGTATGGGATGCCAGGGCTTGTGATCCTGGCAGTCAAAGTTCCAATGCCCGCATCCCGACAGGGTTGGAATATTCTAACCCTCCCCGTCTCCCTACCCTAACCATCCCTTCCCGGTGCCTGACCTAACATCCCCCCCTAGTGCCTAAACCTAACATCACCGGTACCTAAACCTAACCTTCCTCCCTAGTGCCTAACCCTAACCCTCCCACTAGTGCCTAACCCTAACCCCTAAGGCTAACCCTCCCCCCAACCCCACAGCTTACTACCTTCGGGATTCTGGCGGTCGGGATGCCGGTGCTGGGACTCTCAGAAGTGTTGGGATTCTGGCGCTGGCATTCTGAGTGCTGGAATCCCTGCGGTTAGAAAATTTACTGCATTCCTATATACACACACACACACATATATATATACATATGTGTGTGTGTGTACATATACATATATATATATAGAAATATATATATATATATATGTGTGTGTGTGTATATATATATATATATATATATATATATACATACACATACACAGAGGCAGTCAATATCCTTGTCAGGAGAGATGGCACTCTCCAGTAATATTTTAAATTCAAAGTAGCTAATTTATCTAGCATACGTCATACCAAAGCCAAAAATGTACGTTTCAGTTTGTGAAGAATGTTCATCAGGATGGCTATCCAGGCAATAATTCATTGGCCAGGCATTAATAAAACAGGATCAACATCAGAGACAAAAGTGGCTTGAATAACAATCTTAGAGATGCAGGTCTATGCACCGACGTTTCAATGTTTCATTCACAATTTCCTCAGAGGTAGAGTAAACAACTTATAGCCCCAACACCTCGTGCAGCAATATCAGCTTCCGGTTTCCCACAGCCCACAGCACACTGGAGTGATGTCACCCTGTGTTCCACCAGGGCTGCAACTAGGAGTGGCTGCAGGAAAGGCACCGTGCAGCCAGAATCTATGCAGCAGTGCCGCCTGGAGTGTCCTTAGGAGGCTTCAGACGTGCACACCGCTGCCATAACAGCTCTCTGGAGCATCCTGAGGAACCAGCAATCGTCACTCACAGTGTCTATAATTACAAAAAAACTAAACATAAAAAAAATGCTAACTATGAATATATGGAAGCATGTGCTGTTATATAATGAATGGTACTCACTGTAAACAGCTACCTGTATAATGTATTGCCACTTGAGACATAATCTAGACAGCTTATATAAATGCAGCATAATAAACATACAGTAGCAGAACATACTGGAAAATATCTATTTAGAATACATACAATGTATCAATAGAAAATAGCAACTACTGAGAACAACAAATAGTGTTACAAAGTACATAATTTGCAAAAAACAGCTGAGCCCTAGAAATTAATTTAACCCTCTACGGGCCATAGGCCTGATTCAGAGTTGGTAATAGAGAGAGATATCTCTCTCAACTGATCATCTTGGTGAAACCATGCTGCACTGCAGGTGGGACAGATTTACAATGTGCAGAGAGATTTAGATATGGAAGGAGTGTTTCCAAACTTACATCTAAATTATAGAGTAATAATAAAGCTGTGCAGTATTTGTGGGCTACATGCAAAATCAGCCAGTATTTACCCCACATGTAAAAAAATATATGTATTTACACTAGGGATGTGCAGGCTCGGATAGGTTTGAGTTTGCACGTTGAGTTCAGATTTTTCCCTCCAAAAAAACGGAACTCAGAAAGAGGCTAAACGTCATCTTACATGGACGAACATCAAAAAGTCCAGGAATGATGAAGTTCGTCCATGTAAGATGACATTTAGCCTCTTTCTGAGTTCCGTTTTTTTGGAGGGAAAAATCCGAACTCAACGTGCAAACTCAAACCTATCCGAGCCTGCACATCCCTAATTTACACCCCTTGCATTGGAATATGGTTTGTTCAGGTTCACAGTTGAGAGAGATATCTCACTCTGGGCCAGATTCAGAGCCGCTCGTAAGCGGCTGCTCATTCGCTCTGAGCGATGTTCGCACAACTGCGCATGTGTATGGGTCGTAATGCGCATGCGCAAACCAGTCATTGCGGTCGGAAATCGTGCGCTCGCTAAACAGCGAGGGGCTGCTAATTTGATTGACAGAATGTACCGTTTGTGGGTGGTAATAGGGGAGGGTGCTTGAAAATGGGGGAGTGGAGATCCGAATGCAGGCGTGCCAAATGGTCAAAAGGGCGTTTAATGGGAGTGCATAATTAGTAAAGGAGCGTCATCGACCACGTCACTTGGTTGTCTTTTAGCCTGAACTGCTCGCAGTGATTGCGGTAGGAAAATCCTACCACAACCACTGCGAGCAGTTCTGATGCCTTTCGATGTTCCCGATTAATCTAATAAATACCGGAGATGACGTATGATGCGAACGGCAAAGGGGTGTCTTTACAAAATAGCGAGTGCATTTTGTCGTTCACTCACTCAGACATAGAGGCGTCAACAAACCCCAAAGAGCGAGCTCTTATTTTGAATAGCCGGCCCCTTTTTTGGAACTACCGTCCGCAAATAGCGTCCGGCTCTGAATCAGGCCCTCTATTCCCAAGTCTGAATCAGGCCCATAGTACCCAAGCGATGTATCCTTTTTGTTTCAGATTGCATCAACACTTTGGACCAGTCACGTCATCTTAAATTGTGACCAATACAACAATCAGATTCTGACCGTAATCTTCTAATAACTACCATAATATGTAGTTACACCGTTCCTGCGGTGAGTAGGAAGTGAAGGGATCGCTTTAGCAATCCCTTCACTTATTCTCCAGGAGGTGTGCGCGCTACTACACATGTGCTGTCTGCTGACCACGCATATGTGAGTACTGAGTGCCTCCTACGGAGCCTTCTCCCAGTAACTCTTGCAGAAAGTAGCCTATAGGCTACATAGGCCCCTAAATGTGCATTTTATTTGGGTGAGAATGACTATTGTATCAGCTTTTTCTCTTAGTGACAACCATGAAGTGTGTGGGACTACAACCAACCTATAATCAGTTAAAGCACTAGAACATGCACAGGGCTAGACCAGCCTGTAGCCAATGAACGCATTATTTACAATACAAAGATATCAGTGCCGAAACCCATATTGCTGCAAGGTAGAGAATCGCCACCCTCCTAAGCAGGATTGTGTTGGCTTTCATTTTGGCATTGGAACACTAGTATGTTGGACAAATCACAACAATACATATTCCTTCCCTACACTTTCCCAGACCCACTTTTTAAATAAGCAAAAGCTATTTAGATGTCTCAACATGATTACTGAATAAAATGTGCACTTTGTTATAAACATGTTTTAGCATTAATGTCTGAGATATTTACTTAAATTAGTTCTACTGACAACAAAACAACAAAGAAATGCTATAATACTTGTGTTCTTGTTTTTTTCATATGGTGCAAGAAAATGCTGTTTGTTGAGAGACCTTTGTAATGAGCAATCATCACATGGTAAGCTTCTGATTATATGCTGTTTACAGTTTACGTTATTGCATTGTGGTGCATAGTGTATGTTGTGAAGTGTTTGGTGAAGGATCATTTATGTACTTACATTCAGTCATGTGATTAATGTAATATCTTTATTGATTTTTATGTTGTGTATTCAAAATGTGGAAACAATTTTTAGTGAAATTAGAAATGTACCACTTTAGTAAGTTTGGTGATGCAGGTATTGCCAAAATACTATTTAAGTTTAACCCAGTGGTAAGCCAAAGTAGTTGTGGAAGTCATGTATACCTTCATAGGTATACATGACTTGTATTGTAATGCGATCATAATTGTAAGACCATACAAATACAGATTTGGTTTGAGAATATGGTAATTTTTTCCCCATGTTGGCCTACAATCTACACAGTGCAGAGACCGGGCATGTTGGCCTACAATCTACACAGTGCAGAGACCGGGCATGTTGGCCTACAATCTACACAGTGCAGAGACCGGGCATGTTGGCCTACAATCTACACAGTGCAGAGACCGGGCATGTTGGCCTACAATCTACACAGTGCAGATACCAGGCATGTTGGCCTACAATCTACACAGTGCAGAGACCGGGCATGTTGGCCTACAATCTACACAGTGCAGAGACCGGGCATGTTGGCCTACAATCTACACAGTGCAGAGACCGGGCATGTTGGCCTACAATATACGCAGTACAGAGACCGGGAATGTTGGTCTACAGTCTGCACAGTGCAAAGACCGGTCATGGTGATCTTCAATCTACACAGTGCAGAGACCAGGCATGTTCGCCTACACAGGGTGGAGACCAAAGGTGTGTTTATAATCTTGCATACTGGGCAGCTGTTAATGGCAGTTGGTTTTGACAGATCACAAAATGTAAGGACTTAATTAAAAATAAATACAAGTTTATTAATGATAAAAGTGATAATATTTCGGTATTATGGTGTACATTATACTGATAATAATGTTTAGGTGATAAGTGGGGTACTGGACTTTCATAAAACCATATTTAGTCCTGGAAGCACCCTTCTCTCATCATAAGGGCTAGTTGACATCCATGGAATTTCAGTAAGAACAGTCTGAAATCATGGAAGGCATTTACCCAGGCACAAGGGCATAGAGGACACCTAATCTTGGTAGATGGTCTTATCGTGTCCTTTCTGTATCTTGGTATAAAAACACTTTAGGCCAGTACACACTAGACCAGAGGTTCCCAAACGCGGTCCTCAAGGCACCCCAACAGTTCAGGTTTTAGAGATATCCATGGCTGAGCACAGGTGGTTAAATTAAAATTGACTCAGGTACTAATTAAGTCACCTGTGCTCAACCATGGATATCTCTAAAACCTGAAATGTTGGGGGGCCTTGAGGACCTTATTTGGGAACCTCTGCACTAGACGATGTCTAGTGTATACTGATCTCGTTAGCGATGCGTCCCGATGGGGTGCCAGCATCAGAAAGTGCATACACATTTGCTGATGCCAGGAGTGACGGCGCAAGAGCAGGGGCCATGCTGCTTGCAGGTTCCGACGGGTGATGTCGCTGACAATGCGCGGGAGCGTGCATTGTCAGTGACTTTGAGGGTATACACTAGACAATGTGCCTAATATGTCATCCGGTCAGATCGGAAGACATATCGTCTAGTGTGTACCTGGCATTTGAAACCTGAAGTTCCAAGTCAGACATCTTCATGGAAAAGTCACTACTCTGTCCAACCCCCAACCAAAAATTACCGCGGCTAATTACCTCGCCCAGGGCTATCCAATTAGCCCCAAAGCCTTGACTTATCAGGGACCAAATCCCTAATAAGAAGCTGTTTTTCTCACGATCGCGGCAGAAAAAATACATAGATCCGCTACTTTTCGTGGATCCTATGTATTTTCATGAGAAAAACAGAAAATTTTCGGGCATAATAAACAGGATTTAATTGGATAACATGAAAAAAAATAGTCGAAAAAGACCCAAACATCGGCGAAAAAAAAAAATTTTTTACGGCCAAAATTTTTTTCAGAGCTATTTGGATACCCCCCTATGGGGGAAATGTATCAAACCTACTAAAGAGTGGATAAGTGGACAAGTGGAGGTTACCCATAGCAACCAACCACCTTCTAGCTAGCCTTCATCACGTCTATAAAATGAGAGCTATGGGCCTGACTCAGACACGTTCTCTAGATGCGATTGCTCGCTTGCGGCGTATGCAAATTCGGCTAAGTGACGTCAAGGCATCCACTCGAAGGACAAGTCACAAGCACTCCCACTATGTCTTGGCGAGCGATCAGTTTGTGTAAATATTCACCCAATAGCGTGTCTAGAGATGCCCACTAGCGCACGTCATCTCCAAGAAGTGTGTGTAAACATTGGTACATCGAGGACCATCGGAAGGGATCGCAGCACTTGTGGTAGACTCTATCCACCCGCAAGCACTGCGACCAGTTCAGTGTAAAAAACAACCAAGTGACGTGTACTCTGACGCTTCTTTGCTAATTATGCACACCCACAAAACTCCGTTTTGATGGCCAGACACGCCTGTGTCCACAGCACCACTCCCCCGTTCACAAGCATCTTCCCCTGTTACCATTCACAAACCGTATTATCTGTCACTCAAAGTAGCGGCCAGTCTGTGTACTATGAGCGGTCGATTTCCCCTCGCAATGACTGGCTTGCTCACGCACACTGCAAATTATACGCATGCGTAGATGGGCGACTATCGGTCAGTGTGAGCAGCCGCATCCTAGCGAGCAGGTCTGAATCAGGTCCTATAAGCTGAATGGCTGCTATGAGCAATTTCTCCACTGTTTAGAAGGTATGATACATCTCCCCGTATATCCATGCTGAAGCTACTTCGTTCTTGTTTTCAATGTTTGGTCATCGTAACAGTAAAACTTTGTAAAGTAGGGAGTATAATATATTTAATAATATTCAAGGTTACTTAATGAATAGTGAAATTATGACATCAGACCTAATGTATTTTATTATATCAGTAAATATGGTATAGTGTGATTATCTCTATGTTATATTTGTAAAGTTGGGCTGGAGTTTGTAGTTCTTAAATCATTTGACTGTACAGGAGGTAGGCATCTCAGTCTCCGAGATGAACATAGGCCATCACCATAGTTTTCAATTTGCAATTCAACATAGGGTCATGACACTGGTCATGTTTCAGGACATGGCCATGCTGAGCACAGTAGAACGAGAGCCGCCGCCCAGGGCGCAAATATGAGGGTGCGGCATGGTTGGTGGCCCCCAACTCTAGCTTGTGGTGCGCCTATAAGGCCACCCTGCTGCTCATAGTCCTTATGTCACACTTAGCTTCCTTCTGTCAGTCTCCTCTTCTGTTACATCATGACATCACCTAAGCAGGGGGGCAGGAGGGGGGAGGCAGCGTTATGCCATCCGGTGTGCATTTAAAAAGCTCTCTTCTCTTTACACATGTTATGTGACTGTGGTTGCCTTGGTAATCACATGACAGTGGCAACATTTTACATTTCTAAGAGCAACTTGGTTCACAACTCAAAGAGAAAATATACAAAACTACTACTCAATTGCACTTTTATCTACTTGATAAAGCTTATTGTAAGGGGAAAAAAGAAGGGTATATGTGGTTTTGTATGTACTCAAGAAACAGGTGCAACCCACTAATATCCCATGGTGGAATACATAATATATCTGCATATGGAGAATGTCTTATAGAAGTAACTTGCTTAGAATTACATGTTGACAAGCTGTGCCATAAGAGAACATTTCTATTACATTTCTGGAAAGATTGCGGGAAAAGTTGTTATACAGCCATATAAATCATGGATATGGGGAGTGTATATACATACATCAAGGGGACAGAGGGCCTGATTCAGAGCCGGACGCTCTGACAGAGCGCTCGCTCTGAATCAGGGCCGGCCTTCTTGTTTTTTAGAGCAGCCTCCTGGCCGCTCGCATAGCTGTGGGTGACCACCCACAGCTATAGCAAGCGTCCAGGAAGATGGTCGCGATGGTCAAGACCATCGTGACCATCGGACTTGCGACGAGCCCCTTGTGGTAGGGTCTCGTTGCCGCAAGCCCCAGTGAGATTTCGGCTCTCACAGAAGAGATGTGATGTCAGTGGGGCCGGCCCCAAACGGAGGCGTTCACATGGGAACACCTCCGTTTGGGCAGCCACTCCCCCAACCCGCCCACCAAAGGGGGCGTGCTATCACTCAACATCGACAGCACGCCCCATTTGGTACGAGACCCGGAGCGACTGTTTGCCCGCCACTCTCCGGGCCTCGCGCATGCGCACGACGGAGCCGCCTCCATCGTGCGCAGACGCACTGGGCCACCATCACCCGCTTGCGAGTGCTAGCGCTCGCGAGCGGGTCTGAATCAGGCCCAGTGCTAGCAAGGTTTGCAGGATATATATAACAAAAGAGAGTTCATTTACTCTCACCTATTGTAAGCATTAAAACAGTAAAAGTAAGATAAAACAGTATTCTATGGGGGGAATTCATTTAGTTTTTCTAAAGTGACGGGAGCTATTCAATTGTTTGTTCCTTAGGCGCCCAATATTTAACGCGGATGTGATGCCCAAATGCACAAGAGTTAGCTGTGTAAAAGCGTCTGAAACCGTGCAAAGTACTAGACGTCCGAAAGCCCGACTTTCTGCTCGCCATCTAAGGAGGGTGCGAGCAGATATAATGGGTGCCCGCTGCACTTGCGCCCAGCAGCACAAACACTTAAATAGCTCATGTTACTTTAAATGGGAGCTGTGGCTGTGAAAAAACACATTAATTTCCCCCTTAATCTTTAAATATACCTGTCATCATACAGACAAAGGGGTAAATTTACTAAGATGGGAGTTCTATTAAGAAGTGATGTTGCCCATAGCAACCAATCAGATTCCAGGTATTATCTTCTAGAAGGTGCTAGATAAATGAGAAGTAGAATCTGATTGGTTGCTATGGGCAACATCACTTCTTAATAGAACTCCCATCTTAGTAAATTTACCCCAAAGTCTTTTTCATTTACAGAGCGTAATAAATTAAGCTTATGAATATATGAAATAAATCATGATAGTAAGTTGTCCTATTTTTGTATTGGTAGATGTGGTAAAGTTTGAAATATTATATGCATTGCAAAATGATCCCCTCTCTGTGGGATAGATTGAGTGCCTAGCAGGCGCACATACATTTTTTTTTATAATGATTTAGTCATCTTGACCTGCAGTGGGCGCACAAGTTACTATGCACAGAGAAAGCCCTGGTCCATCCGTCAGGATGAGACAGTCTTGCAGCCTGCAAAAGCTGGCACCTCACCTTGTAAAGCCATGCCCACGTCCTAAGGTAGGCACATTCAGGCACGGCAATGCAAAAGGCAAGCATGTGACTTCTCAGAAGAGGAGCCTTTGTTCTCTAGTGTAAATGAGCCACAATGAATGCATGGTATGGCATACTGTATACTCAATAAATCATGAATTGCAAAGTAAGTGTTTACAGAATGGGAGTATTTACTCTCAGCTTTTCATAGGTTCTATTTTTATAAAAGTGGATTTGCAGGTTGTTTGAACATCTTGACATCTTATAAATTGGACAAGTCAGTTAACTATCTCGGGGCCTGATTCAAAGATGTATTGAGACGTCCCCAGGCAGTTACGCTGATCCAAGCAAGTGCGTCAATATACACGACCGCCGTCACAGATAATTGAATAATTTGCCACTTAAGCAGTCCTATGGTCACACAGAATGGGTGTCTGAACTGAGACGTTGGAGCATCTTTGTCCATGTATGAGATCGCAAACGCAGGCTATTGTACGACTCTTCCCAAAGACGTCCGGGACACGCCTGCGTTTGGTGCCGACACTCCCCGTTACCTTCCCCAAACGGACCCTGACTGTCAATTGTTTTGCAAACTAATCCTCACCATGAGTGGCACCGCAAAGGTACCTTGACGCATGAACAGTACGACCATGATGTATGCGTAATCGTCGATAATCGCTCAACTGTGTAAATATCGGAATAGGCCCTCTATATTAAAATGGTAATATGGTATTATTATTGTGCTCATTACAGTACCTGGCGGGACAGTTCTGCTGTGCCGTGGTCAGGACGGTGAGCTTAGGAGACGCTGCACTGCCGCACAATGCGGAGACAGGTGTCTGCACAGCGTGCCGCAGAAACAATTTAACTTTTGTTTAAAAGCTGATAGTCTGATAGCTGCTATTTTCTGCACATGCACCATTGTTCCAAATATTCTATATGACCGGAAGATGGTTGAACCGGGAACAGGAATGGGCGAGTACTGCCCGGGGGGAGGGGAGTCTGCCCCCCAGTCTTTAAAACACTCTTGTATATAGCCAGCACATTGATTAACAAGCAATGTAGTCCTGATTTTTAATTCTTCTTTAGGTCAAATACTACAAATGAGTGGACTATGGCCCTGATTCAGACCCGCTCGCTGGCGGAGGCAGCTCGCAGGTCTGACGGGCGTGTTTTTTTTTTTTTGTCCGGCCTTCTGGCCGCTCGCTAAGCTGTGGGCGACCACCCACAGCTTTAGCGAGCAGCCAGGTGATGGTCGCGATGGTCGCGACCATCGGGCTTGCGACGAGACCCTTGTGGTAGGGTCTCATCTGCCGCAAGCCCCAGTGAGCTTCCGGCTCTAGTAGAGCCGAAAGCTCACTAATGACATCACTGGTGATGTCAGTAGGGCCGCCCTCAAACGGCAGGCGTTCCTTCAGGAACGCCTCCGTTTGTCCAGCCACCCCCCTCCCCGCCTACAAAACGGGGTGAGCTGTCGATCAACATCGACAGCCGCCCCGTTTGTAGCGAGCCCCGGAGTGAGAGAATTTCTCTTTTGCTCCGAGGCTTGCGCATGCGGCACGTGCGCTGCCCAGCCATCGACCCGCTTGCGAGCACATAGCGCTTGCGAGCGGGTCTGAATCAGGCCCTATATTCACCAAAATAAGATTAATACTTTAAGTAGCTTTCTACTTCAGGGTCCATAGGGGGTCCACAGGGTTGACCTTGGGGTATAGGTTGGGAACCAAATCCGGGCACCACGCAGTTAAAGCTTTTAGCTCCCAGGATGCACTTGGGTCCACTCTCCCTATAACCCCGCCCCCCAGCCAGAGGCACCTCAGTTTAAGTTGGTGCCCGGCCGGAGTCGGGTCACCGTTACTGCAGGGGGGCTGCTTAGCAGCCTCTAAGCTTAAAAGAGTTTTGTTTTATTATTTTTTTACTACTCTTCAGAGCGGCAGCATCAGACTGTCCAATGGACGTCTGAGCTGCCGCTCCTACACCCCGCCGGCGCTGCGACGCCAGTACAGATCTGGGGATCGCAGCGGGACCCCAGAGTCTGTACTAGCCGGGCTCTGGAGGAATCCCTGGGCTGCTGCCGGATCGACGGGGACAGGTAAGTCGCGTGGTCACCGCTTGCGGTGACCCGCGTGTACATGCAGCCTTATGCCTCCGGTCTCTGGGGACAGACCGGAGGCGCTAGCGGTGGCGGCGGGCTCCCCCTCCATGGAGGCATACCCCGCGTGTCCACAGCCCACCAGGGATTATAGCGGCAGCGGGAGCCAGCATCCCGGGGGGTTAATTGCTAGCCAGGGGAGGAAGCCTTCCCTGTCTAGCGGCTCCTCCCCTCAGCTCAGCGCGCCTTTCAATAATACAGTCTGGCGTCGCTGAGCTGCTTCCTCCGCGGGCCACGCTTCTTCTGAGGTCTCCAGCGGGCATTTTCTCTCTGTGGTGCTGCAGAACTCTTAGGATGTCAGTGAGCCCAGTCCCCCTGCGTACCTGGCCATTTTGGGTGAGTGTACACAGCGCTATAGCCTTCCCAGACACTGAATCTGGGCAGTTGAATGTAGCGACATTGTGCAGTATATTATATGTCATGCTTATGTATGTATATATATTTTTCTGCATTGTATGTGACTTATGCTAGTGCTGACTGTCTGCTTTTTCTCTCACCTGTCAGTGTATATCTATCCCTTTTCTTTATCTGCCCTAATACAGGTGTACCTGGGGTGGTTCTGAGACCTCACATATATATATTTGTTAATATCTGTGAGGTTTGTCACATACTGTTGCGTGCTGCACGTTGCCATATTTTAGATGGAACTGTGAGTTGCGTACGCTGATAATGGGTTCCTGCAGCTAATCTTAGCGTCAGTCAGGACCGGTATGGCGCTGCTTAATATTTCCGTCAAGATAGTCAGATATATCTGACCAGGAGATTGCACACGATACTGCACCCATTATTGCTATCCTGCAAGTCATAGCCTGCAGGAATTAGTGCGGAGGATTTTAACTCAGAAAGGTTTACGTATGCGGCACCATCTGGTGCCGGGCCCCTTGCACGACCCCCTTAAAGGGCGTTGTTTCTCAGGATCCTCTCCTTTGAGGATCGCCGGGCGGGCCCCATTGTCGTCACTCGCTTGGAGTTACTTCACCATACTGCCCTTTTGAACTCGGGGTATCTCGCAATTTCTTGCAATTTACCCCTGTGTCACAGACTATCGCTCCCTGCCGGGGTTTTTCACAGTACATGAATTACCTCCGATACCACATCGGTCTGTCATTCCCCTTGCAGGGATTACCACAACGGCCACCCTGGTGGATGTCGTTTTATACGAAATACTAATTGGCGTGATATACGCCCTGTGGTTACTGACCAGTGGCTCTGCCGTGAACTGGATGGTATATTCGGCTCTTTCCCTCTCACATGGGGGGGAGCCGATCTCAAGTATTATTATCCCTGCTTTGGGGCTGGTAGCCAGGCTCATTCTGAATATAGAGAATGTCGATCCTGCACCTGTATCTAACATCTCCCGTTTTCTGCCCAGCGGGTGGATCTCATAGCGGGAGTCTGGCTGTCCCCAGATACGAGGAGTCACAAAGGCCTCCTGTTTCCCATTCCCTGAGGGTCCTCACAAGTAATGGAAATCCCCTTCTGGGATGGATTTGTATGTTAATCATCGGGTTACAGGCATTAATACGCCTCCCATCCCGGCCTGGACGGATTTTACGGATCCGTAGGTGGTAACTTTGCCTGAAATCAATGTACTCGTTTTCAGGGCCTGTTGCCCGTCCTACCATGGCCATCGCATGGTGATGCTTTTGTGACGTTTTTCCCCTCCAACACGTCTGAGGTTCAAATATCTTTTTGCCGCTCACAAAATATGCAGTGGTCATATGTGGGATTACCTCATGGGATGCCGGTCTTCTAACTTTCAGGGTTTCGGCGGCATCTGTATCCGCCGCAGTACCCTATGGCTGCGTTATGGGAAAGCAGAGGTGCACACTCCTTCCAGGGGGAAGTTCTTGTTTGGTCCCGACCTTGACAAGATCGTTGCATCATTGGCAGTATCACTAATGGGGAGATACCGTCTTTAGCTACTCCCACTACATTCGGACTAACTCTGTTAAGTCTTTTTGTCCTCAGGGTCAGCCTAAAGGCCTGTTTTTTCCTAGGCTGTCGGCCTCCACGGGGGCCACCATATCCAGTACCGAGCAGTCCTGGACTTCCGGACGACCCTGTTTCTACACCTGAGGATATACCCTCAGCCTGACGGGACAGGTCTACATCTGGGGAATTTCCAGAGTGAGGTACTGATTCTCAACGGCCTCTCATTGCTCATGCAGCCTCCTCACAGGCATTGGTACACGGGCCCTTCTTCAGAACTGATCAGGGCCTTACAATCCCAGAAAGCTATACAGTCTTTGTGGTAAGCAGAGCTATTTCGGCCAACCTCACTATCTCAGTGAGGGACTGGTTGTTCTACTTTCTTTTTGGGGCGGTGACCGACTGGTCCTCCTTTGCCTATACTCTGTCTCAAATCCCTGAATCAGATTCCAACGGTGCCTTGACTCAGGTGGAATCGTCCATGCTCCATCATCCGATGTTTGGAACCTGGGGATTTTATGGTATATCCGAGTATTCAGGATACGTACCTACGGGTACATACAGAGCCCTCTCATCAGCATGGGTTCAGGTTTGCTGTGCCACAGCAACACTTGTAAGTTTCGGGCTCTGCCTTTTGGGGCTGTCCTCAACTCCACCGGGGTTTACCAGCTTTATGGATTTTCTGACAGTTCACCTGTTCAGTGTATCCGAATGCTCCTTTCTCTGGACGGTCTCCTACTTTTAGCAGGATCACCAAGGTACTTTACCGCCAGGTCAGGATAACCGGGGCTTCTTCTCGTCACAGAAAAGTCCTCCCTGCATCCCTCACAGGGTTTTCTTCATCTGGGAGCACTGCTGGATTCTCAGAATCTGAGAATTTTTCTGGCGTAAGACAAGATCTCCACTCTTCAACTTCGAGGGTGCGGATATCTACGCAGTCGACATATGTCATTACTCTTTGTGATGCGCGGTCTACCAGAGTGTCTACCTTTTGGTAGGGTGGAATGTGCTCAGTTCCATTCCAGGCCTTGCCATAATTGACTCCCCTCCAGATGGATCGAGTTTTTTCCATCGGATCACTGTTCGAACGATGATACTTTCTACGGAGGCGAGTTGGTCTCTGTCCGGGTGGCTATGGCCATCTCGTCCAGGGTGTTCTTTGCTAAAGACAGTGTCTGGTCCGCATTCATTTCGGGGCAGTTGGACGTCTGTCGCTTCTGCCCTGCCACTTACCTTGTTGATACTTTAAGCTGTCTTGGACTTTCACTCTGGCCTAACCCATTTGTCACGGTTAACCTGAATAGGTTCAGTCCGACAGTGTCACAACAGTGGCTTCCATCTAGGCAACACTGGTAGTTGGGTGGCAATGTTAGGAATGTCACCCATTCTGACATAGTCCAAGGGTCTTCTCCTGGCCAACTCTGCGGTGTTTATTCCCGGAGCTCTCCATTGGGAAGCGGGCTTCCTCAGCCGTCACGGCGTGCATCCCGGGGACTAGTCTCTTCTCCAAGAGAGGTTTCAACTCCTGGTGAGCAGAGGGGGCCTCCCTGAGGGGATTGATCCCCATGGCCTTCTGACTCGATCACACATTACCGGTGTTACAGTCCAGCTCTAGGAGTACTGAAGCTACCTTCAGTGACTCTTTGTCAGTGAAGTGGTCCTTCCACTTTGTGTACCTGTGTCCTCCGGTCTCCCTTCTTCCTCGAGGTCTTCGGAAGTTTAATTCGAGACGGAGGGGCTTTCCTTCTGGGGGCTCCAGGTCGTCCCAGACATCACTGGTACTAAGATTTTCGGAGTCTCCTCCTCGATGCTCCGTTCCTACTGCTTCACTATCTGGACCTGTTGTCTCAGGGTCCTTGTTTTTCCCTGGATCTGGATCGCTTGTCTTTAACTGCGCCCCTACTGTGGTCCTCGGGCTTCCCTGGCTCTGTCTTCATTGAGATGTTTAGAGCAGATAGGCCAGACTTTGCTGGGATCTGCCACGGACTGTGGCATACATAATTCTTATGGTATCGTACCTGTCGATACGATCCTCCGGTGTCCAGGATTTCCAGATATTCTGGCATTCCTTCCAGCTGGCTTGGGTTTCACCCTTGGCCTGGCCTTCCTGACAGTGCGGATCTCTACACTGTCGGTATGGTTAAGATATGGAATTGCTCCGCTCTGGTATCCAGTTCATCCTTTGGAGTGTTTTCTGGATTATGTCTCCACTTATCCTCCCTAGGGACTCCTGGGGAGTTAGTAGTGGTTCTTTGTTCCCTCCGGGGACAGTCCATGGAACCGCTGGTTGTGATAGCCATTACATGGTCTATTGTTTAAGCTCTCTCTCTCTCTCTCTCTCAGGGTGTTTAAATCAACCAGGAGAGTGTCTGAATGGGGAGCGTTCTCATGTGGCTCCCTCTTCTGGAGGGCATCATGTCAGGGTGTGAGTTGCTCTCGCCCTGTGTTTCTTCTTAAAGTGGTTTTTAGGTTCCATATTATTCTGGAACTTATGGTATGGCCATTCAGTTCCCAGTCCTCTCGGCTGTTGTGGCCTCATGGACTGTGGTCCGGCCTCTTTGGCTTTATGTGATCCGTTCAAGTTCCTTATGGTAAGCGGACTCCTTATTGGTGGTCTGCGGTTTCTGGTTTTAACAGGAAACGATGGCCGGCCTATAATGAAATGTTGACTGGATGGCCTCGTATGTCTTCCTCAGGGGCCTACCCATGGGTGGGCATTTCTGTCGTTGAGGCTTGTTTTTTTCTCGGGCCGTGTAACCCTCGTGGGCGGCTCGTCGTGGCGCCTCGGCTGTTTTGCCTTACTAGGTGTCCACGTGGTCTTCTGTCCATACCTTTTTAAGGTTCTAGGCATTGGTTTCCTTTGCCTCTCAGGATGCTTCCTTTTTGGCGACGGATTCTCCTCTCAGCACAGGAGCGTCCCCACCCTTGGTTGAACTGCTTTGGGACATCCCCAAGGTCAACCCTGTGGACCCCCTATGGACCCTGAAGTAGAAAACAAGAGATATGGTAAGAACTTACCTTTGTTATCTCTGTTTCTACGAAGTCCATAGGGTCCACAGGGCGCCCGCCCTGACGCACCTGGCTTCATATGGGCTGTGTTACTGGTCACCGGCTTCCCGTCTCCTTTTCTGTGAGTATGGTTCTAGAGTGTTCCAGTTTTCTCTCTCTTTTTCTCTCCTCCTCCGGCCTTTGGCTACTTACAATCTGAGGTGCCTCTGGCTGGGGGGCGGGGTTATAGGGAGAGTGGACCCAAGTGCATCCTGGGAGCTAAAAGCTTTAACTGCGTGGTGCCCGGATTTGGTTCCCAACCTATACCCCAAGGTCAACCCTGTGGACCCTATGGACTTCGTAGAAACAGAGATAACAAAGGTAAGTATCAAATATCTCTTGTTTTTTTGTTGAGATTATGAACTTTTATGTCTCGACTCTACTTAGTGTGTAAGTACATGTTTGGATAACAATTAGGACCCAGGTAGCGAATAACAGTAATTTTAGGACACGAAGTTTTCATAGTTGCGATGTCCATCTGCTACTTTTATTCCTTTTAGATCAGTAAGTAGTTTGACATTTGATTTTTTCTTGTAAGGTTACTCTGTAAGTTTCCCTTCTGCTGCAATTATACTGCAGGACACATCTCTTTAATGTCACAGGCAGGATGATAGTAAATACAGAGCAGGTCACAGGGCAGTGATAGCACAGCAGGGGTAAAATCACATACAGCCCTTGTACGCTGGGGTTTCACTGCATTCTATACAGACCTGCAGAGAAAATTCTACGCTGCACAGTTTTGCCGATGTGGGGAATAGGTGATCCTTTAAAAAAAATAATAAAGGGAAAGAGTGTGCTTTACCTTTAATATGTTCGGGCATGTTGTTCGCAATGGGACCTGTTTACTTTATTTAGAAACTCTTGTACACATAAATTGCTATTTATCCATTAGCGTTGCAGCAATACAGTTAATAGATCTCTTGAGACTATTCAAGAAGAAAATAAAGCATAGCAGACAAAGCAAGAACAAACTAAAACAGGATTTAAACCAGCAAATAAACATGTCTCATTGGCATGGCGCTCGGGGCGAGCGGTTGTATGATGCTTAGTGGGGCACTGACTTGTAAACAAATATATCTTTCTTTTGTTTTTTTGCTCCCAAGTTTATTTACTAAAATGGTGTTTTTTGGTAACCATAGCTACTGGAGGAACAAAGGGCCCGATTCAGCGCGGATCGCAAGATTGCATACGTATGCATCCGGCCGCTGAATGCGATTGCAGCACCATGCCAAGGCACCCACCACTGTATAAAGCCGCCCACTTCCCATTACTTACATCCGCAATACCTTTGCAAGTCTGCAACATCGAGTAACATCGAGTAACATCGGACCCATACGCACAGTTGTGGATGAGCTGACCTCACTCACAAACTGCTAAACTTCCTGTCGGTATCTAGAGCTCAGGCTGCGTATGCCGTCGCAGGGGCTTAATTATGCGCGCCCCTGTACCGGCGTTCAAACGCACAGGCACGCCTGCCTGTTCCGACCACCCCCTCATCACCACCCACAAACGGTTCTTCCTGTCAATCACTCTGCGATGGGTCTCCTTAGCCACATACACACTTCAGAGAACTGTCTCCTGAGCATATTGTGGGCATCTAACACTCTGTTCTGAGTCATGAGTATGCCGAGCGGACGCCTATTTCAGTTGTGTCCCTTGCACCTACAGTAGCGCGAGGCAGGTGTAAGTGGCGATAATAGTGATGATGGCTGCTCTAGTGTACGCAGGGCTGGGGGCGGTGCAGTCACAGAGATCCATATGACTTCAGAATAGGGGCTGATACTCGCATTAGACTATAGGGGCCCATGCATCTACGGTCTCGATACAACGTTCTGCTGATCCAACCCGATCCGCCAATCCACGATCCTATCCGCGGATCGGCGCCTATCGATCTAATAGCAGATTCCTACCATTTTCGGCTCGGGATTGGAGAATCGAGATGTTTAATATTCCCGATTCGTTGATACCGCAGTCAGCAGAACAGGGAATAGCCGCTATAGAACTAGATGGATTACGTTCAGTGTCCCCGACACAGGGGATGCCAGCAATTAGAATACCAGTGCCGGAATCCCAACACCTGTCAGAATCCCGGCGCCAGCATCCCGACTGCCAGCATCCTGAAGGTAAGTAGTGGGGTCAAGGGGGGGTTAGGCACTAGGGGGAGGGTTAGGCACTAGGGGGGGAGGGTTAGGTTTAGAGTGCACGGAGGGGAGGGTAGCTTTAGTCACTAGGGGGGGAGGTTAGGTTCAGGCACCAGCAGTGGCGTAACTAGGGCAGGGCGAGCGGGGTGCGTGCCCTGGGCAACGTTGGGCCGGCGCCGCGGGGGGCGCCGCCAGCCACGGTACCGGCCCGCCCGCCCTAGTTAGCCAGTGTAGCGCCGACCGCAATGAATGCGGTCAGTGCTACACATTTACACAGGACCGACGCTAGGCTTCCTGCCGGTCCTGTGCTTCACACCTGAGCCCGTTCCCTCCCCCTGAGCGCTTGCCCAATAGCGCCAGGAGGTGGGCTCAGGCTGTGCATAACACAGGCATCGCCGCCAGCGCTGGCGGCGATGCGTGTGTTAAACAGCAGCCAATGAGAGTCAGATAGACTCTCATTGACTGCTGCAGCATCCACTGCAAAAGCCGGGCTTCCGTCCGGCTCCTGCAGTGGGTAATGGGACAGACATCATGACGTCTGTCCCATAATGCTGAGCGCGCCAGCCCGGGAGGACTGGCGGGCGACGGCGGTGGGAGCGGCGTCGTGGACCGGAGCAGCAGCAGCGTGGATTCAGGTAAGTATATTCATATATATATATATATATATATATATATTTTTTTTTTAACCTATCTGCACTACTGGGGGCACAATGGGGGAGGGGGGGACCTCTACTGGGGGTGGGGGCACAACGGGGGAGGGGGTGGCTACTACTGGGGGACCTCTACTGGGGGTGGGGGCACAACGGGGGAGGGGTGGCTACTACTGGGGGCACCATTATTGGGAGGACCTCTACTGGGGGGGTGCTACTACTGGGGGCACTTAATCGGGAGGGGGGAACCTTTACTGGGGACTACTACTTGGGGGGGAACTTCTACTAGAGGCACTGCACTCGGGGGACCACTACTGGGGGCAATAATAGGAAGGGCCACTACAGGGGGCACTGGATAGGGGGGATCACTACTGGGTGCCTGCATAAGGGGGCCACTACTGGGAAAACTGCATGGGGGGGGACTACTGCTGGGGGCACTATATAAAGGGCACTGCATGGGGGGGACTACTACTGGGGGCACCATATAGAGGGCACTGCATAAGGGGGAACACTACATGGGGCACTGCATTTGGGGGGCCACTACTGGGGGTACTGAGTAAGGGGAACTAATTGGGGGCTGTGTAAGGGGGACCACTACTGGGGATACTGTATAAGGGGCACTACTATGGGCCTGCATAAGAGGGACCACAACTGCATACTGGGGGTACTGTATAAGGGGTACTACTGGGGTTAAGGTGCATATGGATAGGAATGTTCAGTGTAAAAATAAAGGGGTGTGTCACATTGACACGCCCCATTTTTAAGTGACCACGCCCATTTTTTTGCCGCACACGCCTTCGGCGAGCGCACATCCGGGGGAGGGGGGGGAGCTCCCATTTCAAATTTGCCCTGGGCTCCAAATACCCTAGTTACGTCACTGGGCACCAGGGAGGTAGGGAGAGGGGGAGAGTTAGGATACCTACCAACAGGATGCCGATGATGGGATTTTGACTGTCGGCATCCCGTACACATCCCGACTAGATGTATGGGCCTCTTTAGACTTAGAATTACTTGCAACGTAGAAGCAGGTCTATCATTTTAGAGAACATGGATTCAAAACCTATGCACAATCCTTTTAAAACATGTTAGTGCTAAATTTCTATTTATCATAGTTTAGCACCCTCCTGGTATTTCCGTGAGACTCATGAATTTCGGGGGTCGGGGGTGGCTTTCCCAGATTCCCAATAGAGTAGACCAGCCTACTTCTCCAGTGAACTACATGCTCTGAAGGCTTGATGGTGGAAAGCGTGGTGAATTGTGTTATTGTGACAAATCACAGCATTGAGCACCTGGAAGGGGGCCACAATGATACGATTCACAGTTCTGTGTCCCCCACACCTTCCACCTGTGTTTGCTCATTAGGAGATACAGGATACATTAGATAGTGTTACTACTTCAGAGCTAAATAATAAAGTTGGGTGCTTAATAAGTTGTATTTTGTCCTTCCAATCTACTGCTTATTTGAACAAATAAATTGCTGTAGACAAGGATTATGAAACCCGTGGCTCTACAGTTGTTGTGAAACTACAAGTCCCAGCAAGTCCTGCCACGCAAACCTGCTAGGACGTGTAGTGTCCCAACAGAAGACAAGCCCCGGCTTGCCTGTTTCTTCCGCAGATTAACAATAATACGCTTAGTTAGTTTGGCTTTAAATTCTTTCCCACTGAGAAGTGAGCTTTAATAGGAATTTTAAAGTTTTCCAGATTATCTGATTTTGAGTCTGACAGTATAAAATAAATGTTTTTATTTTACTAACGACTACAGTGAAGTCAGTATATACTTCACTGACTTTCAGTAGACCTGTGATAAATATGTCATAATGTCGTAATGTCACGAATAGGCCCATGCTGGCGTCTTTGAAGGGAAGATAGGTCCTATTTATATCTTGAGTTTATTTTCACGTCATACTTCTGTAAGTATTCTCCAGAACACGTTTACATAGAATAACTCTTTCTCCTCGCAGAAACCTTTGTACTCTGCAAATCTGCCGTTATTAATATGAGAAAATGATGCAGATAGTTTATTAAATATAAGCTGTAGACTCCAGTGCAACATTGCTCCCAGCAGATATACGTGATCAATTTAGTTTAATTATTAATTAATGAGAGAATATGCTACAATACATGTATGCCTTTAGAAAGTAACATCTTTTCACCCAATCATGGGAGTATGATTAATCTGTAAGGGAGCTGATACTAATGGCCTTTTAGTTTAATGTATTGTAGCATAGTATCTCTTTGAATGAAGAAATAAACTACTTGACTAAGTTGAAACAGAAAAAACCCTTTGTACACTATCATGTTTATATGATATAGTAAAATGAAACTATCATCCTTTTGTAACATAAAGAAGGTACTAATTAACACACCTGGGGGTAAATTTACTAAAGTGAGAGTTTTTAGAAGTGAGTTTTAGAAGAGATGTTGCCCATAGCAACCAATCAGATTCTAGCTATTATCTTCTAGAAGGTGCTAGTTAACTGTTAAGTAGAATCTGATTGGTTGCTACGGGCAACATCTCTTCTAGAACTCACTTCTAAAAACTCTCACTTTAGTAAATTTACTCACTGTGCTCAAGTATGGCTATCCTTAAAACCTGGACTGTTAGTGTGCCTTGAGGACCGTGGTTGGGATCCCCTGCTCTAACTTGAAGGTTGATTCCTGTATAGGGGTTCTGACCTCTATAAACTTCTCTATGGCCTGAGTATAAGATGATAGACAGCATAACTACATGAAATAACCCGAGAGGAAAGGAACACAGGACTATTTTGGGGGGCACACTTTAGGGAATCAAACGGATGTGGTACTGTACATAATGTATGAATATACAAAACCTGAACTGAATCCTAATGGTGCCCACCTAGTAGTGACAAAAATAATACTTAACCTTTATTAATTAAACTATTAAAATATCTCTTAAGACACAAAATAATGGGTTAACAACATGGAATGGTATCAATAATTGGCTTGTAAATTGCTCAATTAATCCTCCAAATGCAGGAACAGTTTACTCCTATGAGCAGCAACCTGTTACTGTCTCAGACACATACAGCCAACAATAATACCCCTTTTACACCGGAGCTAAAACCCGGGTTATTGCAGGGTTAACAGGGTAGGTCCTTGGTGTAAAAGGGGAGAGGTTGGATCGCCGGGTTGAGTGACCCGGCAATCTAACCCAGGTAACTTGCAGGGTTTAACACGGGAATAACCCGTGAAACCCTGCAGTGTGAACGGCGCACTCCAGGTCACGATGGCCTGGGGCGGTCCGCATGCCGGCCTATTGGTCCGGCTTCAATGGCACTTGGAGATGACGTAATCTCCAAGCGTCCACTTCAACGCCGGAAAAGCTGGGTCTATGCAGATCCAACTCCAGTGTGAACGGTGCCGACTGGGGAATGTTCTGGGTCGGCGCCGGCTAAATTCCAGGTCAGATCCGGATTGGAACCCTGTTCCAAATCCTGGTCAGACCTGGAATTTAGGTGTAAAAGGGGTATAAGATAAAAAACAATTCAGCCATGTATCACATGAAAAAGACAATAAAATAAATACTTGGTCAATAGCACATATATTTGGGTATTAGAGGCTCCACAGTCTCCAAGCTGAAAAAATGTATAAAAAATCTGACCATGCACTGTACATAATATAAATCTGACCATGCACTGTACATAATATAAATCTGACCATGCACTGTACATAATATAAATCTGACCATGCACTGTACATAATATAAATCTGAAGAGAATTCATCAGCATACAGTATGTCATCAGGCTATATGGAAACTAGAACCAAGGTGAAAATGTTAGTAAATCATATATCAATCTGCAGCAATAGCTGTGATCCAGAAACCAATAAATAAAAAAATTCTAGAATAATTGCACATTATCCATCACTTCAATATACTGACATAAATTACTTCACACTTTCACCCTGTGCGGCCGTTTTTTTTTGTCTCTTTATAGACTGCATAACCTCTCCTACTGTACTTTTCAATAGATCCAAACTAGATGTGAAAATCTGAAGAATGATGTTTTATTGCAGTAATATGACTTGTGAAGAGAATTGAATTGGTAAAACTAGAATACAAACAAGCAATGGAATACAATTATAATATGTACTTCATGCAATGCAAACATAAAAACATGCAATAGGTACAGTATGAGCTATGACAACATATGCAAACAACATGAAAACCTGCTACAATATACATAATATAATGACTATTAACACACAAACATAACTCTGAACGGTCAGCAGATCAAGTCAGAATTCTTACCTTCATTGCTGCTACCAGAGGAGTAGCGTGGAAGCATGGCGCCCGGAGAAAGTGCATGTCATAGCGCCCCCCTCCCCCACCATCTTCCCTGTACTGAACTGTACCAGTGAGGTATGGCCAGCCTGCGGGAGAATACTGAAGAGAAAAACAAAACAGCAAACAGTGGCAGTATCACCCTCATTACTTTAAATAGCAAAGCAGTGACTTTTTTTAAACTCTTACCTTAAAATTTAAGTTTAGGATTGTACCTCAGATGTGTCACTTTTAAGTCCATTGAAGCATGAATGAATGAGAATATACGGAGGGTGTGGATCAGATAGGAAAGCGCCCATCAGAGATGGGTGGTGACAGAAGTCATTAAGAAAGGAGAGGGGAAGAGCAAAGCCAAGCAGAGAGGGCCAGTGACAGAAGCCAATAAGAAAAGGAGCGGAGAGGGGTGGTCACAGAAGCCAATAAGAAAGTAGAGGGGAGGGGCAAAGAGCCGATCACAGGGAAGAGAGGGGAGGGAATTAAAGAGGTGAGAAGTGAATGTAATCAATCTGACAGGAAAGGGGAGGTGACAGAAGATGATCACAGAGGAGGGAGGGCCGGAGAGGAGGAAATCTCTGCAGTTTGAGGGAGCATGAAATGTAGAAATGGATATCAGATTCGTAACTTATTTAGGGTATAGAACAAACAAACACGAGATAAAACTAACTGGTGGACGTTATACTGTGCAAGCGTCCCATGACTTCCGGAACCCTGAATGGCGACCTCTGTCCATTTTGGTGCCTGGAGCTCATGCTACTCCCCTGGCAGATACAAAGGGGAGAATATAACTGCGCCTGTTTTGATTGAGTACATGAGGTAAAGTGGTGGACCTGTGCTATCATATACCCAGGGTGCATTGGGGAGCTTCGGTGGAAGCCTTTGAGGTTTAAACTAAGCTGACATCGGGCTGAACACTACAGTAGGTGGAGTTTACACCGAATAAGTACATACAACAAACAGAAAATGATGCTGACAGCATGACGATAGGTAAAATATACAATACTGTATATTACATTGAGCTCTAGGTGAGAAGCAGATGGTGCGCAGCCAACTCAAAACAGCTGGTAATTGCACTAAGTTGTGTATGCAGGATGCGACACATACACACTTTGTATAAAATCGCAAGATCCGTCAGCATTCAGAATTGTGTGCAACTGAGAGAAAGGCCCATCAGTATGGAAAATATATAGGATTAAACTTTACACTGAAGTATTACTGTACTGTACACTCACGCACACATTACTTTGCTAACCTACTAAGAGGGTCTGTATTCTAATGACATTTCCAATCCATCGTTTTGTGCTGCTTATAGCACATCACTTAATTACATTAAGAATTTAAATGTTCCATTGTCTAGTTGTACGTACAGTAACTCTTTTTTTCTTCTGCATAGCTAGGTTAGTCATAACTACTTTATTCCTAGCAGCAAACTGATTCATTGTATTTAAGCAACACTTAAGACATTCAATGAGCAAGTATAACTCAACATAAAAACTTCTAAAAATCATAAAACCATATAATAGTTGAGAGCCCAATGTCCCACCTCATGCAATTAAACTCTTAGGGGTAAATTTACTAAAGTGATAGTTTTTAGATATGGATATTTTCCCATAGCAACCAATCAGATTCTACTTAACATTTAACTAGCACCTTCTAGAAGATAATAGATAGAATCTGATTGGTTGCTATGGGCAACATCTCCACTTCTAAAAACTCTTAACTTTAGTAAATTTACCCCTAAGAATCATTTTGATGCAGAGCTTCAGCTGATTTTGTAATGTGTTTGGCATGATCAAGATCTGACATAAAAGTACAACATCCATATCTATTAGGGTATGAAACCCGCACCTGCTATATAACAGATAATCTAATGCCTTTTTGTTTTGCAAAGGTAAAGATCTCGTTATAAAGTGTTTGACACTTAAATTTGGCCTATAAGATGATGTGCACGTATTTTGCACTATCCCATTTTTGATACCCAATAATAATTTTTTTTGATAAACATCATTCTGTAATTGTTACCCATTTCTGGAAACAAAAATCCCCAAGAAGTGCCTATAATCAGATGATTCTTCCCAACAAGCTAGGATGCGTGGCTTTCCCAAATCTTGTTAAATATCATTAAGCATTAATTATTTTTATTTTAATCGCCATCCTGAGATGGTGAGACCATTGTAAAACAGGCTTCCCCATGCTTTGGGCAATCTATTGCTTGTGAAATCCCTTGTGAGCTAGGGATTTTTGCTGTTTAACAAATAGACCTGTGTCAGTCTAGTTTAAGTCTTATAAGTGCAAAATTTGGAAGTACAGTAGTTATTTGGTCGATCCTAATGCTGTCAACAATAAGTATGAGATTGCCTACACAAGATAACAGTACTGTTATCTAACGCATTGTAACAGTAACGGCATTATAACTTTAAACATGATACTTTGCTGATTATGTTTAAAGGTATAATGCCAACACTGTTACAATGCTTTATATAACATTACAATAGTGTCAGCAATCTCCCTCCCATCTAATGCTGTCTGTACAGTATATTGACTGTCGACAACATTAAGATCAACAACACATTTTATCCCATGGAAATGTAATAACTATAAAATAAATTAGAAAGGTTGTTGTTGTTTATTATCTTTTGGCTATTAGACACCAAAATGGTTCTGTTGCATTTTTATTTTTTAATTTATGTCTTTGTATTAATTTCCTGTTATCTATATGCTTATGTACTTCTGAATACAAAAAAACAAAATGACAACAGGATGCATAAGGAAAAGACTAATAGAGACAATATACAACATAATATTACATATATACAGCATTACAGTGTGCAGTTAGCATAAATATTTGGAGAACACAAAGGGAAGAGGGCCCTGCACATATGAACTTAAAATCTATAGGGGATATGGGTGGACACAGGGCCTGATTCAGAGCCGGACGCTCTTTGAGAGCGCTCGCTCTGAATCAGGGCGTCCCTTTTTTGTTTTAAAGACGGCCTCCTGGCTGCTTATGCGAGTGGCCAGGTGATGGTCGCGATGGTCAAGACCATCGCGACCATCGGGCTTGCGACGAGACCCTTGTGGTAGGGTCTCGTGGCCACAAACCCCAGTGGACTTCCTGCTCTAATAGAGCAGGAAGTCCACCTACTGACATCACTTCAGGAACGCCTCCATTTGTGTAGCCACCCCCTCGCCCCGCCTACAAACGGGGCGAGCAGTTAATCAACATCGACAGCCGCCCCTTTTGTAGTGAGTCCTGGAGTGAGAGAATTTTTCTCTCGCTCCAGGGCTCGCACATACGCACACCGTAGCCTGGTCCGACGTGCCCATGCGCAGTGGGGGACCATCGACCTGCTTGCGAGTGCTGTGCGCTCGCGAGCGGGTCTGAATCAGGCCCACAAGTGGGGAGAAGAGGGCAGTCCAGGGGCGTTTCTAGAGTGGAGGGGGCCCGTGTGCAGTCTCCGACAACACAGGCCCCCTCCCCTCTGTCCGGTGGCCGGCAGCGCACTGAGCTGTGCGTGGTCAGCACCGGAGTTATAGACTTTGAGCACTAGAGTGCGCCCAGAGTCTAAAGAGTATGCGCAGGTCACCGAGAAAATGGCCGCTGCGATCCATTTTTCAGTCGTTTTTACAGTGCCGGACCCCCACGCCGACGTGGGACTCCGGAGAGGTAAGTAATACTATGGGAGCAGGGTATGCGGTGCCGGCCTCCCTGGACCCAGGGGCCCTTGTGCCTGGCACACCATGCACCCATTATAGGTACGCCCCTGGGGCAGTCACTGCAGAGCTAGCAGGAGGGGTGGTAAGCTAGAATGATAAGAGTGGCTGAAATATGTAATAAGATCAGCAAACAAGATATGTGGTAGTTCACTGATGGTCAGTGGATATGAGAAGAGACCGTCTTCTTTCCCGCCAGAGCCGGCCCTAGCTAAATTAGTGCCCTAGGCATGATTTTGGGTGATGCTCCCCTCCCCGTGGGATCGTGAAACATGGGTGTGGCCTCAAGGAAGGGGCCGTCACCCAGCACAGCGCCCCCCTAGTTCCAAATTTACTTTGCTTGATCGCAGCCTGCAGAGCCGTCCGACTTGAGGTCCAGCAAGGCGGACCCGCTTTTCCTGTCAGCTATGTGTGATTATTGCTGGGGTCGGAGCCCAGAGCCATGAGGTGTGACTGACTACTCCGAGCTCCGCAAAACCCATGATGCAGCAACTCTCCCGCGACCATTTACTTATAGTTCTGAATGAGCCTCTGCCCAATGCGCAGAAGCTCATTTTGATTGTGTGACGCCCCAGAGCCAACCCGGCGCTAACCACTGGCTGCTGTCCAGGTGCCCCGCCCCCGCATATTGCCGCCAGCAGTACCGCCACTGCCCACTCTCTGTTTGCTGCTGCCAGGCCCGATTGGAGCTGTCAGGTAAACTCCGATCATGGACACTGAGCAGCGGCAGTAGCAGCTGCCAAAGTCTCTGCCCAACCGGCAGCCCTGGCCGATGCCTGCACCAAACCTCCACCGGCCCTAGGTAGGCTTGGATGCCCCATGGCATTCCAAATGCCCTAGGCATTTGCTTAGTTAGTCTATGCCTAGGGCCGGCTCTGTTTCCCGCTTTCTGTTAAGGGTAGAAAAAAATGAATATAGACAAATGGAGATAAAAATGGGATAGATTAGTGATGTAAGCTACATCTGTGAGGATAAAAAGTGAGATGATAGGACACAAACCAAGAGTTACGCCACAGATATGCAGCTATAGGGTAACATATGTCAGAAAGGGTAAGCTAAGATTGAGGGAAAGCAGAATATGTTATAGGGAGTTATGCTGTGAGGAAAAACATAGTTGTATTATTTCATGTATGTACAGCAGGTGAGGCAGAGCCTCTCCTGTCATGCTTAGGCATACTCCACAGTTTTGACTATAAAAATTATAAGAAAAGTGTAAAGAAAATATTATAAATATCGTCTTTGTATTATTCTAATCATTTTTATAGTCAAAACTCTGGAGTAAAAAGTGTATTGCAGGTGAGGCACTGCCTCCCCTGTCTACCTTTAGTGCATATCCCTGATCAAAACGCACTAAATTTCCAGCACTATATACTGCTGCACCTTTGTATAATGCCCACATTAACCCCCGGGTTCATATATGTATGTGTACTTCTGGCTCTGATATTAGACAGTGCCTCCCCAGCCATTTACCCCACCTCACGTCACTAAAGTACAGTGCATGTATCGTCTAAGATTAAAATGCATTTTGTTCTCCACTTTCTGTAAGAAATATAATATAGTATGTCCAGTCATAATTTCATGCCGCATTATGTAGGACAGTCGTGGGAATCTTGTCGTTGTCACTTGCACTAAGCTATATTTGTTGTGTGTATGGAAAGTAGTTTAGTTTTTACAGCATTCAGTTTGCTACCTTTTATGGACACCTAATTAAACTAAAAATAGTTCAAACATCTGAAGCCTCAGAAAGCAGCAAGCAGTAAATTGCATGACTAAATTATTCAAGATTTTCTTGACTATGTTGAAACCAACACTACGGGGTATATTTACTAAGAACCGTGTTTTGCAACTTGGATATATATTAAGGCAAACATTTGCAAAAACACGATTCCGCAATGAAATAAATGGCAAAACACGCAAATAGAAGTCAATTGCCCATTGAACCAACACGCGAGTACTTTCCATAGACAGGAATAAAACTCACGGATTTACTAAGAATCTGTTTGTAAACACGATAGAGCACAGAGCAGAATAGAGGAAATGAACAGAACTGCCTGTGAGCTGCGTGTTCTGCTAAAGCACTGCACAGATCAGTGTGATCTGTGCAGGCTTCAGTGTACAGCATATCCATAACAAAGCATAACCAGTCCTGGACTTGTGAGGGTCAAAGCATTAACCAATCTCAAATTGGTCAGTCTAGGAGTGGCAATCCTCAGAAAATGGGTACCCCATTAAATGAGATCCCCCGCCCTCCTGAGGGTCAACCAGCCCTGAGCTCTTCCCTGCACCCATGGTGGGGGTGAGTGCGGGTGTAATTGTGTGTAATTTAGAAATAATATTGTTTTTTTTACAGTGGAACTACAGGTCCCGGCAAACCTGCCCTGCAGCATTTGTAGAACTACAAGTGCCAGCAGGCCGCTGGCACCTGTACCCCCACTGTAAGAGAATATAAAAAAAAGACAAGACACGCACAGCGAAGGATTTATGCTTTGATTACACATTCATGCGCACACACACATTCATACTCACACTACATACTTCTCCCTGGAGGAGGTCGGTCTCCTTCACCAGGTAGAATCCAAAGGTCTTATTAAAACAAAAAAATTAAATTGGAGAAGTTGCTCGTAGCAACCAAGCAGCTACTATTTTCTAGCACAGCCTGTAAAATGACAGTTGGAAGCTGATTGGTTGTAACTTGATTTTGGCCTGAAAAACTGAACCTCTTGACCATGTCTACATTGTTTTAAATATATTGCATGGCTGCCAAATGATTGGGTGATAAAATATTTGCATTAATGAGCAGGTGCACAGGTGTAATTAATAAAGTGTAGTTATGTTTTTACCAAAAATTAGACAAAATACTGTCAAAAGTAGCTAAACCAACATGAATGTATTGTATAGCACCATAGCCATAGCAATATAAGGCACAGCTGCTGCACACAGAGGGCCTGATTCAGTGCCGGACGCTCTGACCAGAGCACTCGCTCTGAATCAGGGCCGTCCTACCTAAAAATGGAGCGGCCTCTTGGACGCTCGCATAGCTGTGGGTTACCACCCACAGCTTATGCGAGCGTCCATGATGATGGTCGCGATGGTCAAGACCATCGCAACCATCGGGCTTGCGATGAGACCCTGCGGTAGGGTCTCGTTGCCGCAAGCCCAGGAGTGCTTTTGGCTCTATCAGAGCCAAAAGCACTCCCACTGACATCACTAGTGATGTCAGTGGGGCCGGCTCCAGACGGAAGGCGTTCCCATGGGAACGCCTCCGTCTGGGCAGCAACGCCCCCGGCACGCCCACCAAAGAGGGCGTGTTGTCAATCACCATCGACAGCACGCCCCCTTTGGTGCGAGACCCATAGCGACAGCTTGGCTGTCGCTATGTGGGTCTCGCGCATGCGCACGACGGAGCTCCCTCCATTGTGCGCATGCGCATTAGGGCACCATCGACCCGCTTGCGAGTGTCCTGTGCTCGCGAGCGGGTCTGAGTTAGGCCCAGAGACAGATACCAGGTAGTCTATCTTGTCCCCTGGTATATATACCTTATAGCGGTGGCACTATTATACGCTGATCATTTGAGACGCAAGATATGCTGGTCGTGGGGGGGGGGCTAGGGGTTGGACTGGCAGGTGGTTAAGGGGTCCCAGGTGCCACAGTCTTGGTGATATCACTTGATCCTGTTAATTTGGGTGCCCCAGTCATTTGAAATGTGGGAAAATAACCAATTTGGAGGTGAATAATTCTAGTGGGAAAGCCAGGTGCCCTACTTGTGAGATCAGTTCTTGTGAGTAAATATTACATTTATCCTATTATGGAGTCCATTCAGTATCCCTTAATTTTCACAAAATTAGATGAAAATTTAAATTTTCACCTACTTGTGTAGATTTTGCCATTCATTATAAAGGCCCCGATCTGGCCCGCTGTCCCTATACGGAGAGCTAAATTCATCAAGGTCCACAAAAATGACATTTTCAAAGCTTGATAGCAGGAATCTTCGCCATTTTCAGATGACATTTGTTCCTGGTCCCTGCTCCTTTCCTGTGGGAAAGAGGACCTCATTCAGAGTCTGTCGTAAGCGGCCGCTCGGTCGTATGCCTAATGACCGCAAAACTGAAAAAGGAAGCGATCGCACGACGGTTGGTCGTAACCAAAGTGACGCCATACGTGAACAATGCACCTCCTCTAGCTAACGAGTGATAGCAGCTAGCGATCGAGTCAATCGTTGTCAGTCATTGTCTGTCGCTGTATGTTAATTTTCTTCTGATGGTTGCGGCCGCTTGTGTTGTGTGCAAATTACTCCAAAAATTACCAAAAAAACGCATAGAATAAGCCATCCTCATGAGACATATTTATTCTTATTATTCACTAATGCAAACGCAGCTGAATCAATTACATGCCAATTAGCAGTGTTATTAGCTACAACAAACGATTATTAGCTGCTTGCATTGTGTGGCTCAAAATAGAAACATCACTCCGAACATCAGTAACATTCGATAGTATCGATTGTACTCTGGGGCTTGAGAGAGCACGTACCCAACCTTAAGCTGTACAATCAGCCAGGCCTCTAACCTGCTCGCAGAGTGACGTTTTACTACTTCCGGCCTTCTATGTCGGTCATAGCAGGTAATTTATGTACGCTCCTAAAACGGTGAAGAAGGCCTGCGTTTTCAGACCACCACCCCCGTCACCACCCACAAACGGCCTTTCATGTCAATCAACTCTCGGAGGCCACTTCCTGCTCGTAAGCCATACGGTCTACAGCATTTTGGATCACAAAGCCTCGTACGCACTTGCGCACAACTAACCGTACGCATGCGTGGTTTGGAAACATCGGATGCGTACGACCGAGCGGCCGCTAACGACCGACTCTGAATGAGGTCAAGAGTCCCTCCGCCCTTTTTCAGCTCCTTCCGCTGGAAGTCGGACATTAGGCGCGCATGCGTGAACCCAATTCTTCAGATGCGCACTAACACTGAGACTTGGCAGTGCTAAGTTTCAAGTTAGGGAACACAGGGACAGCTGATCTTCGGAGCAGCTGTCTCCGCAACTGAGCAATGTTGAATTGCTCCGGTAATTTTGTATCTACTGCTGCTACTTGCAGCAAATTGGATACTTAATTATCGAGGGGCCATCCGTCCCCTGATAATGAACGGGCCCCTAGGAGAGTTATCACCTAGAAAAGAGTTGCTATTTTGTTATCGTCATATGATATGCTGCTCAGTGAATTCAAGTTTGCTCAGAATTAGTAAGAAGTATTTATATACAGTACTCAGCTTACTTTTCCCTAGTCTAAGAACATAAATGTCAGAGCTCCTCTGTTTTATCTTATGTCGGACACTATAGTGGGAGATATTTTATTTACAATTGCATTGAACTATAAGAAATAAAAGTTTGGTGTCTGATAACTATATCTGTCAAGTTCAGGATATTCTAGACCTCAAAATGTTTACAACCAGCATTTTAAAGAAACTAAGGTCTTTTGACATCAAAGGAAGTCCCGATGATGTTGGTACCCGCACTATGTGTCCTTTCTGTACTTTTATATTACTGTGTACTAATATATACTGCATTGGAATTCTATACACAACCTAGGTGATTTTTTTATATACCCTTATGTCTGATACATTATACTGCTTTGTGAAATCATGCATGAGTTGAACGCACATTTTAAACTGGGTCCCAAAACGTTCTGACTACACCACTGACTACACCACTGATTATTCCACTGACTACACCACTGATTACACCACTGATTATACCACTGACTACACCACTGACTACACCACTGACTACACCACTGACTACACCACGGACTACACCACGGACTATACCACTGACTACACCACTGATTATTCCACTGACTACACCACTGACTACACCACTGATTATTCCACTGACTACACCACTGACTATCCCATTGATTATTCCACTGACTACACCACTGATTACACCACTGATTATACCACTAACTACACCACTGATTATTCCACTGACTACACCATTGATTATTCCACTGACTACACCACTGACTACACCACTGATTATACCACTGACTACACCACTGATTACACCACTGACTACACCACTGACTACACCACTGATTGCACCACTGATTACACCACTGACTGCACCACTGATTATACCACTGACTACACCACTGATTATACCACTGACTACACCACTGATTATTCCACTGACTACACCACTGATTATTCCACTGATTATACCACTGACTACACCACTGATTATACCACTGACTACACCACTGATTATTCCACTGACTACACCACTGACTACACCACTGATTATACCACTGACTACACCACTGATTACACCACTGACTACACCACTGACTACACCACTGACTACACCACTGATTGCACCACTGATTACACCACTGATTATACCACTGACTACACCACTGATTATACCACTGACTACACCACTGATTATTCCACTGACTACACCACTGATTATTCCACTGACTACACCACTGATTATTCCACTGACTACACCACTGATTATACCACTGACTACACCACTGATTATTCCACTGACTACACCACTGACTACACCACTGATTACACTACTGATTACACTACTGACTAGACCACTGATTGCACCACTGACTACACCACTGACTACACCACTGACTACACCACTGATTATTCCACTGACTACACCACTGACTACACCACTGATTATACCACTGACTACACCACTGATTACACCACTGACTACACCACTGATTATACCACTGACTACACCACTGACTACACCACTGACTACACCACTGATTGCACCACTGACTGCACCACTGATTATACCACTGACTATACCACTGACTACACCACTGATTATTCCACTGACTACACCACTGATTATTCCACTGACTACACCACTGATTATACCACTGACTACACCACTGATTATACCACTGACTACACCTCTGATTATTCCACTGACTACACCACTGATTATTCCACTGATTACATCACTGACTACACCACTGATTATTCCACTGACTACACCACTGATTACACTACTGACTACACCACTGATTGCACCACTGAATACACCACTGACTACACCACTGACTACACCACTGATTATTCCACTGACTACACCACTGACTACACCACTGACTACACCACTGATTATACCACTGACTACACCACTGATTACACCACTGACTACACCACTGACTACACCACTGACTACACCACTGACTGCACCACTGATTGCACCACTGATTACACCACTGACTGCACCACTGATTATACCACTGACTACACCACTGATTACACCACTGATTATTCCACTGACTACACCACTGATTATTCCACTGACTACACCACTGATTATACCACTGACTACACCACTGATTATACCACTGACTACACCACTGATTATTCCACTGACTACACCACTGATTATTCCACTGACTACACCACTGACTACACCACTGACTACACCACTGACTACACCACTGATTACACAACTGACTACACCACTGATTATACCACTGACTACACCACTGATTACATCACTGACTACACCACTGATTATTCCACTGACTACACCACTGATTACACTACTGACTACACCACTGATTGCACCACTGAATACACCACTGATTATACCACTGACTACACCACTGCTTATACCACTGACTACACCACTGATTATACCACTGACTACACCACTGACTACACCACTGATTATACCACTGACTACACCACTGATTATACCACTGACTACACCACTGACTACACCACTGATTATACCACTGACTACACCACTGATTATACCACTGACTACACCACTGATTACACCACTGATTATACCACTGACTACACCACTGACTACACCACTGATTATACCACTGACTACACCACTGACCACACAACTGGAAATCTTAAGTTACATTTTCTCCTATTGTGTGTTCCAGTTTCAGGTTGAACTTGATCAGGAATACCAGGACAAATTCAAACGACTTCCGATGGAAATCCAGGAGTTTGTACAAGAGGCAATGAAGGGGAAGTTCAGCGAAGACGGAGAGCACAGCTCTGCCCTCTTAACGCCTGACAGCGGGAAGTCTTCAAATTTGGGCAATCACAAAAGTCAGGATCACGAGGAGGAAGGAGAGGAGGAAACTCTGGACAAACCGTTGGATACATCACTCTAACTGGGACTGAGCCATTGCAATATTTTTAGTGTCGTCAGGGAGTCATTTCCGCATTGCTCTTTACGTATTGTTTGCAATGTGGATGCTGACTCTGGATGGCAATTCATGCCGGAAGCTTACAGTGCTCTTTTTAATGCACACTTCCAAGAGAAGCAATTTTCTATTGCACTCAGCAATCCATTTTTATTTTAGTATTTAATATTTTTCCCAGTCTTGGTGCGTTTGTTGTGTAGGGATTAACATGTATACTTTATTATATATTGCTTCTTTGTTGGTGTTTTTGAGTAGGCAAAAAACTGACTTCCTGGCCATGCACACTGTTACGAATGCGTCAAAAAGACTTTTATTTCGTGTAGTATCAAGTACACAGATATTCTCATGGAACCGCTACTACAGTGGGCTACAGGCCTGAAGACCTGAGTTGGAGTAAGACAGAACAGTATGGGCATTCATGAAAACTGTTCTACATTAATCTCTGTAAAAATGAGGTTTCCCCAAGAAACCAATCAGATTTTAGTGCTCATTGCTCTAGTCCACTCTAGAAAATGAAAGCAGGCACCTGATTGGCAGCTACGGTCGGCCATAGCTTTTCTGCACAGAAATCTGTACAATAGTTTCATAGATGTCTCCATTGGTTTTTTGTTTTCTAGCTGCACCTAAACAGCTATTTATTGGCTTTATGTTTGCACTGAGAGATTCAACTTGTTGCTTTTGCAGGCACTGGTTGCTTGCTGTTTTGATATTTTATGTACCTGTAAAATAAGAGATAATGGATATGTCTTTGAGAACTGGGGTCAAAAGTGTCTGAGACCTCTGCAGCAAATATTTATGGACCCACAGCATATCGCGTACACAGAGATGTGATGAACATGTGGGATTTTTATGGGGAGTGAACCCCACGGAACAAAAAAGGAGAGTCAGTCGTGCATGTTTGAACAAAGAATCTATTGTGTTGGTTAGATTCTGCAAATTAGTAACAAAGAGACGTGTAATATAACCCCCTCCCCCCCTCCCTGTGATATTAATTAGTGTCGTTCTGTACGTTGAAGTAGTCTTTGGATATAAATTAAAAAAATATAGATATATATATATAAATATATTTTGCAGGTTCAAAAATATTGATTTTAAAGTACTGTAGTTCATGTAGATTTTTTTTAAAAACTGTAAACAACGCAAACAGAAAACCCGAAGAAATATAAGTTAACAATATTGTGCTATACTCAAAAATAAGTCCTGTCGTGGTGACGGAACTCTGCTTGAACTGAAAGCATTATTGCATGTTGGGTAAGGAAGTAGCAGGAATAGTGACAAACTGCAGTAAAAGATGGCAAAACTGTCAGATCTATATACTGTGACTTACATTTGTGGCCACCGACAGACATGTCAGATATGGGCGTTTTATAACAAGATATGCGCAGTAGGGAATTGCACGCATAAGGTGTGGGTGTAAGGTTATACCTTAAGGTATAAGACCAATTTAGAATAGGCCGCATGTTCAGACATGCCTTTAAGAGGTGCAGCTAATGAATGCCTGGTTTTAAACAAAAAGGAATCAATACCAGGACCTGGAATGGGTAACCCGCTAATCAGGGGCACATTGAGTGCTGTATCCTTCTACAATAGGGTGATCTGCAGTTTGATTTCCCCCTGTGATAATGTGGCAGTAAGCAGCAGCAGGCTGCAGGGCCTCTGATACATGTAGTTGCACAATATTATTGCCTGGTAGCAAAAACACACAGACTTTAAATGATGATTTTATTTCAAATAAATACTCACAAAAATCTCTTGTTTACCAATTCATTATTCCCTTCTTCAGTCATAAAGTAGTTCAATTGGATATAAAATGCAGAGAAAAACCTGTGTGAGAACAAAATATCAGCATTTTAGTGGAGCCACAACTGAAATGGATGAAAGGGGGTAAAACAGGAACAGCCAATCAGGGTGGTTGCAACAGAAGCATTGTGATTGGCAGTTTGTGTGTACACCTGCAGGCATGGCTGGTACTAGATTCTCCTGCGCCCCCCTGCTCTGCTCAAAAGGGAGGATTTGTAAGGTGGTACAGCATCCTTGATGGGATTTTTTTTTAAGGAAAGGCAGGGGTGCCCTGGTAGGGTGGCATCCCCCTGCCCAGTTTATCGTTCTTACCAAGTTCTGCCCCACTTCTGTAAGGTCAGTTAAGGTCATTCATTAATGTTGTGGCTCTGCTTAATGTGGTAATGAGGGATTTTGTTGAGTATTTCAAATAAAATAATAAAACACATGTCTGCTGTGTGGGGTTTTTGTTACTACTTGCTACTGGTTGATGATTACTGCAATTACGGCAATATTTTCGTTTTGGCTTACATTTGGGCCACAAAATTGCAGCTTACTCTGAATTGTAGTTAAAATGACTAATGTGTAATAAATTAAATGTATTTAGTTATCTGGAAATTGCAGCTTTTAAAGTTCACCTATCCAATACACACAGTAGGGCAGTTTTTGATGGGGAATTCTGTAGGAAGAACCAATATTCAAGAGAATACATACAGTCAGTGCACTAGTAACAGCATCAAGTCATTTTGTGATTAAAAGTTGTAATATATGAGACTGGATTCTAGTTAATTGGTCAGTAGCCCACAAAAGGCTGCCAGCGTCTCATGTAACTGACCGGTGCTCTATGACATGGGTGGGTGGGCTTATCCCTATCTATAATCCCAGACCTAAGCATTACCTCAATGATTAAATCCTTGAGGCATTTAACCATGCCCCAATATAAGGAGGATAGACCCGAGTTGAAGGCTATGGCTTGTTTCAGAAATGGATGAAAATCCCGTTGCGATTTCATATACACTTGCGAAAATATGCTAATGACCGCCGTCTTGTGCATTAAGAATTGAGATGTGCACAGATCCCTGTGTTTTGGTTTTGGTTCTAAATCATCATCGCATATTTGGCAAATCACCCTCAAGTGTTTTGATTCGGTTTCTGGTTTAGATTTCCTTAAAGATCTATATAAACAGCTAAAATCATTTAATTTGTTGCTTTCGTATTATTAACATCAAGTACATCACAAGGTCCGAACTTAAATGCAATCCAAAACATGCGAGATCCGGTTTTTAAATCCGAGTTCTGAGTTGCAAAAAGATCCGAGTAGGGACGCTGTTCTACTCGGAACCCCAAAGTGATCCGAACTTGGACTCAGTTGAATCGGAACCAGGAATTTCCAGGGAAACCATATCGCTCAACTCTAACTTGAACTTCTGAGTAAGCGTATACTGTCTCAGGCAGAGCGGCTTTCCTAAGATGCCGGGGGCTTCTGCAGCTGCAAATTAATTTGCAGAGCCTAACCACCCCTTGTTCCCTCCCCCAAACGCTGACTGCCTGTCACTCACTTTGCATAGAAATCCTTCTTGCGACTGCCGTCGCTAATCCATCCAGTGGCAAAAACCCCCAGCTCCACTGCCTGCAACACCCATTTTGACTGTATGCCCACATTGCATCCATCTCTGAATCAGTCACTACAGTATGTCGTCCCATCCCAACCGTGGGCTATTGGATAGATCTCTGGTGGTGAGGGGTTAATGTACGGCCTACCCATCTGATTCAGAAGCATTAGACAGCTCATGTCCCTTTGTTGCATGTCCAAAAGTGCTGCAAAGTTGGTATGTTTAATCACCAATTCAGCACAGCAGGAAATGTAAATATTTTCATTACTGTACCCCATTTGTAGTTATCTGAGGGTTGGAGATTACACTAATTGTATGAATATATTTGTACTGCATCTATGACTTAAATGTCATACTTCATCTTAATATATGAAAGATGTCAAAACATTGGTTTTTCACCATTATTGTTTATTAGCTTTATTTATATATATATATTAAGCTAGATTGTTTTAATGTAAAAATGAATATAAGGAGATATATTCTATTTTTAATTATTTCCCATAGGAGAGAATATGCTAAATACTGTAGTTCAAGCTTTTACAGTAAACACTAGCACATAAAAAAGGTGGCACCATGTGATTCTCCTTCCTCTTGAACAGGAAGTGACATCACATTGTACCCACTTTTCTGTAGTTTTTAAATGTCAAGACTAGCAAACCGCACAATTACGTAACTCATAGCAACCAGTCAGACATCTGTTTTCACTAGTTTAACTTGCGCGTACGAAAGCTAATTTTACTTCTCAGGTAACTTAATGATAGTCAGTGCTGTACCAGGGCTCTATGCAGCCCTGTGGCGTTCCCGCCCCCTAAACCTGTGATGTGATGACATCACGCCTAGGGGGCGGGACCGCCAGATCCAGGCACCCAGCAAGCCACATACAGGTGCCATGGGGCAGTGACGATGCCGCCCACAGGGGCCTTCGCTCTGTGCGACGGCACCGCCCGCTTACCCCTAGTTGCGGCACTGGTGATAGTTATAGTTGTCTTCAAAATAAGTAACAGAAAACATACGTTGGAGATTTAGCCCATAGACTTAAAGCAGTAATAATTTAAAAGGAAGAACGCACCTGGTTTACAACTGTGCACTAAAGTGATACTGAGATACTCAAGAACACAGATACTGAAATATATACATTTACATTTTTCATGCAAAGAATAAAACATGAGAAATACAGTTTACTTCATATGAAAGCATTGTGTTAAATATGCTGGTGAATTGTCCATATTGTCACGTGGGGTTTCATTGCACATGTTCTGGCCCAAAGCATGCTCGGAAAAGCAGGGTGGACGCCTTGGGTGCAGGTTGGGTGGCGCCACATCACCCCCATAAACAGTTCTTATTCTAAAACTGGCACCACCCATAATAAAACATAATGCCAACTAAAACTGTCACATGCTGCTGTGACTGCCAAATGTTAATGGCTGCATGGGCCGTTTCGAATTACCTCTAGGGCTAGCCCGCCCACTGCCGGGATGGGACAATGAGCACAAAAACACTGTGGGCATTTTCCCAGATGTGGCCCAAAACAATCTGCTCCATGACACAAAAAAAAGTGTCAATCCCCCTCATCACCACAAAAACATGACAGGATTTCCTCACTCAGGTTATTTTAAACAGTGGTAGAAAAAGGAAAAGTTACACTTTGTTAGTACCTTTACCACAGTTAGCTTCCCCTGTAGGGCAATGACTAGCCTCAATGAAGGACCACCCCTGAGAGAGGACTAAAGACAAAAAGAGACATAGAGGTATATTTGCTAAGGTGCGGGTGTATAGAAATAGAGGTGTTGCCCATAGCAGCCAATCAGTTTGTACTTATCATTTATCTAGCACCTTCTAGAAGATAATGGCTAGAATCTGATTGGTTGCTATGGGAAACATCTCCACTTCTATAAACATGCACCTTATACACGTAAATATACCCCTAAGGGGCTGACTCTGGGTAGCTCATAGAGAGTGAGATGTACTAAGCCTTGTAGAGAGATAAAGTACCAACCAATCAGAATCTAACTGCCACTTCACAGGCTGTGTTTGAAAAATGACAGGAGCTGATTGGTTGGTACTTTTATCTCTCTCCAAGGCTTAGTACATCTACCCCAAATAAGCTGTAGTTGCAGGCAGCTGCGGAGACCTGATTTACTACTTTATACTAATGTGAGTATTTGTTCAGCTACTGCAATATGGGGGATCGGGCGTGTGCAAGCAGAAACCCGTACCACACATTGATGTTACGCCGGCCGCCACATCAGTCATTAGTATCTGCACTTGCACCAGCCCATGCTAGATGCAAGAGATCTGTCAGAAACAAGCATCCCTACCCCATACGCACGACTCAGAATTGCACACAGCTTTAGATACAGCCTACGACACTGCCACAGGTCAGGACGGTTCCGTGCGGTCACTTTGCCACAGTTCACGCTACGGAACTCCATTCCACGGAAAGACATCTGGCCAAGTTGTGTCTTACTCAGAATAGGACAGGTATGTACGCAAACTGTGTAAAGTCGCTTCTGCGGATGCTGGTCCGCGGTGGCTTCCTGCCGACTCCCAGTCGGCGATGTTGGGGCAGCGCTTGGGGGTGCAGTTGGTGTAGCTCCCCCTTTTTTTAGTTTTAGACCTGCGCTGCTGCCCCAGCTTCAGAGCTGCCACTGTTATTGAGGATGTCCACAGAACCGCGGGCTAAGCAGAGCCGTGCAGACACGTAAATACGCCAATTGTCAGGCGCACTCTGGCTGGTACAAGGTGCACACTGATAACGACGATGGCTATGAAACTATGAGTATGGATAGGGGTGGTAGAGTCATACAACTCAGCATACCGTGTGGGCGAATATATGCATTTAGTTCAGTTCATGCAATGCGGGTACAATTGCGATCAACTTGTGTTCAGTTCTCCATCGGCCCCAGTGTTTATAAGGTGTTCCAATTTTGGGGTTTATTTTTGATAGTATTATGAAAATTGTATGTAAATGTGTTTTTTTCCCCTGTGCTGCAGATGAACCCTGGGGAGTGGGAAAAGATTACAGTTACCCTGCAGCTAATTGCACACGCTGCCTAAGCCCCAGAGGGCGAATGTTTCCTCCCAACCTCAGGAGACGTAAGGAATAATCTGTGTTAACCTGCAGAGAAACCCATAGATCCCAGCACTTTGTGAGGAATTTATGGGTTAGCGGTCGTTAATTCATGGTTTACCGCACAGGGAAAATTACGATTAATTGAATAGCTCTGGGCGTGCCACCCCGCACCTAATAGAATACCCTCCATAAGTCTGGTATTGCCAGCTGATCAGCATACTGCAGTATATGGGGTCTATTTACTAAGCTGTATTAGGAGATAAAGTGAACGGTGATAAGGTACCAGCCAATCAGCTCCTAACTGCCATGTCACAGGCTGTGTTTGAAAAATGGCACTTAGGAGCTGATTGGCTGGAACCCTCTCACTGTTCACTTTATCGCCTAACACAGCTTAGTAAATCCACCCCTAAGTCTGATATTGCCAGCTGATCAGCATACCACAGTATAAGTCTGCTATTGCCAATGCCAGCTGGCCAGCATACTACAGTATAAGACTGATTTTGCCAGCTGAGCAGCATTCTATAGTATAATGCTGGGTACACACTGGAGCGATATCGGCGCCATATGTAGTTTCTAGCCGATTGGAACGATATATCGGCCGCATTGCTCAGTGTGTACGGCCAATATGCGCGCTTCTGCGGTTGCTTGTGACATTGTCCGGTCGGTCGTGCTGCATGTCCAACCGGACGATATCGCAAGCAGCCCCGTCGCAGGTAATGAAGGACGGAACGAGGTATCGTTCCATCCTTCAATACCTCGTTCTGATGTGTATCATGTCGGGCCGACATATCGGCTGGGTACACATCGCTCAGTGTGTACTCACATTATTTCTGAAATTGCCAATGCCAGCTGGCCGGCATACTACTGTATAAGTCTCATATTGCCGATGCCAGCTGAGCAGCATTTGATACAGTATAAAGTAGGCCGGGGCAATAGATAAAAGTCTGAATTTTTTCTGAAACTTGATTTTGAAAGTTTGAATGAAGTAAAGCAGTTATCTGAAAGTAAAGCTACTGTGCTTTGACATTTGATAGTTCTACTAACACAAATATACAGTAAATCCCCATTTAATTCCTAAATAAACTATCATATTATGTGAGATATACATATTGACTGTACTAATTAAAAAAAAAAAGACATTTGTTCTAGTAATTTACTGTATATACATTTTTATACTATATCTAAGAAGTGACACTTTTTTGCATTAGTAATGTAATGTGTTACGCATCTTGCATTTTGGCTATGACCGTGAAACAAGTATAAGTAACAATCTTAAAGCGTATCTGTCACCTATATACGGTACAGGCAGCCATTTTGTCTACTGAGCAATTATTCATAAGGAATCAGCCCATCATATCACTAGGAATTTGTGACATCACTGAAGCGATATGCTGAAAGCCACAAAATGCTGCCTTCACAGTATGTATGCATCAGACATGCTTTAATATTACTTGAACTAGATTTTAAACAATTAAAACAAAAAGGTCTTTCTGATGTACTAGTTTTGTGCCTTTTTTGTGATTGCCCTGTTACGTGTTAAGTGTGAAATCGTTCATGGTGAATTTTTTGTCATGTACAATGACACATATACAGTGAATATTCTAGATTGCATACTTTGGTTATCTATATACTACTGAGATTAGCTTGGGTTCTCCAAGTAAAAAAAACAGTTTGACACAAATCTCTTTAACAAATGCCGGCCATTTTGAATTGACCGGTCTCCATTTTTTTATGTTCATAAAAGCTCACACACTAAAGGGGCATTGTCTAAAATTGCAAAATGAATGTTATATTAAACATGGTATCAATATTGTGAATGATTTAATGGACATTGTGATTTTATATGTCAAAGTCGTAGGAATAAAAGGTACCTATGTAATTAGGTTGTTTATTTCTAATTGGTTTAAATTTCACAAATTCATTTTATTTTGAGGTAAAAATTCTATGCAATTTTGTGGCATGGTGTTTCTTCCAGCTGTACCTTTTGTGCTTTCATCACAGATCCAAAGGACAAATAAAATATTAACACAAATATGAATCTATATAACTATTAATTATTATTATTATCATCATTAAGGTTATTATTCTTTTTTTTTTCAACCAATATCAATATATTGTCATTTTAGGGGAAAAAAAACTAATACAGTTTGGAGAGTGTGGCATTATAACTAGATGAATATTTTATCATAATAAAAATACAAAAAAATAATGCAGTATAGAATAAAGCAGTATTGCTCAAACCTTTCAATTTGACATTGGGTTAATAAACAGCATGCCAAAGCTAATTGAAACTAATTGAAATTTTTAACGTGTACCCATTGTTTATATACAGTGCTAGTTCCTATACTGTGAAGGAGTTCCTGGAGCTATGCAATTGACCGCGCTGTTAATTCCGAATACAGGATATCTGCTCGCACCCTCCTGAGGTGCGAGCAGAAATCTGACTTACTGTAAGTGCCATCCGCGAGGCCGTTTTCCGGCTTAACGCGGCGCTAGCAGCCTCACGGCCGGCACATTAGTCAAAGAATGCCGGTTAGTGCGACTAAACACCCAGCTTAAGGTGTGAGAACCAGCATTCTCTGACTTAAGTGGTTCTAGTCGGACTTAACAGCGCGGTCAATTGAATAGATCGGGGAACTACTTCCCGGGGCTATTCAACGTCACGCTGAATTGAATCGACTAGGAGCTAGTGAAATAATAACATCTGAATAATGAGGTGCTGTTCCAGCAAAAGTGCTGCCACCACTGTGATACATTGTGCACATTTATTAAAGCAACAAATATTTAATGAGTTAATTTTTTGGGTTCAAGACGAATCATCAAGACATATCTACAGCAATGTTGCTACATGTTGCATTACAATACTGATACTAAAATTACAATGCTTACAAAATTCCAGGTATGTTAGAGTAGGTTCCGCCCCGCTGCTGATTGCCATACACAGTCATGTGATCGAACAGACTCTGCTCAACCGCCTGTAAGTGATGAGTACACTTTGACTGCAAAGCCTAATGCATAGAGATACATAGACATTAGCAGCATTAATTAAAAGAGCATTTTATCATTGCTTCACTGAATTAAGCACACAAAAGGAACTTAGGGTAAGAAGACTGATCATTCTGATTGTTCCTTACATCTGTCTAATGTATAGGGGTGTCCATTGCCAGCTTGGCTTTAACAACTTTACGTAACTCTTTGGAGGAAATTCAGTTCTTGCAATCTGCCGCCACAATGTTCGGCTACAAACCTTATAATACGGTAGCCAAACATCACTCATTTTCCAGTGCACTTCTATGCTGTACGGGGGAAATTTATCAGGCAGTGTACTTGCCTGACTGTTCCAGCCATCGCAGAAAGCTGAATCTCGCCTATGACTGTTACATTTGACCCTACTACATAAGGGAGCTCATTCAGACCCGTATGCAAATTCAGCTAAGTGGCGGCATGGCAGGCGCTCGCTCGGAAAGACATAAGCACTTTGTGTATGCAGACGCCCATTAGTGTATGTAGAGATGCCCACTAGCGCACGTCATCTCCAGGAAGTGTATTAAAACATTGGTACATCGAGAACCATCGGAAGGGCTCGCAGCGCTTGTGGTTGCCTTACCTTACCGCAAGCACTGGGAGGATTTCAGTGTAAAAAAAAGGCTGGTGACGTGTACTATGACGCTGCCTGTTAATTATGCACACCGTAGAAACGGCGTTGCAACACCCAGGCATGCCTGCGTTCGCACCTCCACTCCCCCGTTATTAGTGTCCTGCCCCTGTTACCACCCACAAACGGCCTCTCCTGTCACTCATTACACTCGGCTGTCTTTGCTGTGTGTGCGAGCGGACTCTGATTGCTCCGTGTAGTTCGCACACGCGCACTGTGAATCATACGCATGCGCAGATTTGCAAACATCGGCAGCAACGAGCGGCCGCTTTGCTAGCGAGCGGCTCTGAATGAGCTCCAAGGTGTACAGGAAATGGTCAAACTGTAAATTCTCTTCACTGCCATATCTCTTTTATTTACATTGTATTATTTATGTATTAAGTTATTTATAAAGCGCTTATTCTGCCGCAGAGCATTACAGAGAAAATAGTTGGCTATTCACATCAGTTCCTGTCCCAGTGGAGCTTACAATCTATCCCTGCCGCATAGACACGCACACATATACTGTATACTAGGGTTAGTTTTTGTCGGGAGCCAATTAACTTACCAGTATATTTTTGGAGTGTGGGAGGAAACTGGAGTACCTATAGGAAACCCACACAAGCACGGGGAGAATACACAAACGCCACAGTTAGGGCCATAATGGGAAGCAAACCTTTCTATGGAATCATATAATCAGAAAGTCATTCATTGATGGCCTATACAGCAAAAAAAAACAGTCTGTTACATTTGATATTATGCAGTGTGCACTGTAAATCTAGATTACCTGCATTAGGCTACCACTAGTATTACTGACTCGGTATGTTTTTACTTTATACAAAAAACCCTACGCACTATACACATGGCCAAACTAAGACAGTGGTTGGTATGAGTTTGCTAAAGCTCCAGTGGCAAGACATCAGTTAATTAGCAACCTCTAGCCACAACCTGATAGGTGAGGAAAATTACATTAATGATGCTCTTCATGTCCTTGTATTGATGATACTTTTCTATACCACAACTGGGTCATGGGACATCTAACCTACTGAATCTTACCTTGACAAATCTATTTCACTCTATTATTGTACTGTTTTGAAATATTAATGCATTTTCTTCTTTAGGGTCCATAGGGCGCCACAGGGGAGACAGTGGGGTATAGGTGGTGGTTAGGGGAACTGGACACCAACAGTTAAGCTTTCTGTCCCAGGATGCTCCGGTCCTTCCCTCCTATATTCCGCCCACAGCCTGAGGCAATTCAGTTTTCGTTGATGTCCGTCAGGAGCTGGATCACCATTTACAATAGTGAGGCTGCTTTTAAGCAGCCCAAGCTTTATTTTGTTTTGTTTTTTTCCTGAAGAGCAGGCAGCGCTAGGCAGTCCTCTGGCCACCATCATTGCTACTCCATCACCCCTCTGCAACTCCAGCCCCAGGCTTAGCACTTATGGTGGGGCCAGGGGGGCCTGGCTAGCGTGGCTCCACAGGAGGACCCCAGACTGCAGCCGGGACACAGGGGACAGGTAAGACGGGTTCCTGCTCGCGATAATCCACATCTATGTGCAGTCTTACCTCTGGTCTCAGGATACAGACCGGAGGTGCTGATGTAGACTCCGGTTCATCCGGGACTCAACTAGAACACCAGGGCAGGGTAGAGCAGAGGCCAGGGAACCCGGTGGTTGATGTCAGCATAGGGGAGGTCAGCCCTCTCCCTGTGGCCCTTCCCCCAGCTCAGGCCACCATTCCACTGTGGTCTTGGTGCCCCTGAGCTGCTCCTTCACCCTCCGAGGCTCTCGGCGGCCATTTCTTCAGAGTAGCCACAGGTCTTTGGGAACAATGCGTCCAGTCTCCCTGTATACCTCTCCTAGGAGCCAGGTTATACAATGCTATTTCCTACCAGCCACTGTGGTCTGTGTAGTTGAATTTAGTGCCCATTGCAGTTATATTTTACACTCTGCATTGTATTTGATTAGCACTGCTGTCTGTTTTTTCTACTGTCAGCTGATAACGCTGATCTTAATAGACCCTTTATCCTCCACAGTTCACATACAGCGGTCAGCCACCAGTTAACACAATGCATTTTACGGCCAGAGAATGATGGGAAACAACAAGACCTGTGTGTTTCCAAAACCACTCTGCCTTTATTTTGGACAGACAGATTATTTTATAGCACTCAAATTAACAAAGAGACAAAGAAATCTAGTCTGCACATGTGCAACAAATTTTCTTATCTACCTAATTAAAAGATATATGAATATATTTAGCATATTCCAAGCATTACATACATCATCAGTAGATGGCAGTATTGCCTAACTTATCAATAAACAAATAGTACTACTATCTATAGCTATAAATCTCTATGACCTCTCAAGGGATTTATTAGCTATGTCTAGTCTTAGAGACAATACATCATTGGTATAAGGCAGTATTTTCATAACATACACCATTGTTCTCAATAGGACCATATAAGCTCTTATCTTTCCTGTCATATAAATCAGAATTGAATACAAAGGATGAATACACTCTACTATAGCCTTAATTGGCTAACATAAGCCATTCTATATAAAAACATTCCTAAGAGCTAGAATAGATAGATAAGGAATGAGGCCCTTCTCAGGCACAATGTCTCACACAGAATATCATTTCTTCTTAGCATTTGAACACAAAATGGAGTCATGCTTTAACATGATTCTTCACTTTATCACAGTTTATACCTTTTTCTTTCACAATAATCCTGGAATACTGGTGTATAGGGGGCTCACTGTACTTCACATCTACTTGTATTTGTGAAGGCTGTCACATACTGTATGTGTTGCATACTGATCAGTGCCATATTGTGTTATACTCTCCTTGCAGCTATGTCTGCTACTCCTATACTGGTCTCGTGCAGGTCCTGTTCAGCAGGATTAATCCAGGAGGATTTAATTCAAGGTTGTCTAAGTGCATCTTGTCATACTACCCCAGGCCAGTCAGCCCCTGCTCAGGAACCCCCCTGAGCTTCCTTTTCACAGGTGTTGGGAAATATTGCGGACCACCTAGCAGTCCCTAGGCCACAACAGGTACACCCACTGATGCCAGTAATTCCTATGTTTCCTCCATGGGTAGACATGCTCTCTACCTCAGTGCAGAGGCCCTTACCCAGTAAAACTACTAAACATGCTGTGTTATCCTCACAGTCCACACAGTTCTCTCTCACACTGAGTCCCCTTCGAGGGAGGAGGAACTTCAGTCTAAATTGAATGTACCTGCACTAGTTAGGGCTGTCAAATCAATTTTTCAAATAGAGGATGCAGATCCCATTCCTAAGGCAAAAGAGCCACAGAGACAGAAAGTGGTTTTGGTGGAATTTCCTCACTCTGATCAGCTTTCTGAACTCATGAGCGAGGCATGGAATACACCAAGTAAAGAGTTCCAGCTGCCAAAATGCCTGGTTCCTTTTTATCCTATTCCAGCAGCTGATTGCGCTAAATGGGATGTTTTCCCAGCACTGGATTCCCACGTGACATGTCTAGTTATAGGATCTACTTTACCTATCCTTACAGCATCCTCCTTAAAGGAGTCGGCGGATAGAAGGATTGAAGCTTGCCTCAAATCTGTGTATTCTCTTACAAGAGCTATTACTCATTCAGCCATGGCTACTGCCTGGGTGGCCAAAGCCATTAAGAGCTGGGCAGATGCTCTAGAGAACTAATTTCCTTCTGATGCTTCTCGGGAACAGCTGTCCTACATCTCGCACATCAGGGATGCAGCCTCCGATTTAGATTTAGGAGAAGTGGCTTTGGATTCTGGTCTTCTAGCTTCCAAGGCATCTACTACTTCGGTGGTAGCCTGCCATATCATTTGGCTTTGTTCATGGAAGACTGAAGGCCTTGGAATCACTGCCTTACACTGGGGAGATCCTGTTTGGCCCACAGTTGGACAAGATTGTGGCTACCTTGGCAGCTTCTAAGATGGATTTCCTGCCCTCAGCATCTACAATAAGGCCTCGGATGTCATCCTTTAGATCCTTTCATCCCCAGGGAAAAGCTGAAGATCAGTTATTTCCACAAAGACCTCCAAGCTAACGACCAAGCAGGCCTGGGCTACTAGATGTCCAGCTGCTAAATCCGAGGATAAGCCTTCAGCCTGATGGGGCGGCCCTCCCAAGGGGGGAATCTCAGGGGTGGGAGGCTGACTTCTTCAGTTTGTCCAGTTCTGGCGTCAGACCATCACAGAAGTAGTCTCTCACGGGTACACCCCCTCATTCCTGAGATAACCCCCCCAGCAGTTCTTTTACACAGGCCCTCCATCAGACCCGAGCAAAGCTCTGCTCCTCCAGACTGCCATTCAGTCCTTGCTGCACTCGTGGGTGATAATTCCAGTCTGATTGTCACAGCAAGGGACCAGTTATTACTCAAACCTTTTCTTGCTTCAGAAGCCCAATGGGTCTCATCGACCTATCCTCAATCGCGAGTCTCTGAACAAGTTTATCAGAGTGCCCAGGTTTTGTATGGAAACCCTCTGCTCTATTGTCCTAGCTATGGAACCTGGGGGTGTCTTTGGACATTCAGGACGCTTACCTGTATGTACCTATAGCAGCCTCTCATCAGCAATATCTCCAGTTTGCTGTCTTACAGCAATATTTCCAATTTCAAGCACTGCCTTCTGGGATTTCTACAGCTCCGCTGGTCTTTACCAAGATCATGGCATTTATGGCAGCCCACCTTTGTCGTCAGGGGATCAGACTATTCCCATACTTGAATGATCTCTTGAAGTTAACACACTCTCCACAGGTCCTTCACCGCCATCTACAGATAACCATGGCCTTTCTACAACAACACGCCTGGTTGATCAACTGGAAAAAGTACTCCCTGACCCCTTCTCAAAGTATGGTACATCTGGGAGCCTTTCTGGATTCTCAAGTTCAGAGAATCTTCCTGACAGCAGACAAAATCTCCACACTACAGCTACAAGTGCGCAAGTTACACCAAAGTCGCCGTGTGGGAATTCACTCAGCAATGCAGACTTTGGAGTCCATGGTATCCACCTTCAGCATGGTGGAGTTCGCTCAGTTCCACTCCAGGCCCCTACACCTAATCCTCTCCAGGTGGAATGGGCTGTCCCATCTCATCAGATCCAAGATGATAGTCCTCTCTTCGAAAGTTCGTCTATCCCTCTCCTGGTGGTTGCAGACGTCCCACCTACAAGGGTCACCCCTTCTGGATCCCGGATTGGGTGCTCCTCACCACGGAGGCAAGCCTCCGTGGGTGGGGTGCAGTGACCGGCCAGAACTCCTTCCAGGGTAATTGGAATTCCACTGAAGGGGTCCTACTAGTCAACGTCCTGGCCCTCCGAGCCATCTACAAAGCCCTCACTCTGGCTCAGGACATTATTCAGGGCAGGCCAGTACAAGTACAGTCTGACAACGCCATGGCGATGGCATACTGCAATCACCAGGGAGGCACTCGCAGTCAGACGGCAATGGCAGAAGTGGCACGCATTCTCAAGTAGGTCGAACGTCATCTCCTGACCATCTCCGCAGTGTTCATCCTGGGCATTCTCAATTGGGAAGCGGATTTCCTCAGACATCACGATGTGCACACCAGAGAGTGGTCTCTACACTCAGAGGTCTTTCAGCTCATTGTGGACAAATGGGGTATACCGGCGTGGACTTCATGGCCTCACGACACAACCACAAGTTCCCCGGGTATGAGTCCAGGACAAGGTACCCCGAAGCAGCCTTTGTGGCCCCCTTTTCAAGGAAGAAGACCTTCCATTTGGCGTACCTCTTCCCTCCAGTCTCCATTCTTCCTTGGGTCCTTCGGAAATTCAAGCAAGAAGGGGGCATGGTTCTGTTGGTAGCTCTGGCTTTGCCCAGATGCCATTGGTACTCAGATCTTCAAAGTCTCCCCATAGATGCTCCTCAACAACTTCCTCTATGGCCAGACCTGTTGTCTCAGGGTCCCTGTCTACATCCAGACCTGGGCCATTTGTCTTTGATGGCGTGGCTCTTGAGACATCCCTCCTAAGATCCAAAGGGCTTTCTCACTCCGTGGTCCAGACCATGGTCAGAGCGCTTAAGCCAGCCTCCGCCCAGATGTATCATCGGGTGTAGCATACATACTTCCATGCACTTCAGGAACCTCCGTTTGAACCCCTGGACTCAGTAGATGTCAAATGGCTCACTGCAAAGACTCTTTTTCTTCTGGCTATTGCTTCTGCCCATAGGGTGTCAGATTTGGGAGTGCTCTCCTGTCACTCTCCATTTCTGATCTTTCATCAGGATAGGGCTGTTCTTCGAACTCGCCCTGGCTTCCTTTCCAAGGTGGTCTCTCGTTTTCACATTAATAAGGAAATTGTAGTTCCAGCCTTCCAATTACCAGACCTCTCGGCAGGTGAGGCCTCATTAGATATGGTACATGCTCTGAGGATCTACGTGGACCATACCGATTCCATCAGGACTACTGATTCCCTCTTTGTCCTATATGGATTCTACAAGAAGGGCTTGCCAGCTAACACTCAGACTCTGGCCAGACGGCTTTGCATGACTATTTCACAGGCTTACACGCAGGCTGGCCTTCCTGTGCTGGATACCATATCTGATCATTCTACTCGCTCTGTGGGTCCATTGTGGGCAGCTCGCCGTGGCCCGTCTGCCAAACAACTGGGCAAGGCGGCCACGTGGTCTTCTGTCCACACCTTTCTTAGGTTCTATGCTTTTTATACCTTTGCCTCTCAGGATGCTTCCTTTGGGTGTTGGATTCTCATATCAGCTCAGGAGCATCCCCGCCCTTGAACAACTGCTTTGGGACATCCCCATTGTCACCCCTGTGGAGCCCTATAGACCCTGAAGAAGAAAAGGAGAGTTATGGTAGACTTACCTTTGATAACTCTCTTTCTTCTAAGTCCATAGGGCCCAAAGGGCGACCGCCCTAATGTACCTGGCTTCTATGGGTTTCTTTTCTTGGTCACCAGTTTCCTTCTCTATTGTGTGAGAGTGTGATTCTTAAGTGTACCAGTCTTCCTTCTCTACTATCTTGGTCATGCCTTGGGCTTGTTGACAAAACTGAATTGCCTCAGGCTGTGGGCGGAGTATAGGGGGAAGGACCGGAGCATTCTGGGACAGAAAAGCTTTAACTATTGGTGTTCAGTCTTCCTAACCACCACCTATACCCCATTGTCTACCCTGTCGACCCTATGGACTTCGAAGAGAGTTAACAAAGGTAAGTCTACCATAACTCTCCTTTTTATCAGTGTAGTGCATTCTTCTGATGGAGCATAAATAAGGTTTACCTCCCTCAAATTGCAGACACCATCTTTACTACTGTCCTTAATTAATCAAGCCACACAAACAAATATCTCAGTTAAAAAGATATTTATTACAAAGTAAAACAAAGTATATTATAAAACGTATAATACACTAGAGTGATGTTGCGCTAATAATGGAATTACATAAAAAATTGTTATTATTATTATTATCCTTTATTTATATGGTGCCACAAGGGTTCCGCAGCGCCTCACAAAGTACATTAACAAATGAGCAAACTCATAAAACAGCGACTTACAGTACAAGACAATACAGAATAAGAACATAGTTTATAAACATTGCTGCAGCGATCATAACACTCAAAAAAGCAACAGGGCGTCAGCTACCAAGTGTTAAGTGCCCTTGTGGAGAGTTTTGAGTAGATGATCGTATGAGTGAGGGAAGGAAGAGCACATAAGGGCAGAGGGCCCTGCTCGTGAGAGCTCACATTCTATAGGGGTGGGGGGATATACCTTGACAGGACAGAAATAAACACCAAGACGCCAATAATATGTTCAAAGTACAATTTATAAAAAACACAGTCTCAATAATACTAAAGAATGTATATAATATCATGCATAAGATAAATATCTCATCTGAAAACCACTCCAGAAATCCCTATACAACTGTATAGAAGTAATGAATCCACAATAAAGAGTTTCCTTCATAAGGTATCAGTATATGTTGCAATATTGTAGCACAGTCCAATAGCTCTCACCGGACTTGTATATAAGGTCCTTTTTAAGTCCTCATGAATCAGACCTCTCAAGTTGTAGTAGTGGGAGACCTGCTGCCAAGTAGCGGTGCTTATCTTGTATAAAGTAAGGAGTTCCGGCTAAGGGGAAACAGTAGCCTGATGATCCTGGCTTGTGTGGCTTTGAAGGCAAGAACTTAGTTAGCCCGTGACCGCCTTTATCCAGCCGTTACCATAATCCGAGTGATATGGACTTCATCTCCACCTGTAAATGCACAGCTCCCACTCCGTATCATGAGACCTCCAGCTGAAGTCAAATATAGTCCGGCAAGGTAAATAATAATATCGGTAGCAGATATCACTGACATGTTTCGCTTCTGTTTTAGGAGGCTTTATCAAAGAGCATGGATCATTATAAAACGTCACTTAACGTGTTTCGGTTATAAATGGTCATTGTTTCCAGGAGCCCCCCTCCACCATCTGTGGAGCTGGAAATGTCAAGATAACAGCACTGTCTGCAGGTCAGTCCCAAGCAAAGGCTGATGAATTTGCTCTATCCTAAACTCTTATACCATCCTGGAAAGATGCAAACATAGGTGGAACTCAGATGAAGGCGCTTCTCAATAGGATAGAATACAGTACTTGATTCTAGTGGCAGGGCCAGATTAACACTGGGGTGGATGGAGCTACAGTTCCAGGCCTCCACATAAAAATAGGCCCATCAACATGACAGCAAGATTACCAGCTGCCTAACTGGCCATAAATTTTAAGTATTTAAATCGTTTTTCTAGTCCCCCCCCCCCCACAAAAAAAATAAAAAATTCTATTTCTCTATTTCTATGTACTTATGGAGACATTGTGTTCATAGTTTGGGGGTGTATAAACCAGGGTTACTCTGACTACACCCACACAGCACCGATCACAGCTCTTCCCCTTCTCAGTATAGGCCCTTGAACATTTTCAGCTCCAGGCCCATGTGGGCCTTAATCCGGCCCTGTCTGGTGGGACAACGTGGTTCCTAGGGCCTGGGATGATCTTATTTTCCAAGGGCTCTCCTTTCCCTCCCAGACGAGGATGAATATACAAAAAAAGATAAAAAGACAACAATGTGTGGTATAGTTCAGGCGAAAGTTGGTAAATATATAGATGCTTTTTTTATCCCACGTCCCCAAGGTAGAAGCAGAAAGTTAGATGAACTCAAAAATGGAACACACCCTTAAATGTGATACTGTGTGCATTTATTGATTATGTAAATCCCACTGCCCGGTGCAATGAAGATACTGAAGGGGTGAACGTCACTCACTCTGGCTTAGATGTAATCAGATATATAACGGTATCTTTCTTAATAGGCGTACCATACTCACAGAACATATCTGCACTTTCCTACTATCATGGTATCTTTAAATAGTACAGCGGTCCTCAGCAACACAAGATGTTTTTTTTTAAATCCAAAAAGGTAAGTATTTTATTCAATAAAATCCCAACATAGTCCAGTTTAAAAATATATATGATACCTGGCTCTAAAAAACAATGGTAGATACAAGTAGGTTTGATAGTTCAAACCATTTTCCAGACAAGTAAATGAAAGTGTGTTTACCATAGTAGGTGATCCCGGTAGTCATATAGAAAAGGTTCATAAAAATCCTTAGGGCCAAATGTTTTAGGTCGTGATTTTGTTTTTTGTGAGAGTTTGACAGTAAATTTGCATATTTTGGCTAATTGCAAATGTAATAGAGTGTGAGAACAGGCCTTTTCGCATTTTTCACTTTTCCCCCCAAATCACAAATTGCCAAATCGCATCCAGATGTTTTCCCACAATTCGCCAGAACTGTAGAAAAGGTTCAGATAGGCGAGTTTATCTTAAGCAGGTCAGAGTAACACAGAAACATGCACATATCCATGAGATACGTGCATGTTTCTGTGTGTACATATAAAAACACTTGTATGAGGCTTCCGGCTCTGCCCCCGTGGGAGATGGCTGCAGTCTAAAACAGCTCCCTTACAGCTGAAGTTGGGACTTCATCACCGCTATTGTGAGGAGCATTTTGGCTGTGTATGGAGAAGTATTTTACACCTCTCATACCCCCTAAACAGCAGCGCCAGAAGCAAGAAAAAGTGAGGGGTGAATCTAAGATGGCCACAACTCACACACAGGGCTCTATTTATTAACATTATTTTTACTAAAATAAAGTGAAGAAGGGTGTTTTCACACCCTTTTCACATTATCTTAGTTTCACCTGTAGTTATTACAGGGCAATTGGAGTAGAATTAGTAAAATTCTACTCCAACCCCTAGTATCACTTATTTTTAGTAAAGCAGATCGCATTTCCCATAATTGTAATGGGAAATGTGATCCGACCAGAGTTACTAAAAATAAATTGTAAAAAAATACCGGGGGAAGCCCTGTGATAATAACGCCACTTGGAGGTGGCGTTATCCAGGGTCTCCCCCAGTTACCGGGCTCCCACTCTGCTCTAACGGGGAGAGCAGAGGCGGGAGCCGGTACCATTAATCGGCTATGTGTTCTAAACAGACCGCAAGCTGATTGCTGTAAAAAAAAGAAAAAAAAAATTGAAACATTTTTTTTTACTTACCTGAATCCACGGACCGGTGATTGGGCCTCCGGTGATGGCTCCTCTCTGGTCAGCTGGTCTCCCATAGTGCACTGCGGCCCGGTCATCAGGTGATCGGGAAGCCCGGAGAAGATCACCGGAGGCCAGGAGGATGCAGGTAAGTGTAATGAAGGGAGGGGGGGGGGTTGCGGGGGGGAGGGGGGGTCATGGGGCGAGGCTTAGCATCGGTGGGGGGTAGCAGCGACGGTGGGTCGGCGCTTACGCAGGCTCTTAGTCACTGTATTTTTTTCGAAAATACCGCGACTAGAGTGCGGATGGGATCCGCAGGGACAGAGCTTTATCACAAGCTCTGTCCCTGCAAGGGATTTATAGTAAATCCCTGTGATATTGCCTGAATTCGCACTGCGAATTCACTCGGTAATATCACACTACAATCCGCATTCAATATGCGGATTGTAGTAAATAGAGCCCACAGTCACCACACCCAGCCACCTCTGCCTCTCCCTCTTCCTCACAGACTGCTTCTAAGGCCCTGGAAACCCCCCCTCATGCTTTAGCCACTTATGCTGACATAGTTCAAGCTATTGAAACAACCATGGCTCCTCTGCAGGAACAAGCTGAAGTCTTTAAGCAAGCACTCCAGGAAGCTAATCACAATATACTGCAGCTTACACAGAGGGTGCAATCTAATGAAACTAAGGTGGGGGAGGTTTTCCATGATGTTTTTCTACTGAAGCAACAGCATGATGCCCTACAGAAAGAACATTATCAAATTCTTAACAAGCTCAATGATTTAGAAAACCGCTCGAGGAGAAACAATTTGCGCATAGTCGGTCTCCCGGAGTCACTTAAAGGTGACGGACTTACTAGTTTTCTCACCACCTCTCTGCTGGATATGCTTGATATACAGGACTCCTGTGGCGACATTGTGATAGAACGTGCTCACCGTATCGGCCCACTGCGAGACAACCCGGAGGTCCGGCCTCGAGTGACCATCTTTCGCTGTCTGAATTTTCTCCACCGTGAGGCAATATGGCAAGCTTCCAGAAAGCATCGCACGCTTACATGGGATGGTCGCAAGATCTTCATATTCCAGGACAATTCGGCAGCGGTCACGAGAGCCCGCAAAGCTTTTGATCAGGTGTGTGCTAACCTGGTTAAGGACAACCGCCGCTTTGCCTTGCTGTACCCGGCTCGTCTACGTGACTTTTCCTCTCCAGAGGACGCTGCTGCATTTCTTCGTGAGGAAACAGAAACGGCGACTGACGACTCTTCTTGCTCCCATATGGACTCTCAGGGCTGACATATAGGTTCTATAAGTTTCATTATACTCTCCCTTTTTATGTTGCCTATTATCGCGGAGGTTTAGACCTCTATATACAGTAGGTTGTTCTCGATTTCTTGATCTATGTATGTGATTATTTTTGCTGTTTTTTTATGTAATTGTTTCAATTATTTGAATTGTTTATGCCTTATAACTTGTTATATTATTGTTGCTGGCGGTGGTGACTGTCCTGACGATATGTTTGCACATTGTTCCACCCACATTGTTTATGCTGATGGCTGGTCTATGTTTATGCATGTGGGTGGACTGCTTAGATTTAGCTGCAGCTTCCTGGAGCCTTATTCACTGCTCTCCTATTACTGATATATTCCTTATTTACACCAGGAAGTCCTGATTTCTGGCCTGATGGCTTGCAAGGACTCATGTACCTTGGTCCTGGTTTGTTTTATTTATTTTATTTTTTCTCCATGTATGTTTTTTTTTCTCTTTTCTTTTCATTATTACTTTGTACTCCCTTTCCCCATCCCAGCAGCGTCGCAGAGTCTCTAGAGATTTTACTATTTCCAAATGGTTATCTTTTCAGCAATATGTCGTGTTTCATAACCTGTGGCTGTATGAACCTTGGGTATATATTTACATATTTTCATGTATTATTTGCATTGTCTATGCTTTTTCTATGCTTAAGATTGCATTATGACCAATCTCAAATTTTGTTGCTGGAATGTGGGGGGTATTAACTCCCCCATAAAACATAAACGTCTCTTGACATATATTCGTAAATTGCATATTGATGTGGTTATGTTACAAGAAACTCATTTACTGCCTCCTGAAATGTTAAAACTTAACACTATGGGATTTTCTGTATTAGCCTTGACCTCTTATAACTCTAAGAAACGTGGTCTGGTTACCCTGATTAGGAAACAATTGGCCCCACTTCTCCTACTCACACCCAACGGGGAGATATACAATCACTGATGTTAGTATAGCAGGTGAGAGGTTTGCAATATGTCATTTGTACGCTCCCAATCAGTACTCCAGAAAGTTTTTTTCAGGTTCCATTGGGTAAATTATGCCCTTATATGGACTCCTCACTTATTTTTTGTGGAGACTTTAACATGATCTTCTCCCCTTACATGGATAGACAGCAGCCTCCTTCCAGACACCATGCTGCCCCATCCCTAGGCCTCCCTTCCCTGGCATCGGAATTACGCCTGATAGATGTGTGGCGAGTACTCCACTCTACCGATAGAGAATTTACTTGTTTGTCCGCTGCCCACGCCACACTGTCCCGTATAGACTACACATTACTTTCAGACTCTTTGCTTTCCAGAGTGGATGACGCAGGTATAGAGCCCATAGGATTATCCGATCATGCATTGATTTGGTTCACGCTGACTCCTTTGGTATATACGGGATCCTATAAGCCTTGGAGATTTCCGTCTTACCTAGCCAACTCAGTTACATTTCGTAATATGCTGGAAGCAAAATGGTGTGAATATGCAACAAATAATGCCGATCATCTAGATAACCCGGCTCTATACTGGCAAACCGCCAAATCTGTTCTTAGGGGAGAAATAATCACCTACATGTCTAAATATAGGAAAGATTATTCCAAATTGTACTTAAAGGCTGACCGAATCATTCAGAGTATTCAAATTTGAGTCTAACCCTACCACTCATGAGGCTTACACACAGGCTAAGGCGCACTTCAGTGGGGTTCTGGATCAGGCTGCTGCTCGCCAGACCTTTTGGAATTGCTGCCATGTTTATAAACATGGCAATAAGTCAGGGAGGCTGCTGTCTAATTTGCTGGGTACTCATTCCACCCCCTCTTCTATTACCTCACTCATGACACCTTCTGGCACTGTGTCCAGAAAGAGGAAGGACATTGTTAATATCTTTGGGGCATTTTATACTGATTTATATCCTGTCATAGATCATGCTCAGAAGCAGGACTTCTGGGATAAACTTGTATTGCCGACCTTCTCTCCTGAGCAAGCAGAATCCCTTACTGTTCCCATCACCCAGGATGAGGTTTCCAATGGTATTAAAGGTTTAAAGGCACTCAAAGCTCCCGGTCCAGACGTATACTCGGGGGAATTCTTTAAAATCCTTTCCTCTCATGTATGCTCTCCCTTGGTATCATTTTATAATGCTATTCTTTCTGGAGCCTCTATACCTTTACATTTTAACTCTGCTATACTTAGGGTTCTGCCCAAGCCCGGTAGAGATGTCATACTGCCTGCGTGGGACCACTTAAAAAAACTTCGCTGTCGAAGTTTACGTTTCATATCGGAGCTTTTACCTGCGCTAAAGTATCGGGAGTGCGCCCGCTTATCCCCGTATTCAATATGAAATTAACGAAAACGAGAGCCTGCGAAGTTGGATTTGCGTAAAGTTACGAATTTTTCCTTAAAAAAATTGTAGGACCCTCCTAAAGTTGTAAAAACATGGGGGATCACTATGGGTACCCCCGTTTTAGCCTTTAAATGAAAGTCGGGGATTTAAATAGCCGCAGCAGGTGTTTTTTCCCGACATTGAAGAAGTGATGCAGAAGAGCACTTAGGTTATTTTTTTCGGTTTTTTAAGTGGTCCCATCAAATTTGGGGTACATTAAAATGGGTACTAGCATATTTTTATGTCCCTAAAGTAAGTTTTTAAAAATTCTGCATTTGTGCACCTGCCGCTATAAATCTATTCTAGAAAACACCTGCCGCATACTTGCAGAATAGCCCTGAACCTATTTCCATATTGTTAAACAATTTTTTCCCATTTTTTTTTTTTCACTCCAATTTTTAAAATAATTTTTTGGGGTGTCCCTATTTTTTTTTTTTTTTACTTTTTTTGACACAGTTATCTTTTAAATGTCATTCCCAGGGGTGCAGGCTATTTTTTTTAAGCCTGCACCCCTAAACCCCAATTCTGCACTTTTTTTCGCCACCTATTCAGTGGTGAAAAGTTATCCCCGTTTTTTTTCAAAGACTTTTCGAACCTGCGAAAAGTCTTTGAAATTGAATACGGTGTAAAACTAAAACCTGCGATAATGATGTCATAGGTGCGATATTAACGCAAAAACTATGTTTTCGCTCCCATATTGAATACCCCTAATAATGTCTTATTTCATGATACCTATTTGGCCTGGAGAGCTATTTGCACCAAACTATCTAGACCCTATACCGCCTCAAAGTATATCCATTTTACTGGTAATTCTATGTTCCCACCAGGACTAGATAACTCTGGCTTTTGCCAATGGGATCAGAAGGGTATTGCCTTAATTAAGGACATTTTTGACCCAGGTGGAGTTATTCTCCCTTTCTCTACCCTCCATACTGATGCTCATTTTCCACACAGACAATTCTATATATACCTTCAAGCCACTCATTATGCGCATTCTCTTAAATTCCCGGTTCATTCCTCCAATTCGCCTAATCCTTTGCACAGTCTCCTATGCTTTCTCGTGCTACACCCCTATAAGACATAGGGCTCTATTTACTGCAATCCGCATATTGAATGCAGATTGTAGTGTGATATTAATGACTGAATTCGCATTGCGAATTCAGGCAATGCCACAGAGACTTACTACAAATCCCTTGCAGGGACACAGCTTGCGAAAAAGCTCTGTCCCTGCGAATCCCATCCGCACACTAGTCAGGGTGTTTTCGGAAAAAATACCTTGACAAAGTGCCCGCGCATGCGCCGACCGGCCGTCGCTGCTACCCCCCCGCCGCTAAACCCCGCCCCCTGACACTAGGTCCCACCCCCGTGATCACGGACCCCCCGCGACCCCCCTCCCCCTTAATTACACTTACCTGCGTGATCTGGGCCTCCGGTGATGTCCTCCATTCCCTCCAGTCAGGTGATATCCCATACTGCACTGGGACCTGATCACCTGATGACCGGGCCGCAGTGCACTATGGGAGACCAGCTGACCGGAGGGAGGGCATCGCCCAGAGCCCCGATCACCGGTCCCTGGAGTCAGGTAACTTAACTTTTTTTTTTTTACTATATATTTTTTTTGTGTTTTACAGTAATCAGCTTGCGGTCTGTTTAGACCACACAACTGATTATTGGGACCGACTCCGAGCTCTGCTCTCCCGGTTAGAGCGGAGCAGGAGTCCGGTAACCGGGGGAGACCCTGGATAACACCACCTCCAGGTCGCAAAGTTCTGGGGTAAGGTATTGATCTTTATTAACTCTATTTTTCACCTAAAACTTTATAGTGATCCGCTGGCCTTATTATGTGCTAATTTCACAAACTGGGATTTGGGCATTGATAAATCTCGCATAGTCCCATTACTGACTGTCATTGTCACCGTAGCTAAAAAAGTAATTTTATATGCTTGGACCTCCCCTTCCCCTCCCTTTTTGGGAACGGTTAAGTCTATTATGCTCCAGACCCTGTATTATGATAGATAAGCAGTTTTCCTTGCGCTGGAAACAGGGGTTACATCCTTTTATAAAAAATGGGGCGCATATATTGAATCACTCGACTCCCCTACACAAGCTCAGATTTTGAAGGTGTTTGAAACTACCCCATGGTATTTACACAGACAGTTTTCTTGATAAGGAAATTCTTATGTATAGTATTTCCTTTCGATCAATTGTAAACCTGGCTGTTCCTATATATAGTATGTATGCTCAGGGGACATGCTCTGTACATCACCCTGATATTGACACATATTCTCTCTTCATTGATTCTACTGCAACCAGTGGTGGATCTAGACTTATCTTTTAGGGGGGGCGGCTTTCCTTTTGGTCCTGACTCCTCCCCTCTCCAGTCCCAACTCCTCTCTCCAGTCCCCCCCCCCCCCTACCCAATGTAAACAGCAGGAGCGAAGGTAAGCTCGGGAGAATATAACAGCAACCCCCATTAGTTAGCAGCAGCATGAGGCTCACTCCCCAGGGGTGGGCATGACATTTGAGGGTATCTATAAGTTCCTGATATGAGATATCAGGGAGTGTGGAGCCCCTATAGATATGAGCCCAGTACAAGGAGCCCCCACCCACCAGTCATTACTCCATGCATTTAATTTTAGGTTTCCACATACCTTTCCTCCGCACGAATGACTGGGGCCCACGTGTGGCCAGTCATTGCAGGAGCCGCCAGCCAATCAGCGGGCGTCTCCGTCGGAGCTGCTCGCTGATTGGCTGTATACAGTCAGCCTGTCTCCTTCATAGACTTCAATGGTGAGAAATCACCATTGAAGTCTATGGTGGGAACCGTGACATTGTATCCAATGATGTAACCACAAGGTTACTAGAGGTTAACCTTGTGGTTCTCAAACAGCAATTCCCCAATAAGTTTGTCTGTTTTTGGGTGCAAAACTGTTGTGCATTGCAACATGTGATGGCACTTTGGATATCAGTGTCAGTGTGTTTCCCACCACTACTGTCTCATCAATAACTGAAACACATAAACATCATTTGCAATAGATGCTTTTTCATCACAAACATTTTGTTCATTTTTTTCATTGTGAAACTTAACAGTGACTCTTAACAGTGACTCTCTGGGAATCATGCCATATAAATGAAATATCCTCAAGGGGCAGTCTTCTGTCTCAGGGGTAAGGACTTTGACTGCAATCCTGCCTATCTCACACCCCCTGGCTCTTGGTACCTCCCAGTCCTCACTTGGCATCATAAGCACTCCCCCATCATCATTTGGTCCCACCCTTTCTAATGGGCACTCAGGCACTTCCTGATTCTTTTTCAGTTCATCACACATAGCAAAATTGCTTGGTAATCCAGATGTGCCATCATTCATCTCACAAACCAATGGCATACTGCCACATACACACATTTGATTCCATTCATTTCTGAAACATAATTCTGCTCTAACAATGTGTGACTATCAAGATCTTCTGTAATGTCAGTACATGTGGAATCTTCCAATCCATTCAATATTTCTATCTGAAAACTGTTGTCTCTTAATTAGAGCTGTTTCTTTTTTTGTCTCTCAGTAGGAACATTAATCAATCCCCTCATTTCCCCTTCGCTGGACAGTGTAAGTTAGTTTTCCTATCTCTGTCTATGAGTCTTCTTCCTAGATTCTGCATCTGGAATGTCACTCACTCCTTCCTTCACATCCTCTATGGAGAGGCTTAGCAAAAACTCACTACCTCCACTCTTATCAACCGTAGGCAATAATAAATACTGAAATTGATCATCCATGGATTCAGAATCAATTTCTTTTACCAACCTCCAATCCTGAAAACACTCAGCATAATGTGAACAAGCTGTATGTTGGTTGTGAGTTGAGAGAGAACAATGAAATGATGATTTCGATGCCTTTAGAAATCGTCATTTCATTGTTCGCTCTCAACTCACAACCAACATACTGCTTATTCACATTATGCTGAGGTTTTTCATACCCACGCACAGTTCCCTGGATATCAGCCAGCTGAATTTCAAAATTAACTCCTCACTAAATTAGTATATTTTTAAGCACTTAAAATGCATGTTCTTGTTTGTTCAGTCAGATAAAAACATACTGTACACTGTGATTGATCAGATCACACCTCCCTCATATAGAATAAGACAGAGGAACACACAATGTCACATAGGACATTGAGACAAAGACTACATAGACAGCACTAGAAGAATGCATGAACATAACTTTCCATTCCATACAGGACAGTAGTGTCCATAGCTGCTGAACCATGAAGGGAATTTACAACGGTCTTCACAAGATCCTTGAACCATCAACTACATATCCTAAGCAGATTTATGGCTATTAACCCTTTGTATTCCACCGCTGCCACCAACAATGTCCTCGGTGGGAGAAGATAAGGTACTTTGGATACAAAACGTTAATCAAGCCACACAAACAAGTATCTCAGTTAAAAAGATATTTATTACAAAGTAAAACAACGTATATAAAACTTCCCTTAACTTGATTAGGACATAAATGATCATTGTTTCCAGGAGCCCCCTTCCACCATCTGTGGAGCTGGAGATGTCAAGATAACAGCACTTTCTGCAGGTCAGTCCCAAATGAAAGCTGATAAATTTGCTTTGTCCTAAACTCTTATAACATCCTGATAGTGGGCTCCGGAAACAACTTACAAATATGGGTATAAATCTGTTTCAAACTACACTATTGGTTAAATACTGATAAGAAAGCCTGAAACAATCTAACGCATGCATTGATACTACAAGCCATATGACATGTCTAGTTTACACATTCTTTGCACCATCTATTGCCTGACACACACATAAAAGCACTGAATAAGACATAACTTTTGGCAGCCATATTGCTCTCCCATGACAACTACACCCATGAATACAGACATAATCAGATACTGCGCCATACAATATTATTCTGATCACAGATTATTATTATTATTATTATCACCCAAAATATTCCCCAAAATCCAGAGCAATGTTCTGTTCCACCAGTTGGTGTAAAAGGTGCTCTTTGTGCCTTGAGAAAGGTCTGGCATGGGACTGAAACATCAGCTAATGGCATGTAGTTAATAAATTACACTATTTTTTTGGATGAAGAAAAATGGTGAGTGCATACCTTTATCTTCATGTCCCATTAAGGCTTCTTAGACATGATCTGAAATTTCACAAAACCTACTGAATTTCTGCCACTCAAACTAAAAAAGGCAATGAAATTCCAATCATTAAGGCTGACGCCTTAATGGACGTGTTCCTTGTGCAATACGTATACCATCACACCCTGTGGTTAACTGCAGATTCAGCACTCTCTAGAGAGAGATTGCTGTCACTCACAAAATGGTGGAGCTGCTAATTCACAGAATTGTGTTCTCATTGGAATACACACATGCAGTCTATGCAACTGGGTGTCGGGTTGATTGTGTATAAATGTGGTGCATAAGAGTTAAAATATTGTCTTTTGCAGTAGAACTACAGGTCCCAGCAAGCTTCCCCCGCATGCTGGCACTTGGAGAACCACAAGTACCAGCAAGCAGGGCATTATAGTACCCCTGGAAAAGAAATATTAAAATAAAAACAGAACACCAATTGTTTTAATATTGTATTTTCCTGGACATTCACCCAGGGAGCCGCAGCCTTTAAGCTCTTTTACATGGCCGCCGCCCATCCATGACTTCCTCGGCATCTTCTTTGTTCGGCAGCTCTTCATTGCTGCCTCCTTGCCGTGTGACTACCATGCCGCTGCCTAGCACTGGCTTATATAAGCCAGCCGAGGGGGCGGGGCGATAACGTTGCAAGATTGGCTCGCGATGGCCATCTTTGAATTTCAAAAATGGCGCTGAGGTGAGAACCACTCATTGGCTGAGTGAAATACCGAGGTGAAGTTGTCCATGGTTTGGTGGTCCGTGTAACTTCATTTTTTTTTTTTGCCAAGCCCGGTGATGCTGCATGAATGAAGAGGACGTGATCCACGCATAGGAGGCGGTGAACATGGATTTTTTTTTTACAGGTACCCTATGGATTCTAGTTGGACAAGGGGATGTGATGGCTTCAGGGATACATACCGTGTTTCCCCGATAATAAGACCTACCCTGAAAATAAGTCCTACCCTTACTTGTGAAGCCCGGTCTAAAATAAGCGCTACCCCGAAAATAAGACCTACCTTTTTTTCTTTTGAAGCTGGGAACGCTGCAGAGACCAGCGTTCCCAGTCATGACGTCACCCTCGCGCTGAGGATCCTGTGCGGCCGCGCCTGCTGGATCATATTAGATCCAGTCAGCGCGCAAGTGAAAGGGACATCCCGGACGGCGGTGACTCAGGTAAGTACCGTACTTGCACTGCAATAAGGGGGCCTGCATAAAGGACACTGCTACAGGGGGGGGCCTGCATAAGGGGCACTGCTACACAAGGGAGGCTGCATAAGGGCAACTGCTACAGGGGGGGCCTGCATAAGGGGCACTGCTACACAAGGGAGGCTGCATAAGGGGCACTGCTACAGGGGGGGCCTGCATAAGGGGCACTGCTACAGGGAGGCCTGCATAAGGGGCTGTCAATGTTAGTTAAAATAAGACCTACCCCGAAAATAAGCCCTATGGTGTTTTTTGGAGCAAAAAAAAAAATAAGACAGTGTCTTATTATCGGGGAAACACGGTATATGAGTATGTGAGATAGTATGTTTGTGTGCATGTGTGTGTGCATGTATGTTTTAATAAACTTTTATGGAGCGTACACACGGTCAGATTTGTCAGACTTGTCAGATTTGTCAGATGAACGACTGAACGATTGAACGATTTTACCAAAGTTTTGAACGATTTGAACGATTGAACGATTTTTGACTGCATTAAAATGAATGGAATCGTCCAAGTCTGACTGCAAACCCATCAGATGTCAGATATCGTTATCTGACAAACGGGAACGCGCATCGTTGATCGTCCATCGTTCAGGCATGTCAGATATGTCAGATTTTCCTTCAGATATGAACGACTGAACGATTTTTAAATCGTTATCGTTCATATCTGAAGGAAAAATCTGATCGTGTGTATGCACCATTACTTTCAACGGTGTGTGTCTGTGTTTGTTTTTAATATTTATTTTGCTGTGGAACAGGTACTAGCGGGCCTGTAATGCCTCTCATGCTGGTACTTGTGGTTCTCCAAGTACCAGCATGTGGGGGAGGCTTGCTGGAACCTGTAGTTCCACAGCAAAAAGACAATATTTTTACTACTGTCAATCACACCACACACAATCAACCTGGCACCCACCGGCCAGGGGTGCCGGGGATAGCCCTGGTCTAACAGCCTAGGGTACCCTGGAGAGGGGGACCCCTGTATTGGGGTGCGTCCAACTCCTCAGGGTTCCTCGGTGTGGGCTGACTAGCGGTCAGGGGTAATGCTTTGGCAGAAGGGACCCGGTGAAAGGGCTCCCCTGGCTGTGGCATTATCACCCCCCCCCCACTATAATGGGTTCAGTGCTGGTTCTGGTAAATACAGGGGAACCCTACTCAATTTATTACCCTGTATTTCCAGAACCAGGACCGTCTCAGAGCCCATTGCTGGTTGCGCTGAATACAGGGGATTCCTACGTCGTTTGTATCTTGGCAACCAGGACTGGTCCTGAATAGCCTGATTCTGGTTGTGCTTGATACAGAGGACCCCTACAATGTTTGTCCTCTGTATTTAGCACAACTAGTACTGGGTCTCCAAAGCCCGGTGCTGGTTGTTCTTTTGGAGAGGGGGCATGCCTTTTTATTTTTTTTACACAATTTTCTTTTTTGTTTTTAAACATAGCAGCACAGACGGATCTCACTGATCCCATCCATGCAGCTGTGTTTACTTTTTTACACACAGATCCTGGCATCATGGATCTCCCTGATCCGAGCCTGCATCTGTCTGTGCACGATTGATCTTGTGTTAATTTAAAAAATGGCGCTAAGGCGTCATTTTTAAAATGGGTACCGCTGCCGAACTCGGCAGAATATCTGGCAGGGACTGGAACCTCTCAGTTCCAGGCCTGCCGCAACACGTCACCACCGCCAACAGGTCCTGCAGCCCGCACTGCCACCGGGTCCCACAGCCCGCACCGCCAACGGGTCCCGCAGCCCACATCCCCAATGGGTCCTGCTGCTAACGCCCGCACCATTAACGCCCGCTCCTGCCCTCTTACCTGAGGGGGGCTACCGCTGCTGCTGGCTCGGGTCCTGGCACCTGCTCAATGAATCTGGCAGGCATCGGGTCTGACGCATGCGCATGAGCAGCAGTGCCGCTGCGCATGCTTAACACCAGCTTCTCGGGGCTGCACTGTTTCCAGCCACAAGAAGCCCTGTAGGGCTGCCTGAAAGGCAGAGCAGAGGCTTCCACTGGAAGCCGCTCTCTGCTGATCGCAGCCCGGGCTGGCAGTCCCAGGGGGAGGAGACACCTCCCCCTGGCTGCCTGTCTTCAGTGTGACTGGCCGGTGGTGCTTCCAATGGGTAGCCACCTTCAGTCACAGTGAAGCCAGTGCACTCACGGACTGCACTGGCTCACTGAAGTGGCGGATTTTACTGGGGTGGGGTTGCAGCCTCGCAGCACCTAGGTAGGATCCACCACTGGAGGTAAGCTAGATGTGTCTTTCATCTGATGCACTAAGTTTTCTTGGCCAACCACTGCATCTACGGTCCTCAGCATTGCCTGATTCTTTGTACTTCTTCAAAAGAGCTTGAACAGCACTTTTTGAAACCTCAGTCTGTTTTGAAATCTTTGCCTTTGGGAGAGACCAGTATAATTACCTTGTGTATTGTTGCTGTGCTCAGTCTTGCCATGGTGTATGACCTGTAACATGTAACTGTCTTCCACAACCTCACGTTTGTAGCAGAGTTTCACTGTTACTCGACCAGTTTTAAGCCTCTTATGCAGCTGTTTCTTTTTCAGTTAATGACAGTGTTTCAACCTACATATGAAAAAGATGATCATTATCACCTGAATGGTATGACTGGTTAATCATACACCTGACTATAATCCTACAAAATCTCTGACTTTGTGCAAGTGTACCTAGAAGAAGTGATACTGTTTTGAAGGCAAAGGGTGGTCACACCAAAAAAAAATTTGATTTAGATTTCTCTTCTGCTCATTCACTTTGCATTTTGTTAATTGATAAAAATAAAAATAAATAAAAATAAAGATACGTTAAAACGAGGAACGCCATTGTTTTTCTTGCATCCAAGAGATGCATCCAAGATGGCCGACTTCAAGATGCCCCAGATACTGGTGACATACTCTAAAAAGTGTTCCCTCAATCCCATATCATGTGTGTAGATGTGTAGACACTGGATTAATATATCCATAATCATATCCTTTTTATAAGGCTGTTTTCACACTTATGGACCACGCTGTATAGAAACATATATATACTTATATTTATATTACCATCCATTGGTGGCACTCAGTGCAGTAATGATCTGCTCCAGACAACTGAGATTGGCAACGTTTCAATGTTGTTTATAAAATCATTTTAATAACACTGAAACGTTGGAAATCTCACTTGCATGCACATCCACCTCCGAGTAGGTTGTGTTTGGAGGGCACCTGCTTTGATATGTTTTTTCTAGATTGCGGATGGGTTATTGTCTATCTATCTATTTCTTTGGAATCAATATATAAATTATTTATCTATTAATTTCAAAGAGGATCTGCCGGCATATTCTAAAGTCCTATCCTGAATTACAACCTGCCAAGAGGCTTCTGCCCGTGCATGTGTGGAAATGATGGTGCTGCCGCAGACCTGTTTTCCCAGGAGAGTGCTTTCAACGTAGCCCGACTTGGCCAAGCTGTACAATGTGCCATACTCTCTCCTGAATGGCTTCCCAGCCTTGGCACCACAGAAGAGCAGACCTGAGTGACCTGGGATCTGAGTTTGGCTGCTGTACAAGTGGTCCCCAGGGCAGACGCCAGAGAACATTTTTTTATCCATGCATTCATAGAGAACAAGTACTATGCAATGTGTGCGTTAGAACGGGCAGCCAGAAGCTGTATAATAAAAATAAAAGTGTAAATCCAGATTTGAGTCACATGAGCCCTGTAGTAAGGAAATTGGTACAATGCACAGATACAGTGCAATAATCCATTTTTACTTCAGATTATGAATATTTCAGTGTAATTTGCAGAATTAAATTGTTGCGCATAAAACTTTATATTATCTTCGCTAGAAGTAGTGGAATAGTGACAGCCAGAAGAGAGACATTTTTTGGACTAGTAATATTATTCTACGGCGATACATCTGGATTGTCCTTTTGGAGCAGCCTTCTTTAGTGACATTTCAAAGTCAGCTTTTAAGTCAATCAATACATTCTATATGCTTTACACTTATACTGCTGACACTTAACTTTAACCTTGATGGAATAGTGCTGCCGACATAGTCCCACCCAGAGCCATAACTAGGGGTGTGCGGGTGGTGTTCTGTGGGCGGCACTACCGCTCACCCACAGCCTCTGCATCTGGCTAGCAAGGTCACTGGAAAGGCTCCCTGCAACCAGAATCTCTGCAGCAGTGCGTCCTTAGGATGCCTCAGACGTGCACACCGCTGCCCTCACAGCCCCCGAGGATGCTACGGCATTGGTGTAATTCCCAGTGATTGTGACCCCAGCCCCTTTTTATGATGTCACATGTAGGGGGCGTGGCCTGCACCGAGCGCCAGGAGCCCTAGTGCCGGCTCTGGTTCCACCTATCACCTAAATGTCAACATAATGATTGTCGAAATAAGGTATGTACTCCATGAGAAGTGATAGTGGAAGTTGGATGCAAAAAAGATGAATCAGTCATTGCAGATAGTCAGTGAGTGGCAAACATTACTGTCCTTCATTATTTATATTAACTCTTGTTGTTATGTGCCAGCTTGGAGCAGCAGTGTGCCCATTATAATAGTCTGGCATCTCACTGCTGGACACAGAGAGACGGGGCACTTGCACCCCCTGTTTACAGAAGTTGTGGCTGCAGTTGGTGCCTCCAAGGACATTATGGAGATTACCAAGTAGGAAGCAAAATCAAGGGGGGTATTTATTAAACCTTCAAGTGCAGATGTTGCCATAGCAACCAACCAGATTCTAGCTATCATTTTTCTAGTACAATCTATAAAATGATAGATAACATCTGATTGGGCATTATGGGCAACACCCCCCTATTTCTTCTGTATATCTCTTCTCCCTGTTTTCTTCATCCCATCCCCCATTGTATTACTATTCCCTTCCAATATACCCATTATTATTTTGAAAAATCAATTATAAATTAATCTTTTTAATGTTTAACATTTATTTTTGTATATGCATTTGTATGTTTCCTGTTATAGGTATTCGATGATTGAAGATAACCTAAACTTACCTGTGTTACATACTTTCTGCCCATAGAATCTGCTGTAAGTAATGGAAGTCTGCAATTGGCATAGCACCGAGATGGAAACCAAGTCCTCCACTGAGGTTGAGACAAACTAACGTCTCTCAAAGAGGACGTGCCACTCAACCACTTTCATCATAATAGGCTGCCAAGATGTACTACATTCCCCTAAAGCCAGGTTCAGACAACCCCAGCCAGCCATCCTAATATGACCTCCTAATACGAGCTACAAAAAAGAAAAAAGCCCCTCAAGGAGCAACTCAAAACTTTTCCAAGTTAATGAACAGCATCTATAAAAGTACACCTCACTGAATCTTATCCAGGATGCCACGTTCACCTTACGGCTAATTAATTCTGCACCTCCCCCCCCTTGAGGCCCCCCAGGGCCGATATGGAATGTTTGCCAACCACACCAAACCAACCTTGGTCCAATGAGAAGGTAGATTCATCTGCCTTAATGACATTGATCTACTCGCACCTCTGCCTACCAGAGATAGTCCACTAGGCCACTACAACGAATAATGCATGTTCCCAACCACCTAATACCTAATATAGGATGAATACTTGAACAGTGTACAGGTTGAGTCTCCCATATCCAAAATGCTTGGGACCAGGGGTATTTTGGATAACGGAATATTCCGTATTTTGGAATAATTGCATATCATAATGAAATATCTTGGGAAAGGGACCCCAATATACACACAGAATGCATTTATGTGTTATATACACCTTATACACATAGCCTGCAGCTCATTTTATACAATATTTTCAATAATTTTGTGGCTCAAGCAAAGTTTGTTTACATACATGAAATAAATTTATGTTTCATTTACACCCTATACACACAGCCTGAAGATAATTTTATACCATTTTTTTAATAATTTGTGCCTTAGACAAAGTTTGTGTACATTGAACCATCAAAAATCAAAGGTTTTATTATCTCAGTCATGCCAAAATTATTCCGTATTTCGGAATATTCCGTATTTCGGAATATTTGAATATGGGAGACTCAACCTGTATATGAAGTTATGAACCTAATCAGTGAGGGGGAAAAAACAGCTTTTGAGTTACCCAGATGAAGGTGAAAACCACACAAATCTCTGTGAAGGCAAAAATTGGACAGAACTTCATTCCCCCAAAGTGGCGGTGGCGTAAAGCTTTGGGTTTCCAAAAAACTCACAGGAAGTATGCCTAGCCTTGCAACTTATTCCTCCTAATAAGCTTATAAGTCAAAGGCTTCCAACAACCTAGTTTATTAAACGGAGTCGATGGAGGGACCAGTGCTGACACAGGGCCTGATTCAGAGCCGGAAGCTATTTGCGAACGGTTGTTCAGAAAAAGGGGTCGGCTATTTAAATTGAGCACTCGCTCTTTGCGGTCTGTTGATGCCTCTATGTCTGAGCGAGCGAACTAAACATGCGCTCGCTATTTTGTAAAGACGCCCCCTGGCCGTTCGCATCATACGTCATCTCTGCTATTTATTAGATTAATCGAGTACATCGAAAGGCATCTGAACTGCTCGCAGTGCTTGTGGTAGGTTTTACTTTCCGCAATCATGCGAGCAGTTCAGGCTAAAAGACAACCAAGTGATGTGATCGATGACACTCCCTTACTAATTATGCACTCCCATTAAATGCCTGTTTTGACCATTTGGCACGCCTGCGTTCGGATCTCCACTCCCCGTTTTCAAGCATCTTCCCCTGTAACCACCCACAAACGCCTCATTCTGTCACTCAAATTAGCAGGCCCTCGCTGTTTTGCGAGTGCACAATTTCCGACCGCAATGACTGGTTGGCGCATGCGCATTACGACCCATATGCATGCGCAGATGTGCGAACATCGCTCGGAGCGAACGAGCGGCTCTGAATCAGGCCCACAGTGCGAGTACTGTCCCAATCCTAAAAGAATGAGTCCCATAATCCACGATCGATAAACCCAACTTAAGTTAACAGCGCTAAAGAAAAAACCTATTAAATCAGAACTTGGTGCACCATTCCTCTTCAAAAAATGCCAGAAAACCAGTGCCTCCCAACACATCAGTAAACAACTGGAAGTCTGAATTAGCAACAGGTAGTGACAGTCAAACACGAACTGCCGTTAACATTGACCTTGGCCAGGAGTGCCCCACTCCCGAAACTTTGAATGAGCTGTGGAGCATGTTGATAAACAAAGTGACAATCAGACTGATACAATACAGTTCGTTGTTTACTGACTCAACCTCCAGGGAAGAAAGATGCTGTATGAGCCTAAACTTACACAAGTCCCTATTCAGCACCACACGTAACACGTCATCATTTGCCATTACAGGCTACAAGCCGCTCCTCATAACGGCTGAGGAGTCAGAGGGCTTCAAGCCTCGAGCAGGCATCGTTGGAGCGGGGCATGTTAAAACTGGACTGAGCGACAAATGGAGCAATAGCAATGGGGATGGGGGGGCTGGTGGGGGGATAACAGAAGGGATAGCATTTGGACAATATGAACAATGCACACTGAAAAAGAAAGAGAATCAAAAGGGGTAGATGTATCAAGGTTTGGAGAGAAAGAAAGAGAGAGAAAATATCCACCAATCGCCTTCAAAAGCTGCATACACACTAGACTATTTTTTGAACGATATGGACTATAATGATATCGTTCAAAGATATATTGTTCATATCGTTCAGTGTGTATGCAGTGAACGACCAATGATGCTAGCTCCCACAGGTCGTTAACAATATCATCAAGAATTGCCTGTTCAGAGATATGGCTGCATGACTTCACACTGAAAGATATCTTTAAAGGGAATCGGTATGCAGCCGGCGGTTCAAATCCTGACAGCGGAAGCCCAGCAATGAAGATCCCGACAGGTACGTATTATTCTATTTACTAACCTAACCTCCCCCCCAACCCTCCCTTAGGAGTGCCTAACCCAATCCCCCTCCAAGTGCCTAACCCTAACCCCCCTCTAAGTGCCTAAACCTAACCCCATCTTCCCCGCAGCCTAACCCTCCCCCTGAGGGTGCCTAACCTTAACCCCCCCTTCCCCTAGCCTAACCCTAAGCTCCCGGGGGCTGCCTAACCCTAAGTCCCCCCCGGGAGCCCCTAACCTAAAGTGGCTGGCCGCGCCTGGCTTACTTTCGATTGGTAAGCCAGGTGTCAGGCTCTCGGCGTAGCCTAATGACATGTGTCGGGATATCGACGCCTGTCATTAGACAGTTGTCGGGATCAGACAGTCAGGATGCCGACAATCAGCATTAGACCGTCGGCATCACGACTGCACACCCTTTAAAGATATCTTTCAGCGTGTAAACCCAATATCGTTTGTCCTGCACTACAGAAAGTTCAAGGGAAATATTGGGCCTGATTCAGAGCCACTCGTAAGCGGCAGCTCGTTCGCTCCGAGCGATCTTTGGCCAACTGCGCATGCGTACGGATCGTTATACGCATGCGTGAACCAGTCAGTGCGGTCGAAATTCATGTGCTCGCAAAATAGCGAATGCCTGACAATTTGAGTGACAGAATGAGGCGTATGTGGATGGTAACAGGTGAAGGTGCTTGAAAACGGGGAGTGGAAATCAGAACGCAGGCATGCTTAAAGGTCAAAACGGGCGTTTTATGGGTGTGCATAATTAAAACAGCAGCGTCATTGACCACGTCACTGGGTTATTTTATAGCCAGAACTGCTCGCAAAGTTGTGGTAGCAAAAACCGACAACAAGAATAGCGAGTAGTTCATATCCTGTTCGATGTACTCGATTAATCTAATAAATAGCGGACATGACGTAGGATGCGAGCGGCCAGGGGCCGTAGTTTCTCAAAAAACGACCGCAAGTTTTGTACGCTCGTTCAGACCTAGAGGCGTGAACAGACCGCAAACAGCGAACGGTTCATTTGAATAGCCACCCCTATTTTCAGGACAAGCGAGTGCTAATTGTGTCCGGCTCTGAATCAGGCCTATTGTTCACACAGCACATCGTACCGTGTGTATGAGCCTTAATTGTCATTTTTCAAACACAGCCTGTAAAATTAGTTAGGAGCTGATTGGTTGGTACTTTATCTCTATCCAGTTTATCTCTCTCCAAGGCTTTATATATCTCCTCCAGAGTATGAAGCTTAAAAGAAAGAAAAAAAACCAAGGAAAATCAAGGAAAAAGAGGAGACAGAATCAGACAATATTTGACTGAGACACTGAATAACAGCCTGCATCAAAAACTGGAAAGCGTAAGATGGCTCCTCTGTAAGTTTACTTAAAGAAACCTAAGCCCCCTTCACTAAAATCCCATTGGTTAACAAAGGATGACACCTAAACTACTGATCCTAATCCAACAATTTAACCCTTCCCTAACCAAAGGATTAATTACATAAGATCATTTGGTTCCATGTTTCTCTTAAGCATAAATCTTCTATTTTATTTAATTGTTATACACCCAGGGGGTGTTTGTCGCTTTATATATGTTGAGTACTCAGCTGTGTTTTATCACAATTTGAATCCAGAACTTTTCATATGATTTTCAAAATGAATCGTGTGCTGTGCCCCTCTGTAGCCATCTGAATGGAAAACACATCTCTTTGTATGAAAAACAACTAATCAGAATCTGGGGAGCAAACGCCAGCAACTCCTGGAGGCCTATGAAAATAGAATTATAACACACACTCGGATTTAAGGATAAATGACAAACAAGGTAATGAAATTGCCTCTAAAGCTTTCCATATTGGTAGGCATTAAACTGGGGCATCTGAGGACGTTTAAATAGACAGTCAAGATGATCAGCTCCAAAAATAATTAGCTAAACTTGCTCTGGGGCACAAAACCCCCAGAGGTGCTGAGTGACGTTCCAAGAAAATCTCTGTGTAACCTACAGCAGTCCGTAAAATATACTGAAATGCAACTAAATTACTAAATTCATTCTATAATATTGGCTTGACCTTTTAAAGGATTTCAGGAATTCATTGACTTACAGTATATTATGTATATATGATTTATTGGTTTATACAGTACAATTTTCATGGATTTTAATTAAAAGAAAAGATAAATTTCTACAATAATCCATTCTCATGTAATGGGTTACCACTACCTATCATTTTTTGTACATCAGATATAATGTAAGCTCTTGCGAGCAGGGCCCTCTACCCTCTTCTCTTTACTTCATTCTCATCGTCCTACAGGTAAGTATAAACTAATCTAATTCTACCCCCTAACCCTAATCCTCCTTTAGGGTGCCTAACCCTAACCTCCCCACCCTGTGCCTAAACCTAACGCCCCCTCTAAGTGTTTAAACCTAACACCCCCTTCCCCGCTGCCTCAACCTAAGTCCCCCGGGGGGGTGCCTAACCCTAACCTCCCCCCAGAGGTGCCTAAACCTCCCTCCCCCTAGCCTAACCCTAACCTCCCGGGGGGGTGCCTAACCCTAAATCCCCCCCGGGAGCCGTAAACCTAATCTCCCCCCCCCCCCGCGGCTGTCCGCTGTGGCACCCGGCATCCACTCGATCGGGATGCCGGGCGCCGGTTTAAATATTGTGGTCACATACCATGTTGCACCCCAAATCTAGGAATGGTGAGTGCCATGGATTAGTGCTTCTATATACAGTCAGGTGCATAAATATTGGGATATTGACAGAATTTTCATATTTTGGCCTCTATTCACCACCACAATGGCTTTGAAATGAAACAAACAAGATGTGCTTTAACTGCAAACTTTCAGATTTAATTTGAGGGTAATTACATCCAAATCAGGTGAACGGTGTAGGAATTACAACGGTTTCTTATGTGCCTCCCACTTTTTAAGGGGCCAAAAGTAATGGGACTATCAAATCAAAAGCTATTTCATGGACAGGTGTGGGCTATTCCCTTGTTATTTCATTATCAATTAAGCAGGTAAAAGGTCTGGAGCTGATTCTAGGTGTGACATTTGCATTTGGAATCAGTTGCTGTCGACTCTCAATATGAGATCCAAAGAACTGTCACTATCAGTGAAGCAAGCCATCATTAGGCTGAAAAATCAAAACAAACCCATTATAGCAAAAACATTAGGTGTGGCCAAATCAACTGTTTGGAACATTCTTAAAAAGAAAGAACGCACCGGAGAGCTCAGCAACACCAAAAGACCTGGAAGACCACGGAAAACAACTGTGGTGGATGACAGAAGAATTAGGCCCTGATTCAGAGCCGGACGCTCTGACCAGAGCGCTCGCTCTGAATCAGGGCCCACCTCCATTACTATGGAGCGTCCTCCTGGACGCTCGTATAGCTGTGGGTGACCATCGCGACCAAGACCATCGCGACCATCGCCACTGCGAGCAAAAGCCTGCGGTTGAGTTTTTCAACCGCAAGGCCAGGAGTGATTTTGGCTCGTCGCGTCTCGCGCATGCGCACGACGGAGCTCCCTCCGTTGTGCGCATGCGCAGTGCAGACCATCGACCCACTTGCGAGCGGACAGCCACTCACGAGTGGGTCTGAATGAGGGCCTTAGATCCCTGGTGAAGAAAAACCCCTTCACAACAGTTGACCAAATCAAGAACACTCTCCAGGAGGTAGGTGTATATGTGTCAAAGTCAACAATCAAGAGAAGACTTCACAAGAGTGAATATAGAGGGTTCACCACAAGATGTAAACCATTGGCGAGCCTCAAAAACAGGAAGACCAGATTAGAGTTTGCCAAACAACATCTAAAAAAGTCATTACAGTTCTGGAACAGCATCCTATATGGACAGATGAGACAAAGATCAACTTGTACCAGAGTGATGGGAAGAGAAGAGTATGGAGAAGGAAAGGAACTGCTCATGATCCAAAACATACCACCTCATCAGTGAAGCATGGTGGTGGTAGTGTCATGGCGTGGGCATGTATGGCTGCCAATGGAACTGGTTCCCTTGTATTTATTGATGATGTGACTGCTGACAAAAGCAGCAGAATGAATTCTGAAGTGTTTCGGGCAATATTATATGCTCATATTCAGTGAAATGCTTCAGAACTCATTGTACGGCGCTTCACAGTGCAGATGGACAATAACCCGAAGCATACTGCAAAAGCAACCAAAGAGTTTTTTAAGGCTAAAAAGTGGAATGTTATGCAATGGCCAAGTCAATCCCCTGACCTGAATCTGATTGAGCATGCATTTCACTTGATGAAGACAAAACTGAAGGGAAAATACCCCAATAATAAGCAGGAACTGAAGACATTTGCAGTAGAGGCCTGGCAGAGCATCACCAGGGATGAAACCCAGCGTCTGGTGATGTCTATGCATTCCAGACTTCAGGCTGTAATTGCCTACAAATGATTTGCAACAAAGTATTAAAAAGTGAAAGTTAGATTTAGGATTGTTTCCCATTACTTTTTGCCCCATAAAAAGTGGGAGGCACATATAGAAACAGTTGTAATTCCTACACCGTTCACCTGATTTGGATGTAATTACCCTCAAATTAAATCTGAAAATCTGCAGTTAAAGCACATCTTGTTTGTTTCATTTCAAAGCCATTGTGGTGGTGAATAGAGGCCAAAATATGAAAATTCTGTCAATGTCCCAATATTTATGCACCTGACTGTATATTGGAACCATGCACACACACATTGATGGGGGATTGAAGTGAAGATGGATTGATCCATCTCTCCAACTATCAGGATCATTTGTTACATCCATCTAATGAATATTTAATTAGAGGGGCATAATCAGTTAGTTTAATGGAATCCCGGGTGTTTACCATTCACATATTCCTAAATATGGCTTTGTGTTTGATTGCTACTCCCCAAAGAGCTCTCTGAGATTCCCCGACACAAAGACATTTTACATATGCTAAAGACATTTCAGATGGTCAATTATTATAATGATGCATCATCATCATCACGTTAGCAGACTACATTAGTGCTCACCGACATGTACTACTTAGCACAAATGTGAGCATTTACATAGATCAACAAACACCAGGATAGTAACTGAGATTTTGACAGCTGGTAAATAATGATTTTAGTCTGATTGGCAATAGGATTCTATAAACGCTCATATGTAGGGCTAAATAACAATAAAGGTTATAAAGACGACCTAGATGCTTTGAAGATTTGTAGGCAATGAACTCAGACATCCCAGGACGTATAACCAGGCAATCAGAATAATTATCTCCAAATATAATTAACTACTCTAGCCCTGAGTCAAAAACCAACCAGAGGGGCTGGATGATGTGTAAAGATATGCTCAGTGGGGCCCACAATGATCAGTAAAATAAACTAAAATGTGCTTAAAATCATTAGAAATTGTATTTGAGACAGATTCCCTGAATTTGAAGGCAAAGTTACAGTTGCTTTGGGCTACCTTCATAAAGGCGCATTCACTCCCCAAATATATTGCACCAAACATAAAAATCTGCTGAAATGTTTATGATCTTTGATCAACTGTATTACAAAAGACAGGCCGTTCTTGGGACACTTGGAGTAATCTACAGTGATTGAATGAGCAAAATTGTTCAAAATGGTTCAAGTCTGGATAAACTGGAATGATAAATAAACATTACACAAGTCACATGTATTGTACACGTGAATGCTGAGTAGGAGGTCTGTGAAGACATGGTCTTTTCTTCCTAAAAACACACACACATATATATATGCCCTGATGAAGAGCTACCAAAACATTTAGGGGTTGGCTATTGCACCCTTCCTTCTTGAGATCTAGCATCATTTGGTCTGTATAGACATATTCCTATCCTTATACTTGGACTTTATTAATCTATGAATTGCATAGGGGGAGAGGCCCTGGATTGCACTCCCTAAGCACAATGTGAGATGCTACCTGCTGAGACTTGTAGTGCTGCAAGCTAAAAAAGGGAAAAATTGCAAGTTAACACTCTAACAATGCTAAACCTAATAATAATTCTGCTAAATTGCATCAAAGAGGTTCTTAGCATTATAATGGCCATATTTATGGGCCTGCCCACCGCGTCCAGGTGACCTCTATCAGGCAGGTCCCTAACACTCCTATGGAACAAGTACAGGGCACGGGACCCCCCAGGCCAACCCAGCAGAACCGCATCACATTAGTGTGAGATTACAAGTGATAGTTAGAGAAATATAGAGAAACTCCTACTGTATGTGTGAAGTCTTACATGAGTAAGAGGTTATAATTGAAAGTGTAAGAAGTGCTACATATATAAAAAACAAACTAAACGGGTGATAAAAAGTGTACATTATGATGCCATGAAACAGTCCAGCCACACCAGCCCAGAGAGCCCCGCACCCCAGACCCAGTCCCAAAAACTAACGCACAGCATATAATTAATAGGTCTTACCCTCTGTGAATTGGACTACTTTATCCGAGAATCCTCCAAATGATGGAATAACCAATGCAGGTCTCCACATTCTAAAATAATACTGATAGGCTTATGACTTTTTATTATCTTAACATTTTTTAGTGTTTTGGTTTTGTTAAATAAATGTACTTTTTTATGCGATAATACTACACAACATTGATAGTTTTTATTTTTCTGTATGAGTGTTCAAAACATCTGCACATTAGCACATGATGATGGTAAGTTATCTATCTGTTGTGAATTTTTTCCCCTCCAACAGAACTATTCATTATATCAGCAACATCTTGGAGAAGATTTGTTGAATTTATGGGTCCAGGTTAATAAGTGGAGAAGGAGGTCCCAAAGTTGCCAGATAAGCATGTGTATGCGATCTTCTGGTCCGCATTCACTTAGCACATTGTAAGTTCTTTATATACTGTACTATTAACAAAAATATACTACACTATTAGGCACATGTTTCTTTTCTACTTCTCCAATATATAAAAAAGCAAAAGAGGTGGAGCATTTGAAACAAGGGTTATTTTTGCCAAAATAATTTGTTTGTTTTTCTTTTTTCAATATATGCAATATAAATAAAGAGTGGTAAATGCAGTTGTTATTCTTGAAAAATTGGAGTAAATTTTCATGTTATCCATTGTTTTGGAAAATATTAAATTAAATGAATAACAATAATTGTACTTTCTATATAGAAAATACAAGTGTCCATAGTTGTTCTTTTGTGGAGACATATAATATAAAAATTATACATATTATACCTATTAAGTATTCTGTACTAAGAATTTAAATATTACTATGAAACTATCAATTATTTTATCTCTATTTAATAGTAAATGCCTAATTAGTGCATGATTAACATAAACAAATGCATGCCTGACAATAAATACACATGTTCCAAATAGTTAATTACATGTGGCAATTAAAACCAAATGTGCGTGCACTACAGAAACACAAAGATGTCAGAAGAGCCAGGATACTGGGGGCTGTGAATAGCTAGAGGGGGCGTCAATACATGAGAGTGCAGCAAGGGGCATGGTAAAGTCATGATGGGGAGGGTGTGGCTTACACTGCACTCCAAGGCCCCTACAGAGCCCCAGGCTGAGTCATTTGTGCCCACCTCCCCACTCGGAGCCTGTCCACAAATGCACCCCAATTTACAGGCATCAATAGTATTATTTTATTTAAAAAAAATAAAAGACACAATTTCAGTATTTATCTCAAGAAGATGGAGAATTAAGCAAACAGCCGAAGGTTGCAGAGTATAACTCACACAATTTGCACGCAATAATTTTGCAATAGTTTAATACATAATAATGAGTTAAGCAAGCAGCTTATTTGGAATTGAAAACTAATAACTTAATGTGCACATTGGGCTTCAGATATCAGCTGCTGGATTCCCAATTATGCAGCTATCAAGAGAAAAAGAGACCCTAAGAAGTGGGTATGCATACCTTGGAAATAAGATACGATATTCCACGTAAGTCCAGGACTTATTTTATTATTTATTATTACCAGTTATTTATATAGCGCACACATATTCTGCAGCGCTTTACAGAGAATATTTGGCCATTCACATCAGTCCCTGCCCCAGGGAAGCTTACAATCTATATTTCCTACCGCATGCTCACACACACACACACACACACACACACGGGTTCATTTTTGTTGGGAGCCGATTAACCTACCAGTATATTTTGGGAGTGTGGGAGGAGACCGGAGTACCCGGAGGAAACCCTCGCAAGTACAGGGAGAATATACAAAGTCCACACAGTTAGGGCTGTAGTGGGAATTGAACCTACGGTATCAGTGCTGTGAAGCAGTAATGCTAACCATTACACTATCTGTGGTGACTACAAGAGTAGATAAATATAGTAACACCGGACTGCCGAATAAAGCTTTCTTAGCGCATTACTCCACTTGTAAGCAATCAGCGGTTCCTTGTTTTCTAAAGCACGCACATTCAAGTAAAATCTCCAGTCCCGAACAATAAAGGTATCACCAATCAGCACCAGCAGACCATTTGTAAAGAGCCATTCACAAGCGGCACACTAGTGATGTAGCTGTCATTATCTTCATCTGCTGTTTGAACCTGCTCCTGACGGGAAGCAATCGGGAAGCCGGCTTCCCGACTGTCTTATCCCGGCATGGATGAAATGCCGGGCGTCTAGATGTAGACGCCCACATTTCCCCGAGGCCGGGAGACCGGCGCCCGGCATCACGATCGTAGTGATGCCGTGCGCCGCGAGTGGACAGCCGCAGTGGGGAGGATTAGGTTTAGGGCTCCCGGGGGGGACTTAGGGTTAGGCACCCCCCGGGAGGGTTAGGCTAGGGGGAGGGAGGGTTAGGGTTAGGCACCCCCGGGGGGGACTTAGGGTTAGGCACCCCCCCGGGAGACTTAGGTTTAGGTAGCGGGGAAGGGGGTGGTTAGGGTTAGGCACTTAGAGGGGGATTAGGGTTAGGCACTTGGGGGGGAAGTTAGGGTTAGGCACCCCTAAGGAGGGTTAGGGTTAGGGGGGTTAGGTTAGGTTAGTGGATACTTACCCATCCACGATCGGGATTTCCAGCGCTGTCGGGCTTCCGCTGCATCGCACTCTGCTCCTGTCGGGCTGCCGCTGACGGGAATCATACCCATTCCCTCCTGACCACCCACAAATGATATTAGAATTACTTTGTAAATCAGAATATTGATACAAAATTTAAATAAACATGAACATAGTAATAGGGAGCTTGATGGACTAAAATCTAGGCATTCAGATGCTGTGTCTTGACTACCAGAGCTAAAACTTCTATTTAAATGAGTAAATGAGAAGATACTGCTGATGTCTGGGATTATAATTATATATTAGTTATTAATTTTTTAATATTAATGGTAACAGGAGTTTAGTTTGAATGATAATTATGCTTCAAATGAGTCAAAAAATATTTTTTAATGATTTGTTATATAAATGATTGATACGCCTATACCCACTGAACTCCTTCCAAGGTGTAATGAAATAAATACTTCAGATTGGATCATATATGTTTAAGAGGAAGGGAGAATTAGCAGTGGTCATTTCTCTAAAGCTGTGGTTCTCAAACTTGGTCCTCAGGACCCCACACAGTTCACATTTTCCAGGTCCCCTAGCAGGTGCACAGGTGTATTCATTACTCACTGACACATTTTAAAAATTTCACAAGTGAAGCTACTTATTTAACTTGTGATTCTGGCAGGAGACCTGGAAAACATGCACTGTTTGGGGTCCTGAGGACCGAGTTTGAGAACCTACGCTCTAAAGAAATTGCAGAGAGCAAAGAAACGCGCCAGTAAGTCAAATTATTCTACTACATTGGTACGTAATTTCAGTGAGGAAAAAAAGTTCCTTTCATTTTACATATATAAAATGCTATAAAATAGTTTGATTGGACACTTGCACAGTTCCAATCACATGTCGGTCTTATTACTGCAGGGGCCACTAAAGATAACAGGCAGCAACCATAAAAGACGATGGCAAGATTTCTATGGTTCTAACAGATGAACCCTGATCGCGACTGTTCCTAAAGAGCAGCGTGGTTACATGTATCACCTGCCTTATTTGAACATATTACGTTCCAAGCAACTCGTTCTAGGTAATGACCTGGGTAATCCAGATAGCACAATAATATCCTGTTTGAGCATATTAGTGGAAATGACTCCATCGCTTCCTATGGAGCAGTGTGATTTAATACTATTCATTCATTATAGTTTATGGCATTGTGTACACAAACATACAAAGTGATTAACAGTTTGTCTAAGTCTATGATGTAACTTAGCACATTAGTGTACACTCACCTTCCCTCAATAATTTTATTTGCCTGCAAACTGCCTTTTGGACACTTAATCACAGCCGGTGAAGCACATGCATATATGACCACATTGCGGTGTTATGTGCATGGTCGCAGGAGACTGGGCATTCATTGAAATGAAATAAAAAACATTTTACAGTAACAATACATCGGGAACGCGTACACACTGCCCAATCTGTCGCTCAATGGCGCGATGCATCGTTACATGCTGCATGTGCCTAAACCTAACCCCCCCCCTTCCCCGGGGACTTTGGCGTTACTTTCCCTGGATGATCGGGATTCTGGAGCTTCAAGATGCCGGCGTCGGTATCCTGTTCACTGTCGGGATATCGTAGCCGTCATTTTGCCGGGCGGCGGGATATCGATGCCCGGCATTCAGTCCGTCGGCAATGTGACCGCATACTTTTGCAACATGTGTGCTAGGTGACTGTCTCACCTTTAAAAGCAAAGTTGATGTGAGCTTTAATCCAGATAGCATACATTGAGTTTAACACTAATGTGATCTCTATTTCCATGCTATAATTAAATTATTATTATCGTTTATTTATATGGTGCCACAAGTGCACCATAAAAAGTACATGAACAGCGCCTTACAAAGTACATGAACAAATAGGTTGATTTACAGTGACTTACAGTACAGTACAGTCAGGGCCGGCCCAAGCCTAAATTTTTTGGTAAGCGAATATAGATTTTAGTGCCCCTTATATATATGATAATTGTGTGATTTAAATTTAGATTAAATATTGGATATAAATGTAGATATATCTATAGGCTATAGCTACAGCTATATCCAAATGCTGCCTTTATGTTACATAAACATTTAATTACGTAGGCATTATGGGGTTAATCATAAATATATATAGGTAGTATAGAAGTGATAAAAACTCTCTATAGCCATAATTTACAGTGCCAATAGGACTCTTGCCAAGGCAGCCGTGCGATGCTGGCAGGTGCAGTAAGGGCGGCTGGGCTTGCCACTTTGCCAGACCAGTGTGAAGACATATACACTTGCATGCATGTATGTGTGGAAAATATATATATATTCAGCACATACCATGACCACAGTAGAAATAGTAATATAATTGAAGTTTACTAGTACTACATGTTTTTCTCAGTATTACAAATTAAATAATTAGCAGTACCTGTGGATCTTTTAACATGTATCAGCCAGTAATAAAATAACCTGTGCACCAACTGGGAGATCTGGAAAACATGCACTGTTAGGGATGCACTGCTATAGAGTCCAATATGTACATATATGTCCAGGGAAGTGCTAAGTTCTTCTGCTGCTCCCCCAGACTCCCCGAATTCATGCTCTGGAATGGTGACACATCTAAAATAAAAACATTCAGCTCAGGCAGGATGGCCCTACTGCCGCATCAAATGACTTCCTGTGATCCTGTATATGCTGGAATTATGACACACAATACACATTGTATGACGCATATTAAAGCTGGATAAGTACTAATTATGCCCTCTTCATGGACTGGCCACACTCACTCTAAAATCAAGCATTTGGAAACCCCCCTCTAGAAATCCTGCGTTTGCCACTGTACTGTATGTATTATATACTTAACTACATTTGTGTTTGTTAAATCCTAGAGATGGGGCATGGCCTCACTACAGCTATATAAGATAGCCTAGGATCAAATTCTTTTTGGAGAGGATGTATATCTAATAGATATATCTATAAATCCACACCATTAGCATGTTTAAACCTTGCCTCAGACGAGCACCTCATATATATATACACACACACACACATAGCATAGACACACAAACATGTGTAAATACCACAGCAATACAGTCCAGGGGCAGGGGCAGAATTTGGAAAAGGGGACTTTCCATATGATTGATTTGGGGGGAGGACTTTTTAAATGATGTGACATAGCCAGCTGCGGAGCTGAACTGAGTAAATGTATTCCAGGCTGTCCACACAGATTTACAGGACTGGCTACCCTAACAAAATAAATGTTTTATAAATTAAGACATATTGTACACCGCCTGAACAGATAGGAAACCGTATTGAACTGATAATATAGATCCTGGGTACGTACTAAGGATACTGAATTTGAACCTCTATACGCTCCTACCTATACCTTCTAAAACCTGCCTATAAACCTCTAAAATTGCCGCTATTTGCGTACGCAGTCATACCGTAAAATAAAGACCTTGAGCATGTGTTTCCAAAGCACAAAGTATTATTCAAGTAAAGTACAGTCAGTTACACGCTGTGATCTAAGTACAATTTAGCGCAAAGAATTATACAGACCCATGATACAGTTATACATACCCACGCGCTCTGGACCAGATACCGGCATCAGCAATAAACCTCCGTCAATCAGCAAACAGCAAGAAGACTCCAGACTGGGGTCACAACACACACATTTATACCCTTACAGAAACAGACAACACAATAGAGAGGTTTGTTGCTGATCCCATTGGTTCCCCATCACGTGCATTTGTTACAGGACATTTAGCAGGTTGATTCAAATGGACACAGAACAGCCTCTAACAGCTTGTTGCCTCCTCTATTCCCCCTGCATGCAAATCTAGGCTGTTGGTTTCACAAAATACATTTTGGTGCTTTATATCTCTACGGTCCATAAGTTGAGAATGCATATTGCGATCTTAACACCGATGATACCGGAAAGCTGTTGAGAAAGTGCAGATCAGTATAATACCAAACATGGCTTACTTATCACGTATTAAACCTTAGATACCAAAATAGCCTTTATTTCACAGCATTTGTAATAAATGAATAAAACTTAGATCTTATACTTTAAAGCTATGGAACCTTTTATGTGAGTGTGCATTATGTAAGTATTAGGGGTTTGGGAAAAGACGCTAGTTCGGTTTATCCGATTTGGGGCAGATGCAGCTAATAAACAGCGTTTGCATGCAGGATATTGTGCATTCGCTAATGTGCGTCATGTTAACAGTGCAATTGTGCATAATGTGTGGTGTTTATGCATGTGATTTTATTTATGATGAATATATATATATATATATATATATATATATAATTTCTTACTAACATTCTTTTAAACTGCAATGCAAATGTGTTATGGGCAGTGAGCTTCACTCTCAAACAGGGTGGAGACCCCCAACCGTGCTGGTGCCAGCCTGTCTGACAGTGAGTTTAAAAGAGCATATTTCTTACCGTTGTTCATTCAGTCAAATTCAAGTGTCTGGGCCATATTACAATTGCCACAGCTACACCTGTCCACATGTGGGGTCTCTCCCTTTACATGCAAAAACATCCACAGCTCCTGGTGTATTGTTTTTTTATAATTCCTTTTGGTATATTTCTATGCAAGGTTGTCCCCAGAATGGGCCTGTCATGGCTTCTAAAGGGATTACCAAAAACATTGCCATCTGTAGTTAGCTTGTGAGTTATAACTTAAAATGGCGTCGTGCAGATTCTTATTTTTAAGATGGAGTCTGGTTTCCAGTCGCAAGATGGCGTCGCTCCAAGCTAATTTTACACTGATTCTGTCTCAGCCACTAAACCAGCTTCGACAGTACCCTAGATGTTACTTTCCAGCCAGGTATGAGGAGGTCTCCACTGTTGAGAGATCGATCGCCTGTCAGGTTCTGCAGTAGCCGACGGGGACCCTTCTGGCCTGGTTTCAGCAGTGACTGGCTGCCACTCAGGGGTGTATCTAGGGGTCCGAGCGCCCCTGGCAAGTAAGGGACTGGCGCTCCCCGCCCCTTTGTCAGTTATTAAACAGATATAGTTATACTGTACCTAGCACTGCACCTACATATACATAGCACACATACTGTACATGGCACACCTCACACACACAAACAATCACATACCTGGGGCTGAGAGGAGCAGATCGGCAGCTGCGGCCACACATACTGTGAGGAGGGAGAGGGAGCAGCTATGGCTGAGCATGTGCAGCAGCTCCCTCTCACATTCTGAGCTCTCCGCAGCTGTGATCGCGGCAGCGTTTGCCGTTTGTGTTGAAATGGAGACACAGCTGTCTCCATCTAAAAAATAAAAAATTGGACTCATTAGGGGGGGGGGTTTAGCTGTGGGTGGCATTTGCCATGGGCAGCGGCCGGTGGGGGCCCCCACCGGCGCCCCCCACCGGCTGGCACCCCTGGCGAGTGCCATCCTGGCCAATAGGAAGTACGCCCCTGCTGCCACTGTTGGAGTCCAGTGGTCTCGCAAGGGACTCAGCCGGACTGTTTTCTAATTACCTGACCAGGAGGACAATGAGTGAGTCACTGTCACTTAAAGGCGCCATGGGAGCTGGGAGGAGCAGTGCGCTGCAGCAGCTCCACTGGACTCATCATTCTCTTCTCTTCTCACTTCAAGGAACTGCCGCACATGCACAGCAGTTCCGATCTCTGCCCGTTTGGAGCTCCAAGTACGGCGACCTGAGGAGATGGAGATGGGGACCAAAACTTTCCATCTCACAAGAAATATATATATATATTTGGTGCTGTCACAGCGTTAATCAGCCCGGCAGTGGGTGGGGTTTCTAGGGGGGCTCTAGCAAACGCCAGCCGCGGCTCCCGTCCCAATCTACACCACCGCGTTCCCACCCCAGCCAGGCTGGTAGCGTAATATACCTGCGACCTTGCGACGTGACGTCACGTCACCTAATACAAGCAATCGGACGGCCACCCCCTTTACAACCGCAGTGCAGCTGTGCACACGGTCTGCTGCTGGCTGTATTATTTAAGAAATATATCAGTATGGTTTTTGCGCATAAAACAAATACCTGTTTTCACAATTAAACAATGTTTCCTTTATACATTATTGCAGGCTATTCATTTTATTTTTGTAAGCTTTATTTTCACATTAATAATACACAATCCACTTCAGTCAACTACTAAGCAGTTATATCAATGACAGGTTATCCAGTGTAAAATATATACTGTCGTATCTTCAAAATATGTGGGAAAAAGACTTGCAAATACGTTTATATTGTAAGCTGTCATACTGTAAAAACAAAATGTGAATCAAAAGGTAATCTACATATAATAATCACTTCTATATGAAACTGTGACCAGTTTAAATTAAGTTTTAATAAAACGGCAACATGATAGACGGGACAATGAATCAGAACGAATCGAAGCGGTCTTTAAAGGTTAAAACTTTTTATTTTTAGCACAGTATTGTTCTTATTTTTAGCAGTAGCAATTTGCTCCTCTCAGACCTCTGGGGCATTGCAAATGCCATTATACTCAGCTGGTGCACACAGTAGACTATTATTTTTCATTGGGAAAGAAACTGCAACATAGAGATGGCAATATTTTGTAGCCAGAGGGGACACACAAGACTTTTCCCACCTATATTTTCCAAATTTTCCAAAGTGCCAGGGATTAATTTCGTACTGTGCAAAAAACAAACAAAAAAAACAGCAATTGTTGAAATAATCACACTGTTAAGATTGGTTTGGGTTAGATGTGTTAATATTTTTGTATGTAAAGATAAGGATTCCCTACTACGGAAATGAAGAGATACCACGGGAACACTGACGATCTCAGCTGAGGGAGAGCCTGATAAATAACACAGAGACAATAAAAACACAGACACATCACAGAATTGAGTAACTCATAACAGACTTCAGGACGACTTTTCAGCAATTTCCTATAAGTCCCTGGGGGTATAATGTTATTTGAAAAATTGGTGTGCGTTTGTGCCAAGTAAACAAGTCTATTAGTGAGTCTAATGACATTATTCACAAGACAGACTAGGTGAAGTAGAGAATGATGCGGTAGGTGGTGAGACAATATTTCGTTTTGTGCTTACACAATGTGCCATATATTTCCTCCGTGATTGATTGATCACTATTTAATGACCGTCAAGTGCCTGACATATATCCTTATTATCTAAGCTTGATCACGTGATGTATATGTCACACTCTATACATCCATTGTTAGAACCTGGAAGCAAGGGTTATAATCAGAGTTTTGTAATGGATCAGTGATGGTTACATATTAATCTCTCTATTGGCTACTTCCGTTCTGATTATTTTCTGGCTCCATGGCCTGCTCCAATTAGACCTTTCGGTTAGTTGTGCATATTAAATACAGCGGTTATTGTGTGCGCGTGTGTATGTGTGTGTGCTTGTGTGTGCGTGTATATCCACATGAGGTACAGGCGACTAAAGTGAAAATTCTAAAATGCTGATAAGGTCTGTTGCATTCAGAAAGTTGTGTGAAAATAAACATATGACAACGATTCTGAGTTTCATCAGGGTAAGATAATGGTTCTGGCTATTTGGGGCTGTAACTGGGGCAGAGCACTTTATACACTTGTGGAAGTCAAAGGGCCTCATCTGTAGTTGGCTGTAGGTCCATTTGAGGGGCATACAAAATGTGTAATTTCTGTGCTGCAGGGGAAGAAGATGCATTTTGGATTGATAAAGCCATAAAGGACAAATGGTGTTTGTATTTGATTACATTTTATATGGAAAATTACACTTTTGTATTTATCAGTAACACTGTCAAGACACTATTTTCTCTTATGCATATGATACTCCACTACAGTACATTGTAATGTGCACCAACATGGTAATGCACTTTCACATTTATACATAACACCGCCAAACCGCACCCACACTCTGTACTTGGACCTCAGTCTACACATTTTATATGCTTGATACAGAAATAGAGGAGGTGTTTTCGGTCCATGTTGAGATAATTGCAACACAACCAACACAGATGAAGCCAAAACTATAATGAGGCTCAGAGCATCTCAAAACACTCCGGCCCTAATTCAGAGTGACCGGCTCTGAATCAGGGCCAGTCTTTTTTTTTTTTTTTAGAACGGCCTCCTGGCCGCTCGCATAGCTGTGGGTGACCACACACCTATAGCGAGCGGCCATGATGATGGTCGTGGTGGTCAAGACCATCGCGACCATCGGGCTTGCGACGAGACCCTTGTGGTAGGGTCTCGTTGCCGCAAGCCCCAGAGAGATTTCGGCTCTAACAGAGACGAAATCTCTCCACTGACATCACTTGTGATGTCAGAGGGGCCGGCCCCAAAGGTAGGCGTTCTCATGGGAACGCCTCCATTTGGGCAGCCACCCCCCGGCCCACCCACCAAAGGGGGCGTGCTGCCACTCAACATCGACAGCACGGTCCCTTTGGTGCGAGACCCGGAGCGACGGATTGCCCGTCGCTATCTGGGTCTCGGGCAGGCGCGCGACTGAGCCGGCTCCGTCGTGTGCATGCGCTCTGGGCCACCATCGACCCGGTTGCGAGCACTCAGTGTTTCCGACCGGGTCTGAATCAGGCCCTCTGTTTGTCAGTCTGATAGCATTTCAGATTCTCGGTCTAAAGGGCCTATTTACCAGATAATATTTGCGGTATATGCCCTGAAAATAAGAGATGTGCGCCGGGCCATTTTTGCTGGTTCTGGTTCTAAATCATCTGCCGGTTTTGGATTTGTATTTTTTTCAAAAAATGTACAAAAAAAAGCTAAAATCACATACTGTAATTTGAGCCTTTTTTTGTTTCTGGAGTATTATTAACCTCAATGACAATCATTTCCACTCATTTCCAGTCAGTTTTGACCACCTCACAGCTCACAATATTGTTTTCATCCAGTTTAGGCCAAAAGATTGCACCGAGCTAGCTGGCTGACTAAGCTAAGCAACAGCAGTGGGAAGCACAAACATGTGGCAGTTCAACTTCAAACATGGCGCATGGCTCACACTGCGCGGAGTCAGGGCCGGATTCATTACGGTTTGCAACTGTGATTGCAATAGCGAATACGCATGCTGTCTCACTGCAAAGATATGCTAAACCTCTGCGATCACTATGCCGTCGCAGCACAACATAAGGACGCCCACCTTACCTTACACACATCCGTAATACTTAGCAAGACTGCAAAACCATCGGTAATATCGAGCACAATCGCAGCCTCACGTACACTTGCACAAGCTCTGACCTTACTCAGGAATTGCTAACTTCATCTCACGCTATGAGAGCTCAGGCTGCGTACGGCATCGCAGTGTATAATTTATGCACTCCCCTGCAACAGCGTTCAAACGCACTGGCACGCCTGCGTTTCGCCGACCACCCCCTCGTCACCACCCCCAAACGGTACTTCCTGTCAATCACTCTGTGATGGGTCTGCTAAGTGGAGTGTTCTCGCATCTGCACTGCGATACATACGCACGCGCAGAACGCAACAATTGGCCAATTGCATACGTAATTGCAGTTGCAATCCTTGCTGAATCAGGCCCCCAGACCACTTTTATGTACATGCTCTGGGGTACTACATTGTACTGGGCTGCAGTGCACAGAACAGTAGAAATACAACTATTTTTATTATTAATTTTAAACTGGCAGCTTGGCTCACACTGCGTGGAGTCAGACCGCTTTTACACACATGCTCTGGGGTAATACAGCATACTGGCATGCAGTGCACAGAAAAGTAAATATAGAATTTTATTTTTTATTTATTTATTTTTTACTTTATTTTTATTTTTTTAACAGCTTGTGGATGGACACACTGACAGCAGCATAGCCCCTTAGATGGACACACTGACAGCAGCACAGCCCCTTAGATGGACACAGTGACAGCAGCACAGCCCCTTAGATGGACACACTGACAGCAGCACAGCCCCTTAGATGGACACATTGACAGCAGCACAACCCCTTAGATGGACACATTGAAAGCAGCACAGTCCCTTAGATGGACACAGTGACAGCAGCACAACCCCTTAGTTGGACACAGTGACAGCAGCACAGTCCCTTAGATGGACACACTGACAGCAGCACAGTCCCTTAGATGGACACAGTGACAGCAGCACAGTCCCTTAGATGGACACATTGACAGCAGCACAGTCCCTTAGATGGACACACTGACAGCAGCACAGCCCCTTAGATGGACACATTGACAGCAGCACAGCCCCTTAGATGGACACATTGACAGCAGCACAGCCCCTTAGATGGACACAGTGACAGCAGCACAGCCCCTTAGATGGACACAGTGACAGCAGCACAGCCCCTTAGATGGACACAGTGACAGCAGCACAGCCCCTTAGATGGACACAGTGACAGCAGCACAGCCCCTTAGATGGACACAGTGACAGCAGCACAGCCCCTTAGATGGACACAGTGACAGCAGCACAACCCCTTAGATGGACACACTGACAGCAGCACAGCCCCTTAGATGGACACACTGACAGCAGCACAGTCCCTTAGATGGACACACTGACAGCAGCACAGCCCCTTAGATGGACACATTGACAGCAGCACAGCCCCTTAGATGGACACATTGACAGCAGCACAGCCCCTTAGATGGACACATTGACAGCAGCACAGCCCCTTAGATGGACACATTGACAGCAGCACAACCCCTTAGATGGACACATTGACAGCAGCACAACCCCTTAGATGGACACATTGACAGCAGCACAACCCCTTAGATGGACACAGTGACAGCAGCACAGCCCCTTAGATGGACATATTGACAGCAGCACAACCCCTTAGATGGACACAGTGACAGCAGCACAGCCCCTTAGATGGACACATTGACAGCAGCACAGCCCCTTAGATGGACACAGTGACAGCAGCACAGCCCCTTAGATGGACACACTGACACCAGCACAGCCCCTTAGATGGACACAGTGACAGCAGCACAGCCCCTTAGATGGACACATTGACAGCAGCACAGCCCCTTAGATGGACACAGTGACAGCAGCACAGCCCCTTAGATGGACACAGTGACAGCAGCACAGCCCCTTAGATGGACACAGTGACAGCAGCACAACCCCTTAGATGGACACACTGACAGCAGCACAGCCCCTTAGATGGACACACTGACAGCAGCACAGCCCCTTAGATGGACACACTGACAGCAGCACAGCCCCTTAGATGGACACATTGACAGCAGCACAGCCCCTTAGATGGACACATTGACAGCAGCACAGCCCCTTAGATGGACACAGTGACAGCAGCACAGCCCCTTAGATGGACACAGTGACAGCAGCACAGCCCCTTAGATGGACACAGTGACAGCAGCACAGCCCCTTAGATGGACACACCGACAGCATCACAACCCCTTAGATGGACACACCGACAGCAGCACAGCCCCTTAGATGGACACATTGACAGCAGCACAGCCCCTTAGATGGACACATTGACAGCAGCACAGTCCCTTAGATGGACACATTGACAGCAGCACAGCCCCTTAGATGGACACATTGACAGCAGCACAGCCCCTTAGATGGACACAGTGACAGCTGCACAGCTCCTTAGATGGACACATTGACAGCAGCACAACCCCTTAGATGGACACAGTGACAGCAGCACAGCCCCTTAGATGGACACATTGACAGCAGCACAGCCCCTTAGATGGACACATTGACAGCAGCACAGCCCCTCAGGTGGACACAGTGATAGCAGCACAGCCCCTTAGATGGACACATTGACAGCAGCACAGCCCCTCAGATGGACACAGTGATAGCAGCACAGCCCCTTAGATGGACACACTGACATTAGCACAGCCCCTTAGATGGACACAGCGACAGCTGCACAGCCCCTTTGATGGGCACATTGACATCAGCACAGCCCCTTAGATGGACAGAGCGAGATCTGCACAGCCCCTTTGATGTACACACTGATAGCAGCACAGCCCTGATGGACACCACAGAGCAGACTCCAGCACACGGCAGTGTGACTAGAGTTGAATGGCGCAGAGTTGCGGTGCATTTTATAGAATCCAAAACCCACAAAAGTTTGAGGCCGAGAGGATGATGTTCGGCCTCGATGTGAAATCCGAACATGGCAGGAACACCCAAGCCAGGGTTTGGTTTAGACTTGGACCCTCAAGTACAAAGCGGTTTGGATTTACGGTAAACCAAACAACTCATATATACTGAAAACAGCTGTTTTTGGAGTATACTCGCAAATATTAAGTATCCTTTAGATGTACCTTGGAGGGACCATAGAAGATATCCTTCCATTTCTGACAGCAGGCACAGCTTCCGGAGTTTGCTCCCAATGGGTAACACCATCCCCAGATGGCGTTATCCTATAGAAAACTATGGGCTACATTTTGCAAAAAAGTAGAGTGCAGGAGGGGAACGCTCCCTGGCAAGGGTCACAGCACATGTGTGGTCAGTAATCCTCGATAGAGGAGTAAATAGACCGCTTCTTTGAAACCATTGTCCCTGCGGGTGTATATTGATACATTCGGTGGTATTTCATTTCTTATTGCTGCGAATAGCGGTGTTAAGAAATTATAATTATTGGGTCTAAACCACATAATTGATAAATATGCCCCTAAGGGATTTAAAAAACAAAAACTCAACCCCTTACCTACCGCTCCAGGGATGCGGGGAAGAGCCCCGCGCTTCAGCCTAAGCCTGGGGTGTCGGGAGAGAGGGGACCCCTTCTTGGTTCTGGTTCCGGTCCTGGCTCTGGCATTACCCAACACATTTTTTCCCCCTATATTTAAAACCAGGACTGGCCCTGCAGCCAGGTTTTGGTTCCTAAATTATGGGGGAACCCTACATGTTTTTTTCCCCGTAATTTTAGGAACCAGGACTGGCTGAGCACCCTGGTGCTCGATATGCTTTTGGGGCTGGGGACCCTACTTAATTTACGAAAAAAAATTTTTATCCTTTTTTTACAAGTAGACCACAGAAGCAGCATTCACATATCTCACTGATATGTGCATGCTGCTTGTTCGGGAGAGTTAGGCAGAGAGAAGACACTGCAATCTCCTTCAAAACTTGCTACTCGGGCGAGATATCTCGATCTGCTTCACCATCGGCCAACTCACTTTCAGCTAAACTCACTTCTAAATCTGAGAGTTTAAAAATGGGAAACTCACCCGAGTTTTGGCGATGCAAAGCGAGATTAAAATTAAGCAAACTCGATCAAACTCATATCTTAGTAAATTTACCCCTTAATATTTTTCTGAGCTGTAGGTTGTTTTGTGATTTTCAAACATGTAAAAAAGCTTTAGATGTTCTAAATGGTTTGACCCCGACCACGGATCAGAGGACATGAGTAATTGTATTATTTTTTTATCAAATAAATATTAAAGCCATTGGTCTAGTGCACAGGTTCTAAAACTCGGTCCTCAGGGCCCCAAACAGTGCATGTTTTCCAGGTCGCCTCACAGAAACACAAGTGAAATAATTAGCTCCACCTGTGGCTCTTTTAAAATATGTCAGTGAGTAATGAACACACCCAGTAGCGGATTTACCGCTAGGCAACCCAAGCGGCCGCTTAGGGCCCGGCGGGTCCCTGGGGGCCCGCAGACAGGGCTGTAGAACGGAGGCTTGTTATACTATTGTTTTGCCCGGCAGACTGTCAGCACATTGATTCTACAGCTGCCGGGTGCTGCTCTATTTCTCTGCACTCCTCTAGTCTCCCCTGCTCTGCTGTGCTGCATGTGACCAGTAACGTCACACGCAGAGAGAGGAGCGGAGCCTAGAAGAGGCTGAGGTGCCCTCCATGCTGACATGTGGAGAGAGTGTAATAGGAGGTGAGTGCCATTGCCTGTTGGGCCACATACTATGGTGCTGTGGATTGGGAGGGGGGGGAATTGTCCACCTGCACCTGCTATAGTCCACAGGGGAGAGGGGGTGTTTGATTTTTCTATCACCCTCCTGCTATAATCTCTGCAGGATGTGGGGGAGGGGTGGAGCGAGGGGGAGGGTGTTTGCTGCAAGCAAATAAAGACTGTCTTGTGCTGTGTGAATGTATAATAAATGAATGTCAGTAAGTGTGTGTCAGCCACTAGGTGGTGTCAATAAGTGTGTGTGTCAGTACATGTATGTGTATATATGCGGCTATGGGGGCAGTGTGTATTTGTATGAGAGCAGTGGGTGTGTGTGCGGCTATGAGAGCAGTGTGTGTGTGTGCGGCTATGGGGGCAGTATGTGTGTGTGTGTGTGCGGCTATGGGGGCAGTATGTGTGTGTGTGTGCGGCTATGGGGGCAGTATGTGTGTGTGCGGCTATGGGGGCAGTATGTGTGTGTGTGGCTATGGGGGCAGTATGTGTGTGCGTGCGGCTATGGGGCAGTGTGTGTGTATGTGCGGCTATGGGGCAGTATGTGTGTGGGGCTATGAGGGCAGTGCGTGTCTGTGTGCGGCTTTGAGGGCAGTGTGTGTGTGTGCGGCTATGGGGCAGTGTGTGTGTGTGTGTGTGTATGACGATGGGGCAGTGTGTGTGTGCGGCTATAAGAGCAGTGTGTGTGTATGACGATGGGGCAGTGTGTGTGTGCGGCTATGGGGCAGTGTGTGTGTGTGTGTGCGGCTATGGGGCAGTGTGTGTGCGGCTATGAGGGCAGTGTGTGTGTGTGTGCGGCTATGGGGCAGTGTGTGTGTAAAATTGCATGCTGTTGAGGGAGTAGGGCCCCAAACTGATATCTTGCTTAGGGCCCCATGAGGTCTAAATCCGCCTCTGAACACACCTGTGCACTTGCTGGGAGACCTGGAAAAAATAACCTGTGTGGGGTCCTTAGGACCGAGTTTGAGAACCACTGGTCTATGATTTAAAAACAGTAGCGAATCAAAATGCCAGAAACGGACCCACATCCCCTCACTCACTACTGCACCATTACATTATTTCCTGTTTTAGTCATTGGGCCTGATGTAGGCCCTGATTCATAGCCGCTCGCTGCTGGCGGACAATCACTCTGAATGTGGGCGTTTATTTGGTTTTTTTTTTCTCCGCCCACTCGCAAAGCTGTGGGAGACCACCCACAGGTTGTGCTAGCGGCCAGGAGACCGTCGCGATTATTGCGACCATTGGGCCTGGGGTAGGGTCTAGCTGCCGCAAGCCCAAGTGGACTTCCTGCTCTAATAGAGCAGTCAGCCCTCCTACTAACGCCAGGCATGCCTAAGGGAACGCCTGCGTTTGTCCGGCCACCCCTCCTACCCGCCCACAAAAAGGGGCGAGCTGTCAATCAACATCGACAGCCACCCCGTCTTGTTGCGAGCACTGTAGCGACTGGACTTCAGTCGCTCAGCGGGGCTCATGCACACCGGATGTGGCGCGTGCGCAGTGGGCAACCATCGGGCCGCTTGCAAGCGGCTCTGAATCGGACCCTTAGAGTATGCTATGCCAATGTTTTCGATGTTTTGAACAATTATCAGTAAACTATGCATGCGTATAAGTCACACTGCGCACGCATCAAAGTACTTTATCGTAGATGCTCGCTGCGACTTTTTACTCGTAGTGTGATTGACTGGTCGGCAGCATTTGGGGAGGTAACGGAGAGAGTGGCGGCAAAAACGCAGATGTTTCGCAAAAGTTTTCGGGGCGTGACGCTGCCTGCACCTGAAAATCCCGTATGATGGTCTACGGACTATACACTTACTCAAAACTGCGACAATCGAATGATCTGCCACCGATGCTGCGACTTTTTAGGCAGATGCTTTAATTTGCAAAGTCACAGCCGGGATTCTCGATACATCTCCCGGCGGCTGCAACATTTGCATTTTTCGCATAGCCGCTGCATACACAGATGCAGCTGAAATTTTATTACCAAACGTCCACTAACTTCTCCAGCAATCACAATGATTTATTATTCGTTTCCACTCCTGATAAGCTCTGTGGGCTGGAAAAACAATGAACGATTGAATGCTGAAGAGAGAAGCCAAGCCTGGTTATGGTAAAACTAATTTGCTTGATCTCAGCCAATAGTAGCACAGTTGTGGGAGAAGCTCATTTCTCAGTCTGAAGGCTTCTGAAAAGAAGAGACCTGTCCTGATAGAAATACAGTCTCTCCAGTTCCATGGAGTTGAAAAATAAATAGGTGTCATTAGCAAAGAACCTACTTTATTTTTCAGTTGTTAAGTACAGCAATGGCCGCTGGGTAATATTTGGGCAAAGAGTAAGTAGCAGGGAAAGGTTCTGCCAGATGCATATGCAATATACATCCTCCCATTCACAGATCAGAAAAATAACAGTGTACAGTACAGTATGTGCGCAGAGCAATGTAACAATGTTAAATGCAGAATAGTATGCAATTAAATCCTAATGCAAAATTTTTACAAAACTTGACAGCCAGAATCCAGACACTCATAGGGAAGATAGGTAAGTATTTTTCTAACCCCTACCCTAATCCTCCTTCACCAGTGCCTAACCCTAACCTCCCCCCTAGTGCCTAAACCTAACCTCCCCTCCCCACACCCTAAACCTAACACCCCCTTCCCGGTGCCTAAACCTAACCTCCCCCCTAGTGCCTAAACCTAACCTCCCCCTCCAAGCATCCTAGTCCTAACACTCCCTACCCAGTGCCTAACCCTAACCCTCCCCCTAGTATGTAACCCTAACCCTGCTATATAATCCTAACCTCCCCCTAACACCCCGATACTTACCTTCGGGATGCCGGCGGTCTGGATACTGGTGCCGGGTTCCCGATCTGTCGGGATTTTGGTGCCGGTATTCAGACCATCACCATCCTGCACACCAGGATCAAGCTGTTGCATTCTGCATAGTTTATCAAAACCGAATGGGGTTTCCATGCGTACAGCCTGGCTAGGGTACAGGTAATTCAAACGGTCTGCTGATTTGATGTAACTGGACTTTTACAGGTTCCTAGAGCTGGTCAAGGCTTCATGCACATCATGTTCAACTTCTGGATAAAGCATAATTTTGGTTATGGGTATTGCTGTTCGGTTACACCTTGATAGTAGACGGTATTCAGATGAAGGAAGTCCATCTTTCAGAGTGCCAAGACCAAGTCTGACTCATCCCTGGAACATTTCTCTAGAAGGTCTTTTGCTGTTCGGACTGCTTTTTCAGCCAACCTATTGGACTACTTGGGGTTACTTGTCGTGTGATTAATGTCCCATTAAGTTGTAAAAGCTTTGAATTATGTGCTCATAAACTGCACTGCATTGTCCATGAACAGCTGGTGTGGTATGCCGTGTCACTTCATATTGTTAATCATTGCTGTGCTGGTAATCTTGGTCAAATAGTCCTGCTCAAACCACCCAGATTAGGCGTCCCAATCAAAGATGTCAGTGGCAACAATGGACTAAGGGAGATTCGGGACCCTATACAGCGTGAGAGACTATTAGTATGTATGATCTGCACTAGATTTTCTCTTTTGTGTATTTTTATGTGGTAAGAACCAAGGTTCATCAGTTTATCCATGTGCAAGAGGCGTTCAGAATACAAACAAGTATTTCTGTGAAAAAGATAAGTATTTATTCACACACTTCTCTATATATATATATATATAGGAGTGTGGGTTTTACATAGAGGCGCTTGGGTGTGGTTCCTCCCATTTTTTACATATCTATAATTGATCTAAGGATTGGGGTACATCCTATTGGGGGACCTGACTTTAGATGCCCAGGTGCATTTGTTTTAAACATCTTATTCGCATTTTTTCTAGTTTGTTTATATCCTCTAAGGTGTTTTGTAAATGCCGCCAAGCATGTTTTCCATTAGGAATAATAGAAAACATGTATTTGATAACCTGTTTAACAATCATCAGGATAATGTCCTGAAGGAAAGTAATATTTGGTGGGAGGTTAGCACACTGGAAGAATACTGTATGTGGCACATCAATTAATTCCTAGGGGATTGAAACTCACCAAAATTCCTTCCTTCTCTAACGCAACGGAAAATTTTAAGAAAGAGTGGGAAGGCATCATTAATAATTGTTAGGTTGACTTGATGAATTTGATTATAAAAGAAAGGAGAGAAGAGCTTAAAGAGTTAGAGGATGAGATCCTTATATTAAAATCATTGGTTGCACCATTTTCAAAATCAGAGGATTTTATTGAAATGGAGAATATTATAGAGTTTAAATTAAAGAAACATGAGAGAGATTTGATGAATAAAAAAATAAAAAAATTTAATAGAGATAAGTGTGATGTTTTAGAAAAAAATAATCCGTTAGATAATACAAATATGGACATATATGTGACTCCAATTTCAAAAAGAGGAAGAAACTATATAATAGAAAATCGAGATGGGAATGACAGGAACCACAAAGAATATACTTTCCCTAATTATGATAAAAGGACAGTAATAAATAGAGCAAATAAATGGAAAAGCAGGTCAAATAATTATGAGTACAATCAGAGACATAAAAGATCCCATTTTAGAGGTCAGAGAGATACAGTAAACACACCTTACTGCAAAAATTGGGATTCCCAGGGGAAGAATTGGGACTTATCCCATAGGAAAGCATCCTACAGGAACTGTAGGGATGATGAACAGTACAGAAAAGAAGGGGTTAATAGGGAATGGACGAGAGAAAGATCACTGGTTTATATTCAAAACCGATTTGAATCCCTTTATCCAGAGACAGAGTCCACTTTTTTAGGACAGGAACGAAGAGGGTGGAGACAAAGATGATATTGGGTCACCTCACCCATAGAGGAAGAAGAGGGGGTAAAAAGAGAGATAAAAACAAGTCCCAGAAAAGAAAATTAAGGAAATTATTATATAAAGAAAAACAAAATATTTAAAATTGTGAAAGTACATTGGGTGCCAACAAGGTTAAAATGTTTAATCTTAGTAACCATGTATTGGATTTACATGAGATTTCAGTTTTAGAGAAGGGGCTAAATTATGCCCCCACGAACGGACTAAACAAATTTTAAATATATGTAGATTTACAGAACTATGTACGAAAATTGGCACTAAAAAGGATTTTTGCACTAAAAGTAGATATGGAAACTAATCAAGAGAGTGCACCCTCCTGTTCATCCCGTTTTAAACCTAAATCAATATTTTACCTGTCACACACTAAGGGTAATTTTGTGGAAGCATTCAATTAAATGGTACAGAAAGATTTAGAAGAATTAACCAGAAGTAGAATTCAACACAATTTGACCAGAAAGGAAAATGAAGCACTAAAAAATTTACAGGGGAATAAATTGATAATTGTAAAGCCTGCAGATAAGGAGGGGAGTGGTCCTTATGGATCGTGAAAAATATGAAGGGGAAGTCTTTAGACAATTGTCAGACGTTACCACATATAAAAAATTATGAGGGAATCCCACCCAAAAGATTTCAAACAACTTAGTAGTTTTAGTTAATGAATATGTTAAAAAGGCGACAATTATAGAAGTTGAATCTAAATTTATCATCAATGAGACACCCACTATACCGATGCTACATGTACTACCGAAGGTACATAAAGATGCCCTAAATCCACCCGGCAGACCAACCGTGTCGGATACAAATTCAGTTACGGCTAACCTCTCAGAATTCATTGATTTCTTTTTGCAACCTTTAGTTTTGAAGAATCGGTCCCATCTTAAAGATACCTTAACCTGTTAAAAGACATTGAATGGAAGGAGAATTATTTTCTGGTAACAGCTGACGTCAGCTCTTTGTACACTTTGTACACCATTTGGAAGCAGTTTTAACATATTTAAAAGGTAGTGATTTAAAAGTGGATCTACAGGAGTTTTTAATTAAGGGGATCAATTTTATTTTGGAAAATAATTATTTCCATTTTAAAGATCATTTTTATTTACAAAAAGTGGGGATGGCGATGGGCACCAGGTTCGCCCCGAGTTATGCCAACATGTTTATGGGGTTTTGGGAAACCGAGCATGTTTGGGGTAACCAACAGTATGGGACGAATCTGGTGTTCTGGGCCAGATATATAGACGATATTTTATTTATATGGAATGGTGATCGTCAGCTTTTAACTGAATTTTTTAATTATTTAAATAATAATAATTATAATAGCCAATTAACCTTCGAGGTGAGTAATACAGACATTCATTTTTTAGATCTCACAATTTATATACAGGAAGGGAGAATCATGACCCATAATTTTATTAAACCTACGGATTCCGGGATCTATTTGGCGGCAACAAGCTGCCGTCATATAAATTGGCTGGAATCTATTCCTGATAGCCAACTTTTAAGGTTAAAAAGAAATTGTTCAGATGAATCAGTTCTTAAAACGCAAGCAACAGAAATGATTAAACGTTTCATAAGTAGCGGCTATAGAAATGAGAGGATAAATAAAGTGATGGATAAATGTAATAATATCAATAGAAACTAATTATTGATTCAAAAGGAAAAAACGAAACCAACAGAGGACGGTTTTAGTATGGCATTTATTACAGAATATAATTCAGAGCATAAAGCAGTAGAACGAATAGTGGCAAGACACTGGCCTATCTTGAGAGGTGACCCTATTTTGAAACAAATGTTCGCAGACATGGTAGGCCAAAACAAAGCATCATTGCCCCTATGCTTGGTAATCTCCACACCAGGCTGACCCTGATGCACTTGAGTGGCATAAAACTGTTTGAAGGAATGAGCGATTAAAAAATGTCGGTCTCTGAGGAGCACTCCATCAGAAACCGTCAGTTTATCATGCATAGAAGAGAAGTGTCATAAGTCCTGGGACAGCTTCCTGGAGAATATAGGCCAACCATCCAACACAACTACGACAAATGTCATCACTGAGGATAGCATTACACATCTCTTCTTGATGCCTAGAGGGGAGGACATCCCTCTCCACCACTTCCAAATCATCCTCCTTAGTAGGCATATCTGGATCAGAAATGAAAGCACAAGATCGTGCATCAACCACATAAAGCTCATGACCTCGTCAGTACACCAAGTCCAAATGATAATGCTGGCTCTTTCACATGAAACGTTGGTTTCTGACTGAAGCAGTGGGCAGAGTCTTCCATGGAATTATGATGAGGGGATGGCTGTCAGTTTCCACAATCACTAAGTGTCTACATATGAAGTTATTAAACCTTTTACTAGTAAAGACCAGTACCAGGAGCTCTTTTTCAATTTCAGCATACTGTGTCCCAGTTTCAGTGAGGGCCCTAGAGGCAAAAGCCACATGAACCAATGCTGTCTTGTGAAGCATCAGTAGAGATTAACACATGGAGTCGCACATCAATGGACCGTAATACAGTACTACTGGTGAACATTTGCAACAGCACCATCATGACACTCCTCATTATAATGAGGTAGAAACTTAGATAATTTGTCATGCCTCAAAAACATTGGAGACTGAGCTTATCTGATGGAACGGGCATGCACTGTATGGCCTTTGTCTTCTCAGGCTTGACAACCTGGCACTTGAGCACCGTGATCCACCTAGGGAACCTCAGTCACACAGAATGCCACATTTCAAAGTTGAGTTTCAGGTTGATCAGTATTATCCTATTCAGGACTCTGAGTAGATGCTGGTCATGTTCTTCTTTAGAGGAACCCATTATTAAGATATCACCCATGATTATTTCACATGGCCAACCCTTGAGTGCAGCTCCATGCAGTGCTTCAAAACTTTGCTGCCTATGCAGATGCCATAAGGTATATAAAGAAACACATGTCTGCCCTCTGGTGTCATGAAAGTAGTCAGTATAGAAGACCTTGAAATTGGGCATGTTGGCAATTACCCATTCTACTGTCTTCAGGGGATGATGAGGATGCATGAGGGCTTTGTTAATATGGACCATGTAGATACACACACGGACAGACCCATCTTTCCTGTAGGCTGCTACCATCATAGACACCCATGGAATGCCGTCTTCTACAGTGATGATTACTCCTAGTGTAGTCGAGCTATTAAGTTTGGCTGTGACTTTGTCTGTCATTGCGTATGGAATACGCCTTAGAGCACAGATGGTTGGTGCAAAAGCTTCAGTCAGACACATGTGACAGGTATATAAGGTATATACAGGTACAGAAATATGGTCAAACAGGTCACCAAAGTCTCTGAGTTAAAAGACGTCCAACTTATCGACGTGGTCATTTGATCGAAACCTTTGATTTTTATCAAATGACCACTGTAAGCAATGTTCATGGAGTTGGAGGTATCAATTACTGCGTTTGGGTTGGTGCAATACAGGAGATCTCTGGACATTATGTTGCACTTATCCCCAGTAACGTTTTCAATCTTTATGGCATTACGGGTCTTTGTCAGTCAGAGTGATAAATATTTAATCATTTCACAATTTTGTTAATTCTGTGCGGGGGACTGTTTGGTTGCAGAAAACAGGACTGTGTCATCCTGTCAAGGTTTTGACCTGCACCACCTCGCAGTGGTTGTACTTGTAAAAAGCATTGCAGTGCTTATTGTACGTGGTACACTTGGAGGGCTCAGAGTAATGGCAGCCACCACAATTGAAACAGCATTGTTGTGACTATGCTCAATGTTGGATGTTGCATATATTAGAGTTCCCTATTGAACTCCGGTACGTTTTTGTTAGACTGCTCTTGCAGCCCGCATACTGTATGTGACTGGCAGTCTATAAAGTTAGTCCTTTTTCCCATAATAGGTAGAATAGATACGTGTCTGTGGTGCTGTTACTTCTGCAACATACTTGCATTCAGCAGGGTCTTGCACCACTGCGTTAAATGCATTTCCTCCATCTGTACAGGATACATTTTTTAACAGGGAGACAGATCTCATCAAACTTTGCTTAATACCTTGGGATCCTCTCTGTCCTCCTGTTCTCCAAAAATGAAAGTATCTGCTTTATCCATTGTGGCAGCACCAGAATGATTCAGGAGAGTGTAAGCTTGTACCTTCTCTGATTTGTCCGCCAGCACCATGTAGCAGTACATGCTCCACTTCTTGTGGAACTTCAACCAAGTACCTGAGATGCGCTCATAAAAAAACAGAAGATCGATTCATCAAGAGACCCTGAGCCATCACTGCTGCTCTTCTGCCACCATGTAGATCGCACTGGATCAAAGAAGAATGACAGGAGAATGGAGCTGTGCAGCATGCATCTTTACTCACAGGAAACGTTATCACAACATCTACAGCAATGGCTGCCAGGTCCGACAGGGAAAGTTCAACCATTGTGCCCTCTTATTGTCACCACTGACATTGAGTGGCAGCAGTTGGGAGCTTCTTGCCTGTAAGGCTGCTGGCTGCTGCCCCTCCATGTTGACAATGGTCTAGGAGTGTAGCGCTGGCAATGCCTATTTCCCTATTGATTGAAAGTTTGTGAGCAGGGTCCCCTCTATGTCTGTTTTTTTATTGTTGCTTTGTTACCAACTCTTAAGCACAATTGAATATACGGGTGCTATATAAACAACTGTTAATAAATTAAATGAAAAAAGAAAAATGTTGTCACAGACCAGTACAACACTCCCAAGAGAAAAACATACCTCACTGTCCTCTGCTCAACCCAAGGTAAGAATCTGGTCGAGGGTAGGGCAGTGTCTATGGGGAAAGCCGGTTGTGCATAATGGGAAAGTGGAAGTTGCAATATACGAACAAAATGGTATAGCATCAACAGTAAGCAGGTGCCCATGGAACATGCACTGGCTCTGACCCATAGATAATTCTGTGTACAATATGCCACCTTGCTTTGCCTGACTCTGAACCAGGGACGTGCAGTCAGGGGAGGCAGAGCCTCCCCAATCTTACTCCCTGTCATGCTCCCGAGTTTTGATACATGTGTACCTCCCCAGCCATTGATCTAACCGCACGTCACTGCTCTGAACTGCTTTTTCCAGACCACAAATGCTATAGAGAATGAGAGGAGCATTGGTTAGGTTTTGGCAGAAACTGGAATATAATCCAGAATATAATAAAATAATTTGAAGAGGATTCCCACTAAAAGGTCAGAGTGATATGTTAAAAAAAGAATTTAGCCCCAGGATATTGCGTTTGGCTACAAGCAACAGAACAGAAGCAACAGAACAGTCTAAGAAGTTTATAAGGACTAAAAATGGTTTATTTGAGTGAAAATGAAATAAATCCATGGAAACCGTCCAAAACAATGCAGAATTGTGTCACTCAGGGACACACAACAGACAGACAGAAATAACTGCTGGCACGAAGACGACATGGATTTACCAGCCTTTAGCTGTCCAGCTACAACATTACTTTATATATTTTGCTCATGTAATGGGTTATATTCATGGGGCTCAGACCACTCATCAGGGAAATCTTTCAGGCTAGGATTTTGATTTTCCTAGAACTCTACTTTGATTTTTACATTTCACAGACTTGCGCCCCCTTTACTGTATTTCCATTTGGATAACTGTCGGAAAGAAGATTGGCACTAGATGTTTATGGAAGTGACTTACATATGTGGAAGTGTTTATATGTAATAACATTTCATATGGAAATAGGACTTTCACGCTAATTAATAACACTCAATACACAATTTTCTTTTGCGCAGGGGTGTTTTAACACCAGAGAGGGCTCCCCAGCCCCTCATCTTACCTCTGGCATGTGAAGCGAGTCCCTCATCCTCCACGGCACCATCTTTGGGAAGATGGTGCATGCACACTAGAGTACAAAGGTTCTGGCACAGTGCTAGGGTGTTTGCTTTCACGGAGCATTGCCACCTTCCCAGGGATGTCACTGGGAAGATGGCGCTGTGGAGGAGGAGGGCAACACATGCCGGAGCAAGGTAAGTACCGCACACCCTGCACACATGAATATGCCTATGCTCTTGTGTATATGGCACTTCATTACATTATTATATTGTGTTACAATTACAAATAGGGTAATGTGACTTTAACACTTATATATAACAATGTCGTTTGCATGTAAGAGAAGCATTTCATGATTAATGCATATGGTGTGCATGCCATTGTCAGTCATATCTTCTAAACAAGGCATGGGGTAGGTATAAATGCCATTACTAGTGATGACAGCTGCTCTGCCGGGCAGAGGTCTGTGGATATTGCATCAGACTCAGAATGCGGGCGGATAGTCATATAGGACCAGGGCCGTAACTAGGGTAGTGCGACCTGTGTCATGGCACAGGGCACTGCAGGGCAGGGGGCACTGTTCGGGCCTGTCAGTTTTCCTGTTTATCATCATTCTCACTTGTAGTTTCCTCTTCTGTTATCCCAAGCATCTCCTGGCTGCCCCATGAGTACGCCATCTCTTCCCTGGCCCTTCCCCATGAAGCCAATGGCCGTTTTTAGGTGCACTCTCTCATGTTCCTATTTTAAAAATGGGGGAGGGGGGGGCGCCAATGCTCTCTCTGGCACAGGGCACCAAAAAGTCTAGCTACGGCTCTGCATAAGGCTTACTATCTAAGAAATTATTTGCAATCCTGAGATGATGTTATGCTTTAATCTAAAACTTCGGTATAGAGATGCAAACTTTGACAAAATTTGGGAGAGCACAGAGGAGACCTTAGATTTTCCTGTGGTATCCCACAACCTGAATAGCCCCAAGCTGCTTTTTTTACTGCTTTTTAATCATTACCCTCATTTAAATAGAGCTGCAAAGATACTTGCTACATCATTGCTTCCTGCCTTCTGGATAATTTACATCAATGTATCACAGTGAATTTGTCTGAGTTCATAATCCTGTGCTTATATCTGATTTCTGTAAGCTTTCCTTAGGCTTCTGTCTTCCCTGGATTTCTGGATGTATTGTCCCTGGCAAGTTTTAAGGGACTTTGGGCCTGATTCAGACCCGGTCGCTCTGACAGAGCGCTCGCTCTGAATCAGGGCTGGGCTTTTTTATTTTTGGAGTGGCCTCTCGGCCGCTCGCATAGCTGTGGGTGCCCATCCACAGCTACAGCGAGCGCCAATGATAATGGTCGCGATGGTCAAGACCATCGCGACCATCGGGCTTGCGACGAGACCCTTGTGGTAGGGTCTCGTTCATCGCAAGCCCAAGAGAGCTTTTGGCTCTAACAGAGCCGGAAGTTCTCCACTGACATCACTTGTGATGTCAGTGGGGCCTCCCCCAAACGGCAGGCGTTCTCATGGGAACACCTCCGTTTGGGCAGCCACCCCCCCCCCCGGCCCGCCCACCAAAGGGGGCGAGCTGTCACTCAATATCGACAGCTTGCCCCCTTTGGTGCGAGACCCAGAGCGACGGAGTGCCCATCTCTAGCCGGGTCTCGCGCATGCGCACGACAGAGCCGGCTCCGTCGTGCGCATGCCCTGTGGGCCACCATCGACCCGGTTGCGAGCGCTCAGCGCTTGCGACCGGGTTTTAATCAGGCCCTTTGTTACCTGTGCATAAAAACTAATATAGTCTTTAGATTGCAATATCTTTGCATAGTCTGGACTGCTTTTGTATTTCCCAGCAACGTTGAACTACCTGCTATTACTGCATAGTTTGCTCCTAGAAGTATCCTTGCATATTCTGGACCATCCCTGTATTTCCCAGCAACGTTAACCTGTAATTACTATATACATTAGAAATATCTTTGCATCTTCAGGACTGCTTTTGTATTTTTCAACAAAATTGGAACCTGTTATTGCGCATAGATTCCTGCTAGCAGTATCCTTGCACAGTATATCCTGGATTGTCTTTGTATTTCCCAGCAACATGATCAGTATTCTCTGCATCATTGTTACTGGTCATTTCATTAGCTGCATTTTCAGGATAACATGCATTAGTCTGTCTCGGTCTGTTACCTTGTCCCGCCCCCCAGCCATCGAGGGCCACACTGTCAGCACATACAGTACCATAATATTGGTTACATTTCTGCAGTGATTATAATTTACAATATATTTCTGGCCCGCTAGCACCAATCGCCCCACGGGGGTGACCAATTAAGCCCGTTAGCATCTGGTTCAACTGTAATGCTATCAAATGCCATTCACTTACCCTTTCCATACCTGTACAGTAAGCCTTGGAGAGTGACAAAATGGAGAGTGATAATGTACCAACCAATCAGCTCCTGTCATTTTATCACTCTCCAAGGGACCTATTCATCATCACTTAATTTATACAAAGGCAAGTGTAAAAGAAAATTTTTACCTAATTTTGTATAATTTAAGTGTCAGTCCCATTCATCATTCTTATAATGCAGGAGATATCACAGCTATCTAAAAGAAGGAGGGGGATTTAACCCCCTATTGTACCTCAGCACACTGAATAATACCTGCAACAATATATGAAGACTATATGGTCATAGAAATTCACAGATATTAGTTGCATGCATTTGCAAATACATGGGTTCTGCTGGGCCACGTCACGGCTTCTCTGTTACCAGCAGTCCCTAACACTAAGGGGTTCACGTCCGGGGCGCAGTGCACCCCAAAAAACGTCCAGCCCAGGACCCCCCCAGGGCATCACACGAAAATGGAAGAAGAGTGACAGTGCAGTGTAAAGTATAGCTGTGTGTGAGTAATCATTAAGTGTGGAATGAGAGGTTAAAATATATGTGAAAAAATACATGAATAATAAACAAACATGAAAGGTGATGTGAAAAGCAACTATGTGTATTAAGTGGTGATGCCCTGAGGCGGCCCAGCCAGACCAGTCCCAGGGGCCCTATGCCCAAACGCTCACCCCAAATGTAAAATATACCAATTATAAGGCCTCATGATAAAGGCACATATATAATTTTGTCAAATGTAAGGCCTCATGATAAAGGCACATACATAAATGCATCCAAATTGAGAGCCAGCTTACCTGGGAGTCACCCCTGGGAATTCCAACTAGCACTACTAGAACCAGCATGCCCTACTAATGCTGGCTCCTTCATGCAACTCATAACAGACAAACAAAAATGGCAGCTGCTCAATCAATCTAGCAGTACTAATCAGGTGCATGAAAGGGAGGGGTCATACTAAGTAAAAGAAGGAGGGGGATTTAACCCCCTATTGTACCTCAGCACACTGAATAATACCTGCAACTATATATGAAGACTATATGGTCATAGAAATTCAGAGATATTAGTTGCATGCATTTGCAAATACATGGGAGGCTGCTGGGCCACGTCACGGCTTCTCTGTTACCAGCAGTCCCTAACACTAAGGGGTTCACGTCCGGGGCGCAGTGCACCCCAAAAACGTCCAGCCCAGGACCCCCCCAGGGCATCACACGAAAATGGAAGAAGAGTGACAGTGCAGTGTAAAGTATAGCTGTGTGTGAGTAATCATTAAGTGTGGAATGAGAGGTTAAAATATATGTGAAAAAATACATGAATAATAAACAAACATAAAAGGTGATGTGAAAAGCAACTATGTGTATTAAGTGGTGATGCCCTGAGGCGGCCCAGCCAGACCAGTCCCAGGGGCCCTACGCCCAAACGCTCACCCCAAATGTAAAATATACCAATTATAAGGCCTCATGATAAAGGCACATATATAATTTTGTCAAATGTAAGGCCTCATGATAAAGGCACATACATAAATGCATCCAAATTGAGAGCCAGCTTACCTGGGAGTCACCCCTGGGAACTCCAACTAGCACTACTAGAACCAGCATGCCCTACTAATGCTGGCTCCTTCATGCAACTCATAACAGACAAACAAAAATGGCAGCTGCTCAATCAATCTAGCAGTACTAATCAGGTGCATGAAAGGGAGGGGTCATACTAAGTAAAAGAAGGAGGGGGATTTAACCCCCTATTGTACCTCAGCACACTGAATAATACCTGCAACAATATATGAAGACTATATGGTCATAGAAATTCAGAGATATTAGTTGCATGCATTTGCAAATACATGGGAGGCTGCTGGGCCACGTCACAGCTTCTCTGTTACCAGCAGTCCCTAACACTAAGGGGTTCACGTCCGGGGCGCAGTGCACCCCAAAAAACGTCCAGCCCAGGACCCCCCCAGGGCATCACACGAAAATGGAAGAAGAGTGACAGTGCAGTGTAAAGTATAGCTGTGTGTGAGTAATCATTAAGTGTGGAATGAGAGGTTAAAATATATGTGAAAAAATACATGAATAATAAACAAACATAAAAGGTGATGTGAAAAGCAACTATGTGTATTAAGTGGTGATGCCCTGAGGCGGCCCAGCCAGACCAGTCCCAGGGGCCCTACGCCCAAACGCTCACCCCAAATGTAAAATATACCAATTATAAGGCCTCATGATAAAGGCACATATATAATTTTGTCAAATGTAAGGCCTCATGATAAAGGCACATACATAAATGCATCCAAATTGAGAGCCAGCTTACCTGGGAGTCACCCCTGGGAACTCCAACTAGCACTACTAGAACCAGCATGCCCTACTAATGCTGGCTCCTTCATGCAACTCATAACAGACAAACAAAAATGGCAGCTGCTCAATCAATCTAGCAGTACTAATCAAGTGCATGAAAGGGAGGGGTCATACTAAGTAAAAGAAGGAGGGGGATTTAACCCCCTATTGTACCTCAGCACACTGAATAATACCTGCAACAATATATGAAGACTATATGGTCATAGAAATTCACAGATATTAGTTGCATGCATTTGCAAATACATGGGAGGCTGCTGGGCCACGTCACGGCTTCTCTGTTACCAGCAGTCCCTAACACTAAGGGGTTCACGTCCGGGGCGCAGTGCACCCCAAAAAACGTCCAGCCCAGGACCCCCCCAGGGCATCACACGAAAATGGAAGAAGAGTGACAGTGCAGTGTAAAGTATAGCTGTGTGTGAGTAATCATTGAGTGTGGAATGAGAGGTTAAAATATATGTGAAAAAATACATGAATAATAAACAAACATAAAAGGTGATGTGAAAAGTAACTATGTGTATTAAGTGGTGATGCCCTGAGGCGGCCCAGCCAGACCAGTCCCAGGGGCCCTACGCCCAAACGCTCACCCCAAATGTAAAATATACCAATAATAAGGCCTCATGATAAAGGCACATATATAATTTTGTCAAATGTAAGGCCTCATGATAAAGGCACATACATAAATGCATCCAAATTGAGAGCCAGCTTACCTGGGAGTCACCCCTGGGAACTCCAACTAGCACTACTAGAACCAGCATGCCCTACTAATGCTGGCTCCTTCATGCAACTCATAACAGACAAACAAAAATGGCAGCTGCTCAATCAATCTAGCAGTACTAATCAGGTGCATGAAAGGGAGGGGTCATACTAAGTAAAAGAAGGAGGGGGATTTAACCCCCTATTGTACCTCAGCACACTGAATAATACCTGCAACAATATATGAAGACTATATGGTCATAGAAATTCAGAGATATTAGTTGCATGCATTTAAAAATACATGGGAGGCTGCTGGGCCTGTCACGGCATCTCTGTTACCAGCAGTCCCTAACACTAAGGGGTTCACGTCCGGGGCGCAGTGCACCCCAAAAAACGTCCAGCCCAGGACCCCCCCAGGGCATCACACGAAAATGGAAGAAGAGTGACAGTGCAGTGTAAAGTATAGCTGTGTGTGAGTAATCATTAAGTGTGGAATGAGAGGTTAAAATATATGTGAAAAAATACATGAATAATAAACAAACATAAAAGGTGATGTGAAAAGCAACTATGTGTATTAAGTGATGATGCCCTGAGGCGGCCCAGCCAGACCAGTCCCAGGGGCCCTACGCCCAAACGCTCACCCCAAATGTAAAATATACCAATTATAAGGCCTCATGATAAAGGCACATATATAATTTTGTCAAATGTAAGGCCTCATGATAAAGGCACATACATAAATGCATCCAAATTGAGAGCCAGCTTACCTGGGAGTCACCCCTGGGAATTCCAACTAGCACTACTAGAACCAGCATGCCCTACTAATGCTGGCTCCTTCATGCAACTCATAACAGACAAACAAAAATGGCAGCTGCTCAATCAATCTAGCAGTACTAATCAGGTGCATGAAAGGGAGGGGTCATACTAAGTAAAAGAAGGAGGGGGATTTAACCCCCTATTGTACCTCAGCACACTGAATAATACCTGCAACAATATATGAAGACTATATGGTCATAGAAATTCACAGATATTAGTTGCATGCATTTGCAAATACATGGGAGGCTGCTGGGCCACGTCACGGCTTCTCTGTTACCAGCAGTCCCTAACACTAAGGGGTTCACGTCCGGGGCGCAGTGCACCCCAAAAAACGTCCAGCCCAGGACCCCCCCAGGGCATCACACGAAAATGGAAGAAGAGTGACAGTGCAGTGTAAAGTATAGCTGTGTGTGAGTAATCATTAAGTGTGGAATGAGAGGTTAAAATATATGTGAAAAAATACATGAATAATAAACAAACATAAAAGGTGATGTGAAAAGCAACTATGTGTATTAAGTGGTGATGCCCTGAGGCGGCCCAGCCAGACCAGTCCCAGGGGCCCTACGCCCAAACGCTCACCCCAAATGTAAAATATACCAATTATAAGGCCTCATGATAAAGGCACATATATAATTTTGTCAAATGTAAGGCCTCATGATAAAGGCACATACATAAATGCATCCAAATTGAGAGCCAGCTTACCTGGGAGTCACCCCTGGGAACTCCAACTAGCACTACTAGAACCAGCATGCCCTACTAATGCTGGCTCCTTCATGCAACTCATAACAGACAAACAAAAATGGCAGCTGCTCAATCAATCTAGCAGTACTAATCAGGTGCATGAAAGGGAGGGGTCATACTAAGTAAAAGAAGGAGGGGGATTTAACCCCCTATTGTACCTCAGCACACTGAATAATACCTGCAACAATATATGAAGACTATATGGTCATAGAAATTCACAAATATTAGTTGCATGCATTTGCAAATACATGGGAGGCTGCTGGGCCACGTCACGGCTTCTCTGTTACCAGCAGTCCCTAACACTAAGGGGTTCACGTCCGGGGCGCAGTGCACCCCAAAAAACGTCCAGCCCAGGACCCCCCCAGGGCATCACACGAAAATGGAAGAAGAGTGACAGTGCAGTGTAAAGTACAGCTGTGTGTGAGTAATCATTAAGTGTGGAATGAGAGGTTAAAATATATGTGAAAAAATACATGAATAATAAACAAACATAAAAGGTGATGTGAAAAGCAACTATGTGTATTAAGTGGTGATGCCCTGAGGCGGCCCAGCCAGACCAGTCCCAGGGGCCCTACGCCCAAACGCTCACCCCAAATGTAAAATATACCAATTATAAGGCCTCATGATAAAGGCACATATATAATTTTGTCAAATGTAAGGCCTCATGATAAAGGCACATACATAAATGCATCCAAATTGAGAGCCAGCTTACCTGGGAGTCACCCCTGGGAACTCCAACTAGCACTACTAGAACCAGCATGCCCTACTAATGCTGGCTCCTTCATGCAACTCATAACAGACAAACAAAAATGGCAGCTGCTCAATCAATCTAGCAGTACTAATCAGGTGCATGAAAGGGAGGGGTCATACTAAGTAAAAGAAGGAGGGGGATTTAACCCCCTATTGTACCTCAGCACACTGAATAATACCTGCAACAATATATGAAGACTATATGGTCATAGAAATTCACAGATATTAGTTGCATGCATTTGCAAATACATGGGAGGCTGCTGGGCCACGTCACGGCTTCTCTGTTACCAGCAGTCCCTAACACTAAGGGGTTCACGTCCGGGGCGCAGTGCACCCCAAAAAACGTCCAGCCCAGGACCCCCCCAGGGCATCACACGAAAATGGAAGAAGAGTGACAGTGCAGTGTAAAGTATAGCTGTGTGTGAGTAATCATTAAGTGTGGAATGAGAGGTTAAAATATATGTGAAAAAATACATGAATAATAAACAAACATAAAAGGTGATGTGAAAAGCAACTATGTGTATTAAGTGGTGATGCCCTGAGGCGGCCCAGCCAGACCAGTCCCAGGGGCCCTACGCCCAAACGCTCACCCCAAATGTAAAATATACCAATTATAAGGCCTCATGATAAAGGCACATATATAATTTTGTCAAATGTAAGGCCTCATGATAAAGGCACATACATAAATGCATCCAAATTGAGAGCCAGCTTACCTGGGAGTCACCAATGGGAACTCCAACTAGCACTACTAGAACCAGCATGCCCTACTAATGCTGGCTCCTTCATGCAACTCATAACAGACAAACAAAAATGGCAGCTGCTCAATCAATCTAGCAGTACTAATCAGGTGCATGAAAGGGAGGGGTCATACTAAGTAAAAGAAGGAGGGGGATTTAACCCCCTATTGTACCTCAGCACACTGAATAATACCTGCAACTATATATGAAGACTATATGGTCATAGAAATTCAGAGATATTAGTTGCATGCATTTAAAAATACATGGGAGGCTGCTGGGCCTGTCACGGCATCTCTGTTACCAGCAGTCCCTAACACTAAGGGGTTCACGTCCGGGGCGCAGTGCACCCCAAAAAACGTCCAGCCCAGGACCCCCCCAGGGCATCACACGAAAATGGAAGAAGAGTGACAGTGCAGTGTAAAGTATAGCTGTGTGTGAGTAATCATTAAGTGTGGAATGAGAGGTTAAAATATATGTGAAAAAATACATGAATAATAAACAAACATAAAAGGTGATGTGAAAAGCAACTATGTGTATTAAGTGATGATGCCCTGAGGCGGCCCAGCCAGACCAGTCCCAGGGGCCCTACGCCCAAACGCTCACCCCAAATGTAAAATATACCAATTATAAGGCCTCATGATAAAGGCACATATATAATTTTGTCAAATGTAAGGCCTCATGATAAAGGCACATACATAAATGCATCCAAATTGAGAGCCAGCTTACCTGGGAGTCACCCCTGGGAATTCCAACTAGCACTACTAGAACCAGCATGCCCTACTAATGCTGGCTCCTTCATGCAACTCATAACAGACAAACAAAAATGGCAGCTGCTCAATCAATCTAGCAGTACTAATCAGGTGCATGAAAGGGAGGGGTCATACTAAGTAAAAGAAGGAGGGGGATTTAACCCCCTATTGTACCTCAGCACACTGAATAATACCTGCAACAATATATGAAGACTATATGGTCATAGAAATTCACAGATATTAGTTGCATGCATTTGCAAATACATGGGAGGCTGCTGGGCCACGTCACGGCTTCTCTGTTACCAGCAGTCCCTAACACTAAGGGGTTCACGTCCGGGGCGCAGTGCACCCCAAAAAACGTCCAGCCCAGGACCCCCCCAGGGCATCACACGAAAATGGAAGAAGAGTGACAGTGCAGTGTAAAGTATAGCTGTGTGTGAGTAATCATTAAGTGTGGAATGAGAGGTTAAAATATATGTGAAAAAATACATGAATAATAAACAAACATAAAAGGTGATGTGAAAAGCAACTATGTGTATTAAGTGGTGATGCCCTGAGGCGGCCCAGCCAGACCAGTCCCAGGGGCCCTACGCCCAAACGCTCACCCCAAATGTAAAATATACCAATTATAAGGCCTCATGATAAAGGCACATATATAATTTTGTCAAATGTAAGGCCTCATGATAAAGGCACATACATAAATGCATCCAAATTGAGAGCCAGCTTACCTGGGAGTCACCCCTGGGAATTCCAACTAGCACTACTAGAACCAGCATGCCCTACTAATGCTGGCTCCTTCATGCAACTCATAACAGACAAACAAAAATGGCAGCTGCTCAATCAATCTAGCAGTACTAATCAGGTGCATGAAAGGGAGGGGTCATACTAAGTAAAAGAAGGAGGGGGATTTAACCCCCTATTGTACCTCAGCACACTGAATAATACCTGCAACAATATATGAAGACTATATGGTCATAGAAATTCACAGATATTAGTTGCATGCATTTGCAAATACATGGGAGGCTGCTGGGCCACGTCACGGCTTCTCTGTTACCAGCAGTCCCTAACACTAAGGGGTTCACGTCCGGGGCGCAGTGCACCCCAAAAAACGTCCAGCCCAGGACCCCCCCAGGGCATCACACGAAAATGGAAGAAGAGTGACAGTGCAGTGTAAAGTATAGCTGTGTGTGAGTAATCATTAAGTGTGGAATGAGAGGTTAAAATATATGTGAAAAAATACATGAATAATAAACAAACATAAAAGGTGATGTGAAAAGCAACTATGTGTATTAAGTGGTGATGCCCTGAGGCGGCCCAGCCAGACCAGTCCCAGGGGCCCTACGCCCAAACGCTCACCCCAAATGTAAAATATACCAATTATAAGGCCTCATGATAAAGGCACATATATAATTTTGTCAAATGTAAGGCCTCATGATAAAGGCACATACATAAATGCATCCAAATTGAGAGCCAGCTTACCTGGGAGTCACCCCTGGGAACTCCAACTAGCACTACTAGAACCAGCATGCCCTACTAATGCTGGCTCCTTCATGCAACTCATAACAGACAAACAAAAATGGCAGCTGCTCAATCAATCTAGCAGTACTAATCAGGTGCATGAAAGGGAGGGGTCATACTAAGTAAAAGAAGGAGGGGGATTTAACCCCCTATTGTACCTCAGCACACTGAATAATACCTGCAACAATATATGAAGACTATATGGTCATAGAAATTCACAAATATTAGTTGCATGCATTTGCAAATACATGGGAGGCTGCTGGGCCACGTCACGGCTTCTCTGTTACCAGCAGTCCCTAACACTAAGGGGTTCACGTCCGGGGCGCAGTGCACCCCAAAAAACGTCCAGCCCAGGACCCCCCCAGGGCATCACACGAAAATGGAAGAAGAGTGACAGTGCAGTGTAAAGTACAGCTGTGTGTGAGTAATCATTAAGTGTGGAATGAGAGGTTAAAATATATGTGAAAAAATACATGAATAATAAACAAACATAAAAGGTGATGTGAAAAGCAACTATGTGTATTAAGTGGTGATGCCCTGAGGCGGCCCAGCCAGACCAGTCCCAGGGGCCCTACGCCCAAACGCTCACCCCAAATGTAAAATATACCAATTATAAGGCCTCATGATAAAGGCACATATATAATTTTGTCAAATGTAAGGCCTCATGATAAAGGCACATACATAAATGCATCCAAATTGAGAGCCAGCTTACCTGGGAGTCACCCCTGGGAACTCCAACTAGCACTACTAGAACCAGCATGCCCTACTAATGCTGGCTCCTTCATGCAACTCATAACAGACAAACAAAAAAGGCAGCTGCTCAATCAATCTAGCAGTACTAATCAGGTGCATGAAAGGGAGGGGTCATACTAAGTAAAAGAAGGAGGGGGATTTAACCCCCTATTGTACCTCAGCACACTGAATAATACCTGCAACAATATATGAAGACTATATGGTCATAGAAATTCACAGATATTAGTTGCATGCATTTGCAAATACATGGGAGGCTGCTGGGCCACGTCACGGCTTCTCTGTTACCAGCAGTCCCTAACACTAAGGGGTTCACGTCCGGGGCGCAGTGCACCCCATAAAACGTCCAGCCCAGGACCCCCCCAGGGCATCACACGAAAATGGAAGAAGAGTGACAGTGCAGTGTAAAGTATAGCTGTGTGTGAGTAATCATTAAGTGTGGAATGAGAGGTTAAAATATATGTGAAAAAATACATGAATAATAAACAAACATAAAAGGTGATGTGAAAAGCAACTATGTGTATTAAGTGGTGATGCCCTGAGGCGGCCCAGCCAGACCAGTCCCAGGGGCCCTACGCCCAAACGCTCACCCCAAATGTAAAATATACCAATTATAAGGCCTCATGATAAAGGCACATATATAATTTTGTCAAATGTAAGGCCTCATGATAAAGGCACATACATAAATGCATCCAAATTGAGAGCCAGCTTACCTGGGAGTCACCAATGGGAACTCCAACTAGCACTACTAGAACCAGCATGCCCTACTAATGCTGGCTCCTTCATGCAACTCATAACAGACAAACAAAAATGGCAGCTGCTCAATCAATCTAGCAGTACTAATCAGGTGCATGAAAGGGAGGGGTCATATTAAGTAAAAAAAGGAGGGGGATTTAACCCCGTATTGTACCTCAGCACACTGAATAATACCTGCAACAATATATGAAGACTATATGGTCATAGAAATTCAGAGATATTAGTTGCATGCATTTGCAAATACATGGGTTCTGCTGGGCCACGTCACGGCTTCTCTGTTACCAGCAGTCCCTAACACTAAGGGGTTCACGTCCGGGGCGCAGTGCACCCCAAAAAACGTCCAGCCCAGGACCCCCCCAGGGCATCACACGAAAATGGAAGAAGAGTGACAGTGCAGTGTAAAGTATAGCTGTGTGTGAGTAATCATTAAGTGTGGAATGAGAGGTTAAAATATATGTGAAAAAATACATGAATAATAAACAAACATAAAAGGTGATGTGAAAAGCAACTATGTGTATTAAGTGGTGATGCCCTGAGGCGGCCCAGCCAGACCAGTCCCAGGGGCCCTATGCCCAAACGCTCACCCCAAATGTAAAATATACCAATTATAAGGCCTCATGATAAAGGCACATATATAATTTTGTCAAATGTAAGGCCTCATGATAAAGGCACATACATAAATGCATCCAAATTGAGAGCCAGCTTACCTGGGAGTCACCCCTGGGAACTCCAACTAGCACTACTAGAACCAGCATGCCCTACTAATGCTGGCTCCTTCATGCAACTCATAACAGACAAACAAAAATGGCAGCTGCTCAATCAATCTAGCAGTACTAATCAGGTGCATGAAAGGGAGGGGTCATACTAAGTAAAAGAAGGAGGGGGATTTAACCCCCTATTGTACCTCAGCACACTGAATAATACCTGCAACAATATATGAAGACTATATGGTCATAGAAATTCACAGATATTAGTTGCATGCATTTGCAAATACATGGGAGGCTGCTGGGCCACGTCACGGCTTCTCTGTTACCAGCAGTCCCTAACACTAAGGGGTTCACGTCCGGGGCGCAGTGCACCCCAAAAAACGTCCAGCCCAGGACCCCCCCAGGGCATCACACGAAAATGGAAGAAGAGTGACAGTGCAGTGTAAAGTATAGCTGTGTGTGAGTAATCATTGAGTGTGGAATGAGAGGTTAAAATATATGTGAAAAAATACATGAATAATAAACAAACATAAAAGGTGATGTGAAAAGCAACTATGTGTATTAAGTGGTGATGCCCTGAGGCGGCCCAGCCAGACCAGTCCCAGGGGCCCTACGCCCAAACGCTCACCCCAAATGTAAAATATACCAATAATAAGGCCTCATGATAAAGGCACATATATAATTTTGTCAAATGTAAGGCCTCATGATAAAGGCACATACATAAATGCATCCAAATTGAGAGCCAGCTTACCTGGGAGTCACCCCTGGGAACTCCAACTAGCACTACTAGAACCAGCATGCCCTACTAATGCTGGCTCCTTCATGCAACTCATAACAGACAAACAAAAATGGCAGCTGCTCAATCAATCTAGCAGTACTAATCAGGTGCATGAAAGGGAGGGGTCATACTAAGTAAAAGAAGGAGGGGGATTTAACCCCCTATTGTACCTCAGCACACTGAATAATACCTGCAACAATATATGAAGACTATATGGTCATAGAAATTCAGAGATATTAGTTGCATGCATTTAAAAATACATGGGAGGCTGCTGGGCCTGTCACGGCATCTCTGTTACCAGCAGTCCCTAACACTAAGGGGTTCACGTCCGGGGCGCAGTGCACCCCAAAAAACGTCCAGCCCAGGACCCCCCCAGGGCATCACACGAAAATGGAAGAAGAGTGACAGTGCAGTGTAAAGTATAGCTGTGTGTGAGTAATCATTAAGTGTGGAATGAGAGGTTAAAATATATGTGAAAAAATACATGAATAATAAACAAACATAAAAGGTGATGTGAAAAGCAACTATGTGTATTAAGTGATGATGCCCTGAGGCGGCCCAGCCAGACCAGTCCCAGGGGCCCTACGCCCAAACGCTCACCCCAAATGTAAAATATACCAATTATAAGGCCTCATGATAAAGGCACATATATAATTTTGTCAAATGTAAGGCCACATGATAAAGGCACATACATAAATGCATCCAAATTGAGAGCCAGCTTACCTGGGAGTCACCCCTGGGAATTCCAACTAGCACTACTAGAACCAGCATGCCCTACTAATGCTGGCTCCTTCATGCAACTCATAACAGACAAACAAAAATGGCAGCTGCTCAATCAATCTAGCAGTACTAATCAGGTGCATGAAAGGGAGGGGTCATACTAAGTAAAAGAAGGAGGGGGATTTAACCCCCTATTGTACCTCAGCACACTGAATAATACCTGCAACAATATATGAAGACTATATGGTCATAGAAATTCACAGATATTAGTTGCATGCATTTGCAAATACATGGGAGGCTGCTGGGCCACGTCACGGCTTCTCTGTTACCAGCAGTCCCTAACACTAAGGGGTTCACGTCCGGGGCGCAGTGCACCCCAAAAAACGTCCAGCCCAGGACCCCCCCAGGGCATCACACGAAAATGGAAGAAGAGTGACAGTGCAGTGTAAAGTATAGCTGTGTGTGAGTAATCATTAAGTGTGGAATGAGAGGTTAAAATATATGTGAAAAAATACATGAATAATAAACAAACATAAAAGGTGATGTGAAAAGCAACTATGTGTATTAAGTGGTGATGCCCTGAGGCGGCCCAGCCAGACCAGTCCCAGGGGCCCTACGCCCAAACGCTCACCCCAAATGTAAAATATACCAATTATAAGGCCTCATGATAAAGGCACATATATAATTTTGTCAAATGTAAGGCCTCATGATAAAGGCACATACATAAATGCATCCAAATTGAGAGCCAGCTTACCTGGGAGTCACCCCTGGGAACTCCAACTAGCACTACTAGAACCAGCATGCCCTACTAATGCTGGCTCCTTCATGCAACTCATAACAGACAAACAAAAATGGCAGCTGCTCAATCAATCTAGCAGTACTAATCAGGTGCATGAAAGGGAGGGGTCATACTAAGTAAAAGAAGGAGGGGGATTTAACCCCCTATTGTACCTCAGCACACTGAATAATACCTGCAACAATATATGAAGACTATATGGTCATAGAAATTCACAAATATTAGTTGCATGCATTTGCAAATACATGGGAGGCTGCTGGGCCACGTCACGGCTTCTCTGTTACCAGCAGTCCCTAACACTAAGGGGTTCACGTCCGGGGTGCAGTGCACCCCAAAAAACGTCCAGCCCAGGACCCCCCCAGGGCATCACACGAAAATGGAAGAAGAGTGACAGTGCAGTGTAAAGTACAGCTGTGTGTGAGTAATCATTAAGTGTGGAATGAGAGGTTAAAATATATGTGAAAAAATACATGAATAATAAACAAACATAAAAGGTGATGTGAAAAGCAACTATGTGTATTAAGTGGTGATGCCCTGAGGCGGCCCAGCCAGACCAGTCCCAGGGGCCCTACGCCCAAACGCTCACCCCAAATGTAAAATATACCAATTATAAGGCCTCATGATAAAGGCACATATATAATTTTGTCAAATGTAAGGCCTCATGATAAAGGCACATACATAAATGCATCCAAATTGAGAGCCAGCTTACCTGGGAGTCACCCCTGGGAACTCCAACTAGCACTACTAGAACCAGCATGCCCTACTAATGCTGGCTCCTTCATGCAACTCATAACAGACAAACAAAAATGGCAGCTGCTCAATCAATCTAGCAGTACTAATCAGGTGCATGAAAGGGAGGGGTCATACTAAGTAAAAGAAGGAGGGGGATTTAACCCCCTATTGTACCTCAGCACACTGAATAATACCTGCAACAATATATGAAGACTATATGGTCATAGAAATTCACAGATATTAGTTGCATGCATTTGCAAATACATGGGAGGCTGCTGGGCCACGTCACGGCTTCTCTGTTACCAGCAGTCCCTAACACTAAGGGGTTCACGTCCGGGGCGCAGTGCACCCCAAAAAACGTCCAGCCCAGGACCCCCCCAGGGCATCACACGAAAATGGAAGAAGAGTGACAGTGCAGTGTAAAGTATAGCTGTGTGTGAGTAATCATTAAGTGTGGAATGAGAGGTTAAAATATATGTGAAAAAATACATGAATAATAAACAAACATAAAAGGTGATGTGAAAAGCAACTATGTGTATTAAGTGGTGATGCCCTGAGGCGGCCCAGCCAGACCAGTCCCAGGGGCCCTATGCCCAAACGCTCACCCCAAATGTAAAATATACCAATTATAAGGCCTCATGATAAAGGCACATATATAATTTTGTCAAATGTAAGGCCTCATGATAAAGGCACATACATAAATGCATCCAAATTGAGAGCCAGCTTACCTGGGAGTCACCCCTGGGAACTCCAACTAGCACTACTAGAACCAGCATGCCCTACTAATGCTGGCTCCTTCATGCAACTCATAACAGACAAACAAAAATGGCAGCTGCTCAATCAATCTAGCAGTACTAATCAGGTGCATGAAAGGGAGGGGTCATACTAAGTAAAAGAAGGAGGGGGATTTAACCCCCTATTGTACCTCAGCACACTGAATAATACCTGCAACTATATATGAAGACTATATGGTCATAGAAATTCACAGATATTAGTTGCATGCATTTGCAAATACATGGGAGGCTGCTGGGCCACGTCACGGCTTCTCTGTTACCAGCAGTCCCTAACACTAAGGGGTTCACGTCCGGGGCGCAGTGCACCCCAAAAAACGTCCAGCCCAGGACCCCCCCAGGGCATCACACGAAAATGGAAGAAGAGTGACAGTGCAGTGTAAAGTATAGCTGTGTGTGAGTAATCATTAAGTGTGGAATGAGAGGTTAAAATATATGTGAAAAAATACATGAATAATAAACAAACATAAAAGGTGATGTGAAAAGCAACTATGTGTATTAAGTGGTGATGCCCTGAGGCGGCCCAGCCAGACCAGTCCCAGGGGCCCTACGCCCAAACGCTCACCCCAAATGTAAAATATACCAATTATAAGGCCTCATGATAAAGGCACATATATAATTTTGTCAAATGTAAGGCCTCATGATAAAGGCACATACATAAATGCATCCAAATTGAGAGCCAGCTTACCTGGGAGTCACCCCTGGGAACTCCAACTAGCACTACTAGAACCAGCATGCCCTACTAATGCTGGCTCCTTCATGCAACTCATAACAGACAAACAAAAATGGCAGCTGCTCAATCAATCTAGCAGTACTAATCAGGTGCATGAAAGGGAGGGGTCATACTAAGTAAAAGAAGGAGGGGGATTTAACCCCCTATTGTACCTCAGCACACTGAATAATACCTGCAACAATATATGAAGACTATATGGTCATAGAAATTCAGAGATATTAGTTGCATGCATTTGCAAATACATGGGAGGCTGCTGGGCCACGTCACAGCTTCTCTGTTACCAGCAGTCCCTAACACTAAGGGGTTCACGTCCGGGGCGCAGTGCACCCCAAAAAACGTCCAGCCCAGGACCCCCCCAGGGCATCACACGAAAATGGAAGAAGAGTGACAGTGCAGTGTAAAGTATAGCTGTGTGTGAGTAATCATTAAGTGTGGAATGAGAGGTTAAAATATATGTGAAAAAATACATGAATAATAAACAAACATAAAAGGTGATGTGAAAAGCAACTATGTGTATTAAGTGGTGATGCCCTGAGGCGGCCCAGCCAGACCAGTCCCAGGGGCCCTACGCCCAAACGCTCACCCCAAATGTAAAATATACCAATTATAAGGCCTCATGATAAAGGCACATATATAATTTTGTCAAATGTAAGGCCTCATGATAAAGGCACATACATAAATGCATCCAAATTGAGAGCCAGCTTACCTGGGAGTCACCCCTGGGAATTCCAACTAGCACTACTAGAACCAGCATGCCCTACTAATGCTGGCTCCTTCATGCAACTCATAACAGACAAACAAAAATGGCAGCTGCTCAATCAATCTAGCAGTACTAATCAGGTGCATGAAAGGGAGGGGTCATACTAAGTAAAAGAAGGAGGGGGATTTAACCCCCTATTGTACCTCAGCACACTGAATAATACCTGCAACAATATATGAAGACTATATGGTCATAGAAATTCACAGATATTAGTTGCATGCATTTGCAAATACATGGGAGGCTGCTGGGCCACGTCACGGCTTCTCTGTTACCAGCAGTCCCTAACACTAAGGGGTTCACGTCCGGGGCGCAGTGCACCCCAAAAAACGTCCAGCCCAGGACCCCCCCAGGGCATCACACGAAAATGGAAGAAGAGTGACAGTGCAGTGTAAAGTATAGCTGTGTGTGAGTAATCATTAAGTGTGGAATGAGAGGTTAAAATATATGTGAAAATATACATGAATAATAAACAAACATAAAAGGTGATGTGAAAAGCAACTATGTGTATTAAGTGGTGATGCCCTGAGGCGGCCCAGCCAGACCAGTCCCAGGGGCCCTACGCCCAAACGCTCACCCCAAATGTAAAATATACCAATTATAAGGCCTCATGATAAAGGCACATATATAATTTTGTCAAATGTAAGGCCTCATGATAAAGGCACATACATAAATGCATCCAAATTGAGAGCCAGCTTACCTGGGAGTCACCCCTGGGAACTCCAACTAGCACTACTAGAACCAGCATGCCCTACTAATGCTGGCTCCTTCATGCAACTCATAACAGACAAACAAAAATGGCAGCTGCTCAATCAATCTAGCAGTACTAATCAGGTGCATGAAAGGGAGGGGTCATACTAAGTAAAAGAAGGAGGGGGATTTAACCCCCTATTGTACCTCAGCACACTGAATAATACCTGCAACAATATATGAAGACTATATGGTCATAGAAATTCACAGATATTAGTTGCATGCATTTGCAAATACATGGGAGGCTGCTGGGCCACGTCACGGCTTCTCTGTTACCAGCAGTCCCTAACACTAAGGGGTTCACGTCCGGGGCGCAGTGCACCCCAAAAAACGTCCAGCCCAGGACCCCCCCAGGGCATCACACGAAAATGGAAGAAGAGTGACAGTGCAGTGTAAAGTATAGCTGTGTGTGAGTAATCATTAAGTGTGGAATGAGAGGTTAAAATATATGTGAAAAAATACATGAATAATAAACAAACATAAAAGGTGATGTGAAAAGCAACTATGTGTATTAAGTGGTGATGCCCTGAGGCGGCCCAGCCAGACCAGTCCCAGGGGCCCTACGCCCAAACGCTCACCCCAAATGTAAAATATACCAATTATAAGGCCTCATGATAAAGGCACATATATAATTTTGTCAAATGTAAGGCCTCATGATAAAGGCACATACATAAATGCATCCAAATTGAGAGCCAGCTTACCTGGGAGTCACCCCTGGGAACTCCAACTAGCACTACTAGAACCAGCATGCCCTACTAATGCTGGCTCCTTCATGCAACTCATAACAGACAAACAAAAATGGCAGCTGCTCAATCAATCTAGCAGTACTAATCAGGTGCATGAAAGGGAGGGGTCATACTAAGTAAAAGAAGGAGGGGGATTTAACCCCCTATTGTACCTCAGCACACTGAATAATACCTGCAACAATATATGAAGACTATATGGTCATAGAAATTCAGAGATATTAGTTGCATGCATTTGCAAATACATGGGTTCTGCTGGGCCACGTCACGGCTTCTCTGTTACCAGCAGTCCCTAACACTAAGGGGTTCACGTCCGGGGCGCAGTGCACCCCAAAAAACGTCCAGCCCAGGACCCCCCCAGGGCATCACACGAAAATGGAAGAAGAGTGACAGTGCAGTGTAAAGTATAGCTGTGTGTGAGTAATCATTAAGTGTGGAATGAGAGGTTAAAATATATGTGAAAAAATACATGAATAATAAACAAACATAAAAGGTGATGTGAAAAGCAACTATGTGTATTAAGTGGTGATGCCCTGAGGCGGCCCAGCCAGACCAGTCCCAGGGGCCCTACGCCCAAACGCTCACCCCAAATGTAAAATATACCAATTATAAGGCCTCATGATAAAGACACATATATAATTTTGTCAAATGTAAGGCCTCATGATAAAGGCACATACATAAATGCATCCAAATTGAGAGCCAGCTTACCTGGGAGTCACCCCTGGGAACTCCAACTAGCACTACTAGAACCAGCATGCCCTACTAATGCTGGCTCCTTCATGCAACTCATAACAGACAAACAAAAATGGCAGCTGCTCAATCAATCTAGCAGTACTAATCAGGTGCATGAAAGGGAGGGGTCATACTAAGTAAAAGAAGGAGGGGGATTTAACCCCCTATTGTACCTCAGCACACTGAATAATACCTGCAACAATATATGAAGACTATATGGTCATAGAAATTCACAGATATTAGTTGCATGCATTTGCAAATACATGGGAGGCTGCTGGGCCACGTCACGGCTTCTCTGTTACCAGCAGTCCCTAACACTAAGGGGTTCACGTCCGGGGCGCAGTGCACCCCAAAAAACGTCCAGCCCAGGACCCCCCCAGGGCATCACACGAAAATGGAAGAAGAGTGACAGTGCAGTGTAAAGTATAGCTGTGTGTGAGTAATCATTAAGTGTGGAATGAGAGGTTAAAATATATGTGAAAAAATACATGAATAATAAACAAACATAAAAGGTGATGTGAAAAGCAACTATGTGTATTAAGTGGTGATGCCCTGAGGCGGCCCAGCCAGACCAGTCCCAGGGGCCCTATGCCCAAACGCTCACCCCAAATGTAAAATATACCAATTATAAGGCCTCATGATAAAGGCACATATATAATTTTGTCAAATGTAAGGCCTCATGATAAAGGCACATACATAAATGCATCCAAATTGAGAGCCAGCTTACCTGGGAGTCACCCCTGGGAACTCCAACTAGCACTACTAGAACCAGCATGCCCTACTAATGCTGGCTCCTTCATGCAACTCATAACAGACAAACAAAAATGGCAGCTGCTCAATCAATCTAGCAGTACTAATCAGGTGCATGAAAGGGAGGGGTCATACTAAGTAAAAGAAGGAGGGGGATTTAACCCCCTATTGTACCTCAGCACACTGAATAATACCTGCAACAATATATGAAGACTATATGGTCATAGAAATTCACAAATATTAGTTGCATGCATTTGCAAATACATGGGAGGCTGCTGGGCCACGTCACGGCTTCTCTGTTACCAGCAGTCCCTAACACTAAGGGGTTCACGTCCGGGGCACAGTGCACCCCAAAAAACGTCCAGCCCAGGACCCCCCCAGGGCATCACACGAAAATGGAAGAAGAGTGACAGTGCAGTGTAAAGTATAGCTGTGTGTGAGTAATCATTAAGTGTGGAATGAGAGGTTAAAATATATGTGAAAAAATACATGAATAATAAACAAACATAAAAGGTGATGTGAAAAGCAACTATGTGTATTAAGTGGTGATGCCCTGAGGCGGCCCAGCCAGACCAGTCCCAGGGGCCCTACGCCCAAACGCTCACCCCAAATGTAAAATATACCAATTATAAGGCCTCATGATAAAGACACATATATAATTTTGTCAAATGTAAGGCCTCATGATAAAGGCACATACATAAATGCATCCAAATTGAGAGCCAGCTTACCTGGGAGTCACCCCTGGGAACTCCAACTAGCACTACTAGAACCAGCATGCCCTACTAATGCTGGCTCCTTCATGCAACTCATAACAGACAAACAAAAATGGCAGCTGCTCAATCAATCTAGCAGTACTAATCAGGTGCATGAAAGGGAGGGGTCATACTAAGTAAAAGAAGGAGGGGGATTTAACCCCCTATTGTACCTCAGCACACTGAATAATACCTGCAACAATATATGAAGACTATATGGTCATAGAAATTCACAGATATTAGTTGCATGCATTTGCAAATACATGGGAGGCTGCTGGGCCACGTCACGGCTTCTCTGTTACCAGCAGTCCCTAACACTAAGGGGTTCACGTCCGGGGCGCAGTGCACCCCAAAAAACGTCCAGCCCAGGACCCCCCCAGGGCATCACACGAAAATGGAAGAAGAGTGACAGTGCAGTGTAAAGTATAGCTGTGTGTGAGTAATCATTAAGTGTGGAATGAGAGGTTAAAATATATGTGAAAAAATACATGAATAATAAACAAACATAAAAGGTGATGTGAAAAGCAACTATGTGTATTAAGTGGTGATGCCCTGAGGCGGCCCAGCCAGACCAGTCCCAGGGGCCCTATGCCCAAACGCTCACCCCAAATGTAAAATATACCAATTATAAGGCCTCATGATAAAGGCACATATATAATTTTGTCAAATGTAAGGCCTCATGATAAAGGCACATACATAAATGCATCCAAATTGAGAGCCAGCTTACCTGGGAGTCACCCCTGGGAACTCCAACTAGCACTACTAGAACCAGCATGCCCTACTAATGCTGGCTCCTTCATGCAACTCATAACAGACAAACAAAAATGGCAGCTGCTCAATCAATCTAGCAGTACTAATCAGGTGCATGAAAGGGAGGGGTCATACTAAGTAAAAGAAGGAGGGGGATTTAACCCCCTATTGTACCTCAGCACACTGAATAATACCTGCAACAATATATGAAGACTATATGGTCATAGAAATTCACAGATATTAGTTGCATGCATTTGCAAATACATGGGAGGCTGCTGGGCCACGTCACGGCTTCTCTGTTACCAGCAGTCCCTAACACTAAGGGGTTCACGTCCGGGGCACAGTGCACCCCAAAAAACGTCCAGCCCAGGACCCCCCCAGGGCATCACACGAAAATGGAAGAAGAGTGACAGTGCAGTGTAAAGTATAGCTGTGTGTGAGTAATCATTAAGTGTGGAATGAGAGGTTAAAATATATGTGAAAAAATACATGAATAATAAACAAACATAAAAGGTGATGTGAAAAGCAACTATGTGTATTAAGTGGTGATTCCCTGAGGCGGCCCAGCCAGACCAGTCCCAGGGGCCCTACGCCCAAACGCTCACCCCAAATGTAAAATATACCAATTATAAGGCCTCATGATAAAGGCACATATATAATTTTGTCAAATGTAAGGCCTCATGATAAAGGCACATACATAAATGCATCCAAATTGAGAGCCAGCTTACCTGGGAGTCACCCCTGGGAACTCCAACTAGCACTACTAGAACCAGCATGCCCTACTAATGCTGGCTCCTTCATGCAACTCATAACAGACAAACAAAAATGGCAGCTGCTCAATCAATCTAGCAGTACTAATCAGGTGCATGAAAGGGAGGGGTCATACTAAGTAAAAGAAGGAGGGGGACTTAACCCCCTATTGTACTTCAGCACACTGAATAATACCTGCAACAATATATGAAGACTATATGGTCATAGAAATTCACAGATATTAGTTGCATGCATTTGCAAATACATGGGAGGCTGCTGGGCCACGTCACGGCTTCTCTGTTACCAGCAGTCCCTAACACTAAGGGGTTCACGTCCGGGGCGCAGTGCACCCCAAAAAACGTCCAGCCCAGGACCCCCCCAGGGCATCACACGAAAATGGAAGAAGAGTGACAGTGCAGTGTAAAGTATAGCTGTGTGTGAGTAATCATTAAGTGTGGAATGAGAGGTTAAAATATATGTGAAAAAATACATGAATAATAAACAAACATAAAAGGTGATGTGAAAAGCAACTATGTGTATTAAGTGGTGATGCCCTGAGGCGGCCCAGCCAGACCAGTCCCAGGGGCCCTACGCCCAAACGCTCACCCCAAATGTAAAATATACCAATTATAAGGCCTCATGATAAAGGCACATATATAATTTTGTCAAATGTAAGGCCTCATGATAAAGGCACATACATAAATGCATCCAAATTGAGAGCCAGCTTACCTGGGAGTCACCCCTGGGAACTCCAACTAGCACTACTAGAACCAGCATGCCCTACTAATGCTGGCTCCTTCATGCAACTCATAACAGACAAACAAAAATGGCAGCTGCTCAATCAATCTAGCAGTACTAATCAGGTGCATGAAAGGGAGGGGTCATACTAAGTAAAAGAAGGAGGGGGATTTAACCCCCTATTGTACCTCAGCACACTGAATAATACCTGCAACAATATATGAAGACTATATGGTCATAGAAATTCAGAGATATTAGTTGCATGCATTTGCAAATACATGGGAGGCTGCTGGGCCACGTCACGGCTTCTCTGTTACCAGCAGTCCCTAACACTAAGGTGTTCACGTCCGGGGCGCAGTGCACACCAAAAACGTCCAGCCCAGGACCCCCCCAGGGCATCACACGAAAATGGAAGAAGAGTGACAGTGCAGTGTAAAGTATAGCTGTGTGTCAGTAATCATTAAGTGTGGAATGAGAGGTTAAAATATATGTGAAAAAATACATGAATAATAAACAAACATAAAAGGTGATGTGAAAAGCAACTATGTGTATTAAGTGGTGATACCCTGAGGCGGCCCAGCCAGACCAGTCCCAGGGGCCCTACGCCCAAACGCTCACCCCAAATGTAAAATATACCAATTATAAGGCCTCATGATAAAGGCACATAAATAATTTTGTCAAATGTAAGGCCTCATGATAAAGGCACATACATAAATGCATCCAAATTGAGAGCCAGCTTACCTGGGAGTCACCCCTGGGAACTCCAACTAGCACTACTAGAACCAGCATGCCCTACTAATGCTGGCTCCTTCATGCAACTCATAACAGACAAACAAAAATGGCAGCTGCTCAATCAATCTAGCAGTACTAATCAGGTGCATGAAAGGGAGGGGTCATACTAAGTAAAAGAAGGAGGGGGATTTAACCCCCTATTGTACCTCAGCACACTGAATAATACCTGCAACAATATATGAAGACTATATGGTCATAGAAATTCACAGATATTAGTTGCATGCATTTGCAAATACATGGGAGGCTGCTGGGCCACGTCACGGCTTCTCTGTTACCAGCAGTCCCTAACACTAAGGGGTTCACGTCCGGGGCGCAGTGCACCCCAAAAAACGTCCAGCCCAGGACCCCCCCAGGGCATCACACGAAAATGGAAGAAGAGTGACAGTGCAGTGTAAAGTATAGCTGTGTGTGAGTAATCATTAAGTGTGGAATGAGAGGTTAAAATATATGTGAAAAAATACATGAATAATAAACAAACATAAAAGGTGATGTGAAAAGCAACTATGTGTATTAAGTGGTGATGCCCTGAGGCGGCCCAGCCAGACCAGTCCCAGGGGCCCTACGCCCAAACGCTCACCCCAAATGTAAAATATACCAATTATAAGGCCTCGTGATAAAGGCACATATATAATTTTGTCAAATGTAAGGCCTCATGATAAAGGCACATACATAAATGCATCCAAATTGAGAGCCAGCTTACCTGGGAGTCACCCCTGGGAACTCCAACTAGCACTACTAGAACCAGCATGCCCTACTAATGCTGGCTCCTTCATGCAACTCATAACAGACAAACAAAAATGGCAGCTGCTCAATCAATCTAGCAGTACTAATCAGGTGCATGAAAGGGAGGGGTCATACTAAGTAAAAGAAGGAGGGGGATTTAACCCCCTATTGTACCTCAGCACACTGAATAATACCTGCAACAATATATGAAGACTATATGGTCATAGAAATTCAGAGATATTAGTTGCATGCATTTGCAAATACATGGGAGGCTGCTGGGCCACGTCACGGCTTCTCTGTTACCAGCAGTCCCTAACACTAAGGGGTTCACGTCCGGGGCGCAGTGCACCCCAAAAAACGTCCAGCCCAGGACCCCCCCAGGGCATCACACGAAAATGGAAGAAGAGTGACAGTGCAGTGTAAAGTATAGCTGTGTGTCAGTAATCATTAAGTGTGGAATGAGAGGTTAAAATATATGTGAAAAAATACATGAATAATAAACAAACATAAAAGGTGATGTGAAAAGCAACTATGTGTATTAAGTGGTGATACCCTGAGGCGGCCCAGCCAGACCAGTCCCAGGGGCCCTACGCCCAAACGCTCACCCCAAATGTAAAATATACCAATTATAAGGCCTCATGATAAAGGCACATAAATAATTTTGTCAAATGTAAGGCCTCATGATAAAGGCACATACATAAATGCATCCAAATTGAGAGCCAGCTTACCTGGGAGTCACCCCTGGGAACTCCAACTAGCACTACTAGAACCAGCATGCCCTACTAATGCTGGCTCCTTCATGCAACTCATAACAGACAAACAAAAATGGCAGCTGCTCAATCAATCTAGCAGTACTAATCAGGTGCATGAAAGGGAGGGGTCATACTAAGTAAAAGAAGGAGGGGGATTTAACCCCCTATTGTACCTCAGCACACTGAATAATACCTGCAACAATATATGAAGACTATATGGTCATAGAAATTCACAGATATTAGTTGCATGCATTTGCAAATACATGGGAGGCTGCTGGGCCACGTCACGGCTTCTCTGTTACCAGCAGTCCCTAACACTAAGGGGTTCACGTCCGGGGCGCAGTGCACCCCAAAAAATGTCCAGCCCAGGACCCCCCCAGGGCATCACACGAAAATGGAAGAAGAGTGACAGTGCAGTGTAAAGTATAGCTGTGTGTGAGTAATCATTAAGTGTGGAATGAGAGGTTAAAATATATGTGAAAAAATACATTAATAATAAACAAACATAAAAGGTGATGTGAAAAGCAACTATGTGTATTAAGTGGTGATGCCCTGAGGCGGCCCAGCCAGACCAGTCCCAGGGGCCCTACGCCCAAACGCTCACCCCAAATGTAAAATATACCAATTATAAGGCCTCATGATAAAGGCACATATATAATTTTGTCAAATGTAAGGCCTCATGATAAAGGCACATACATAAATGCATCCAAATTGAGAGCCAGCTTACCTGGGAGTCACCCCTGGGAACTCCAACTAGCACTACTAGAACCAGCATGCCCTACTAATGCTGGCTCCTTCATGCAACTCATAACAGACAAACAAAAATGGCAGCTGCTCAATCAATCTAGCAGTACTAATCAGGTGCATGAAAGGGAGGGGTCATACTAAGTAAAAGAAGGAGGGGGATTTAACCCCCTATTGTACCTCAGCACACTGAATAATACCTGCAACAATATATGAAGACTATATGGTCATAGAAATTCACAGATATTAGTTGCATGCATTTGCAAATACATGGGAGGCTGCTGGGCCACGTCACGGCTTCTCTGTTACCAGCAGTCCCTAACACTAAGGTGTTCACGTCCGGGGCGCAGTGCACACCAAAAACGTCCAGCCCAGGACCCCCCCAGGGCATCACACGAAAATGGAAGAAGAGTGACAGTGCAGTGTAAAGTATAGCTGTGTGTCAGTAATCATTAAGTGTGGAATGAGAGGTTAAAATATATGTGAAAAAATACATGAATAATAAACAAACATAAAAGGTGATGTGAAAAGCAACTATGTGTATTAAGTGGTGATACCCTGAGGCGGCCCAGCCAGACCAGTCCCAGGGGCCCTACGCCCAAACGCTCACCCCAAATGTAAAATATACCAATTATAAGGCCTCATGATAAAGGCACATAAATAATTTTGTCAAATGTAAGGCCTCATGATAAAGGCACATACATAAATGCATCCAAATTGAGAGCCAGCTTACCTGGGAGTCACCCCTGGGAACTCCAACTAGCACTACTAGAACCAGCATGCCCTACTAATGCTGGCTCCTTCATGCAATTCATAACAGACAAACAAAAATGGCAGCTGCTCAATCAATCTAGCAGTACTAATCAGGTGCATGAAAGGGAGGGGTCATACTAAGTAAAAGAAGGAGGGGGATTTAACCCCCTATTGTACCTCAGCACACTGAATAATACCTGCAACAATATATGAAGACTATATGGTCATAGAAATTCAGAGATATTAGTTGCATGCATTTGCAAATACATGGGAGGCTGCTGGGCCACGTCACGGCTTCTCTGTCACCAGCAGTCCCTAACACTAAGGGGTTCACGTCCGGGGCGCAGTGCACCCCAAAAAACGTCCAGCCCAGGACCCCCCCAGGGCATCACACGAAAATGGAAGAAGAGTGACAGTGCAGTGTAAAGTATAGCTATGTGTGAGTAATCATTAAGTGTGGAATGACAAAATTATATATGTGCCTTTATCATGAGGCCTTATAATTGGTATATTTTACATTTGGGGTGAGCGTTTGGGCGTAGGGCCCCTGGGACTGGTCTGGCTGGGCCGCCTCAGGGCATCACCACTTAATACACATAGTTGCTTTTCACATCACCTTTTATGTTTGTTTATTATTCATGTATTTTTTCACATATATTTTAACCTCTCATTCCACACTTAATGATTACTCACACACAGCTATACTTTACACTGCACTGTCACTCTTCTTCCATTTTCGTGTGATGCCCTGGGGGGGTCCTGGGCTGGACGTTTTTTGGGGTGCACTGCGCCCCGGACGTGAATCCCTTAGTGTTAGGGACTGCTGGTAACAGAGAAGCCGTGACGTGGCCCGGCAGCCTCCCATGTATTTGCAAATGCATGCAACTAATATCTGTGAATTTCTATGACCATATAGTCTTCATATATTGTTGCAGGTATTATTCAGTGTGCTGAGGTACAATAGGGGGTTAAATCCCCCTCCTTCTTTTACTTAGTATGACCCCTCCCTTTCATGCACCTGATTAGTACTGCTAGATTGATTGAGCAGCTGCCATTTTTGTTTGTCTGTTATGAGTTGCATGAAGGAGCCAGCATTAGTAGGGCATGCTGGTTCTAGTAGTGCTAGTTGGAGTTCCCAGGGGTGACTCCCAGGTAAGCTGGCTCTCAATTTGGATGCATTTATGTATGTGCCTTTATCATGAGGCCTTACATTTGACAAAATTATATATGTGCCTTTATCATGAGGCCTTATAATTGGTATATTTTACATTTGGGGTGAGCGTTTGGGCGAAGGGCCCCTGGGACTGGTCTGGCTGGGCCGCCTCAGGGCATCACCACTTAATACACATAGTTGCTTTTCACATCACCTTTTATGTTTGTTTATTATTCATGTATTTTTTCACATATATTTTAACCTCTCATTCCACACTTAATGATTACTCACACACAGCTTTACTTTACACTGCACTGTCACTCTTCTTCCATTTTCGTGTGATGCCCTGGGGGGGTCCTGGGCTGGACGTTTTTTGGGGTGCACTGCGCCCCGGACGTGAACCCCTTAGTGTTAGGGACTGCTGGTAACAGAGAAGCCGTGACGTGGCCCAGCAGCCTCCCATGTATTTGCAAATGCATGCAACTAATATCTGTGAATTTCTATGACCATATAGTCTTCATATATTGTTGCAGGTATTATTCAGTGTGCTGAGGTACAATAGGGGGTTAAATCCCCCTCCTTCTTTTACTTAGTATGACCCCTCCCTTTCATGCACCTGATTAGTACTGCTAGATTGATTGAGCAGCTGCCATTTCTGTTGGATATCACAGCTATCTCCTGGTTACAATTGTGCCTCGATAATTTCCACCAACCAAGCAACCAGCTCCTAATTGTCATGTCACAGACTGTGTATGAAAAATGACATTTAGGAGCTGGTTGGCTAGTACTTCATTGCCGTTCACTTTATCTGCATCCAAGGCTTAGTAAATAGACCCCTTATTAGTACATAAATAATGTGAAATTTAGACATAATGGAATGTCTACAAACCGTCTCTGGTGGTCTTGCGGTCACTTACTGTACCTTGTCCCAACGGCAGCGCAACTTCAGCTGTGGCTTCCAGGTCATGGTGGTCACCTGTACAGCTGTTACAGTGAAGACATCTGACAAGCCGTATTTTGGTGAGTATTCTACCTATATCCCTAGCCCTTACCCTTCTTTTGTGTAAGGGCTAGGGATATGGTGTCTAACCTCCCCCCGAATCCCTGCAGCCTAAACCTAAACCTCCTGTCCTGCGGCTTATCCCAATGTCCACATTCTGAGAATGTTGGGATTTGACATGTCGACATTGTGAAAATGTTGCTATTCTGAGGGTGTCGACATGTTGCTTGTCGACATTTCAACAATTTTGACATTGTAGTGTTGACATTATAATTGTCAACATTGTAAATGTCGACCTTATGACTGCATCCGAGCAGGTGATGTCCCTGATATCATACGTCAGAAGTAGGCTGCTTCTCCAGGTAATTCATCACAGCATCCTGGGGTATGGGCCCAAATGTAATAGGGTGAGAGTTTACAAAATGTGAGAGTTTAGCAGTAATCTCTCACATTGGTCAAGTTTTATTTTCAAAATGGGAAAACATCTGGATGAGAGTTTAAATCGTGAGAGTTTTTTGAGCCTAAAAACATGCGAGTTTGCCTGTTCTCGGACTCTTATTACATTGGCCGAGTCTGCTAAACTTTCATGTAACCCTGGTTAAGGGTTAAAAGAAATACAGCATTAATAAACATACATATTTTGAGGTAATATGTGTACATGGGTTGACAAATGTTATAGATGACATACAGTATTTACAGTTGTATATTAAGGTAAAACATGCTTAATTAATTCTTTAAGAAATAGCTTTTAGTAAAAGATATGTATGTACAATTTATGAGAAAAAAAGCATATATGTTTCATGTATTTATATGACAGTTTGGCCGGGCTGTACTAAAGGAAAAATGCGGTAAAACCCCCGTTTTCGGGGTTTTTACCACATTTCCATATGTACTAAGGCCCGGCCGCACTTTTATCGGTGCAGAGGGTAACACCAGAAAAACCTGGCGTTACCTTATAGAAAACTATGGGCTTCTTCCCGCACCCTGCTCCTGACGGTTTGCCGCCGCCTCGTCGCCCCGCCGTTGCCCAGCGCTGGCCCCCACTCACCTGCTGTGTCCCGCGCTCCTCCTGGGTCCTCTGCCTCCTCCTAATCTTCTTCCGGGTGTAGGGAGGAGGAGGAGGAGCCCGGGGCTTACTGCACATGTAACCAGCAGGAAGTTCCCGGGGCTGCGTGCAGTTAGCCCCTATGTTACCGATGATTTTGCATACTTGCACATTAGTATGGATGTGAGAAGAGGCGGCATTATGTAGTGCTGGGCGTCTGAATCTTGTGCTGCAACGGCAGTGTGAATGCATTCATTAGCATATTTTTGCAGTGGCTGGTTGCATGCAAACGCAGCATTGCGATCCAACCTGAATCAGGCCCTCAGTGCAGAAATATGATCAGGTCGGAACAGCAGTGTAGGGGGCGGAGCTGCCACTGACTCAGGCTCCCACTGACAGAGAGGCTAGAGAGGTGGGTGTCTCGACCCACCAATCGTTGAGTGACTTGTCAAAGCCAGATGATTGGCTGAGACCAAATCTTAAATTAATATCTGGTGACGCCATTTTGTGTTGCCCCTGATGATGCCATTTTGGGTTGCGATTATTAGCGTCGTGCGTCTGCGTTGCTACCGCATATTGTTGAAAGTCCTACCATAACCTTTACGCACATCAAATAATACATATAAAATATACAAGACGCACAGCGCATACTAGCGACTTTACGCAATATTCTCACACTTACACATACAATAACTTATGAAAAGGTTCCCAAGCATTAAGCTTAATATTAGAGGTTTTATTAGCGAATACTTATTTTGTGAAATGTAATGTATATGATCTTTAAGGTACATAAGCTAGTAGACATATCATGTTTGGTACCATTCTAAATCACTGTTTATTTGCAGATATCCGGTTCTATCCGCAAGGAAATTGCATTTGCAAGATATGAACTATGTGAAATTAGTGGTTAGAATGTAAAGTTGTATGTAGTGTCTTTTATTAGCTTAAACCAGTTCTTCGGCGGGAAAACCACACAAAGCAACATCTGAGGAACTGGAACATAACCCCAGATTTCCGGTTCTATCCGCAAGGAAATCGCATCATGCGTTTGCAAGATATGAACTATATGAAATTAGTGGTTAGAATGTAAAGCTGTATGTAGTGTCTTTTATTAGTTTAAACCAGTTCTTCAGCGACAACAACATCTGAGAAACTGGGACATACCCCCATTGATGCTATATGAACTGTCCAATTACCTGCATCATACCAGAATGTTCAGGAGCAAGACCCAATGGAAACCTGTTAACTAGTTTCTTTGTTCTGTAAGGTATATAGCCTGCTTACTGGTTCTAGTATACAGCCATTCTTCTTGGATGACCACAGGCTTCTGGAGAGACAACTGTTTGCGCGTATGTATCGGCTTGTACCTTTTGTATTTAATTGTCTTTTGCGCTGATTGGGCTAGATCAAAGCGTGTAACTTTTCTTTTATTGCAATAAGAACTTTTGTGCTTTGGAACCACAATATAAGTCTGGAAAGAAATTATTTCTTACGCAACATGTATCGCTGAACAGCGACATTTAGGGTATATAAATTAAGGGGTATCGATAGATGGGGGCTCGCAAATGATATCACGCCACCGGAATTCGCACGAGCGCGAACGGATCTCGATTCCGCACAAAGGGTGGGAGGCGCCATATGCAGGTAAGAACGCTCTGTGTTCAAAACCCTGCTACCATTCAGTGTTGTGGAATTGATGTCCTTTATTGTGGGATTTTAAGGGGCGCTGATTAGGAACCTAGGGACGAGAGAAAGGTTTGTTTCTTTTATTGTCTGTTCAAGCTTTGTGTGTTAGTCGCATTATTGTGTATGCGACTAGTCGCACAATAGCGTAATTTTAATTTTCGCGCTTTTGTGTATTAGTCGCATTATTGTGTATGTGACTAGTTGCACAATAGCGTACATGTGTATCCGGTAATACTGTCGTGGGTTTAAACAGTCATTTTGATAAATAGTCTTGTTATATGCACAGCGTGGTTAACTGGTTAACCCCTTTAAATTGCAACTGCCAAATTTAAGTAAAAGTTTTTCCAAACAACAAAAGGTATATGAAAGTGAATGTATGCGTATGATGTAAATAGGTCACTGTCTGTTAGGCCTAGGGAAACTCGGTAGGTGCCCGACAGGGCAAGAAAACTACTGGGCCAGTGTACAGAGCAGGTACATTGTGGTATTCGGTAGCTAACCGTAAGTTTCCAGTGCATCGGGAATAAGGAGGTTAGCTGTTGATCGGCCCCTCAGAGTGACCGTAAAACCCATTGATCAGTTAGGTTCTCTGGGCATTGCGATTAGACCGCACAGTTGGGTAGACCGTGATTGTGACGGGGGCATGTGGAGACAAATCACTGGAAAGGGTAAGTGTTATTGGAACAATTACATGCTACCAGGGGAAAGTAACTCAAAAAGGGAAGGAGCGCGTACACGTAGCTCATTGAAATCGTGTACAAGCGTGCGGTGAAGCTTGGTTGAATTTGCCGCAAGCAGGGTAGATTGCAATAGGCAGGTATTTTGCTCCTTGTTGTGCAAGCTGACCGAAATGGCTAGCGGGTCAGCAGGCATAACGGGAAGGAGTGCGTACATGTAGCTTGTGAAATCGTGTACCGGTCGACATTTTCTTAGCGAGGTTTCGGCGTTTTCCTAGATGGGTGCTAGACAATTGCTAGCCATGGTCGACGATAGGCTACTCATGGAAGGACCGACAGGGTCGGCAAGGCATATAATGTATACTAAGTATGGTGCGTATGCAACTGCGTACTGTGATGTATGGGTTAAGATGACCGAGGTATGTGTGAAGCCTTTCCCTAAAATCGGCAGTCTTGATTTGGAGGAGCTAAATAATTTAAAAAGATAGGATATGTGTAGCCAAATCCCTGAAGACACGTGTAAAGTATAATGACTGTTTAAAATTGTGGCAGCATGAGGGAAACATGTGGCTGAGTGGCGCGAACCCGACGCAAGACAGCGTTGCCCTCGCTACGCAAGGGAGCACGTACGCGTCACAGAACAGTGTCGTGTGAGTGCCTCATGGGAGCGTGCACATACCGCAAGGTATCGCTTCCAATAGCAAAGGGAATAGCGCATGCGCACCACCACCACCCTATGCAGTTGGCGGTACAGCCGATACTAACATTTATAAAACTGTAACAAGTAATTTGTACCCTGTCCTGAGTAATCATAAGGAAAATGTGTATGTAGATGATTAACCTGTTGTAGTGTCAGCCGTTTCACATGCAATTAATCTGTTAGAGACAGCACTGATACAGGAAAGGGAAGTGACCTCACCAAGTGTAGCAGCAGAAGTGATCCCACCTGCCGTCAAGGCCGTGGAGATCGGTAAGAACAGTGCAGTACGTAGCAGTAGCAGATTGAACCCCCCAAGTACCAAGGCCAAAGTTCCCATATTTAACTCTAACAATAGCAAAGTGGTAGGCGTCCATCCTGTCCCGACAATAACTGTTCCCAATGGGAATCCGAACGGAGATGGTGTAGTTCCCACAAGGGAAGTAACTATGCATTGTCCATGGACGAGGGCAGAGTTACATTCCATAATGTCAGATTTCCCCGATCCTAGAAAAGAATTAGCTAAAGGTGCGTACACACAATAGGCGATCAGGAAAGACAGTACGATTACGACATCATAATTGTACCGTCGTTCCTGATCCCCTGTAGTGTCTGCACTGAATGATCAGTCGTTCAGTGCAGGCACTGTCCATCACTCCTGAACATGCCAATTTGTCGTTATCGGCAGATTGTGCTGCATGTTCAGGCGATGGACAATGTCGGAAACTACCAGCGGGAGTGCGCATCGCTGGTCGTTTCTGACATAAAGGTGCACGATTTGTGCATGATTACTGAGCGATTGCACGATTACGATGTCGTAATCTTGCAGTCGCACAGTAATATCGCCCAGTGTGTGCGCACCTTTTGTGTCAACAGTTGTTAAGGATTTGGGTAATGCCCACGAGCCAACGAATAAAGATTGGCGAGTGGTATTACAGGCATGTCTCCCCTCCAATACCGACGTGAAAAAGTTTATCACGGCGTGTGTATTGGATGGAGACGACCCTTTAACTGGCAAGGATAATCAAGAAAACATTACACGCATAGTCACACAATTGGCCGTATATTTTCCAGTTGTAGTGAACTGAAGTAAAATCTTCACTATCAGACAAAATGATAGTGAGTCTGCAGCAGATTACTTCACCCGAGCTCTGGAGACAATCACTCAGTATACTGGTATAGAGAACATAAAAGATAACACACACCACAGGGAAGTAGCAGTCGTGGTACTTGTGGATGGTCTCAGGGTTCAAACCTCTCAGCCTAACTGGAGAGGAATTACGGTAGATGCTCTTAGGGAGTCAGCTATAGAACACGATAAAAACATCCTCAGGAAGAGAGAACACAAAATGAGAAGCTAATGGCAGTGAGCATTCAAGCTTTAGAGGGAATGTGCACTCAGCCACAACACCCATACCACATTCAGCAACAAAACACATATCAACATATCTTGCCACAAAACCCATACCATACACAGCCGCAAATTCTTCACGCACCCCAAACCACGCAGCCACAAAACACATTTCAATCACGGAGGTGTTTTAATTGTAACCAATTAGGTCATGTAAGTAGGTTCTGTAAAGTAAAGAAGAGGGGACAACCCCATAATTAAGGAAACTTCCAGCAATCACCTGCTCACATAGTGGCAGTGAATGCTCTGTTAGAGAATGATAGTCAGCTCTAGGGGTTAGGTCATACCTGTAGTCTATAGCCAGTCAGGTTAACTGAGAGTACTAGGGAAGAACCTACAATGACAGCTAATATAGCTTGTAGTAAACATACTTTTCTTGTAGACACAGGGGCGACCAGATCCGTGTTAAATTCTCCAACTAATTTACAGGTGACCAACAAGACAGTACCAGCAATGGGAGTAATGGGTAAAGTGCAGCATTATCCTTTAACCAAATCTGCAGAGGTCACTATTGGGCCACTGCATACCAGGCATTCATTTCTCCTGGCAGTGGCGGCTCCTACTAACCTGCTGGGAAGGGATTTGTTATGTAAAATGGGATGTGTCATTTACTGTACCCCAGATGGTATATTCCTAGATATCCCAGAGAAAGTTGAGCACAAAGTAAGGGATATATTGGACACTCCAAAGGTTAATGCTTCACTTTACCATTTTAGAGCAAAGTCCATCTCAGGTAAGAGAGATGTTATCTCAAATACCGGGTTCCATTTGGACTAAAGATGGATAGGACACTGGATTAATGGCAAACGTAGCTCCTGTAATGGTTAGCTTAAAAGGTGGAATACAGGCTCCTAAAATCCCTCAGTACCCTTTAAAGCCAGAGGTGGAGCTAGGGGTGTATCCTATAATTGAGAGATTGCTTCAACAGGGGATTTTAGTCCATACAGCAAGTGTAGCCAACAATCCCATCTTTCCAGTGAAGAAGGCCGGGGGGAGGGGTTATAGGTTAGTATAGGACCTTAGGGGTGTAAATAGTCAAGAGCCAATTCCCTGTAGTACCCATTCTAGCTGTCATCCTCATGCAGATTCCACCATCTGCAACCCATTTTACTGTCATTGACCTATGTTCTGCTTTCTTCTCTGTCCCTCTTCACCCTGATTGTCAGTATCTCTTTGCATTCACCTATAGGGGGGGTACAATATACATGGACACGATTTCCCCAGAGTTTCATAGATAGCCCCAGTATTTTCTCTCAAGCCTTACACGACTGTTTGCAATCTTTTCAACCAGGCAATGGATCTGTTCTAATCCAATATGTCGACGATTTATTGTTGTGCTTTGATTCATTTATGTCATGTTTAAATATTAAACTACTGTTGCTTCATCTCTCACAGACAGGACACAAGGTTGCTAAGGACAAATTACAGCCATGCCAGACTAAGGTTAAATACTTTGGACAGTAACCCAGGGCCTACGACATTTGACAACCGACAGAATACGGGCTATACAGACCATGACACTGCTGCAGAACCAACAGCAAATCTGTACCTTCTTGGGCATGTGTGGATACTGCACGACGTGGATCCCAGGTTTTTCTATTTTGGCCTTACCTTTTGCAGGAATTGGTGTCATCCTCAAACCCGACAGTGTCACACACACTGAGGAAACAGAGCAGGCTTTCCTTAACCTAAAGGACAGTCTGACAAGAGCACCTGCATTGGGAATACCTGATTATGAAAAACCTTATGATTTATATTGTACGGAGGCTGATGGCTGCGTGGCAGAAATCCTCACACAAAAAACATGGTGATGCTAGTAGACCTGTAGCATACTACAGTGCACAATTGGACACTGTGGCAAGATCACTCCCAATGTGTTTAAGAAGTGTAGCAGCAACTACTCTATTGGTCAGTAAGAGTGAGGATGTAGTATTAGGCCATGATATGATTGTTTATACACCCCATGCTGTATCTGCTTTGCTGAATTCTGCCCAAACCAGACATATTTCCTCAGCTAGGTTCATGAAATGGGAACTAGCTCTAATGGCACCTGCAAATATCACCATTAAATGGTGCAGTACGTTAAACCCAGCAACGTATTTACCGTATGTGCCTCAGGATGCACAAAGGGTAGAGAGAGGTGAGTCGCTGGTGGAAGGTGAGTTTTGCAGGTATACTGATGCACATGATTGTGTGGAATATTTGAATCAGACCTTTACTGCAAGACCTGACATACGTGATACACCATTAGAAAATGTAGATGTGACATTTTACATGGATGGGAGTTGTCATAGACAAACTGACACAGGAGAATTATGCATAGGTTATGCCGTTATATATGATTATGATGTTGTATAAGCCACTTGGTCCACCTCATTCAGCACAGGTGGCTGAACTGGTGGCATTAAGGAGAGCGTGTGAACTGGCAGAAGGTAAGTCAGCTAACATCTACACTGACTCCAGGTACGCCTTCGGGGTAGTCCACGATTTTGGTGCTCTTTGGCATCTTCAAAATTTTATGACAGCAGCAGGCACACCAGTTGCACACTCACACCACATAAAAGGACTCTTGACAGCAATCCAACTACCAAAGGCAGTAGCTGTCATCAAATGTAAAGCCCATACATGTGAAGAAGACCCGGTGTCACTGGGCAATAACAGAGCAGATGAAACTGCCAAATGGGCAGCAGAGTTAAGAGTTAACATACCAGTTAATCAAATGATGGTTTTTCAGGTAATTGATATGCAGAAATTAATTGATGCAAAATTTGTGCTCCATTCAGGAAAAGGCAGTCTGGAGATCAAATGGATGTGGGCAAGAGTCCTCTGGACTCTGGAGAGATGGACAAGGTAAGCCGGTGGCTCCCAAGGCATACTACCCAAGCCTGGCTGAGGCAGCGCATGGTCTGACTCACCTAGGTAAACAAGGTATGTGCAAGTTGGTCAGAGCAAATTGGTGTGCACCAGGCTTTTCTTCTCAAGCTGAGAAAAGGGCAATGTCCTGCCTGACCTGCTTGAGGAAGAATGTCAGGAAGACAATACCGACTGAGCCATCCCACATCCCTCCGACAGATGGACCTTTTCAGGTAATACAAACTGATTTCATCCAATTACCACCCTGCAGGAATCTCAAGTATGTATTAGTTTGTAAAGATGTGTTTTCTAATTGGGTTGAGGCATATCCAGCTGCCACTAATACTGCTGTGTTTACTGCTAAAAAGATTGTTCAGGAGTTTGTATGCAGGTACGGTATCCCTAGAATCATAGAAAGTGATAGGGGTACTCATTTCACTAGTGACGTCTTCCAGAACATGTGTAAGTTAAGGGGTATTAATAGTAGACTTCACATCCCCTATCGACCGCAAGCCAGTGCCAAGGTGGAGAGGGTAAATGGTACTATTAAGAACAAACTGAGTAAGATCATGGCTGAAACTGGATCAGGTTGGCCAGAAGCCTTACCGCTAGTCCTTCATAGCATCAGGACAACTCCTTGAACCCCTCTTAATTTGTCCCCTTTTGAGATACTGTTTGGGAGACAACCTCATCTGATTGTAAGTCCACAGGAAGATTTGAAGAGTAACAATGAGGTTACTGTGAAGTATCTTATAACAATGAGTAAACAGTTGAAACAGCAGCAGCAGAAATTTAAATTGTTGTCACCTGATATGCTAGAAACAAACTGTCATGATTCTGAACCTGGAGAATTTGTTATGATCAGAAATTTTTTACGTTCATGTTGTCTGACAGATCGGTGGGAAGGTCTGTATCAAGTGTTGCTGACAAGTACGATATCCTTGAAAGTAGCAGAGAGAGACACCTGGGTCCATTCCACTCACTGCAGGAAGGTCAATCAACCCGTGGAGATACAAGGCGGAGTCAAGGCAGATAACACAGACCTGTCAATTGTGAGCTTGTTCCAGGAGAGTTAAAGACTCCAGTGAGATACCTGAGCTAGGGAAATTTGCAGCCCACTATTCCAGGAGTGGTGGGCTGGGGTTGCATTCCTATTTTCTTCCAGAGTTCTCATCATCCTTTTTTGGTTCGGGATGTCTAGTTTCTGTAACGGTGGACAGATGATGGAGGGAGAGGTCGATGGTGATACTGATGGAGTGGAGTCGGGAGAAGGAGCAATACATTCACCAGGGTGGTATCTGACCAAACTCAGGGCCTGATTCAGAGCGGGATGCTCTAAGAGCGCTCGCTCTGAATCAGGGCCCTCCTACCTATTTTTGGAGCGTCCTCCTGGCTGCTCGCATAGCTGTGGGTGACCACCCACAGCTTATGCGAGCGGCCAAAAAGATGGTCACGATGGTCAAGACCATCGCAACCATCGGGCTTGCGACGAGACCCTGTGGTAGGGTCTCGCTGCCGCAAGCCCAGGAGTGCTTTTGGCTCTATCAGAGCCAAAAGCACTCCCACTGACATCACTAGTGATATCAGTGGGGCCGGCCCCAGACGGAAGGCGTTCCCATGGGAACGCCTCCGTCTGGGCAGCAGCACCCCCGGCACGCCCACCAAAGGGGGCGTGCTGTCACTCACCATCGACAGCACGCCCCCTTTGGTGCGAGACCCATAACGACGGCTTGGCCATCGCTATGTGGGTCTCGCACATGCACACGACGGAGCTCCCTCTGTCATGCGCATGCGCACTAGGGCACCATCGACCCGCTTGTGAGCGCTCAGCGCTCGCGAGCGGGTCTGAATCAGGCCCTCAGTACAGTAATTGCTAAGAGATCTGTTATCCCAGAAACTCGGAGTCAGTGTGAAGGTCTATTGTCTGATGAATACTGTATGTGTGCAAACTGTGGATCCCTAATTGATGAGAAGTGCATCCAGCGATGCCAGTCCAAGAGTAACCTGTATTTGGGCGAGCATCCTTTAGAGGATTACCATTCCTTAGTGGGTAAGGTCTTAAACCAGACTGAGTGTTGGGTTTGCACTCATGTGCCTCAGGGACAACATAATGTAGGTTTAGTACCACTCCCGTTAAATGTCTCTGAGGTTCTTGGATTGCCAAAAGGGAAAACGCTGGATGGGAAATTCGTTAAGTCCAAACCTCCAAATTTTAAGCTCCACCAGTACCAGGTGGATGGATCCCAGTTATGTTTAAACATCACCGATTCCAATAAACCAGGAAATTGGGAGGTGTCCGGGAACAATCAGACAATGACCTTTTCACACAGAGCTGATAGTGCACCAGTAGATGGTGGACTTATAGGTAACATTACCAGTGGTAGATACTTCCAGTCTATGTATACACTTAGTTCTACCAAGGTAATGGTTGGCAGAGTACCAGAAGGGTACTGTGCAGTTATTGTACAACCTAAAACATGTATCAGTCAAATGGGAAAATCTGGGGTAGGATTATTTGTCAGAGAATTGTGCCTGATGATAATGATACATTCTATTCCTTATGTACTCCCAGACGATGTGTATTTTATATGTGGAAGGAAAGCGTATAAGTGGCTCTCTCTCCGAGTTCTGAAGGTTTATGTTATCTGGGAAGGGTACTCCCAGAGGTTATGACCCTTACACATGGTGAAATGCTTGGTATTCATAAAAACATACCATCACTATATCTTCATACACAGTATGAACATATGAACAAAGAGACAAATGAAACATGATAGCTGGTGATGTACATACAGCCACACAGTTGATTAGCGAAACAACTGGCTTCCAAATTTTGGTAGCATTAGATCCCACCAGGATCGCTCGGGGTACTTTAAATTTTACATACATCCAAGACCTTGCTAAATTAATAGATAATATCACCGAGATGTATGAGGACACGTTCAGGTACATTGGTAAGGAGCTACAGGCCTATAAGAAAGAACTTGTGCAACATAGACTAGTGTTAAATTATTTAACAGCTGTTACTGGTGGATACTGTGTGACTCTGGCCACCCAAATTGGTGTCAAGTGTTGCACTTACATCACAAATAATACTAGTGATCCCAAAGAGGTGAAAGACCGGAAGATGAATGAGATTCTGCAGCTGAAATGGGAATTTCGAAAGAACCATAATGCCTCATTGACTGAGGTAGAGGAAAAGGTAGAAGAGTGGTTCTCATGGTTGAACCCTGTAAAATGGTTCTCTGGTCTAGGAGAGTGGGTCCAGGAAATGGTTGCTAGTGTAGGTAAGCTTCTGATCATCATATTGGTTGTCATCTTAGTAATTGGCTTATGTGTCAGATGTGTTCCTACTGTGATGAAGTGTGGAAAATGTACTGCTAAAGCTAACAGGGAGAATAAAATCATGATGTGGTAAGCAATGATAGTATGGATACCAAGGTCAAGGAAGAACTGCATTACAACCCTGAATTAGAGTGTACCATCAGATGATGGAATATGGAACTGTGTGGTCATGCATGAATCTATTGTTAAAGTTATTTTCAAACATCCTAGATAATGTAGTCTCGAGTCCCCAAACTTCCTTTATAGGTTCGATGAGATCCCACATCCCACCAATGATCCCTATAGATCCGAAGATGGCATATAAGGGTTGTTCTACCCTCTTGAAACGCATTATTAACGGTTCAGTGACCTACTTGTGTTGCACCGTTTATAACCTTGAATAATACATTATTATTCATGACTACAAAAGGTTAAGATCAGAGTGTGATAGTGTTTTGGTTGCTATCAAAGGGTGGACTGTCGAAGCCGGATGATTGGCTGAGACCAAATCTTAAATTAATATCTGACGACACCATCTTGTGTTGCGATTATTAGCGTTGTGCATCTGCTTTGCTACTGCATATTGTTGAAAGTCCTACCATAACCTATACGCACATTAAATAATACATATAAAATATACAAGACGCACAGGGCACAGTTGCGCTGTTTATCAAAGCACAAAACACATAGACGCACCACGCATACTAGCGACTTTACGCAATATTCTCACACTTACACATACAATAACTTATGAAAAGGTTCCCAAGCATTAAGCTTAATATTAGAGGTTTTATTAGCGAATACTTATGTTGTGAAATGTAATGTATATGATCTTTAAGGTACATAAGCTAGCAGACATATCATGTTTGGTACCATTCTAAATCACTGTTTATTTGCAGATTTCCGGTTCTATCCGCAAGGAAATTGCGTTCGCAAGATATGAACTATGTGAAATTAGTGGTTAGAATGTAAAGTTGTATGTAGTGTCTTTTATTAGCTTAAACCAGTTCTTCGGCAGGAAAACCACACAAAGCAACATCTGAGGAACTGGAACATAACCCCAGTGATGCTATATGAACTGTCCAATAACCTGCATCATACCAGAATGTCCAGGAGCAAGACCCAATGGAAACCTGTTAACTAGTTTCTTTGTTCTGTAAGGTATATAGCCTGCTTACTGGTTATAGTACACAGAAATTCTTCTTGGATGACCACAGGCTTCTGGAGAGACGACTGTTTACTGGGACCAGTGCACACGCGTATATATCGGCTTGTACCTTTTGTATTTAATTGTCTTTTGCGCTAATTGTGCTAGATCAAAGCGAGTAACTTTCTTTTATTGCAATAAGAACTTTTGTGCTTTGGAACCACAATATAAGTCTGGAAAGCAATTATTTCTTATTCAACTTGTATCACTGAACAGCGACATTTAGGGTACATAGGTTAAGGGGTATCGATAGATGGGGGCTCGCAGCTGATATCACGCCACCGGAATTCGCACGAGCGCGAACGGATCTCAATTCCGCAACAAAGGGTGGGAGGCGCCATATGCAGGTAAGAACGCTCTGTGTTCAAAACCCTGCTACCATTCAGTGTTGCGGAATCGATGTCCTTTATTGTGTGATTTTAAGGGGCACTGATTAGGAACCTAGGGACAAGAGAGAAAGGTTTGTGTCTGTTCACGCTTTGTGTGTTAGTCGCATTATTGTGTATGCGACTAGTCGCACAATAGCGTACACGTGTATCCGGTAATAATGCCGTGAGTTTAAACAGTCATTTTGATAAATAGTCTTGTTATATGCACAGCGTGGTTAACTGGTTATCAATAGACTCGAATCATTCGAACATCTCAATGATTCGAGTCATTGTGTTGAGACACTCACTCAGTAGCCATTTCTAGTATACACTGTGCCCACGGCATAGCAGGTTTCTTTTTCTCTGCATTGGCCAGTAATGGCATAGTATTTGACCTGCAGCCCACATTGATAGTTAGGCAATAGACAGCCATTAATTGGAGTACAGGCATTCTATGTCAGGAAACTTGCAGCAGGTGATCCTTGAAGTTCAAGGGATCCCCTCATCAGCAGACAGAGGAACGAACTGCAAGAGATATAGGGGCCTATTCATCAACACTAAAATAACGGTTTTAATTACCGTTTTTTTAGTATTCATAACCACACTTAACTCAGGAGATATCACTGATATCTCCTGGTTAAGTCCACCTGCGTTAATTTCCACATTCCACATAAATTAGTATGGGGATGTAGAAATTAGGCTATACATCAAATTCCGAAAATTATGCATTTTCGAGATTTGATTATGTTACTATACACCACTCTCAGGTGGCATATCGTTGGTTACACTTACTTGCTTTCAGCTGGGTAGGTCCTCAACCGGCCCGCTCCGTCGCTCCCTGGTCCCTTATCCGGCACCGGCTGCTGCTCTGACTGTGTTCTCCCGGCAGAACACAGTAAAGTAAAAAGGCAGAACATAGTAAAGTAAAAAAAAAAAAAAAAAAGTTTTTTTAAAAATATAAATAAATAAAAAATCTTCAGCAAGCTGGGCGGGAGGTCGGGGTCCGCGGCTGCAGCCTTTCGGGGTTCAAGCGGCCAGGTAGGTGGGGGATGGGAGCAGAGGGGTGGGTGGATGGACACAGCGTTACCGCAGCTATAATCAGTGCTGCGCATGCACCACTTTTGTGAACGTAACGGTACATGCATGATACGTGATCACGGGGGTGGGGCTTAGCGCCGGGGGGGAGCGGCGGCCACCGGTCGGCGCATGCACTTTGTCATGGTATGTTTTCCGAAAATATCGTGACTAGAGTGCGGAGAGGATTCGCAGGGACAGAGCTTTCTCGCAAGCTCTGTCCCTGTAAGGGATTTGTAGTAAATCCCTGTGATATTGCCTGAATTCGCAATGCGAATTCAGTCGTTAATATCACACTACAATCTGCATTCAATATGCGGATTGTAGTTAATAGAGCCCTATGTGAGTTCTAAACCTAATTACCTCCATCGATATTTTAGTGTTGATAAATAGACCCCATTGTAACTTGGGAGGACTTTAATTGTTTGAAAGAGTATAGGTCCGAAGATGGCTTACAGTAACTTATCTCTATATATTTATTAATGATACTGCCTTTGAACCTCTATATACCCCTGCCTATACCTTCTAATATCCTGCTTATAAACCTCTAAGGATGATGCTAATTTGCGTACGCAGTCATACAGTAAATAAAGACTCGAGACCTAGAACCTGTGGTTCCAAAGCACAAAGTATTATTCAAGTAAAAGTACAGCAGTTACACGCTATGATCCTCATATAATCTTAGCGCAAAGAGATTATACAGACCCAAGTACAATTATACATACGCAGCGCTCTCTGGACCAGATGTTAGGCATCAGCAAGAAACCCCTCGTCAATCAGCATTCAGCACAAAGACTAGGAACCCAGGGTCAGAGCACACATATTTATACCCCCCAGGAATAAACAACACAATAGAGAAGTTTGTTGCTAATACCATTGGTCCTAAAGGAGAGGGCATATGTTATAAGGCATTTAACAGGTTGGTTCAAATAGACACAATCCAGCCTCTAACAACTGGTGGTCTCTGGTTTCCCGCCCCATGCAAATCCTAACAGTTGTTCATATAATGTACATTTTGTTGCTTGAAGTCTCTGTGGTCCATAAGTTGAGAATGCATGTTGCGATCTCTCCATCGATATTACCGGAATACTGTTGAGAGAGTACGCATCAGTACAATACCAAACATGACTTACTTATCACGTATAAAACCTTAGTTACGAAATAATCTTTATTTCATAGCAATTATAGTAAATGTGCATACTTGAATCTTATACCTTAAAGCTTATGGAACCTTGTATGTGAATATGTAATGTGTGAGTATGTGGGGTTTGATGTAAAGACGCTAGTTAACTTGGCGCAGATGCGTGTGCATGGATCTAATATTCAGCGTTTTCATACAGGGTCTTATGCATTCGCTAATATGCGACTAGTTAACAGCGCAATTGTGCGTATTAATGTGTGTATGAGAACACCTAGCAGTTTGGAATGCTGAGCATTATAGTTCCATGACTTGCTCATGCCCCAGAAGCCCCCACACTTTTCAGGCTCCAAAAAACTGGTCTTTGTTCTCCCAGGACCTGTGTGGATGCAAATTAGCACAGCTACAAGACCCAAACCTCAGATAACACTCTTGGCTTTGAAGGTATTTTATTGTAGGAAGCCTGCTAATGTAAGGTGCTTCAAATGACCCTCTTGCTGTATTCGAGCAGGGCCACCTGGAGTGAGAGAAGACGTTATGTCCATGAAGCTTGTCTTCCCAGGCTAGTTGTCACGTGGCCATTTGCTCTGTTTAGCTAATGCAATCCAATTTTGACTTACTGTACAGCCATTTCTGAAATATATCCTTTAGGGGAATTATAATAATATACACTTTATCCAGAGCACCCAAACTACGTAAAGTCATGAAATGGGCTTTTGATGAATCGCCGTAACTTATGGCTATGGTCACAGATGCTAATAGTAATATCGCTACATGTACTAAAGTGTGAGTTTATCTAAAATGGCGCTTAGGCGGCCATTCGCAAAATGGCGTCTTGCGATCTCATTTCCAAGATGGCGTCTTTCGGACAGTTGCAAGATGGTGTCGCTGCAATTGAATTTTAAACTGATCTTGTCTCAGCCAATAATCCAGCTTCGACAGTATATATACATATATATATCTCTATTAGAGAAAACAACTGGGGAAGATTATATTTATAACAGAGACTAAAAACAACAACATACAAGCGCAAGAAGATTGCGCTCCTTTGTCTTACTCAAATTTAATTATACAGCTACTACTGAGAACTTATCTGAATAGTCGCAGAAGTGGAAACGTATGTATATAAAATTCAGTAATGTATTAGATATTAAGTAAGTAATTATTTGTAGCAGTAGTCAGAAACCATCATAATTGGACTGAATTTCATTGGACTGATATTTTCTTCATTGCTTCACAGTTTTTATAACATTGATAAGTTCAGTTAACCTATGCAATTGTATGTACAACACTGTATATTGAAGTTTTGTAGGTAGTAAAATGCTTACTGCCATTTGTCAAATATATATTCATATATAAAGAAAAAGAACAATTGTATATTGTAATCTAAGTGTGTTACTTACCTAGAGGAATGGTGAGAGTTATTGGTGAACACCTAACCTAAGGGGGACAGGATTCGAACAGGACTACTATCAGGGCCGTAGCTAGGGTAGTGTGGCTGGTGCCATCGCACAGGGCACCACAGGCCAGGGGGCGTTGTTCTGGCCTGTCAAATTTCTGTTTATTATCATTCTCACTTGTAGCTTCCTCTTACTTCATCCCCAGCATCTCCTGGCCTCTCCTATCTCTTCCCTGGTCCTTCCCCATGAAGCCATGGCCCTTTTTTGGGTGCATTATGTCCCTTTGAAAAATGAGGGGGGCGCCAATGCTCTTTCTGGCACAGGGCACCAAAAAGTCTAGTTACAGCTCTGGCTACTATTATACTTTATATACTGGGTTGTCTACACCATATTACTTAATCCCTATTAATATTTGGGGTTTTCCCAAGTAGGCCCTGATTGACCACTAATACTTGGGTGGAGGCACTGATCTTAACAGGTACACTACTTAACATGAGGTTAAGGGTGGGTACATATATGCACCACGTTAATTCGTAACCTAGGGTCCCTTTAAAGAGGTTAATGGGGGGGTGCTGTACTGTAATCTGTGCTGTGAGGGGTGGTGTGCTGGGCGAGGGGTGCTGTGCTGGGCAAGAGGTGCTGTACTATAATCTGTGCTGTGAGGGGTGCTGTACTGGGAGAGAGGTACTGTACTGGGTGAGGCGTGATGGGTGCTGGATTCTGTGCTGTCGGGGGTACTGTGCTGGGTGACAGGTGCTGTGATGGGTGAGGGGTGCTGTGCAATGAGGGAAGAGGAGTGCTGTGATGGGAGAATTTGCCCTGTAGAATGCCTTCTGAGGTGGGGGTATAATGAACGTTCCCCTAAAACCTGTCCCTTTTCTCTTTAGTTACAGCAGTGTGCTGAGATGGGTGCTGTGAGGGGAGAACCTGGAATTTTCTGCTGGGGGCACCAGACAAAATCTTGCTTAGGGCACCAAATTGGTTAGGGCCGGCTCTGACTGGGGGAATGTATCTGTGGGGTTCCTTAAACATTGTTACATTGTGGCTACTAATCTTTAGTCTATGCCGTGACCAAATGACTCTTATATTTGCATTTCAAAGTTTGCTTAAAGTTTTATAAACTTTTTTTTTTATATAATCCCCAGATCTTGTTAGTGTCAGGTTGCTGCATGCAAAGTACATGATACACGTGTGTAAATTACACCCTCACCCCTATCCTCAGGCCTCCTGCTGGGTAACTTTATTTGCATGAAAAGATACAATTCTCAGTGTAGTAACCTTTGTTTTGCTGCTCTGTGTTTTGGGAGAAGCTGTCCACAACTGAATGTACTAAGTACCCCCAACACTTCCAGCCCTCCCCCGGGCTGCATATTCCTTTAGAACTGGGGTAACAAGCAGGCGATAACAACCTAATGGCAGTACATTCCTGTGATATCCACTACAGAGGGACAGGTAACTCATCCTCGACCTCCAGCGCCTAACAGTAAACTGGCCCTGCAAATCATATCCAAACTGGGTTGCCATGCATCATTTCCTGCTTACTTCACTAACACGCAGTAAGCCAAACCATTGCCAACCGATCAGACATTTGGTTTCATGGTGAAACTTGCACTAGACAGATGAAACCTAATTGCTTATTATGGACAGCAGATTTCCACCTTAGAGCAATATTAGTAAATAGCCTTTATAGCCTCTGTGACCTTTCTCTATAGATGGCTGTGCTTGTCGTCTAATGACACCTGTGCAAATTGTTAGTAAGCATAATGCATTTTCCTGTCGCCCTTGTTCAGGGCGATTACGCTTCATTTTAGCCTGTGCTGCTAAGCTGAGCCGCTCCGAAACATTTACGGAATTAAACAAATTGGAAGTATTTTGTCAACCACAATTCATTATGCGCAAAACATTGCATTTGAGAACTATGATCTTTTGCAGTCTTAAGGTGGAAGATTCAATTAGGAAGAACTTGCTGGAACATACCTGACATGATCTCATTTAAACTGATAAATAGAACAACTAATGACTGAAATTCCCTGCAATGTGTTAGTTCACCTAGCAAGGAAAATAACAACCAATGTTGACATTATTTGTCCAACAAACCGAAGACTAAAATATAAATAAATATTAATAAAATATGTAAATAAATATATAAGATACTAAGGGGCACGTTTATTAACAAATACTTGCGGGATATCCCCAAAAACTTCCAGTTTTGCGAGCTACACGTAAATATTAAGTATCCCCTGGGTGTATCTGTGGGGGAAGGGACTGCAACAGATATGGGAGAATCACAGTATTTTACAACGATATCCAAAATAAATCCAAAACACCAATACGATTACATAGCATAAATGAGAAAATAAGACCTACAGTAAATATATAAATGAAAAAGTTTAGAAAACAATTGACTTGATGGCAGAGATGGACGGCTCGGTTATCCATAAATCTGAATTTTGTGAATCCGGACGGATCCGAGTTGCGGTTCTGATCTTCCTGCGGTTCGGAATTCAGATTTTAAATTCAAATTTCATCATTTTAGCTGTTTTCAAAAACTTTTTATAATTTTTTTTTTTTTTCAAAAACCCAGATCCAAAGCCAAAACCCAAAACACTTAATAGTGGCTTTTCAAAACCAAAAGATGTATCCATATCCAAAACCAAAACATGGGGGTCAGAGCACATCTCTAATCGTTGGCTAGGGTAAAGAAAGCAGTAGCGGTGTAATAGCAGATTAAAAATGCTCTGGCCCACCAGGAGATCTATTGGGCCTCAGTGAAATTGGGTGTGGCTGCGGCCATTAGTACTGGAGCAAATGCCCCATTGTGAATACCGGGGCCCTCTTTACATACTGCACCTCCTCCTTTGTACCTGCTCCCCCACGCCGCTCATCTCCCTGGGCCCCGATAGCACTGAGAGAAATAACCACAGTATCAAAAATACTCAGACAGACAACACTGTAGACTATGCTTACGCATAGACATGTACATAGAGTAGCTATATGATAGTAAATGGAAGATTACTGGAAGAAATAGGAGAAATAGGATTAATGGAAGAAATAGGATTAATGGAAGAAATAGGAGACTATTTACAGGAGCCCACCAGGCCCATGCTCACAATTGTGGACTATATGAATAAGGAATGACAAGTATGTATTTAATGTAGGTTATATATTGGGTATTGTGCAAATCCATAAAAGAAAGACAAGTTGGAACACATCAAAGCAATCCGGAAGAGGAATATTCAGGACTTTTCCCATCGGGCCACGTAGTTGTGCTGTGGATTCAGTGATTAAGGAATAGTTCAGTAAAGTGGAAGTGACACATCCACCAGCCCTGCAGGTAGAAGATAATCTCGCAAATGTGTTTAAGGCTTCTCATGGGGACACGCTATTAACAAAATATTGGATTTTTTAGTGATGTATGTAAATACCCTGTTTGAAGGCTTGCTGGAGAGCAAAATGCCCCTCAGAGAGCCTCCTGCTCATCCAAGCCTGGAACAAGGAAATGTCCTGTATGGAGTATCTAAAAAGATTATTGCTGCACTGTTCTGTGCTATACCTGACTCAAATGTTACCATTTCTATATAATAGGAAAGCTAAGTTGTTTGTATGATTTCCTTGGCTAAAGCTATAGGTATCTGATACAGCATTAAGTTATCTCTGCAGTTTTCCTATAGTGACACACTGAATTATGGTTACGATTCAGATTCATCAAGTAGGTAGGTTTGTTCCCTATAGGGATATGTTTCTGGCAGTGACCCTAAATTTGCAGATGTGTGTTGCACTGTGTGTGTATAGATTAAGATGAACATTGTTAAGCATAATTCACACTTTTTGCAGACTGGCTGTATCGCACACAATGGCCATGCCACCTCCACTCAATGGCCATGCCAACTCAACAGACTGACCATGCCAACTGCACCCACTGCACAAGCCATGCCACCTCCACAGGCTAGTCATGCCACCTCCATCACTGACCATGCCACCTCTACATACTGGCCATGCCACCTCCATCCACTGGCCATGCCACCTCTACATACTGGCCATGCCACCTCCACCCACTGGCCACGCCACCTTTGAAATACCATTTGTACTCAGATTTCATTTAAAAATAATAATCTGGTACTACAGTTACCACCAGGTGCGCTGAGAGGGGTGGGGAGTTGGTATGAATCACCCAGGCAGGTCGGAGGGGCCCGGCAGGAGCCTGGGCTAGCTGCGGAGGGGTACGAATGTCACCCTTTTGCAGCGTGCACGTAGTATTTTACATTCATTTTGCTTGGGATGGAGTGTGGCTATGTCTAACAGATTAGCCCCCCCCCCCCTTCAGTACCAGTGCCCCCATGGATGTCACAACAGCACTGGAGTAATCAAATATGTCTTCCCTTTCCATCAGATACCTGAACTAGTTTCTTGTCTAAAAGCATGAAACAACTAATAAATTGAAAAATTTTTTATAAATCTAATTCTCAATGAAACATTGCTGCTAATATTAGCAGAGTAATCTGTGACAACCTATACTTTGTCACAACCTATTGAAAGACACGCAGAGACGCCGCGCTTGCACAGTAGCGCTTGTCAGAGATGGGGCTTGTCTGGTCGAGTTCTGGCAGGTCCTAGTGACTGCCGAGTCAGCTTATCTCGCAGGGTACTGGATAGGAGGCATCGCAGGAGTGCACTGTGTCCAACACGAAAGGTGAAGATACAGTATGTATGCCATAAACTGTGTTTTCTCAGCATAGGGAAATAAAATGGAATGATATATGTATATAGTATAGTTAGAAAAAGAACAGAAAAAAACTATTTGACATGACCATTCCATGATTAAACAGACTGCACCCATTTTATCCATGGAAAAACTGAATCTTGCTGGGGGGGAGGAACATTAATGTACAATTCTTTAACTATTCACTTCCAGCAAAGGAAATGTCCACATCTGCATTGCAAGTGAAACTTGGAAGGCCAACTCTTTTATCTGGTCCATCTTCTATCTTGATATTATTACTAGCTGATGTACCCAGTTTCACCCGGGTAGACCTTAGATAATTACTGTTTCCCTATCCATCTCATTACTCCAGTAACACATTAATCCTTCACCTCTACAGTAATGCATTCCTTCCCTCACTGCTATTGTAAGACATTAACCTCACTCACTTGTGTACTAACACATTCCACTCCCTCCCCTCTGTAGTAACACATTATCCTCCCTCGCCTGTGTTGTAACACATTCGACATTCCCCTCCTTAATGTGTAGAAATACAATCCCTCCCTCACATCTGTAGTAACACATTACCCTAACTCACGCCAGAAGTAACCTATTCCCTTCCCTTACCCCTGGAGTAACACATTACCCTCACTCACCCCTGTAGTAACACATTCCCCTCCATTTTCCGTGTTGTAACACATTCCCTTCCATCACCCCATAGTAACACATTTGACATTCCATTCCTCACCTGTGTAGTAACACTTTTCCCTCCCTCATCTGTGTAGTAACATATCCCCCTCCCATACCTGTGTAGTAACTCATTACCCTCCCATATCTGTGTAGTACCATATTCCCTTACCTCACCTCTATAGTAACATAATCCCCTCCCACATCTGTGTAGTAACACATTCCTCTCCCTTACCTGTGCAGTAACACATTCCCCTCCCATACCTCTGTAGTAACATATCCCCCTCTCACTGCTGTTGTGATACATATTCCTCTCTCACCTCTGTAGTAACACGTTTCCTTCCCTTACTACTCAAAAAGGGGAGCCACACCAACTGACAGTGATTTTTGGTAGCACTTGGGATGACAGTTGGTGTTTGAATATTGAATTCTGCTGCAGCCACAATGAGACAGTCGGTCAGGACCTTGTACAGGAGGAGGAAACATTTAGCCCTTTTCACCCCCTTAGGAGTCGAATCTCAAAATATCACAGTGGGCAACTATTTAATTGAAGGAATATTCTCCCGGACTTTCATGTTTCTAGGTCCAGGGGTTTGGGCTGGGCAATGATGAGTCAGTCATTTAGTCATTACCAGTGGCGTCCCTCCCTGCGGTGACACAGGCAGAATGGGGTGTGGCCTCATGGTTAGGGGGTGTGGTCTCATGGTTTCGGGTGTGGCCTCATGGACAGGGGGTGTGGCCTCACGGGCCAAAGCACCGGCTTGTGGTTATCATCACTGGGGTGGTGAGGGGTGCCAGAGGTGCGAAGTGCCGGCTCCCTCACTGAAGCCGACTAATGCACTTGAAGCTACAGTGCAGTACCCGGCTAATGTCACTGAGGGGGAGCCTGCATCTTGGTGTCACCCCTCGGCGGATGACACCCGGGTGTGGCCCGCACCCCCCTTGTGACGCCACTGGTCAGGACATCAGATTTTATATATATTATATATATATATATATATATACACTGTATATATAAATGATCACTAACTCATTAACGGCTCTATTTACTGCAATCCGCATTGGTAATGCAGAATGTAGTGTGAATTCAGGCAATATCACAGGGATTTACTACAAATCCCTTGCAGGGACAAAGCTTGCGAGAAAGCTCTGTCCCTGCGAATCCCATCTGCACACTAGTCACGGTATTTTCGCAAAAAAAACAGTGACAAGTGTCCGCTGCTACCCCTCACAGCGCTAAGCCCCGCCCCCATCATTAAGCCACGATCAACATCGACAGCCACCCCTTTTGTAGCGAGTTCCGGAGTGAGAGAGTTTCTCTCTCGCTCTGTGGCTTGCGCACGCGCAGTGCGGCTGCTGCGCGTGCGCAGGGCTACCCATCGACCCGGTTGTGAGCACATCGTTGCTTGCGACCAGGTCTGAATGACCCCCAGTGTTTGGTTATACCCAATAACTTGAAATGTGTAGATATCAGTTTAGTTTTGTTATCACAAGATTTGTCAGAGAACTAAGGGCCTCATTTATCTCACTACGGGCTCTATTTACTACAATCCACATTTGTAATGCAGATTGTAGTGTGATATTACCGACTGATTTGTAATGTGATATTACCGACTGAATTCGCATTGCGAATTCAGGCACTATCACAGGGATTTACTACAAATCCCTTGCAGGGACAGAGCTTGCAATAAAGCTCTGTCCCTGCGAATCCCCTCCCCACACCTATCACGGTATTTTTGCAAAAAATACCGTGACAAGTGCTAACGCATGCGCCGACCAACCGTCGCCAAGCCCCGCCCCCGGTGCTAAGCCCGCCCCCGTGATCGCGGACCCCCCGCAATCCTCCCTCCCTTAAGTACACTTACCTGCAGTCATCGGTGCTCCAGTGATTTCCTCCGTGGCTCCTGTCAGCTGACATCCCATACTGCACTGGAACTCAGTCAGGTGATGACCGGGCACCAGTGCACACTGGGAGACCAGCTGACCGGAGGGAGGACATCGCGGGAGCCCTGATCTTCGGTCCCTGGTAAGTTTTTTTTTTTTTTACTATTTTTCTTTTCTTTAGCAGAGATCAGCATGTGGTCTGTTTAGACCACACAGCTGATCACTGGGGCCGGCTCCGGGCTCTGCTCTGCATGTTAGAGCAGAGCAGGAGTCCGGTATCCGGGGGAGACCCTGGATGGCGCTATTATCACAGGGCTTTCCCCTGTACTTTTTCACAATTTATTTTTAGTAACTTTGGCCAGATCACATTTCCCATTACAATTATGGGAAATGCGATCTGCTTACTAAAAATAAGTGATAATAAGGGCTTGGAGTAGAATTTTACGAATTCTACTCCAATTGCCCTGTAGTAACTTTAGGTGATACTAAAATAATGTGAAAAGGGTGTGAAAACACCCTTTTTCACTTTATTTTAGTAAAAATAATGTTAATAAATAGAGCCCTACGAGTGATAAAAGTTATGTATGATAATGGGGCTCCAGCCAATCAGCTGCCAACTGTCATCTGTTTTAAAAATGACAATTGGGAGCTGATTGCCTGGAGAACCATTATCATACACAACAAGTTTTATCCCTCGTTGTGAATGATAAGACTTGTTGATAAATGAGGCCCTTAGTACTAGAGATAAGTGGTTTGGTTTTACTGAAAAGCGAGCACACACAGATTTCTGGGTTTGAGTCACCAAGTCCCGGCTTGGATCGCTTTGGGGTTCCGAGTAGAACAGAGGACCTGATTCAATCCCGCTCGCAAGGATGCGTTCACATGCAGCCAGCCGATTGTTTGAAATCTGCGCATGCATACCCATTGCAATGTGCGTGCGTGAACCAGTGTTAGCGATCGGGAAGTGTTCGCTCGCTGCGCATAGACAGCCTGTCTGAATGAGTGACACGAGAAGCCATTTGTGGGTGGTGACAGGGCTGGCTGCTAGAAACGGGGGTAGTGGAGGTGAGAGCGCAGGCGTGCCTGAGCGTCTTAACGCCGTTTCAGAGGCGTGCATAATTAGGAGGCAGCGTCATAGTACACGTCACTTGGCTGAATTTTACACTGAATCACTCGCAGTGCTTGAGGTAGGGTATGGTCAGCCACAAGCGCTGCGATCGCATCCGATGGTACTCGATGTGCCGATAGTTGCATACACTTCCTGGAAATTACGTGTGCGCAAGTGGGCATCTTATGAATAGGCTGGTGGGTGGGCGTCTGCATTCACAATGTGACCTCATGCTAAGACATAGTGGACGTGCTAATGCCTTGCCGTGCGATCACTTGCCTTGATGAAATTTGCATACGCATCCATCGTGCGAACGCATCTAGTAAGCGGGTCTGAATCAGGTCCAGAGTCCCAACTCGGGTCTTCTCACAAGTTTGGAACTCGGATCTAGGCCGGGATGCACTAAACGGAAAATGCGGTAAAACCTGTTTACCGCATTTTCCGTATGCATCAATCAGCTGGCCGCCGGGCTGCGATGCGGAGGGTAACGCCAGCTTTTGCTGGAGTTACCCCATAGAAGCCTATGGGCTTCTACCGCATTGCGCTGCAATGAGGAATCCGATTGGATACCTCCCAGCATGCCCCGCGGCCGCCGCGTCTCTCTACGCATGCGCAGATGGACTCCCGGGTCATAAACCAGGAAGTCCACATGGCGGCAGGGATCGCAAAGGACAGCTCTTATCGGAAGAGATGTCCTGACGTTTTGACATCCGAAGGTTACGGCTAACTAAAAAGGAAAGCTGCTTTTTGTTTGGTGGTTCCATAGACCTGATTACATCCTGATGCCTATAGGATCAGATGCCTCCTCCCAATGGAGTGGGTGGAAGCCAGTGAGAGAGGACACCTATCCGAAATGAGTCTCAATATTCTGACCTGGAAAAGGCTTGCTCTAATTCTTGTGGTATTACAGCTACTGTACCTGCAGCTATGTGGTAATGTCCTCTGGCTCTGGCAGGTGGTTGATCATTACCTTCATTCCCCTAGAACTTGTTCTGTATATAAACTCAGTTCTGCACAAATTTCATTTCCTTTAAAAATGTTGACATCATCGTCTTTTTCTAAACAATTCAGCCACACACCATTTTTTCCACCCTAAATAAAACAACTAGATGATGAATACAGCATGCTGAGTACTTTACCTATTAAAGGACGAGAGGTCATTAACTTACTCTTCAATATATATTTCAAGACACTGTGCTGGGTGATTATAGAACTACACAACAAGATCAATAATGAGTGTGGTTGAATGCGGCACAGTCAGGGGGCAATATAATTACATTGACTGTAGTATGCCTTTATCCTGCGAACCTTAACCCCACGAACATCAATCTAGGCTCCGTACAGTGGTCAATGGCAGGTTAAGTCTGATCTTCAAATAGATTCATGCCTAGCATAGATAATTTTCTTGCTACCATTGAACACTAGAATGAAACAAAATAAAGTCATTAAAAACAAGAGGTTTAGCACTTGAATCATGTATAAAAACATAAAAACAAGAGAAACAGCTAAATACAAAGTAATGGAGTGGTCCACTATGACTACAAAGTCCAAGCATCCACATGGAAGGGATATAATGAGCAGCAACTACACACTGAAGTTCAATTAATTGCTGCACTATTTGAACAGAGAAATCATTTACTTTGACACCAAGGGCCTGAAATTGGCACATACGTCAATTTACGGAACGTAAAAAAAAATAAAATCACATTGCACATAATTTGTCAAACTGTGCAAGTCCGCACTTATTTTGAGTTATAGTGTATAAAGAGAGAGGCAGCTTTGGCAAACACTAAAGCACCCGGTGATCTACTGTAGTATTAACAAATATTTTAAATACAATACAATTTAATTTGGTAATGTCAATTGCTAAATATATGCTCTGCTCCCTATATTAAACTACAGCTTCCTGGAGGATTTTACTCTCTAACAGGCTGGTGAGATCCATCCAATTACTGAACATCACATTTTTCTATAATTATCTTCAGTCTCACTGGGAATGAAACAGGACAGCCGATCCCCTAAGGGGATGGACCACATTTATATTCTGTACTTATATCTTTTCTTGTCTCGGAGAATTGAGTGAGACTGGTGGTTCCTAAAAAGAGACCTTTGTATAGTGCAATTATTCCTCGGGCTGCGTAGGCTGTCGCATGAGGCTAATTTATGCAGGTATGCAGTCGGGAAGCCGGTGGACGTAATCCCAACAGCCGGCTTCCAGACTGCTCTATCCCAGCGAGGGTTAAATGACAGGCGTCTATATTTAGACCCCTGTCATTTTACCGACGCTGGGAGACTGGCGCCCGGCATCCCGATCGAAGTGATGTCGGGCGCCGCTGCAGACAGCCGTGGGGGAGGAGGGTTAGGATTAGGGTTCCCGGGGGAGATTTAGGGTTAGGCACCCCCCCGGGAGATTAGGGATAGGCTAGGGGGAGGGAGGGTTAAGGTTAGGCACCCCCCATGGGGGACTTAGGTTTAGGCGGTGAGGAAGGGGGGGGTTAGAGTTAGGCAGTGGGGGGAAGGTTAGGGTTAGGCACCCCTAAGGATGGTTAGGGTTAGGGGGGGTTAGGTTAGTTGATACTTACCTGCGGCCGATTGGGATTTTCAGCCATGTCGGCCAGCCGCTGTCAGGATTTGAACCGCCGGACGTAATTCATACCGATTCCTTTATGCACGCCCCTGAAACGGCGTGTGAACGTACTGACACGCTTCCATTTCCCTGACCACCCCCCCGTCACTACCCACAAATGGCACTTCCTGTCAATCACTGTCGCAGTCCCGATCGCGTACCAATGCACAGAACGCAACAATTGTCTTATTGCGTGCATATTAGCAACTGCGTTCCTTGCTGGAATCAGGCCCATAGTCCTGTCTAGGGGGCACTTACCACTGGACACGGAGCCAATGGCTAACGCTGCTTCTTATAAATTCCAATGCTGACGATCATAACTTGATTTATGTCTTTAGGAACATTGGCCCTCATTCAGAGCCGTACGCTCTTAGCAGAGCGCACGCTCTGAATGAGGGCCGTCCTCCATAATTATGGAGCGTCCTCCTGGACGCTCGTATAGCTGTGGGTCACCACCCACAGCTCATACGAGCGTGCAGGTTAATGGCCGCGATGGTCTTGACCATCGCGACCATCGCCACTGAGAGCCGGAGCCTGCGGTTGAGTTTCTCAACCGCAAGGCCCGGAGTGATTCACTCCCACCGACATCACTAGTGATGTCAGTGGGCCGTCTTCTAACGGTAGGCGTTCCCTTAGGAATGCCCCCGTCAGGGAGGCACGCCCACCAAAGGGGGCGTGCTGTCAATCAACATCGACAGCACGCCCCCTTTGATCAGACACAACGAGCGAAGGAAAGTCCTTCGCTCGTCGCGTCTCGCGCATGCGCACGACGGAGCTCCCTCCGTCGTGCGCATGCTCAGTGCACACCATCGACCCACTTGCGAGCGGACAGCCGCTCGCGAGTGGGTCTGAATCAGGCCCATTGTTCTTTTCATAATTTTTTTCTATTGAGTATTTTAATCAATTGTTATATTTATCAAATGACTAGTTTCTAAATGAAACATTATTGTTTTTTAAATACTTTTGAGCTTTAGTTACTTTAATTATTTGCTCCAGAGCTGAGGATAGCAGGGTTCCTCGCAGCCAGTGATTCCATCTTATCATCCAATATTAAATTGTTAGTTATAAAGTGCCATAGGCCTTATATTCTTTTTGCTTGTTTTGAATTGAAGTATACTTGCAACTTCTTCTACTCCGAGAAGCAGATCGGGTGCTCCAGTACAGAGTAGGCGTTTCAGGTGCACGATAGACAGGTCCTTTTGATTCCCTAAACTTAGACAAATCTTTTGATACATTACTTAAGAGGCTTATGTTTTGTCTTAAGCTGGGTGCAAGTTGATGATGTTGATGATGATGTGCCTTTCCTTGCTTTGAATGCATCTATACATTATATCTTGGACTGTACATACCTCAAGGTATGTGTAACTCATGATACAGCTGTGGAAATGTAATTGTGCACACTCAATTCTGTATATATCGCTCAACTATAACTCAGGGCCCAATTCAGACCCGCTCACTAGATGCGTTCGCACGCAGCCAAAGTATGCAAATCCCGCTATCGCACAGCAAGGCATTAGCACGCCAACTATGTCTTGGCGAGCGATCGCGGTGTGTATGCAGACGCCCACCAGCCTGTCTCAAGACGCCCACTTTCCCACATCATCTCCAGGAAGTGTATGCAACAATCGGTAACAATGAGTAACATCGGACCCATACGCAGTACTTGTGGCTGACCATACCCTACCGCAAGCACTGCGAGTGCTTCAGTGTGTAATTCAGCCATGTGACATGTACTATGAATCTGCATCTTAATTATGCACGCCTCTGAAATGGCGTGCACCACCACACCCCCGTTTTCATAGACCATCCCGTCACCACCCATAAACGGCTTGTCCTGTCACTCATTCTAGTGAGCTGGCTATGCGCAGCGAACAAACTCTTCCTGATCGCATGGGCTAGTACGCGCACTGCGACTTAAATGCATGCGCACATTGCAAACATCGGCAAGCTACGTGCAAACGCAGCCTAGCAAGCAGGTCTGAATCAGGCCCTCAAACCCATTGTATCACACACAAATACCTGTAGAAATCCACAGATTGGGAAAAGTTGGAGAGTGGAAAAAAATCCACACTGGATATAATAATAATAATAATAATAATAATAATAATAATAATAATAATAATAATAATAATAAAAAAATAAAAAAATAAAACAGGGAAAAAAGGGGCTCATTTAAAAGCAAAATAATTAAATTGATAAAAACTGCATTGGACTCTGGGCCTGATTCAGCAAGGATCACACGGCTGCGTTCGCACGCAGCCGGTCGATGTTTGCAATCTGCGCATGAATCACGGTGCACGTGCACAAACCGGTTGCTATGATCGGGAAGTGATCGCAGTGAGCATGTAGAGCCCTCACACAGTGATTGACAGGAAGTGTCCATTTGAGGTTGGTGACAGGGGTGGTCAGGTAAACGCAGACGTGCCTGTGCGTTTAAACGCCGTTACAGGGGCGTACATAATTAAGCCCCTGCGATTGTATACGCTGGCAGAGGTCTAGATGGCGACAGAAAGTTTAGCAGTTTGTGCGGTAGAGTCAGGTCAACCACAACTGTGCGAATGGTTCCGATATTACTCGATGTTAGCGATGTTTTCACTGACTTGCGGATGCATGTAATGGGAAGTGGGCGGCTTTATATTAGGGGTGTGCACCGGCCACTTTTCGTGTTTTGGTTTTGGATCTGGATCTTTCTTCGTGTTTTGGATCTGGATTGGTTTTGCCAAAACCACCCTTCCGTGTTTTGGGTTCTGGGTTTTGTGTTTTGGATCTGTATTTTTTTTAGAAAAAGCATAAAAACAGCTTAAATCACAGAATGTGTGGGTTTTTCTGCTCCTATGCAATTATTAACCTCAATAACCTTAATTTCCACTTATTTCCAGTCTATTCTGAACACCTCACACCTCACAATATTGTTTTTATGGCCAAAAGATTGCACCGAGGTAGCTGGATGACTATGCTAAGCGACACGAGTGGGCGGCACAAACACGTGGCCCATCTAGGAGTGACACTGCAGTGGCAGACAGGATGGCAGTTTGAAAAACTAGGCCCCAAACAGTACATAATGCAAAGAAAAAAAAGAGGTGCAAGATGGAATTGTCCTTGGGCCCTCCCACCCACCCTTATGTTGTATAAATAGGACATGCACACTTTAACAAACCAATCATTTCAGCGCCAGGGTCTGCCACATGACTGTGGCTGAAATGATTGGTTCGTTTGGGCCCCCACAAAACAAGCTGGCAAATAATGTGTCCCTGCACAAACTGGCTCTACGGAGGCAAGATGTCGTCCTCATCCACCGATTCCTTGGAAAAAGGGATTTAGGTGTCCCTGGACTGCTTACGGTCTTAGCCAAAGTTTCTGAACTTGACAGTAACTTTTTATGAACGCGCTGCAGGTGCCGTATAAGGGAGGATGTTCCTAGGTGGTTAACATCCCTACCCCTACTTATTTCACCTTTACATATGGTACATACAGTTGTTGTCCGGATTTGGATAGAAATATTGCCAGACCAAAGAGGTGGAATGTTTGGTCTTCTGCCCAGGCATGACCGTGATGGGCTTTTTCATCCCACGGACAACAACTGTCTCCCCCGGAGCCTGATTTAAACAAACCACATCACCATCAGAATCCTCCTCGCCAACTTCCTCCTCAGTGCCAGCTACACCAGTATCCTCATCCTGTTGTACTTCAACAGTGACATCTTCAATTTGCATATCAGCAAGTGGACTGTGGGTGCTCCTTTCAGCACTTGCAGGGGGCGTGCAAATGGTGGAAAGAGCCACCTCTTCCCGTCCAGTGCTGGGAAGGTCAGGCATCGCAACCGCCACCACATTTGGACTCTCCTTGGGGATTTGTGATATCTTCTTAGAACGCACAGCTCTTCGCTGTGCTTTTGCCAGCTTAACTCGTTTGATTTTTTTAGCGGGAGGAGGGCTTCCATCGTCATGTGAAGCTGAACCACTAGTCATGAACATAGGGAAAGACCTTAGCCGTTCCTTGCCACTCCGTGTCGTAAATGGCATATTGGCAAGTTTACGTTTTTCTTCAGATGATTTAAATATTTTTTTCAAGGTCATTTTCCTGAACTTTGTCATTTGGGATTGTATGTGCCCTCTACTATGACATTGGGCATCGGCCTTGGCAGACGACGTTGATGGCATGTTATCGTCTATGTCATGACTAGTGGCAGCAGCTTCAGCACTAGGAGGAAGTGGTTCTTGATCTTTCCCTATTTTATTTTTATCGGAGAAAGTTTGGTCCTCCATTTATGTTATATTGATATATACGTGCGGCTAAGGCGCACACAAACACAGAAAATAATTTTTTATTTTTGTTGGAGACTAGTGCACTTTGTGGGTTACACCACCCTTTAGGAAATGAGCCAGCCGGCCCTTTACTTATGGGACACAGGCGCACGCTTGGCGCTGCTCCTTTGTTGATGCATGTGCAGCTACAGCCCACACAATTCACAAACACAGAAATTATTTTTTTATTTTGTTTGGAGTGTACTTTGGGGGTTACAGCACCCTTTAATGGACAAGCCAGCTGGCCCTTTACTTATGGGACACAGGCGCACGCTTGGCGCTGCTCCTTTGTTGATGCACGTGCAGCCACAGTGCACACAATTCACAAACACAGAAAATAATTTTTTATTTTGTTTGGAGTGCCCTTTGGGGGTTACAGCACCCTTTAGCGGTCAATCCAGCCGGCCCTTTATTTATGGGACACAGGCGCACGCTAGGCACTACTTTGTTGATGCACGTGCGGCTACTGCGCACACAATTCACAAACACAGAAAATATTTTTTTATCTTGTTTGGAGTGTACTTTGGGGGTTACAGCACCCTTTAGCGGTCAATCCAGCCGGCCCTTTATTTATGGGACACAGGCGCACGCTTGGCACTACTTTGTTGATGCACGTGCGGCTACTGCGCACATAATTCACAAACACAAAAAAAATATTTTTTTTTATTTTGTTTGGAGTGCCCTTTGGGGGTAACAGCACCCTTTAACGGACAAGCCAGCCGGCCTTTTACTTATGGGACACAGGCACACGCTTGGCACTACTTTGCTGATGCACCTGCGGCTACTGCGCACACAATTCACAAACACAGAAAATATTTTTTTATCTTGTTTGGAGTGTACTTTGGGGGTTACAGCACCCTTTAGCGGTCAATCCAGCCGGCCCTTTATTTATGGGACACAGGCGCACGCTTGGCACTACTTTGTTGATGCACGTGCGGCTACTGCGCACATAATTCACAAACACAAAAAAAATATTTTTTTTTATTTTGTTTGGAGTGCCCTTTGGGGGTAACAGCACCCTTTAACGGACAAGCCAGCCGGCCTTTTACTTATGGGACACAGGCACACGCTTGGCGCTGCTCCTTTGTTGATGCACTTGCAGCCACAATGCACACAATTCACAAACACAGAAAAATGTTTTTTATTTTGTTTGGAGTGCCCTTTGGGGGTTACAGCACCCTTTAGCGGTCAATTCAGCCGGCCCTTTATTTATGGGACACAGACGCACGCTTGGCACTACTTTGCTGATGCACCTGCGGCTACTGCGCACACAATTCACAAACACAGAAAATATTTTTTTATCTTGTTTGGAGTGTACTTTGGGGGTTACAGCACCCTTTAACGGTCAAGCCAGCCGGCCCTTTATTTATGACACAGGCGCACGCTTGGCACTACTTTGTTGATGCACGTGCGGCTACTGCGCACACAATTCACAAACACAGAAAATATTTTTTTATCTTGTTTGGAGTGTACTTTGGGGGTTACAGCACCCTTTAACGGTCAAGCGAGCCGGCCCTTTACTTATGGCACAGGCGCACGCTTGGCACTACTTTGTTGATGCACGTGCGGCTACTGCGCACACAATTCACAAACACAGAAAATATTTTTTTATTTTGTTTGGAGAGTACTTTGGGGGTTACAGCACCCTTTAACGGTCAAGCCAGCCGGCCCTTTACTTATGACACAGGCGCACGCTTGGCACTACTTTGTTGATGCACGTGCGGCTACTGCGCACACAATTCACAAACACAGAATTTTTTATTTTTTTTTGCACATGGGGGGGCAGCCCCGATGAACAGAACACCCCCTGGACAACACTACAGCACCCCTTTAGGACTGGGACACTGCATAGGACTGTGGAGTGGACACAGCCCCTATGGACAACTGACTGCACAACACAGTCCAGCCAGCCCCTGTGGACTTTGGAGGAGTGGACACAGCCCCTATGGACAACAGCAGCACAACACAGCCAGCCCCTGTGGACTTTGGAGGAGTGGACACAGCCCCTATGGACAACAGCAGCGCAGCACGACACTACACTGCACTACACTGCACTACACAGCCCAGCCAGCCCTAACTCCCACCCTCCCTCTTCACTGTCCACAGCCGAGTGAGAAAATGGCGCCGACGCGGGTACCTTATATAGGATCCAAAACCCGTGAGACCCGGAAGGCGGGATGATGACGTTTTGCCTCGATTTCAGATCCGAGTCAGGCGGGAAAAGTCGAGCCTGACTCGGATCTGCCTCGGATTGGGGGGGTTCGGATTTCAGAAATCCGAACCCGCTCACCCCTACTTTATATAGTGGTGGGCGTCTTGGTATAGTGCTGCGGTTGCCGTGTGATTGCATTAATTAGCATATTTTCACAGTTATCGGGTGATCCATGCTGAATCAGGCCCCCTGTGCAGGATCTATATAATAATCTGCTAAAGCCTGTCCCATCTTCGCCATACATGCACACATCCACTGCTAGGAGGGTGTCACAGACCCAGGCCTAGCCAGAAAGGAGGTGGGTTCACAGGGCCACCGTAAGTGAGGTAAGTATGGGGGCATGATGAAGCTAGAGTGTATGGTGTGATAGAGTAGGGGGCGGGGTGGGACAGAATAGCAGACAAGACGGGGACAGGATGGAAAGAGCAGAGGTAGGGATGTTCATCGATGGGTCCATCAGTGAATACCATCGATGGCACAAAAACAATCTATGGTGAACCGTGGAAAACAATTGGCTCTCTGCCATCGATGGAAAAACCATTGACCATCGACAGTTAACCATTGATGATTGCGAACTATGAATGGTTGATGGCCATCCCTAAGCAGGGGTGAAACATGACAGAGCAGCAGGCAGAGAGTGGCCTGGAGAGGGACAAAGCAGAATAAAGAAGGGGTGGAGAAAGAGAGTGGGAGGCGACAGGGCAGACCAACGGACAAACTGAGGTTACCCGGTATATGCTCAGACAGTCCCTTTACTAATTTTTAATATTGTGGCTGGTCATGTGATTGTACTACTGTTGTGTTATTATCAGCACCTGTCAAATTCTATATTTGTGCCAAAGTTGCCACTGTATGTGAAATCATGGCATGGCATTGGTTTGTGAAACATAACATTTAACAGAGGAGGTGTAATGTGCTGCCAGGTTGTGCAAATTCATAGTCACAACTCATATATATATATATACACTGTATATTTTGTGAAAGTGTATATGACAGACACTCTAATGTCTTACTGGTTCTGAAAGCTAAAATATCTGGAGTTATGCAGCCAAATTCAGTGTTGTGTTGTTAATTGGATGACCAGGGAAGGTGGAGTCATATCCCCATTACCAGTGATTGCATTGTCCAGCACAATGGTATGATAGAACACATTGCCAGACAACCAATGTCAGATGGCGACCACGGTCAATGGCTGGGGAGGCACACATGGAGATGGGTCTGAGTGCTGGGAACCTGTCTCACCCCCTACTCTGGCTGCTGCACTGGAGACTTGGGAAGTCCGGCAGAAGTGAAATTATAGAGAGAGACTACACTAAGCTTCAATGTCCATTGATTCTCCTACCTGAATCACTGTCTTCTCTTGCTGCTGCTGACTGAGCTCCATCTCTAAACACTTCAGTGCACTTCCTGGTCACATGACTCATCCAAGGTGTCCATCAGTACTCAAGACACGCCCCTATACTCAGAGACATGCCTCTATTAGCTCTTTTTCTGTGCAGCTTACTGCCCAGGGTGTGGCCCCGCCCCCAGCTCTGCAAGCAGTGTCTGACTATACATAAGCGAGGCTGAGCTGTTGCAGCCTCTACTCCTGTTTCCTTGCCGTCCCAGGGAGCTCCACAAAGCTGGTGAGTGTTAACTATAAAAATGATTGCAATAAATAAAGAAGATGTTTGTAAGTCATAAATATTTTCTTCATATTATTCTAATAATCTTTATATGAAATCTCAGGAGTATTTCTCCTGCCAGCATGTCCCTGATAATGTAATATATACATATATATATATATATATATATATAGTACATTAACTAATATTCTACCTTTGCTTGCATGTATTATCTATTAATACAAATGGTTTAATCTTTGTAGAATTAAAAAAACATGATTTAAGTCTATTGAGGGTTTTAAATAAAAAAATGTTAATACATTTTAGCTATTTTTTAATCTATTTTTTCCACATGAAAAACACAATAGCATCAACCGAGGGACAGAGGTACACATGAAGCATTGGAAAAAGTAACACAAAGTGGGCAAAAGAGACCGGGGAAAAATGTTAAGTCAAAGTGCGTATCCACTACACGAGAGTGACTGTGCGATTACAACATCGTAATCGTGCAATCGTTCATCATCCTGTGCAGTGGATAATGTGCCCACACTGAACAATATGTTGTTCAGTGCAGGCACCCTCCCTCATCCCTGAACATGCACAACCTGTCAATATCGGCAGATTGGCCTGCATGTTCGGGCGATGACAAATGCCGGCATAGTGCAATGGTCGTTACTGGCATATTCGCTGCACCATTAATGAACGATAACGATGTTGTAATCGTTCAATTGCTCATTTTTCTCGTGTAGTGGACACGTGCCATCAGACAGCAGCAGATGTGGGGATGGAATCTGCACTGTGTCATCTAAATGGCTGTGCACTGCCTTCTTTATGGTGATTGGCAACATTAGGTCGGGCCCTTTTAAAAGCAAAGCTTGCACAGAAGAGGTAAAGGACAGCAGTAATAATCTACACACTCAAGTCGTCTTTTGGAACCCACGTTTACCTCACTGGGGCCATCAGACCACAGAACACCTCTGCTTTTCGCTGGCAATTGAATGCGGGCCAAAGTGCGTGCATGTAAGTAGCTATCATTATGGCAGCACAAGTAATTATTGCCATCTTGCTCTTCTTTGAACTCTGGGCCTGATTCAGAGCCGGGTGCTCTGACCAGAGCGCTCGCTCTGAATCAGGGCCCTCCTACCTCAACTTGGAGCGGCCTCTTGGACGCTCGCATAGCTGTGGGTTACCACCCACAGCTTATGATAGCGTCAATGATGATGGTCGCGATGGTCAAGACCATCGGGCTTGCGACGAGACCCTGCGGTAGGGTCTCGCTGCCGCAAGCCCTGGAGTGATTTTGGCTCTATCAGAGCCAAAATCACTCCCACTGACATCACTACTGATGTCAGTGGGGCCGGACCCAGACGGTAGGCGTTCCCATGGAAATGCCTCCGTCTGGAAGCCACGCCCCCGGCACGCCCACCAAAGGGGGCGTGCTGTCAGTCACCATAGACGGCACGCCCCCTTTGGTGCGAGACCCCGAGCGACGGCTACCCCGTCGCTCGCCGGGTCTCGCGCATGCGCACGACAGAGCTCCCTCCCACGACAGAGCTCGCAAGCGGGTCTGAATTAGGCCCTCTGTACTTTGGTTCCCATTATTTTCAAATTAAAAATGGGACAATTGTGAAACCTGAAGCTTGCGCAGCCATAGCATTCTCTTTGGTTCCAAATAATGTAACACATTAATAGAAACCTACCCTACTTATCCTGTCAATGTGGGTGCATCAGGAGTTACGGGAAGGTACTGTACAGTAAATAAAGAGTTAAAACATTTTGTATATTGTTTTGAAAAATGGGGACTTTTATGTTAAAACAAGGAAACATAGGTGCACTTATTTGTACGTGTGTTCTCCATTGGCACTGTTACTTTAAGAACTTTTTTTAACATTTTTAAATGTATGATTTATAATGATTTTTTTATGTATGTCACTAAGCAACAACCTCCGAACATGTATCTGTTACCTGGGAAGGAAGCGCATAGGAATCAATACAGCTAGCATGGGAACCCAAGCAGACACCATAAAGCATTACAATGTGAGAATACATGGTGGGTCAGTGCAATTATTATTATTAATATAGATTAGTTTACTACACATTACAATAGCATAACATTTATTTTAGGTTGCAAAAGACTCATAACAAAGAATGCATACAGAAAAGAACAGTCTTACAATATTCGCGCTATGGATGGTTCCAGAAATCCTTCAGATGTAGAATTTCTTCCAAATGTTGTTTTCCAATATGTAAAAAACAGACATATATACAATGGTGTGATAAGGTTAAGGCTGGGTACACATCTAAAGATTTTCTGTCCAACCATCCAACTAGTTGATTGGCTGGAATGAAATCTGGTAAGGTATGGGAGTAGCTGATGATCAGCAATTTGCTCCTAAATGCCAGAAAACAGATGAAAATGGTTGTCAGACAAGTTTGTTAAATGTTTGATCTAAACAATTTGTTCAAACAACAGTATTTGTCCATTTTCCGGCGTTTGGGAGCAAATTTCTGATTGTCATTTGCTTTCATACATTACCAGATTTTCATTCCAACCAATCAACTAGTTGGATGGTTGGACAGAAAATCTTTACGTGTGTATGCAGCTTTAGAGTCCAAAATCTTTTACACCCTTCGTGTTAAATCCTACAGAAAGTGGTGAAATAGTCCTCATCCAAGAATATTGTTATTGTATCCAACTTCCTTAGAAGGCACCCAGGGCCTAATTCAGACCCGCTCGCAAGCGGGTCGATGTTGGCCAAGTGCGCATGCGCACGACGGAGCCGTCTCCGTAGTGCGCATGCGCGAGACCCGAATAACGACGGCCAAGCCGTCGTTATGGGTCTCGCACCAAAGAGGGTGTGCTGTCGATGGTAAGTGACAGCACGCCCCCTTTGGTGGGTGTGCCAGGGGGCGTGGCTGCCCAGACGGAGGCGTTCCCATGGGAACGCCTACCATCTGGGGCCGGCCCCACTGACATCACAAGTGATGTCAGTGGGAGTGCTTTTGGCTCTGATAGGGCTCCAGCCAGAAGAGGGCGCCATGCTTGCACAGAGCCACTCGGCCAGCAACAACCGCCATGCTCCCTGCACGAAGCAGCACAGGAGAGCTCTGGAGTGAATTGAAGGGAAGGGAGTTTAAGACAGGCGCTGCTTACCTGATGTAATCGGGTCATGCATTCAGGAGACAGGATTAACAGAAATAGGAATCCAAAGTATCCTTCCCCGAAATAAATGGCAAAATTGTAAATAATGACCGAAATCAGAAATATATTAGTTTGTTGTAGTAGACGTATCATTTGTCTTTGGAATTTCATGATAGCCAATGAATCTAATTTTGGATAAACTATAATGTATAATTGAAATCTACAGTGCTTTTTTTTTTCCCTTAGTAAAACAAATTGTCTTTTTAATTTTTTTCGACAACCTAATTACTACAGTAATACATTTCAATTGTTTTGGCTTGATTTGTTTAACTCAACCCAATTTCCTGTAGATGTATTATTGGGTCCTGGCTAACACCGGCATGTGAAAAAGTGTGATTTATTTTTAATAGGGTAAATTTGTTCTCTAATGGAAGCATATCGGACGGAGCCCCAGGCATAAGTTCACCTTATTCCTGAGTTCAGTGTCACATTTTCATGCAAATTCCAGGGGGGTTTAAAACAAACAACAAAAAAAGTGCATTGCTTTACTTTCATGTCTAGCTGTTTATTGCCAAGCAACAGTGTGTTTTGAATAAGATGCACCGACCATAGCAACTTCCAAAATAGGTAATGAGCTCCAAACCCTGTCTCACATTAAACTATTATGTAACACGTAAGGGCCATGTTAAGTCAATTTGTAAATGCCAGCCATGTCTTAGGATAAGTAATTCAGCCAGTCATTTTGATTGACACGCGATATTGCAATATCCTAAGACCCATACAGCAGGTAAAAATTACTTCCTAAGAAAGGATTTATCAGCTCACCAGTCTTACCTTCAATGCACGGCTTTGCATATGGTTTTACTTATTTTTATTTGTCTCTAATAATAATTAAAATAGGCTTCATAAAAGCCTTCTTCTAAAGGAACTTCATCCTACTCATGCTTGAAACTTTGGACCTGATTCAGACCCGCTCGCTAAGGCGCAATCGCTCGCTCTGAACGATTTTTGCCCATCTGCGCATGCGTATAATTCGCAGTGCGCGTGCGCAAGCCATTCGTTGCGATCTGCTTTAGGTAGCTCGTAAGCAATTATCAGGTCGCTGCTTTGAGTGACAGATAGCGCCGTTTGTGGGTGGTAACAGGGGAAGGTGCTTGTGAACGGGGGAGTGGTGTTGCGAACGCAGGCGTGTCTGCCCGCCAAAACGGCGTTTAAAGGGCATGCATAATTAGCAAAGTAGCGTCATTGTACACGTCACCTGCATGTATTTCAGCCCGCACTGATCGCAGTGCTTGCGGCGGGGAAAGGCAACCCCAAGGGCTGGGAGCAGCTCCGATGGCTCACGATGGTCCCGATTAATCATACATTTCCCGGAGATGACGTGTGTTGCACGTGGCAAGGGGGCGTCTTCAGACACTTGTGAGCGCAATTTGCCGTAGCTCGCTAACACGCAGTGGGCGTCCATACGCGACGCAGTGCGAGCGCTTCATTTAAATATCCGTCCCCTTTTTGCCAGCGAGCGATCGCATCTTGCTAGCAGGTCTGAATGAGCTCCTTTATACCTATGTGTCATCTATTAGTCTAATAAGAAAGGGCAAGATATTTATATTAACCTGACATTTGTTTTATTACAATTGTTCCATGAGGTAATGAAGTCAACTTTAAAATGAAAAAAGAAAAACTTAATGTATTAATTTTGCATAAAATGAACCTTCCAACAGATGCTCCATGAGTAGCCAGTACATAGTACAGATATGCCAAGCTACATATTTGCCAAATCGCGCCACGCTTGGTGATTGACACACGCCTGCGACGGGATACGCGCACTGCGATCGTCCTTGCGCCTCCATAGGAATGCATGGTGCGATCGCAGTGTGCACTATAGCGTACCGCAGCGTGTGGAGAGTTGCATCACGCGATGCGTGCGCACATTTTTGGCGCTATCAGCCACAATTAACTGGGCGCATCTGTACTTCTTAAAGGTCATGGTGGGATGAGAATCGTGTTACAATCTGAATAATCTTCATGTAAAACTACAGTTTGCCTTTAACTTGAAAGATAATTTACAGAAGCAACATATGAAAGAGATTCCCATCTAGATTTGGTGGTACCATCTTTTGACATGAGGGCAGCGAAACCAGGTACCCCAGGATCTTCAAGACTATTATATAATGACTAGGGGTGAGCGGGTTCGGATTTCTGAAATCCGAACCCCCCCGATCCGAGGCCGATCCGAGTCAGGCTCGACTTTTCCCGCCTGACTCGGATCTGAAATCGAGGCAAAACGTCATCATCCCGCCTTCCGGGTCTCGCGGGTTTTGGATCCTATATAAGGTACCCGCGTCGGCGCAATTTTCTCACTCGGCTGTGGACAGTGAAGAGGGAGGGTGGGAGTTAGGGCTGGCTGGGCTGTGTAGTGTAGTGCAGTGTTGTGCTGTGCTGTGCTGCTGTTGTCCATAGGGGCTGTGTCCACTACTTCAAAGTCCATAGGGGCTGGCTGGACTGTGTTGTGCAGTCAGTTGTCCATAGGGGCTGTGTCCACTCCAAAGTCCTGTGCAGTGTCCCAATCCTAAAGGGGTGCTGTAGTGTTGTCCAGGGGGTGCTCTGTCCGTCAGGGGTGCTCCCTCCAAGTGCCAAAAAATATATATTTTTTCTGTGTTTGTGAATTGTGTGCACTGTGGCTGCACGTGCATCAACAAAGGAGCAGCGCCAAGCGTGCGCCTGTGTCCCATAAGTAAAAGGCCGGCTGGCTTGTCCGTTAAAGGGTGCTGTAACCCCCAAAGGGCACTCCAAACAAAATAAAAAAGTATATTTTTTTGTGTTTGTGAATTGTGTGCGCAGTAGCCTCACGTGCATCAACAAAGTAGTGCCAAGCGTGCGCCTGTGTCCCATAAATAAAGGGCCGGCTGGATTGACCGCTAAAGGGTGCTGTAACCCCCAAAGGGCACTCCAAACAAAATAAAAAAATATATTTTTTTGTGTTTGTGAATTGTGTGCGCAGTAGCCGCACGTGCATCAACAAAGTAGTGCCAAGCATGCGCCTGTGTCCCATAAATAAAGGGCCAGCTGGATTGACCGCTAAAGGGTGCTGTAACCCCCAAAGGACACTCCAAACAAAATTAAAAAAATATTTTTTTGTATTTGTGAATTGTGTGCACTGTGGCTGCACGTGCATCAACAAAAGAGCAGCGCCAAGCATGCGCCTGTGTCCCATAAGTAAAGGGCCAGCTGGCTTGTCCGTTAAAGGGTGCTGTAACCCCCAAAGTACACTCCAAACAAAATAAAAAAAATATTTTCTGTGTTTGTGAATTGTGTGCACTGTGGCTGCACGTGCATCAACAAAGGAGCAGCGCCAAGCATGCGCCTGTGTCCCATAAGTAAAGGGCCGGCTGGCTCATTTATTAAAGGGTGGTGTAACCCACAAAGTGCACTACTCTGCAGCAAAAATAAAAAAATATTTTCTGTGTTTGTGTGCGCCTTAGCCGCATGTATATATCAATATAACATAAATGGAGGACCAAACTTTCTCCGATAAAAATAAAATAGGGAAAGATCAAGAACCACTTCCTCCTAGTGCTGTTGCTGCTGCTGGGAGTTGTTCATCATCCCAGAGAGGAAGTAGGAACACCACTACTTTTACTAAACAATTGACCCTCCAACAGTCCCTAGCGAGGAGGATGAAGTACGACAGCAGTCATCCTGAAGCAAAACGTATAACTGCGGCCTTGACTGCTATGTTGGTGTTAGACGTGCGTCCGGTATCCGCCATTAGTGCAGTGGGATTTAGACAATTGATGGAGGTAGTGTGTCCCCGGTTCCAAATCCCGTCTAGATTCCACCTGCATCCTCAAAGCAGCAGCGACAAGCGTGCATTTGTCTGTTAAAGGGTGGTGTAACCCTCAAAGTGCGCTCCACAAACAAAAAAATTCTTCTATTCTTTTCTGTCTTTGAAATGTGTGGGCTGTAGCCGCACCTGCATCCTTAAAGCAGCAGCGACAAGCGTGCGTCTGTCTGTTAAAGGGTGGTGTAACCCTCAAAGTGCGCTCCACAAACAATAAAAAAATTCTTCTCTTTTTTTTCTGTATTTGTGAAATGTGTGGGCTGTAGCCGCACCTGTATCCTTAAAGCAGCAGCGACAAGCGTGTGTCTGTCTGTTTAAGGATTACATCGGTGACAGCATCCAAGTAGGCATGTCAGACAGTCCGTACATGTACTGGCAGGAAAAAGAGGCAATTTGGAGGCCCCTGTACAAACTGGCTTTATTTTACCTGAGTTGCCCCCCCTCCAGTGTGTACTCCGAAAGAGTGTTTAGTGCAGCCGGGAACCTTGTCAGCAAAAGGCGTAGGAGGTTGTTTCCACAAAATGTGGAGAAGATGATGTTCATAAAAATGAATTATCAACTCTTCCAGGGAGACCAGCCTCCAGAACGTACAGAGGGACCTGTGGTGGTGGATTCCAGCGGGGACGAGTTAATACTCTGTGAGGATGAGGATGTACATAACACTGAAGAGGGTGAGGAATCGTTGGATGAGAAGGATGAGGACGACATCTTGCCTCCGTAGAGCCAGTTTGTGCAGGTACAGATTAATTGCCAGCTTGTTTTGTGGGGGCCCAAACGAAACAATCATTTCAGCCACAGTCGTGTGGCAGACCCTGGCGCTGAAATGATTGGTTGGTTAAAGTGTGCATGTCCTGTTTATACAACATAAGGGTGGGTGGGAGGGCCCAAGGACAATTCCATCTTGCACCTCTTTTTTTTCTTTGCATTATGTACTGTTTGGGGCCTAGTTTTTCAAACTGCCATCCTGTCTGCCACTGCAGTGTCACTCCTAGATGGGCCACGTGTTTGTGCCACCCACTCGTATCTCTTAGCATAGTCATCCAGCTACCTCGGTGCAACCTTTTGGACATAAAAACACTATTGTGAGGTGTGAGGTGTTCAGAATAGACTGGAAATGAGTGGAAATTAAGGTTATTGAGGTTAATAATAGCATAGGAGCAGAAAAACACACAAATTCTGTGATTTTAGCTGTTTTTATGCTTTTTAAAAAAAAAAAACAGATCCAAAACACAAAACCCAGAACCCAAAACACGGAAAGGTGGTTTTGGCAAAACCAATCCAGATCCAAAACACGAAGAAAGATCCAGATCCAAAACCAAAACACGAAAAGTGGCCGGTGCACACCCCTAATAATGACTGGTGACTGTCCTGTCCTCGCCGGGCTCTGAGACCTCTCTCTCCTCATCGCGGGTTGCAGGCTATCAGCACTGTGCAGTAGATCCTGTGCTGGTCTCAAAGTTACTGTGCGGTCTATTTACTAAGCCTTGGAGAGAGAGAAAGTGGACGGAAATAAAGTACCAACCAATCAGCTCCTGTTATTTTTCAAACAGCCTGTGACATGGCAGTTAGGAGCTGATTAGCTGGTACTTTAGGTCTGATTCAGCAAGGAACGCATATGAGAATTTGCACGCATCTGGCCAATGTTTTTATACTGCGCATGCATCGCACTGCGTGTGCCAGAACTAGCCAGTGCGAGCGGGTAAGGATATGTAGGCTAAACGCAGTGTGTACTCAGACCCTTCTGATATTGATTGACAGGAAGTGCCGTTTGTGGGTGGTGACGGGGGGTGGTCGGGCGAACACAGACGTTCCTGTGCTTTGGGACGCCGTTATAGGGGCGTGCATAATTAAGGCAGTGCGGCGGCATACGCAGCCAGAGGAATCGATGCACGCAGAAAAGTGGCCAAAATCCTTCACGAGATCAGGTCACCCTCTATTGTGCGTATGGATCCGATGTTTGTCAATGATACAGATGTTTCCACTGTCTTGCAGACTACTCAGGCTTTGAGAATAGGGAAGCAGGCGGCATTGCGTAGTGCTGGGCGTCTGCATCTTATGCTGTGGTTGCCGTGCGTGTGCATTGATTAGCATACATACGCAGTGGCCGAGTGTGAGCGTGCGTGCGCACATTTGCGTTCCTTGCTGAATCAGGCCCTTTATCTCTGTTCACTTTATCTCCATCCAAGGCTTAGTAAATAGACCCCTGCTGTCACCTCCTCACAAGAATTATGCCTGCTCTGCTTCCTGTTAGTAGGACTATTATAAATCAATATAGTTTCGTGTCCCAAGCAGCAGGGGCTACCAGGTCATGTACTTTGTGTTTACAGCCCACATGTAGATTGTTTTTACAGAGCAATGATTTTTGTCCACAGAGGAGCGAGCAGGAAGCTGTGGATGAATTGGGAGGATCAATAATTATCAACAGTCACACTTGGAGGCTTAGGGGTCTATTTACTAAGCAGTGTTAGGAGACAGAGTGAAAAGTGATAAGGTGCCAGCCAATCCGCTCCTAACTGTCATCTCACAGGCCGTGTTTAAAAAATGACAGTTGGGAGCTGATTGGCTGGTACCTTATCACTCTGGGCCAAATTCAGACCACGATGTTGGCCAAGTGCGCATGCACACGACTGAGGCGGCTCCGTCGTGCGCATGCGCGAGACCCGGATAGCGACGGGCAAGCCGTCGCTCTGGGTCTCACTACAAAGGGGGCGTGCTGTCGATGGCGATTGACAGCACGCCCCCTTTGGTGTGCATGCCGGAGGCATGGCTGCCCAGACGGAGGCGTTCCCATGGGAACGCCTACGTCATGGGCCGACCCCACTGACATCACAAGAGCCAAAAGCCCTCCAGGGCTTGCGGCAACGAGACCCTACCACAAGGGTCTCGTCGAAAGCCTGATGGTCGCGATGGTCTTGACCATCGCGACCATCTTTTTGGCTGCTCGCTATAGCTGTGGGTGGTAACCCACAGCTATGCGAGCGGCCAGGAGGCCGCTATAAAATTTCAGCAGGACGGCCCTGATTCAGAGCAAGCGCTCTGTCAGAGCGTCCGGCTCTGAATCAGGGCCTCTGTCTCATAACACTGCTTAGTAAATAGACCCCTCAATTTTTGTATGACCTTTACACCACTGCACCTCCTGATATATGGCATTTCCCACTACTGGCTCTCCCCCCACCAGGAATCCTTCCTAAATACTGAGGAAATAATGAGATCTCTACCTCCACTCCAAAACTCTGTAACTCCCACCAATTGGCCATAACTGCACACAGTCAGATTGGTAAGCATTGTGTTTGCATTAGAGCCAATAAACAATCCCTTTGGTGTATTATGTCACCTATGTTGTTCATTCATGGAATCTTTTGGATTTGTGACCTGTTGTCACGATCCTAATTTCTATTAGCTTATCCTGTGTCTTACCTCTGCAGTGTTTGTCCTGGCTAGCTCTGAGGTACGCTCGCGCTGTGACTGCACATCACCTCTGGATGAAGCAAAGGTTCGCACACAGTGCACATAGTATTCAGCTGGTTATGTCTGTCCAAACTGTTAATGCTCTGTACTCTTAGTGTCCCATGTAAGGACATGGAAGTGGCTCTCCACAGCGCTCTGCTCTCAGTGTGCTTACTCAGCATGCTAGCACTCAGGCTACACGCCAGAGTACCCTCTAAAACGCATTATGGGTGCAGCCATGCTGGATTCAGTCAACTGATTCTCCTCCACCACTCAGAATGCTGCTCCCAGACCAGCTGATTGCAGCATCCAGTCCATGGGGATCCACCCCTATAAATTCCATTTCCTGACTGGCTCCTTTATCAGTACAACGTCGCTTCTGCTGAAGTTACAGCTCTGTGCTGAGTTCTCAGTTTCTCTGTATCTGTCTAGTCCCAGTCCGTCTAATCCAGTTCCAGTCTGGTGAATGCAAGTCTCCATCACACTATTGCAGTCTGGTTTAAATAAAGGACTTGCTACTAGCATTACCATCGGTCCAAGCCAATACCTTTTACCATTGGTTCCAGCCGATACCTGTTACCATCAGTTCCAGCCGATACCTGTTATCATGGATTCCAGCTGATACCTGTTACCATCTGTTTCAGCCGACACCTGTTACCATCGGTTCCAGTTAATACCTGTTGTCATCGGTCCCAATCCAAAACCTCCAAACATCGGTCCCAATCCAATTTCTTCAAACATCGGTCCCAATATGATTTATCCAAACATCGCTTCTATCGGATTCTACTCATCAGTTCTGCAACACCGATTCTATCCAATCCTATTCATCAATTCAGCATCATCAGTCTTAAACCGATCCTACTCATCAATTCAGCATCATCGGTCTCAAACTGATCTTACTCATCAACTAAGCATCATCGGCCTCAAACCGTTTCTACTCATTTTTTCAGTATCATCAATTTCAATTCTATTCTATTCAACTCATCATCAGCTCCACATCATCGGTCCCAGTCCGATATCATCATCTTCAATTCTCATTCCAGCCTGCGGTATAATAAAGACATTCCTTTCCTGTCCTTGCCTTCAGGCCCATCATCTACATACAGGACCTGATTCAGAGCCGGACTCTATTTGCGAACGGTCATTCAGAAAAAGGGGCCGGCTATTTAAATTGAGCGCTCGCTCTTTGCGGTCTGTTGATGCCTCTATGTCTGAGCGAGCGAACAAAACATGCGCTCGCTATTTTGTAAAGACGCCCCCTGGCCTTTCGCATCATACGTCATCTCCGCTATTTATTAGATTAATAGAGTACATCGAAAGGCGTCTGAACTGCTCGCAGTGCTTGTAGTAGGTGTTACTTCCCGCAATCACTGCGAGCAGTTCAGGCTAAAAGACAACCAAGTGACGTGGTCGATGACGCTCCTTTACTAATTATGCACTCCCATTAAACGCCCGTTTTGACCATTTGACACGCCTGCATTCGGATCTCCACTCCCCGTTTTCAAGCACCTTCCCCTGTTACCACCCACAAATGCCTCATTCTGTCACTCAAATTAGCAGGCCCTCGCTGTTTTGCGAGCGCACGATTTCCGACCGCAATGACTGGTTGGTGCATGCGCATTACGACCCATACGCATGCGCAGATGTGCGAACATCGCTCGGAGCGAACGAGCGGCCGCTTACGAGCGGCTCTGAATCAGGCCCACAGTTCCTCTACCTCCTCCATTCAACACATGAGGAAGTCCTGGTTCAAGCCACCCAGATTCAATCACACCTCCATAGTCTCCTTTTCAGCCTCCCACGCCTCTTCCGACCAACCTCAACCCTCAGGCGTGACACATGTGAAGACGGTCTGTGCCTTGAAATTGTAGCAGCTGAAAAAGGAGGTGAGTGCACATGATAAAAAAGAGAGTGCACATGGAACCGTTTTTTTTTGGTAGTCTTACATAAAGCATCCATATAGAAATCTCATGAAGCGAAGGTATGTAGAAGTGTAACATAATTGGTTTCAGATCTCGCTATGGGGTCTGAACATGGGGAGGCGTCAGTCAAACTAGCCTGTATAATCACTTCATGCTAGGCATTCAAGTCTGCTGGAGTGTCTCAGTTACACTTCTCCCCCACTTCTCCGAGCATGACTTACAGGAGCACACGTAGACTCAGTCAGGCCCTGTCAGCGACTTGGCAAACACACTGGGAGGGCCACAAGGTCACCTGGATCTGCACCAGATGAGTTGCTGGCCAGGAGGAATTTGATCAGGCAAATTGGTGTGGTGACTAATCCAGTCAGAATGTCGACATTGGCATTAGGGGAGATGTAATATGTCAATAAACACATATTTTTGTGTTACTATTAGTGTCAGGTATATGGTTATAGTTCAGCTGTCGGCACAATAAGTCTTTTATGGCCGAATCGGAACGACATATCGGCCGCATCGCTTAGAGTGTATGGCCAATATGCACACTCCCACAGTGGAATGCGGTATCGTTAGTCGGGATCGGTATGAATGACTGCTGAACCTAACCCTCCCTTAGGGGTGCCTAACCCTAACCTCCCCCCTAGTGCCTAAACCTAACCCCCCCCAACCCCGCAGCCTAACGGGGGGTGCCTAATCCTAACCTCCACCCGGGGGTGCCTAACCCGCCCTTTACCTAGGCTAACCCTAAGTCCCCCCCGGGAGACCCTAACCTAACACTCCCACCGCGGCTGTCCGCGCCCTCCGCCCGGCTTACCTTTGTTCGGTATGCGAGGCATCAGACTCCCAGCGTAGGGCTAATGATAGGCGTGGGGATTTCGACGCCTATCATTAGTCCCCTGTCAGGATTGCTCAGTCTGGAAGCCGGCAGTCAGCATTTCGACCGTCAGCTTCCTGACTGCATACCGTCCAGGTGGCCTTGCTGCACTTCCAACGACGATATTGCATGTGGCCCCATTGCAGGTAATGAAGGACGGAACGAGGAATCGTTCCATCGTTCTAATGTGTGCCCGAGGTACGATATGGTACTGGTACACATCTCTCAGTGTGTACCCGGCTTTAGGCTAAAATAGGCAAAATACTGTATGTCGACATTCGTCATGCGCATGTGCAAGACCCGGCTAGCGACGGGTGCTCCGTCGCTCTGGGTCTCGCACCAAAGGGGGCGAGCTGTCAATGGTGAGTGACAGCTCGCCCCGTTTGGTAGGCGTGGCAGGGGGGTGGCTTCACAAACGGAGGCGTTCCCAAGCGAACGCCTGCCTTTTGTGGGCAGTCCCACTGACATCACAAGTGATGTCAGTGGGAGAGCTTCCAGCTCTATTAGAGCCAGAAGCACTGTGGGGCTTGCGGCCACGAGACCCTACCACAAGCCCGATGGTCGCAATGGTCTTGACCATCACGACCATCATCCTGGCCACTCACATTTCCTGTGGGTGGTCACCCACAGCTATGCGAGTGGCCAGGAGGCCGCACAAAAAAAAAAAAAATGCCCAGATTCAGAGCGAGCTCTGAATCAGGGCCTAAGTATTTTTGAACTTGCTGAGTGGTTTTAAGCAATGTATGGTGCATCAGGCAGTGGTTTTAACACTTAGCAATCCTCCTGCAGAAACCGTGCCTCACAGATAGAATACTTACACCCATCCTATCTAGGGATGAGCGGTTCTGATTCAGTGGAATCTAAGCCGCTCCGAACATGTGGAATCCGAGTCCACCCGAGCTGCTGCTCAGGTGTTCCCGTCTGACTTGGATTCCACTGCGAGGCCGAACCTCATCCTCCCAGCATTGGATTCTTATTTGAGTTCATCTCTACATAAGGCGCCGAGACCAGGACTCGGCGCCATTTCACCAGCACGCTGCGCACTGCTCTGCTGACTGCACGCTGATGTATGCTGCACTATACTCTGTTGATTAAGTGCTGTGTCCAGAGCCCACTGTGTAGACAAACACTGTGACTCCCAATCCGATTGCTCCAAACATCGGTCCCAATCAGATATATCCAAACATCGGTTCTATCGGATTCTACTCATCAGTTCTGCAACACCGGTTCTATCCAATATATTCATCAATACAGCATCATCAGTATTAAACGGATATTACTCATCAATTCAGCATCATCGGTCTCAAACTGATCCTACTCATCAATTAAGCATCATCGGTCTCAAACCATTACTGCTCATCTATTCAGTATCATCAAGCACTGTGACTCCTTGGGCCGTTGCCTACTGTGTATACAAGCACTGTAACTCCTTGGGCTGTGCCCTCTGTGTATACAAGCACTGTGACCCCTTGGGCCTTAGCCCTCTGTGTATACAAGCACTGTGAAAACTTGGGCCGTAGCCCTCTGTAACTGTATACAAGCACTGTGACTCCTTGGGCCTTAGCCCTTTGTGTATACAAGCACTGTGACTCTTTGGGCTGTACCCCACTTTGTATACAAGTACTGTGACTCAGTGGGCCGTAGCCCACTGTGTATAAAAGCACCGTGACTCCTTGGGCCGTAGCCCTCTGTGTATAAAAGTACCGTGACTCCTTGGGCCATAGTAATCTGTGTATAGAAGCACCGTGACTCCTTGGACCATAGCCCTCTGTGTATAAAAGCACCATGACTCCTTGGGCCGTAGCCCTCTGTGTATAAAAACACCATGACTCCTTGGGCCGTAGTCATCTGTGTAAATAGGCACTGTGACTCCTTGGGCCTTAGCCCTTTGTGTGTCCATAACACACAAGTACTGTGACTCAGTAGTGAGTGACAATGTTTCATAGATGTGCTTTTAAACTGCGGTGTCTGTGCCGCTGCTCTGTCGCTTAGCGACCAGCCAGCTCACTGCAGCCTTTGGCCAATAATGGTGAAAACAATATTGTGAGCTGTGAGGTGGTCTAAATTGATAGTAAATGACTGGAAATTAATGTTATTGAGGTTAATAATACTCTAGGAACAAAAAAAAGCCCAAATTATGTGATTTTAGCTCTTTTTTTTGTCCATTTTTGTAAAAAAATCCAAGACCAGTCACGGTGGTTTGGCAAATCCAAAACAAAAGCCGGACAATGAATCAGAGCCAAGTCCAAATCCAGCAAAAATGGTCTGGCGCAAATCCCTAATTCTATCCCTGGTAAGGTTTTGGCTGCAAATGTTCAGTGTGATTTATCAAGAGTTGAGCTTTTCACAGTGGCAGTCTGGGGAAGCAGCAGATGGGCACTGTGGCTAAAACCTGGTATGAGCATGCTGCACTTGGGAAAGGTTTCTTTGATTAGGAACTCTGGGCTTCATTCAGAGGCGGTCGTAGGATGCAAGCGGTCGCTCAGAAACAGGGCGGCCGCTTGAATCCAGAACGGCCACCTCCATGTCGGTCGTTAGGCTGTGGGTTAACACCCACAGCTCTAACGACCGCTAAGGGAGATGGTCGCGATGGTCAAGACCATCGCGACCATCGGGGCTTACGCCGAGACCCTAGGGTAGGGTCTCGTCAACCTTAAGCCCCAGGAAGCTCCCCACTGACATCACTGATGATGTCAGTGGGGACGCCCACAAAACGGCAAGCGTTCCGAAAGGAACGCCTCCGTTTGGCCGGGCACGCCCCCTGCCCGCCCAGCAAACGGAGCGAGCTGTCAATCAACATCAACAGCTCGCTCCGTCTGCTTCGAGCCTGCTAACGACGGGTGATCCGTCGTTAGCGGGGCTCGCGCATGCGCACGACGGAGCAGTCTCCATCGTGCGCATGCCCTGTGGACCAACATCGAGTCGGTTGCGAGCGCTCAGCTGTCCTCTGTCCCTGGATATCTATCTGATACAGCCAAACATAGTTTTATGTACAGTGGCCCTGATTCAGACCCGGGCGCTCGCTCTGAATCAGGGCCGGGCTTTTTTTTTTTTTTAGAACGGCCTCCTGGCCGCTCACATAGCTGTGGGTGACCACCCACAGCTACAGCGAGCGGTCATGATGATGGTCAAGACCATCGCAACCATCTAGCTTGCGACGAGACCCTTGTGGTAGGGTCTCGTGGCTGCAAGTCCCAGAGGGCTTTCGGCTCTAACAGAGCCGGAAGCTCTCCACTTACATCACTTGTGATGTCAGCGGGGCCGCCCCCCAAACAACGGGCGTTCTCATGGGAACGCCTACGTTTGGGCAGCCACCCCCCGGCACGCCCACCAAAGGGGGCGAGCTGTCACTCAACATCGACAGCTTGCCCCCTTTGTTGCTAGACCCAGAGCGACCGAGTGCCCGTCGCTATCGGGGTCTTGCGCATGCGCACGACGGAGCTGGCTCCGTTGCGCGCATGCGCTCTGGGCCACCATCGACCCGGTTGCGAGCGCTCAGCGTTTGTGACCGGGTCTGAATCAGGCCCTGTATGCTTTGACGTAAGCTGCAGATTTATCATACAATGAAAGTAAACAAGTTAACACTTACATAAAATAGGGAGAGAGGCTTTGGCTATATTGGCAAGCATATTCGGGGAAAAGAGGACAAAAACTTAATGACACTTTACTTTTTTCAGCTAATATACATGGATACCAGGTCAAACTTGGATACAATATGATGAGCAAATTAGGTTATGGAAATGGTTCCACACAGTTTGAGTTTGGGATAGTCTGGATATTAGTTTGTCGATAACTTATGCTTCTTCATGCAAAGGGTGGATTAGAGACGTGAGGGTCACGATTTCTGAAATCTGAATGCACCCGAATTTCGGAGTTCCGAGTAGAAACGCGTCAAGGTTTGGATTCACTTCTGTGTCCTTGGCTGAACCGATTGCCAGTTTGGATCTGTTTACGGGTCGGAAGTCAGATTTGAAAAACGAACTCGGGTTTTGGATTCGGATATTTTAGCTTTTATTTTTATCAATTTTTTTTTTCTTTCTTATCCGAAACCAAAACCAAAACATGAAGATCATTCCAAAATCTAAACAGAGAGGTCCGCTCACATCTCTACTTAGGCTATCCTCCAAAACAAGGTTGCAGCATTACTTTTGATTGAGCTGCATTACCATACAGAGAACCCAGGGGCTTATTAAGCGAGGATGGGGCCTGTGTGCGTTCCCGGGGGCCGCCGGGGGCCCCCTCCTCTCTCCCCGGTGGCCGGCAGCAGACTGATGTGTCTGACCATTGACTGCAGCATCAGTAGACTCTGGGCACTAGTCTGTGCCCAGAGTCTACTGCGCATGTTGCTGGGAAAATGGCGCGGCCGCCATTTTCCCGGCGATTTCCTGACTGCGCATGCGCAAAATGCTGGAAAAATGGCCACAAAATTCCGTGAAAAATGGCACTCTGGACCTAGGGGCCCGTGTGCACCGCTTATAGATACACCCCTGAGAGACCTAAGGATTGGAGTGTATAAGGCAAACTTGAGTCAGCAAATAATTATCCAGAGGACACTATGGTGCAGAGGAGGGGATTGTAAAATAGACTAATGCCACCTCTTCCTACCTCGAAAGTCCCTAACCAATGTGTCCTGCTGTCCTCCTACTGTATATGCCATGTCACTAATGATCTTCCTCTCACTACTCCACATCCACCACACCACATTCCTAATCCCTACACTGAATCCCCATATTATTCTGTATTAAATTCAAATGACTTATTCGCATCCTAAAGTCGTTCCTCATCCTGTAGGTGCCCACACTGAACGATATGTCATTCAGTGCGGCACCCTCCCTTGGGAAGCAATCGGGAAGCCGACTGCCTAAATACCGGCAGCTGGCTTCCCGACTGTCAGATCCCGGCAAGGGTGAAATGCCGGGCGTCTAGATGTAGACGCCCACATTTCCCCGACACCGGGAGACCGGCGCCCGGCATACCGATCGTATTGATGCCGGGCGCCGCGAGCGGACAGCCGCGGGGGGGGAGGGTTAGGGTTAGGCACCCCCGGGGGGACTTAGGGTTAGGCACCCCCCTGGGGGACTTAGGTTTAAGCAGCGGGGAAGGGGGTGGTTAGGGTTAGGCACTTGGGGGGGAAGTTAGGGTTAGGCACCCCTAAGGAGGGTTAGGGTTAGGGGGGTTAGGTTAGTAGATACTCACCTATCCACGATCGGGATTTCCAGCGCTGTCGGGCTTCCGCTGCTTCGAACTCTGCTCATGTCGGGCTGCCGCTGGCGGGAATCGAACCGGCGGTATTTCATACCCATTCCCCCTCCCTCATACCCAAACATGCCCAATATGTCATTATCGGCAGATTGACCGGCATGTTCAGGCGATGATTGATGTCGAAAACGGCCAGCAGGAGCGCGCATCGCTGGTCGTTTGACATTTTCATGCACGATTAATGAGCGATAACTACAGTATGTCGTAATCGTTCAATCGCTCTGTTTAATCCGCAAGCGGATACGCGGCTTTATACCCTGTTAGATGTGCCCCTGATCTGTTCCTCACCTTCTCCCTGATAACCACCTAGCAGACAATGTATTGGCATGACTAGGGGCCTGATTCAGACCCGCTCGCGAGTGCATAGCGCTCGCAAGCGGGTCGATGGTCGGGCAGTGCGCACACGTGAGCGCCGGAGCGAGTGAGAACTTCACTCACTTGGGGCTCGCAGCAAAACGATGTTGATCGACAGCTCGCCCCATTTTGTAAGCGGGTCGGGTGGGGTGGCTGCACAAACGGAGGCGTTCCCGAAGGAACGCCTGCCGTTTGTGGGCGGCCCTACTGACATAACACGTGATGTCAGTAGTGAACTTCCTGCTCTATTAGAGCAGGAAGTTCACTGGGGCTTGCGATGGACGAGATCTTACCACAAGGGTCTCGTCGCAAGCCGGATGGTCGCGTTAATCGTGACCATCGACAGGCCGCCCACACAAGCTGTGGGTGGTCACCCACAGCTATGCGAGTGGCCTGGAGGTGGATTTTTTTAAAAAAAATCTGCCTGGATTCAGAGCGAGCGCTCGCAAATAGCGAGCGCCTCTGAATCAGGACCTTAGAATATAAAAACCCTTGTTGCCTGTGTTTTTGTGGGACAGTTCAAATCCAGTGGCGTATCTATAATGGGTGCAGTGTGTGCGGGGCCCGCGGGTCCAGGGGGGCCCCGCACCGCACACACTGCACCCATATTTTTTTTAAACTCACCTGTCCGAGGTCTCACCTCGGGTGTCACTGCTGCTCAGAACACCGGAAAAATGGCCGCCCTGGCCATCTTCCGGTGTTCTGCGCATGCGCAGTAGACTCCGGGCACTGGAGTGTGCCCGGAGTCTACTAATGCTTCGGTGGCTGGCCAGCCGCGTCAGTCGGCTGCCAGCCACCAGGGTGAGAGGAGGGGGCCCCGCACGAGGAGTGCACACGGGCCCCCTCCTCTCTTAAAACGCCCCTGTTCAAGTCACTATATCAAAACAGAGCGCGTTCTGTCAAACTGTGGCTATGAGCTGTGGTAGACTATGGCGGGTTGGGTACAGTATCCCGGAGGTCACAATACCGGCAGCGGAATCCCAACGATCAAAATCCCGCTGAATGTTGGTACAGTAAGTACTGTATGACAGACACGGAAGTTGCCTTTTAGTGTCCTGTTTTTTTTATCTTGGAGTGTTGGCTCGGTCTAGCAGCCCCCGTCTTCAAGCCACCCATTTAAAAAGGCTATACCTACGTACAAACAAAATAACATAAGACGGGTATATAATTTAATGATATAGTTTAAGAAAAAGTTATGCAGTTGAAATTTCATCAGCCCGCTTATCAAGTCTGCCGAAATGTATTTAGTAGCACTATTTCTGTAACAAGCTACTGTCTCAGTATTCTTTTTATGCTTTTATGTAAGCACGGCTTTCTGTTTGCAGCCTAGATTGTTTTAAGGTGCATACACACGGTCAGATCTAAATGCATGATTTGAACGATAACAATTTCATTCATATCGTGCATTTTTGGGCCCCTTCCAATGACCAAACAACCATCGATGCGCGGGCACAAATGGTCGATAACGTTAACGACCATCGCCCATGCATGCTTGTCAACTTGTTCGATTTCGACCAGGTTAACCAGGTTACTATAGTCGTTTGGGGGTTGGTGCTGTGCTGGAAGATCGATAACGATCAGCACATGCAGGACGATCAGCCAACGATATCTTTACCGTTGTCTCATCTGAACGTGTGTATGCACCATTACTCAACTTGATTAAATCACCTCACTAATACTGCTTCTCGAACAATGGGCTCAATGCAGACTTGGTCGCTAAGAAGCGTTCGCTCGTAGCTGGCGATGGTTCGCATTGTGCGCCTGCGTATGCTTCGCAGTGCGAGTGCGCAAACTAGTCCGAGCGATCAGGAAGCGTACGCTAGCCGAGCATAGACAACCCAGCTGAATGAGTGACAGGAGAAGCCGTTTGTGGGTGGTGACAGGGGCTGGCCACTAGAAAGGGGGAGTGGAGGTGCGAACGCAGGCGTGCCTGGGCGTCTTAACACCGTTTCAGAGGCGTGCATAATTAACAGGCAGCATCATAGTACACGTCACCTGGTTGTATTTTACACTGAAGGGCTTGCAGTGCTTGCGGTAGGGTACAGTCAACCTCAAGCGCTGCGAATGAATCAATTTAACTTTTCTGGGGATTTATTGCTTTGACTTTGTATAGTTTAAAATAGGTGAACCTTGCTTAAACGGTTTGCAATTACATTACAAGCTTCTTAAAGCAGCAGACTTTATTTTTAACAATGGCTTGTGCAAAGGGTTATGGATATTGAACAAAACACAATACTGATGGCAGTATCAGATATTACACATTGGTTTCCTAGGCAAATTAAATTTCAATTGTCACTAATAAGATTACATTTAAAAGTAATCATATCATCACATACCACTGTATCCCTAAGGACATTATACATCTACTACACACAAAGCAGGATTTAAATGTTCTACCCAATAATAACATTGCAGACATACAGGGGGCGAGATGTATCAAGCCTTGGAGAGTGAGAAGGTGGAGAAGTTGTCCAAAGGAACCTATCCACTTCTAATTGTCATTTATCTAGCATTGTATTTGAAATGACAGAAGATGATTGGTTGCTTTGAGAAACTGCTCCATATCTCTCTCCACGGCTTGATACATCTCCCCAACATAATTTAATGCCATTTCTCAGCAGTGCAGTGGTTGCTCTTAGCTTTAAATAAAACAGCTTGGCTATCGGAGGCAAACAAACATTGGAAGCTGTTTTTCTAACCTTTGTAGATTTCTATGGTCTTTGCAAAAGTACATTGGGAATCTGTAGCAGTCATAATACAGCATGTTTACACAGTAATATAGGAACATAATGATGGTTTCCTACCTAGCTCTGCACTGGTCTGCCGAATGTTTTAGACCACATTTTAATTTTACATAGAAATTCAACATTTCTACAATACCACAAAGATAATTTATTTTAGGAATAGTATGAATAATACAATTTACTTCAACTAATGTGGTTTTGTCTTTGGATCCTGTTCCAATCACTTCAGGTAATGCTGCCTTTCCTAAGATTGATATCCACCCCTGTGCCTATTTTTAAGGCAAAGTTCCTTTGGCAAAAAAAGATCTGGCCTCAATAAATGGTCATGACCAAACAGAAAAGTGCGTAGTGTTATTGAACTCGGGGCCCGATTCAGACCCAGACGCTAAGAAGCGTTTGCTTGTAGCTGCCGATCGGGAAGCGTACGCTCGCCCAGCATAGACAGCCCACCAGAGGGAGAAGCCGTTTGTGGGTGGTGACAGGGGCAGGCCACTAGAAATGGGGGAGTGTAGATGTGACTGACCGAAATAACGCTGTTTCAGAGACGTGCATAATTAACAGCAGCGTCATAGTACACGTCACCTGGTTGTATTTCACACTGAAGTGATCGCAGTGCTTGAGGTAGGGTATAAGCGATGCGTTTGCTTCCAATGGTACCCGATGTACCGACGGTTGCATACACTTCCCGGAGATGACATGCGCTAGTAGGTGTCTTAAGACAGGCTGGTGGGCGTCTGCATACACAAAGCGATCGCACAGCCAGACATAGTGGGCGTGCATATGCCTTACCAGAGCTGTAACTAGACTTTTTGGTGCCCTGTGCCAGAAAGAGCATTGGCGCCACCCTTAATTTTTAAAGGGACATAATGCACCCAGAAAAGGGCCATAGCTTCATGGGGAAGAGCCAGGGAAGAGATAGGGGAGGCCAGGAGATGCTGGGGATGAAATAAGAGGAAGCCACAAGCAAGAATGATAATAAACAGAAATATGACAGGCCCAAACAGCGCCCCCTGACCTGTGGTGCCCTGTGCCATGGCACCGGCCGCACTACCCTAGCTACGGCCCTGTGCCTTACCGTGCGTTCGCCTGCCATGCTGTCACTTAACCGAATTTGCATACACTGGGAACGAGCGAACACATCTAGCTACCGGGTCTGAATTGAGCCCTCGGTGTGGTGTGGTGGGATACAGTGGGGGCAGTGTTATCGCATTCAGATAGAGATAATTAGGGGTTTTGTTTCGTTTTGACTTTTAAAGAATTGTTGCTTTAAATCTAGCGGCTGTATCGCCAACACCTCACGGTTTCCTGTGATACAGCTGCCTGCGCAAGCGCGCCGCAGCGCTCAGGAGGGTTCCCACCGATGTCGCTGCGAGATCTGTCCCCCGCCGCCAGTCTTCTGCTGCCGCTGTTGAAGCCACAAGAGAGGCTGTGATGGAGGGGGCTATGAGGAGAGGCTGTGATGGAGTGGGCTATGAGGAGGGGGCTGTGATGGAGGGTTGAGGGCTATGATGGAGGGCTGTGATGGAGGGGATATGAGGAGCTGTGATGGAGGGGGCTGTGATGAGGGGGAGTGAGAGGAGCTGTGATGGAGGGGGCTGTGATGAGGGGGAGTGAGAGGAGCTGTGATGGAGGGGGTTGTGATGAGGGGATATGAGGAGCTGTGATGGAGGGGGAGTGAGAGGAGCTGTGATGGAGGGGGCTATGAGGAGGGGCTGTGATGGAGGAGGCTGTGATGAGGGGGATATGGGGGCTGTGATAAAGATAGTGAGGGGGGCTGTGATGACTGGGGCTGTGGTGAGGGGTGCTGTGAGGTGCTGTGATGAGGGGTGTTGGGCTGTGAGGGGCTCCATGGGGGGGGATGAGTGAGCTAGGATGAAGGTCCGCTGTGAAGAGGGGATATGGGTAGCTGTGATGGAGGTGACTGTAATGAGGGGGATTGAGAGGGGCTGTGATGAGGGTAGTTTGAGGGAGTGGGGCCCAAAACTGGTATCCTGCCTAGGGCCCCATGAGGTCTCAATCCGATTCTGTAGAGGGGGGATTAGGGTTAGGCACTGGTGGGGGGGAGGTTAGGGTTAGGCACCCCTAAGGGAGGGTTAGGGTGTAGAATTAGGTTAGTGAATACTTACATGGGGACGATCAGGATTTTCATCCTTGTCGGGTTGCCGCCGTCGGGATTTGAACCGCTGGCCAGAGGGGTCTGGGGGGGGGGGGGCACTGTATACCATAAAGTGGGTCACTGTGGAGCATATTGGAGGGGCACCATGTGGCATATAGGGGAGTCACTGTGAGGCACATTGGGGGGGCACCGTGTGGCATATAGGGGAGGCACTGTGGGGCAAGGTAAGGGGCATCGTGGCAGTTAATTTTATTGGAGGGGGGCCCTCACAACTTGAGTTGCTCCAGGGACCCGCCAAAGCCTTAATCCAGACCTTTTTCCCAACCTCTGTCCTCTAAGGTAAGCATACAGTCCAGGTTTGAAGGATAGCCATTCTTGAGCACAGGTTTCGGGATTTAACCTTCTGTGCATCCCTGAGAGAAGATGTAACATAAATGAACTAGGGGGTTGATTCAGTAGTGGATGGAATTGCAAATTTGCGTGCAAACTGCTTTGCAATTTCGTCCTTGCAAATATGCAAATGCAGCAAGAGTGTATGACACCCCCTACTGCAGGCTGGGATCACCATCGCGACCATCGCCTGGCCCCAGCTTACACAGGTTGGCCAGCTTGCGCAGCCAGGAAACTGCGTCTGTGGATGCAGTCCCTGGCCTTGACACTCCCGAGAAACGGAGCCGACATGCCTCACTTTCTGGTAACACCAGCTAACCCCGCACCCCCCCCTTAAATGCCTCTGCCTGTCAAACAGGCAGAGGCATAGTATGGGCTGCATGCAATCACGCAGAACCTGTTCTGCACTTGAGCAGAACAGTTCCTGTGCACACGTAGATTGCCGATAAGCGTGCAATGCTGAATCTAGGTACAAACTGAAAGGATTTTGCAGACAGTCTATATAACACCTTTTAGCCAATAGAACTACTCAAAAAACACTATACATTTGCAGAATAAAAACTAAATTAAAAGCTCGGAGCCCATATAAAGTGAAGGAGATTTCAGGTCTGTTTGTAGTAGGGGTGAGCGGGTTCAGATTTCTGAAATCCGAACCTCCCCGAGCCCCCCCGATTCGAGTCCGATCCGAGTCAGGCTCGACTTTTCCCGCCTGACTCGGATCTGAAATCGAGGCAAAACGTCATCATCCCGCCTTCCGAGTCTCGCGGGTTTTGGATCCTATATAAGGTACCCGCGTCGGCGCCATTTTCTCACTCGGCTGTGGACAGTGAAGAGGGAGGGTGGGAGTTAGGGCTGGCTGGGCTGTGTAGTGTAGTGTAGTGTAGTGCTGCTGTTGTCCACTACTTCAAAGTCCATAGGGGCTGGCTGTGTTGTGCTGTGCTGCTGTTGTTAATAGGGGCTGTGTCCACTACTTCAAAGTCCATAGGGGCTGGCTGGACTGTGTTGTGCAGTCAGTTCTCCATAGGGGCTGTGTCCACTCCAAAGTCCTGTGCAGTGTCCCAGTCCTAAAGGGGTGCTATAGTGTTGTCCAGGGGGTGCTCTGTCCATCAGGGGTGCTCCCCCCAAGTGCTAAAAAAATAATATATTTTCTGTGTTTGTGAATTGTGTGCGCAGTAGCCGCACGTGCATCAACAAAGTAGTGCCAAGCGTGCGCCTGTGTCATAAGTAAAGGGCCGGCTGGCTTGACCGTTAAAGGGTGCTGTAACCCCCAAAGTACACTCCAGTCCAAACCAAAAAAATATATATTTTCTGTGTTTGTGAATTGTGTGCGCAGTAGCCGCACGTGCATCAACAAAGTAGTGCCAAGTGTGCGCCTGTGTCATAAGTAAAGGGCCGGCTGGCTTGACCGTTAAAGGGTGCTGTAACCCCCAAAGTACACTCCAGTCCAAACCAAAAAAAAATATATATTTTCTGTGTTTGTGAATTGTGTGCGCAGTAGCCGCACGTGCATCAACAAAGTAGTGCCAAGCGTGCGCCTGTGTCCCATAAGTAAAGAGCCGGCTGGCTCATTTCTTAAAGGCTGGTGTAACCCACAAAGTGCACTACTCTCCAGCAAAAATAAAAAAAGATTTTCTGTGTTTAGCCGCACGTATATATCAAATCGATATAACATAAATGGAGGACCAAACTTTCTCCGATAAAAATAAAATAGAGAAAGATCAAGAACCACTTCCTCCTAGTGCTGAAGCTGCTGCCACTAGTCATGACATAGTCGATAACATGCCATCAACGTCGTCTGCCAAGGCCGATGCCCAATGTCATAATAGAGGGCACATACAATCCCAAATGACAAAGTTCAGGAAAATGACCTTGAAAAAAACATTTAAATCATCTGAAGAGAAACGTAAACTTGCCAATATGCCATTTACGACACGGAGTGGCAAGGAACGGCTAAGGTCGATCCCTAGTATGTTCATGACTAGTGGTTCAGCTTCACATGACGATGGAAGCCCTCCTCCCACTAAAAAAATCAAAAGAGTTAAGCTGGCAAAAGCACAGCGAAGAAGATATCACAAATCCCCAAGGAGAGTCCAAGTGTGGTGGTGGTTGCGATGCCTGACCTTCCCAGCACTGGATGGGAAGAGGTGGCTCTTTCCACCATTTGCACGCCCCCTGCAAGTGCTGAAAGGAGCACCCACAGTCCACTTGCTGATATGCAAATTGAAGATGTATGTCACTGTTGAAGTACAACAGGATGAGGATACTGGTGTAGCTGGCGCTGAGGAGGAAGTTGGCGAGGAGGATTCTGATGGTGATGTGGTTTGTTTAAATCAGGCTCCGGGGGAGACAGTTGTTGTCTGTGGGATGAAAAAGCCCATCACGGTCATGCCTGGGCAGAAGACCAAACATTCCACCTCTTTGGTCTGGCAATATTTCTATCCAAATCCGGACAACAACTGTCTTGCCATATGTACCTTATGTAAAGGTGGAATAAGTAGGGGTAGGGACGTTAACCACTTAGGAACATCCTCCCTTATACGGCACCTGCAGCGCGTTCATAATAAGTTACTGTCAAGTTCAGAAACTTTGGCTAAGACCGTAAGCAGTCCAGGGACACCTAAATCCCATTGTCCTGTTGTATCCAAGCGCCTGCAAACCACACCGTCAACTCCCTCCTCGTCAATTTCCTCCTTAGTCAGGATCGGAAGTAGTCCTGCAGGCCATGTCACTGGCATGACTGACTCTCCTATCGGGGATTCCTCCGGAGGATCCTGCATTGCTACGCCTCCTGCTGCCGCTGCTGCTGTTGCTGCTGCTGGGAGTCGTTCATCATCCCAGAGAGGAAGTAGGAACACCACTACTTTTACTAAACAATTGACCCTCCAACAGTCCTTAGCGAGGAGGATGAAGTACGACAGCAGTCATCCTGAAGCAAAACGTATAACTGAGGCCTTGACTGCTATGTTGGTGTTAGACGTGCGTCCGGTATCCGCCATTAGTGCAGTGGGATTTAGACAATTGATGGAGGTAGTGTGTCCCCGGTTCCAAATCCCGTCTAGATTCCACTTCACTAGGCAGGCGATACCGAGACTGTACAAAAACGTCAGAAAAAGTGTCCTCAGTGTCCTGAAAAATGCCGTTGTACCCAATGTCCACTTAACCACGGACATGTGGACAAGTGGAACAGGGCAGACTAAGGACTATATGACTGTGACAGCCCACTGGGTAGATGTATCACCTTACGCAGCAACAGCAGCAGCGTCACCAGTCGCAGCATCTCAGAAACGCCAGCTCGTTCCAAGGCAGGCTACGCTGTGTATCACCGGTTTCAGTAAGAGGCACACCACCGACAACCTCTTAGAGAAACTGAGGGAGATCATCGCCCAGTGGCTTACCCCACTTAGACTCTCCTGGGGATTTGTGATATCTGACAACGCCACCAATATTGTGCGGGCATTACATCTGGGCAAATTCCAGCACGTCCCATGTTTTGCTCACACAATAAACTTGGTGGTGCAGAATTTTCTGAAAAGCGACAGGGGCGTGCAGGAGACGCTTTGGGTGGCCCGAAAAATTTCTGGCCACTTTCGCCATTCAGCGACTGCGTGCCGAAGACTGGAGCGCCAGCAAACACTCTTGAACCTGCCCCGCCATCACCTGAAGCAAGAGGTTGTGATGCGGTGGAACTCAACCCTCTATATGCTTCAGAGGATGGAGGAGCAGCAAAAGGCCATTCAAGGCTATACATCCACCTATGACATAGGCAAAGGAGGGGGTATGCACCTGACTCAAGCGCAGTGGAGAATGATTTCCGTGTTGTGCAAGGTTCTCCAGCCCTTCGAACTTGCCACACGTGAAGTCAGTTCAGACACTGCCAGCTTGAGTCAGGTCATTCCCCTCATCAGGCTTTTGCAGAAGCAGCTGGAGAAAGTGAAGGAGGAGCTAAGACGGAGCGATTCCGCTCGGCATGTGGGACTTGTGGATGAAGCCCTTCATTCGCTTTGCCAGGATTCCAGGGTGGTCAATCTGTTGAAATCAGACCACTACATTTTGGCCACCGTGCTTGATCCTAGGTTTAAAGCCTATGTGGTGTCTCTCTTTCCGGCCGACACAAGCCTGCAGAGGTGCAAAGACCTGCTGGTGAACACACTGTCAGCTGAAGCGGAACGTGACACGTCAACAGCTCCTTCTTCATTTTCTCCCGCAACTGGGGCTGCCAGGAAAAAACTTAGGTATCCTAAGCAACCCGCTGGCGGTGATGCAGGGCAGGCAGGACCAAGTTTGGACATCTGGTTCGGACTGAAGGACCTGGCAACAATTTCTGACATGTCTACTGTCACTGCATATGATACTGTCACCATTGACAGAATGGTGGAGGATTACATCGGTGACAGCATCCAAGTAGGCATGTCAGACAGTCCATACCAAGAGGCAATTTGGAGGCCCCTGTACAAACTGGCTCTATTTTACCTGAGTTGCCCCCCCTCCAGTGTGTACTCCGAAAGAGTGTTTAGTGCAGCCGGGAACCTTGTCAGCGAAAGGCATAGGAGGTTGCTTCCACAGAATGTGGAGAAGATGATGTTCATCAAAATGAATTATCAGCTCTTCCAGGGAGACCAGCCTCCAGAACGTACAGAGGGACCTGTGGTGGTGGATTCAAGTGGGGACGAGTTAATACTTTGTGAGGATGAGGATGTACACACTGAAGAGGGTGAGGAATCGGTGGATGAGGAGGATGAGGATGACATCTTGCCTCCGTAGAGCCAGTTTGTGCAGGGACAGATTAATTGCCAGCTTGTTTTGTGGGGGCCCAAACGAACCAATCATTTCAGCAACAGTCGTGTGGCAGACCCTGGCGCTGAAATGATTGGTTTGTTAAAGTGTGCATGTCCTGTTTATACAACATAAGGGTGGGTGGGAGGGCCCAAGGACAATTCCATCTTGCACCTCTTTTTTTTCTTTGCATTATGTACTGTTTGGGGCCTAGTTTTTCAAACTGCCATCCTGTCTGCCACTGCAGTGTCACTCCTAGATGGGCCACGTGTTTGTGCCGCCCACTCGTGTCGCTTAGCATAGTCATCCAGCTACCTCGGTGCAACCTTTTGGACATAAAAACACTATTGTGAGGTGTTCAGAATAGACTGGAAATGAGTTGAAATTAAGGTTATTGAGGTTAATAATAGCATAGGAGCAGAAAAATCTACAAATTCTGTGATTTTAGCTGTTTTTATGCTTTTTTTAAAAAAAAATACAGATCCAAAACACAAAACCCAGAACCCAAAACACGGAAGGGTGGTTTTGGCAAAACCAATCCAGATCCAAAACACGAAGAAAGATCCAGATCCAAAACCAAAACACGAAAAGTGGCCGGTGCACACCCCTAGTTTGTAGTCGCTCACCTGCAGACTGAAGTAAGTGAATGGGAAGTATCTAGGACACTGATCGTGAAATAGATTTGACATTTACAGGTGGCCAGTGAATAGAATGAAGAACAGGTGTTATGTTGCAGGAACCGGGCCAATAAGATAAAAGCCTGGCTACTGCGTTTACAATTATGTAAGCAAGCCATTTCATATTACAGTATCTGCCTTTTAATTGTGTATGATGTGAAGATTTGATTTCATGATTCTTTCTGAAGTGCTATATTTTCCCTATTAAGGTGAAACAGATAATTATTCACTTCCAAGGTGACTTCATTTTTGAGTCTACTGAGCCTAAATGGAAATAGAAAATATGAATTATGCCAATGCAAGATAAAGTAGTAGGGTTTTGTGATATAGGGGTTAATTTATTAAAAAGTGGCAATGGAAGAGATCTTCTATCACCACATATTGCCAGTGACTGCAGGGGCGGTTTGAGAGAGGAGAGAGCACGAGTGCAGACTCTGTCTGGCTTGGTGCCAGAATCTACTGCACATGTGCAGGTCTCTGGGAAAATGGCGCCTGCACCTTATTCCTGAGGACATTACTACTGTTGCAAATCAACAGGAAAGTGGCCACTGTGTCATTTTTCCTGTGAATTTCGCTGCTCTGCAGAGCTGGTCCGCCGGCAGACGCAGGACTCCAGAGAATGTGGAGAGATAAATATACAGTAGCTACATGTGGATGCAGGGTGTGAGGTGTACACCCTGTACCGGTGCACCCATTATAGATATGCCATTAAGTACCTGATACTAGGGTGCCAGGGGAGGGGGCTGCTGCTGAGGTGGTCGCTGCAAAATAAAATGAAGACCTAATTCATTCCATGCAGGTTGTGGCCGAGAAGCTTAATTGAAGCAACTTCCAAGCTACTGTATGCTACGGGAAACTAGTTGCCTACTCTACCAGAAATTTTGTGAGGCTCTCAATTTTTCAGGTAGCCCCTCCCCGCGCACCCCCCGAGAAGTAGGCAGATCTCCCAATTCCTAGAAAAGTGGGCAGAATGGGAAGGGGTGTGGCTAAAATATGGTAATCGTGTCATTTAGCCAGTCCCCCTCTTGCAGATTCACAATGTCTGCATTTTGCCATGATGGGGTGTGGCCTAATGAAGTGGAAAACAAAACCCCCGCCCTCCCAACGCTGTCCGGTACATCTCCTCTATGGGATTCTCCTGGAGAGGAGATAATTACAGTAGGTCAGTATGGTTTACGGGCAGTCCCGAGGCGGTGTTGATGGGAAAGACCTACAGTTCACAAATTGATCACCAAATGCTTTATTTTGAGCCTTATTTTTTCCGGTCGTGCATCTGCAACTTTATACAAATACAATTACAAACCCTTTCCAGGTGTACAGAGGACTGAGGGCCTCATTCATTATGGATCACAACTGCCATTATGCAAGCAGACGGACGATTGTTGCATACTGCGCATGCATCGCGAAGGCTCCACTGCGATCACACTGCGATCGCAGTGTCCACGCATAACCATCGCAGAGTGATTGACAGGAAGTGACCATTTGGGGGTTGTGACAGGATGGGTGGTGGGCGAAATACAGGCGTGTCCATGCATTTGAACGCCGTTACAAGGGCGTGCATAAATTAACCACTGCGATGGCATACACAGCTTGAGCTTTCACTGCGTGCGATGAGGTTAGTAAATTCTGAGTAAGGTCAGACCTGTTGTAATTGTGCGTGAGGCTCCGATGGTACTCGATGTTACCAATGGTTTTGCAGACTTGCAATGTATTAATGATGTGAGTAAGGGGAAATGGGTGTCCTTATATTAGGCTGTGACGGCATTACGATTGCAAACATTAGTATATTTAAGCAGTGGGTCTGTGTGCGTAATCACGGCTGCGATCGCAATAGCGATCCGTAATGAATCAGGCCCTGAGACGCCTATTTTGAGCATCATTAGATGCAGCCATTGGTCGCACCATTAAAACTTGCACGAGCCCCACACTGGGTGCAGAATTGCTGCCAGAGTACGGCCTCCAACGTGGGCGATAAAATGTCACCCGTGTCAGTGACATACCTGTGACCTTCCCATAGCATGCCCATAAATCAGACCACCTCCATGCATCCGCAAAGTCACCTTCCTCTCCCGTTCCAGTCATCACCCAGGTACACCCAATAGAATTCTGTGACCATGCATCTCAATCGTAACTGTGACTCTGGGCCTGATTCAGCAAGGACCGCAAATGTGCGCACGTACTCGGCTGACTGTTTCGCACTACGCATGCATCGTACCGCCCAAGCATGAACCCACCAGTGCGATCAGGAAATGGTACGCAGAGCAGATGCAGCGTGCATGTAGACCCCTCTAACAGTGATTGACAGGAAGTGCCATTTGTGGGCAGTAACGGGGGGTGGTAATACGAATGCAAGCATGCCAGTGCATTTCAGTGCCGTTGAAGAGGCCTGCATTAATTAACCATCGCGAGAACCGACGAAGCCTGTGGCCTCACTGCGTGCAGGAGATGTGTCAAAGTCTGAGGGAGGGTCAGATCAACCACTATTATGCGTTTGGGGCCGATGGTTCGCAATGTTACTGATGTTTCTGCTATCTGTGAGCAAAGAGAGGTGGGTGGCATTATGTATTGCTGGGTGTCTGCATCTTGTGCTGTGGTTGCCGTGCGTATGCACAGATTAGCGTATACACGCAGCTGCACACATTTGCGTTCCATGCTGAATCAGGCCCTCTACGCGCGCAGGCAGCTACTTTGCATAAAATCACCTGGTGGTCACAGTAATTTGGCCGCTCGGTGTAGTTCTACTGTAGGACTATAATATGATAATTATAATGGCCGTCGCAGGCTGCGAGCAATGATAAGGAGGGAGAATCATTAAATCCTGTGAAACTGGCCATTATGGCAAGATTTAGAGATCTTCTCCATTTGATAAATTGCTGGTGTTGATTAACAGTTTGTGCAGCATCTGTGTAATACAGCCCAGACAGCCAATTAAGGTAGTATCTACTGTAGCAATAGCATTTATACATGTTACAGATCAATATCGCTGCATTTCCAGTTTGGCAGGGATGCTGTAATTAATATAAGGACTGAAATCTTGCATATATAAATGTGTACAGAAATAGAAACAAATACACGTTTCCCTTCACGGCTATCACTGAGATAATAACTGGCACCAGCTCTTGATTTGGGGGAAAAAAATCCATAGCTGATGTACTTGTAATTAGGGGTGAGCGGATTCGGATTTCTGAAATCCGAACCCCCCCGATCCGAGGCCGATCCGAGTCAGGCTCGACTTTTCCCGCCTGACTCGGATCTGAAATTGAGGCAAAACGTCAACATCCCGCCTTCCGGGTCTCGCGGGTTTTGGATCCTATATAAAGGTACCCGCGTCGGCGCCATTTTCTCACTGGGCTGTGGACAGTGAAGAGGGAGGGTGGGAGTTAGGGCTGGCTTGGCTGTGTAGTGTAGTGTAGTGTAGTGCAGAGTAGTGTTGTGCTGTGCTGTGCTGCTGTTGTCCACTACTTCAAAGTCCATAGGGGCTGGCTGTGTTGTGCTGTGCTGCTGTTGTTAATAGGGGCTGTGTCCACTACTTCAAAGTCCATAGGGGCTGGCTGGACTGTGTTGTGCAGTCAGTTCTCCATAGGGGCTGTGTCCACTCCAAAGTCCTGTGCAGTGTCCCAGTCCTAAAGGGGTGCTGTAGTGTTGTCCAGGGGGTGCTCTGTCCATCAGGGGTGCTCCCCCCAAGTGCTAAAAAAATAATATATTTTCTGTGTTTGTGAATTGTGTGCGCAGTAGCCGCACGTGCATCAACAAAGTAGTGCCAAGCGTGCGCCTGTGTCTTAAGTAAAGGGCCGGCTGGCTTGACCATTAAAGGGTGCTGTAACCCCCAAAGTACACTCTAAACCAAATAAAAAAATATTTTCTGTGTTTGTGAATTGTGTGCGCAGTAGCCGCACGTGCAACAAAGTAGTGGCAAGCGTGCGCCTGTATCATAAGTAAAGGGCCGGCTGGCTTGACCGTTAAAGGGTGCTGTAACCCCCAAAGTACACTCTAAACCAAATAACAAAATATTTTCTGTGTTTGTGAATTGTGTGCACTGTGGCTGCACGTGCATCAACAAAGGAGCAGCGCCAAGCGTGCGCCTGTGTCCCATAAGTAAAGAGCCGGCTGGCTCATTTCTTAAAGGGTGGTGTAACCCACAAAGTGCACTACTCTCCAGCAAAAATAAAAAAATATTTTCTGTGTTTGTGTGCGGACCAAACTTTCTCTGATAAAAAAAAAAAATAGTGCTCCTAGTGCTGTTGCTGCTGCTGGGAGTTGTTCATCATCCCAGAGAGGAAGTAGGAACACCACCACTTTTACTAAACAATTGACCCTCCAACAGTCCCTAGCGATGAGGATGAAGTACGACAGCAGTCATCCTGAAGCAAAACGTATAACTGAGGCCTTGACTGCTATGTTGGTGTTAGACGTGGGTCCGGTATCCACCATTAGTGCAGTGGGATTTAGACAATTGATGGAGGTTGTGTGTCCCCGGTTCCAAATCCCATCTAGATTCCACCTGCATCCTCAAAGCAGCAGCGACAAGCGTGCGTCTGTCTGTTAAAGGGTGGTGTAACCCTCAAAGTGCGCTCCACAAACAATTAAAAAATTCTTCTTTTTTTTTCTGTCTTTGTGAAATGTGTGGGCTGTAGCCGCACCTGCATCCTTAAAGCAGCAGCGACAAGCGTGCGTCTGTCTGTTAAAGGATTACATCGGTGACAGCATCCAAGTAGGCATGTCAGACAGTCTGTACCTGTACTGGCAGGAAAAAGAAGCAATTTGGAGGTCCCTGTACAAACTGGCTCTATTTTACCTGAGTTGCCCCCCCTCCAGTGTGTACTCCGAAAGAGTGTTTAGTGCAGCCGGGAACCTTGTCAGCAAAAGGCGTAGGAGGTTGCTTCCACAAAATGTGGAGAAGATGATGTTCATAAAATGAATTATCAACTCTTCCAGGGAGACCAGCCTCCAGAACGTACAGAGGGACCTGTGGTTGTGGATTCCAGCGGGGACGAATTAATACTCTGTGAGGATGAGGATGTATACAACACTGAAGAGGGTGAGGAATCGGAGGATGAGGACGACATCTTGCCTCCGTAGAGCCAGTTTGTGCAGGGACAGATTAATTGCCAGCTTGTTTTGTGGGGGCCCAAACGAACCAATCATTTCAGCCACAGTCGTGTGGCAGACCCTGGCGCTGAAATGTTTGGTTTGTTAAAGTGTGCATGTCCTGTTTATACAACATAAGGGTGGGTGGGAGGACAATTCCATCTTGCACCTCTTTTTTTTCTTTGAATTATGTACTGTTTGGGGCCTAGTTTTTCAAACTGCCATCCTGTCTGCCACTGCAGTTTCACTCCTAGATGGACCACGTGTTTGTGCCGCCCACTCGTATCTCTTAGCATAGTCATCCAGCTACCTTGGTGCAACCTTTTGGATATAAAAACACTATTGTGAGGTGTGAGGTGTTCAGAATAGACTGGAAATGAGTGGAAATTAAGGTTATTGAGGTTAATAATAGCATAGGAGCAGAAAAACACACAAATTCTGTGATTTTAGCTGTTTTTATGCTTTTTTTAAAAAAAAATACAGATCCAAAACACAAAACCCAGAACCCAAAACACGGAAGGGTGGTTTTGGCAAAACCAATCCAGATCCAAAACACGAAGATAGATCCAGATCCAAAACCAAAACACGAAAAGTGGCCGGTGCACACCCCTACTTGTAATAAATATAAGCACGGTACATCGGCAAGTAATGTTTAAATGCATGGAAAACAATCATAGGGATACATCTACTAAAGTGAGAGTTTTTAGAAGTGGAGATGTTGCCCATAGCATAGCAATCAGATTCTAGCTATTATCCTCTAGAACAGGGATGGGGATCCTCAGGCCCGGGGGCCGTATAAGGTCCGCGGAATCCTTTTGTTTGGCCCTCAGATCTTTTTTCTGCTAGCCTCATCTGGCTAGCAGGGTGCCTAGAATGACACCCTGCAGACAGAATCTATACAGCAGTGCCGCCTGGAGCAGTCTTAGGATACATCAGACTGTTACACGGCTGCCCTTACAGCTCCCCGGAGCATCCTCGGGATGCTCTGGGCATTGCTATAATCACTGGCGATTGTGGCCCCACCCCCATGTGATGTCACATGGAGGGAGCGTGGCCTGCACCGGGCCCGCAAATAATGTTATTTATATCAAAATGCCCCTCGGCAGAAAAAAGGTTTCCCACCCCTGCTCTAGAAGGTGCTAGTTAAATATTAAGTAGAATTTGGTTGCTATGAGCAACATCTCCACTTCTAAAAACTCTCACTCTAGTAAATTTACACCTTAGAGCTAACACTTGTTGCAATATGCCATAATGCAAATTAGGGGTGAGCGGGTTCGGATTTCTGAAATCCTAACCCCCTCGATCCGAGTCAGGCTCGACTTTTCCCGCCTGACTCGGATCTGAAATCGAGGCAAAACATCATCATCCCGCCTTCCGGGTCTCGCAGGTTTTGGAATCTATATAAGGTACCCACGTCAGCGCCATTTTCTCACTCGGCTGTGGACAGTGAAGAGGGAGGGTGGGAGTTAGGGCTGGCTGGGCTGTGTAGTGTAGTGTTGTCTGGTGTTGTGCTGTGCTGCTGTAGTCCATAGGGGCTGTGTCCACTCCTCCAAAGTCCATAGGGGCTGGCTGGGCTGTGTAGTGCAGTCAGTTGTCCATAGGGGCTGTGTCCACTAGTCCTGTGCAGTGTCCCAGTCCTAAAGGGGTGCTGTAGTGTTGTCCAGGGGGTTCTCTGTCCATCAGGAGTGCTCCCCCCAAGTGCAAAAAAATTTTTTTCTGTGTTTGTGAATTGTGTGCACTGTGCCTGCACGTGCATCAACAAAGGAGCAGCGCCAAGCGTGCGCCCGTGTCCCATAAGTAAAGGGCCAGCTGGCTTGTCCGTTAAAGGGTGCTGTAACCCCCAAAGTGCGCTCCACAAAAAATAAAAAAATCCTTTTTTTTCTGTCTTTGTGAATTGTGTGGGCTGTAGCCGCACCTGCATCCTCAAAGCAGCAGCGACAAGCGTGCGTCTGTCTGTTAAAGGGTGGTGTAACCCCCAAAGTGCGCTCCAACCAAAATAAAATAATCTTTTTTTTTCTGTGTTTGTGTGTGAAATGTATGCGCAGTAGCCGCATCTGCATCCTCAAAGCAGCAGCGACAAGCGTGCGTCTGTCTGTTAAAGGATTACATCGGTGACAGCATCCAAGTAGGCATGTCAGACAGTCCGTACCTGTACTGGCAGGAAAAAGAGGCAATTTGGAGGCCCCTGTACAAACTGGCTCTATTTTACCTGAGTTGCCCCCCCTCCATCTTGCACTGTTTTTGGATCTGGATCTTTCTTCGTGTTTTGGATCTGGATTGGTTTTGCCAAAACCACCCTTCCGTGTTTTGGGTTCTGGGTTTTGGATCTGTATTTTTTTGAAAAAAAAGCATAAAAACCGCTAAAATCACAGAATGTGTTGGTTTTTCTGCTCCTATGCTATTATTAATCTCAATAACCTTAATTTCCACTAATTTCCAGTCTATTCTGAACACCTCACAATAGTGTTTTTATGTCCAAAAGGTTGCACAGAGGTAGCTGGATGATTATGCTAAGCGACACGAGTGGGCGGCACAAACACGTGGCCCATCTAGGAGTGACACTGCAGTGGCAGACAGGATGGCAGTTTGAAAAACTAGGCCCCAAACAGTACATAATGCAAAGAAAAAAAAGAGGTGCAAGATGGAATTGTCCTTGGGCCCTCCCACCCTCCCTTATGTTGTATAAACAGGACATGCACACTTTAACAAACCAATCATTGATTGGTTCGTTTGGGCCCCCACAAAACAAGCTGGCAATTAATCTGTCCCTACACAAACTGGCTCGTCCTCATCCTCCTCATCCACCGATTCCTCACCCTCTTCAGTGTTGTGTACATCCTCATCCTCACTGAGTATTAATTCATCCCCGCTGGAATCCACCACAGGTCCCTCTGTACATTATGGAGGCTGGTCTCCCTGGAAGAGTTGATAATTCATTTTTATGAACATCATCTTCTCCATTATTTTATTTTGGTTGGAGCGCACTTTGGGGGTTACACCACCCTTTAACAGACAGATGCACGCTTGTCGCTGCTGCTTTGAGGATGCAGGTGCGGCTACAGCCCACACAATTCACAAAGACAGAAAAAAAAGAAGAATTTTGTATTTTTTGTGGAGCGCATTTTGAGGGTTACACCACCCTTTAATAGACAGACGCCCTTGTCGCTGCTGCTTTGAGGATGCAGGTGCGGCTACAGCCCACACATTTCACAAAGACAGAAAAAAAAGAAGAATTTTTTATTTTGTTTGGAGTGCGCTTTGGGGGTTACAGCACCCTTTAACGGACAAGCTAGCCGGACCTTTACTTATGACACAGGCGCACGCTTGGCGCTGCTCCTTTGTTGATGCACGTGCAGCCACAGTGCACACAATTCACAAACACAGAAAATAATTCCTCCACCATTCTGTCAGTGGTGACAGTATCATATGCAGTGACAGTAGACATGTCAGAAATTGTTGGCATGTCCTTCAGTCCAGACCAGATGTCCAAACCGGCCCTTGACTTATGACACAGACGCACGCTTGGTGCTGCTGCTGTGTTGATGCAGGTGCGGCTACTGCGCATACATTTCGCACACAAACACAGAAAAAAAAGAATTGTTTATTTTTTGTGGAGTGCACTTTGGGGGTTACACCACCCTTTAACAGACTTATGGGACACAGGCGCACGCTTGGCGCTGCTCCTTTGTTGATGCACGTGCAGCCACAGTGCACACAATTCACAAACAAAAAATATTTTTTTATTTTGTTTGGAGTGCACTTTGGGGGTTACAGCACCCTTTAACGGACGAGCCAGCCGGCCCTTTACTTATGACACAGGCGCACGCTTTGTGCTACTTTGTTGATGCACGTGCGGCTACTGCGCACACAATTCACAAACACATAAAAAAAAAATATATTATTTGGAGTGCACTTTGGGGGTTACAGCACCTTTAACGGATGAGCCAGCCGGCCCTTTACTTATGACACAGGTGCATGCTTGGTGCTACTTTGTTGATGCACGTGTGGCTACTGCGCACACAATTCATGAACACAGCACAACACAGCCAGCCCCTATGGACTTTGGAGGAGTGGACACAGCCCCTATGGACAACAGCAGCACAGCACAGCCAGCCCCTATGGACTTTGGAGGAGTGGACACAACCCCTATGGACAACAGCAGCACAGCACAACACAGTCAGCCCCTACGGACTTTGGAGGAGTGGACACAGCCCCTATGGACAACAGCAGCACAGCGCAGCACAGCACAGCACAACACTACACTACACAGCCCAGCCAGCCCTAACTCCCACCCTCCCTCTTCACTGTCCACAGACGAGTGAGAAAATGGCGCTGACGCGGGTACCTTATATAGAATCCAAAACCCGCGAGACCCGGAAGGCGGGATGATGAAGTTTTGCCTCGATTTCAGATCTAACTCAAGCGGGACAAGTCGAGCCTGACTTGGATCGGCCTTGGATCAGGGGGGCTCGGGGGGGTTCGGATTTCAGAAATCCGAACCCGCTCAACCCTAAAATCAATACTTAAATCCTACATGATAATAGAGATTCAGAGGTATTGGTTTCATACATTTGCAAATATATGAATAAGCGCCAGGCTAATCGTAAAGGCTCCTCTATACTGGCATCCCTAACATTAAGGGGTTCACGTCCGAGAAGCAAGGCACCCCAAAAAAATTCCAGCCAAGGGCCATCCCCAGGGCATCACACGAAAAGGGGAAAAAAGGTGATAGTGAAGTGTAAAGAAAAGATCAATAAGTGTTAATGAAATGAGAGAGAATTAAAATGAGATAAATAATATACAAACAAATAGAATACTTTTATCACTTCTCTATGTGAATTAAGTGGTGATGCTATGAGAAAGGTCCAGTCAGCACCCCTCCGGGAACCCCACTCCCAAACGCTCACCCCAAAATAATTATTGCTACTTAATGGTAGCGACCACTCTGGGTCATATAATTACAATTGGTGTACTGCATGATAATAGTACATACTGTATATAAGCTGAGAGCTAACTTACCTTGGAGGTACCCCAAAAAACCTCCACATGGCACTATAAGGATCAGCACCTCCTCCTAATGCTGACTCCCTTCATGCCTCTCCAAACTGCAAAAAAATATGGCAGTTGCTCAAATCAGCTCAATTGCATAACACAGGTGCTTGTAAAGGGCGGGGTATACATTCTCATGCCGACAATATGAATGTTGATTGTTGACCTTCTGAATGTCGACTTTTCACACCACACCCGCATACTGTATGTCATAAGTGTGTATTCTGATTCTGAGTCGCACGTAAAGTGGTGGCAATTCTGTCCGCTTCCATCGAACGTACATCCATGCGAACGCCTGCCTGTATCCTGAGGCGCCTTATCTACATCACACTGTCCTCAGCAATCACTACCATCTCTATTTGCCCCAGACCCATTCTTGGTGCAGAAGAACCGATCAAAGTTGGACGTACCTCGGCATACACACACCTTTGTACAAACCCTTGGGACAAATCTCCGATGTACAAAATCACTGTTGCTGCCCCGTTGCCAAACAGTAACACCCATTCAGCTGTGAGAAGCGACTGAGGTCCATACACCTCTGAATCACTCTTAAATGCAATAAGTTGCTTATTCAGGGTGCGACACGTGCTGAGGGCCAAATTTATCAACGAGTTTTATCATTCACAATGAGGGATTAAACTCATTGCGTTTGATAAATGGTGCTCCAGCCAATCAGCTCCCGATTGACATTTTTCAAACAGATGTGAGTTGGGAACTGATTGGCTGGAGCACCATCATACACAACAAATTTTATAACTCGTTCTCAACGATAAAACTTGTTGATAAATTAGACTCTTAGGGCTCCATTTATTAACGAAGCTAAACACCAGTGGTATTTTTCGTTTACTATCATTGTGATTGTTTACTGCCATTGGCATTCATCAATACTTACCCCTCCGGGGAGGTCCAGCGAAGTCCTTTGCTCAGTTGCTGGCAGTCTAACGCTGCCAGCGACGGGCTCCTGTGTACTGTAATGCGCATGAGCGATGGTGATCTGTGCATGTGCATAACACTTTCCCCACGTTGGGGACCCGGCAGTGCATGGAAGACTATCGCTGAAGCCGGAAGGGCAGCATCGGGTCCCCATTGCCATGAATGGGAACGGCATTGCGAGATCTATGCTATGACAAACAGCGGTAATCTTAGATTCCCGCTGTTCGTTAAATACAGAAAGGATGACATAACCTAGTGAGCGCTAAAGGGGTTATCCATTGTTAATAAATGCGGCCCTCAGTTTGCTTTAAAAAAAATCACCACATCAACACATCGGAATTGCGTGCAACGTTGAATTAGTCCCTAAGTGGTCCGAAAAGACTCTCCTGACAGAACACAAAATAAAGTCCGTTGCGGTGCTCATAACCATTGTGATTGGCATTTTAACTTTGCTCTTTGAACTTTTAAAAGTAATATTTATTGTGTACAGTCTATTACTGTCCTGTTATCGTCTTTGCCTTTCTGCTTCTTGTCATGCATTCCCCTGACATGTCTTATCAACAGCTGAAATGTCGTCATCTAAAATGCACTTGTGCACTAATGGCTGGCAGTGAGGAAGTGGGTTCCTGTTCTTCATGCTCCTCTATAGAAATGAAACACTGTCCGTGTTCCTGTTGGGTTGAGTGCATTCATTGATCTGTCCTCCTGTCATATCAACTAACCCATCTATTTCTAAGCAGCAATATAAAATATGAATGAAGAAATGTACACAGTAGCTAGCTACCTTTCTGCTCTTCATCAATACTCCTCGTCACATATTAATTGTTTTCCTCAGTCAAACATAATATGTATCTATTATAACATTTTTATTTAATCTTTTAATACCAAGAGGAGAGTAATGCATCCTGATGCTGACAGCTATTAGTGTCCGGGAAGCCGCAGGAAGCAATCTGACCAGACCTGTGTTCACAAATCAGGTGTTTTACTGTCATCAATTGAAAATCTGCTGGATAAGAAAAGCCCACCCATCAATTCTACCGCACAGACAATTGCCGCTAGACAAAGTCTAATCTTGATCTAAGTGTAGCTGACATATATGAGTTCTCTTTTTTTAGCTGTTTGAAATCCTATTTGTTTTAAGTATATTCATTTATTGTTCTTTTTTTTTCTTTGTTGCATTTTTAGATTTTTATATTGTTTTTCCATTGATTGCCCTCTTTCTTTGCTTTAACATATCAGCACATGAGTATATATTATATATATATATATTTAATTATATATATATATATATTTTTTTTTTCTATTGGTTATAAGGACACTCTCTTTGGAATCAGTATAATTTACCGCCGGGCCCATGCCCGGCGGTTGGAAACCCGACAGCGGCATCCCGACAGAGGAGGAAATCTTGATTGTCAAAGGTAAGTATATACTAACCTATTCCTACACCCTAACCCTTCCTTAGGGGTGCCTAACCCTAATCCCCCCTCTAAGTGCCTAAACCCAACCCCCCCTTCCCCGCCGCCTAAACCTAAGTCCCCCGGGGGGGTGCCTAATCCTAACCCTAAATCCCCCCCGGGGGTACCTAACGCTAAGCCCCCTTTCCCCTAGCCTAAACCTAACCTCTCGGGGGGTTGCCGGGGGGGGGGTGCTTAACCTTAAGTCCCCCCCGGCAACCCTTAACCTACCCCTCCCCCCCATGGCTATCCACGCCCGGCGTCCCTTCGATCGGGATACCGGGCGTCAGGCTCCCAGCATATGACTAATGACAGGCACCGGCATATCGACGCCTGTCTTTAGACCCTTGCCGGGATATGACAGTCGGGAAGCCGGCTGTCGGGATTAGGTCCACTGGCTTCCCGGCTGCATACCCTCTCATTATCCCAGGTTTCCACCACTGCACAGCTCTCCTCTTCATAATTTGTGTTTGTTGTTCATCTGTCATGTTGTTCAATTGTCATGTTGTTCATGTGTCATTTGTCATGTTGTTCATGTGTCATCTGTCATGTTGTTCATGTGTCATCTGTCATGTTGTTCATGTGTCAAACGTCTCTGAAATTAAAATTGGCGGTTGCAAATAAATAATTGTTACAGTATGTCACTGAGGGAGTTCTGCAGCCCCCGTCCTCTTTATCCATCCGCATTCTGCCCTTCTTTTAATGATGTTCTTACACAACTAGAGGACAGTAACATGGATCTCGGAAGGGGGTGTTAGGATCTGGTCAGCGGCGCCAACTCCCCACTCACTGAAGATAACCAAATAATCTCTGGACTGACAGGTGGGCAAAGTTCATATTTCAAGTGGTGCCTGTATAATTAACAAGTGCCTCATATTCTGTAAAGTACTATTTTGTCTTTTGGCAGCTGCCTAATGAGACCTCTCGCTGGCACATAAGTAATAGTTTATTCACTATACATTAAAACCATTTCAAAACTTAGAAACTTAGAAAGGAATGATTCAAATTTGGAGCCTGAATGCACATAATAGATGATTGGAGATTGGACCTGCTCTTTTCCTGAGTATTGAAAACAACAATTTAACTAAGCATTAAATATGACAATGGTAGTAGAGTCTCTATTTATTGTATGAAATCAAATGGGATATATTGGGACGCTATACACTCAATGAACAGTAAGGTAACTGCAGCTTGACCTCTTTCAGTTATAAGCCGCTACATTTGACATACAGGACTTTATAGGGCCTGATTCAGAGTGATACGTTCTTCCCGTGTTTTTCGCAATTGGAGAACTGCACGTGTCTCAAGCTACATTAACGCAGTTACCGAGTTTTAAAATAGCAGCGTGATTGACAGGCAGGGAGCGTTTGGGGAAGGCAATGGGGAGTGTCGGCTACAAACGCAGCCGTATGTCGACCGTTTCAGTGGTGTACCACATATTGTGTCTGCGATGCCGTATGCAGTAAACATCGCTCCGGCATCCATTCTGAGTGGCCATAAGCTCTCTCAAGGAGTCAATGTTTGCCTGACCTGCGTCTGATGCTGTGTATGTGTATGCAGTTGCGGACAGCTGCGATGGCTCAGGTCCCGGCCGCTGCTGCATGATCATATATTCACACATCCACAGCTGCGAAAATTTTAAAAAAAATAATGGCTAGACTGTTATGTACAGCGCTCTCTGTGTCACCTTATGTGTAGAATGCATTTTTTTCTTTATCTACAAATTAACTTTTTAGAAACTTCAATAAAATGCTTTAAATGAATAAAAATTAAAATGAAGAAAGCTGATTTTGTATTCATAGGTAACTAATACAACTTCCAATCCCCATACTTAAACCACTGAACCCTCTGCTGTGCATTTATTCAAGTTCTTATGTCTATTCCCACTACATTTTTACCAAACCAGGTTCACCGGAAATGAATTCTAGCAAAAGCACATTTTCCAGACCGTCTTAGGTAACCCTTTCAATTTAATTACCTGGGCACATATTCTAGAGTTGCCTACAGAAAAGAGCTTCACAGGTCAGTTCTAAATTCTTGCTTCCATATCAGTAAATTCTGAGACAGTACTGGTCTCTGGCTCCACTGAATATGATAGCTTGGTTGAAATGATCAATGACCCTTCCAGATTTTACTGGTAGAATTAAAATACATGGAAGCTGGGTCTAGATCCAAATCAGTGTTAGAACATTCACAAGTCCAAACCAGCATGAAGCTAAGCTAAGCACTATAGGGGGAGATGTATCAAACCTTGGAGAGAGATAAAGTAGACAAGATGCTCAGAGCAACCAATTAGCTTATAGCTGTCATTTATCTAGCACAGTCTATAAAATGACAAATGTTGATTAGTAGCTACTATGGGTAACTTCTCCACTTTATCCTCCACAAAGGTTTGATACTTCTCCTCCGAAAACGTAAACATCATAAACACAAAGAAACCCAGAGGCTTCTGTTACAACTCACTCTCACTCTGAATCTGGGCGTTATTTTTTTTTTTTTTTGTGCCGCCTCCTGGCCGCTCACATAGCTGTGGGTGACACCCACAGCTATAGCGAGCGGCCATGATGATGATGGTCGCGACCATCGGGCTTGCGACGAGACCCTTGTGGTAGGGTCTCGTTCATCGCAAGCCCCAGAGAGATTTCGGCTCTAACAGAGCCGGAATCTCTCCACTGACATCACTCGTGATGTCAGTGGGGCCGCCCCCAAACGGCAAGCGTTCCCTTGGGAATGCCTCCGTTTGGGCAGCCACCCCCCTGGCCCGCCCACCAAATGGGGCGAGCCGTCACTCAACATGCGAGATCCGAAGTGATGGATTGCCCGTCGCTAGCCGGGTCTCGCGCATGCGCACGACGGAGCCGGATCCGTCGAGCGCATGCACTGTAGGCCACCATCGACCCGGTTGCAAGCGCTCAGTGCTTGCGACCAGATCTGAATCAGGTCCTCTGTCTGTTTTGCTGTATCCTTTCCCTGCCACTAGGGATCTCTAAACCATTTTGTTATGTGAGCTGCTTTACTGGTCCTTACCAGAGGTGCTGCTCCTCTGACTCTGTTCTGCACCCAGGTTTCAGGTAAATGATGACTCATTCACCACTATGGACTACACCTGACACCTGCTTATTTAGTCTGCCTAAACCCAGCACTCTTGTGGGTCAATTTTATTTGGATCAATGTTACAGTGTTACTGAACTTGATCGCTGCGCTGGGCTTATGTTTCTGTGAGCTCTTGTGATCTGCCTTGCCAGGTATTACTGCCTTGTCAAGGATATCTAATTTGCCTAGAATATCTGCATGGTCTATATTCCTGTGTATACCTGTCTTGCTCCAATGCTCCTGTAATATCTCTGGATTCCTGTTTTTTCTTGTATACTCCAAGGTTTATGGAGTGTGTTTGCTATGTAGTCCTGAATATTTGTGTCTGCCAGATACCTGAAGAACATCTGACCATTGACCAGGTTACTATCCATTGTTCATGTGCACATTCTAGACCAGTTTCTGCAGTGTGAAGTATTCTGTTTTACTGCACTACAAAGTGTGTCTGCATTATAAAGCTTACTTGCATTTCCAGGGGTGTTTTAATAGAGGAGGGGGCCGGGGCCCGTATGCAGCCTCCGTTTGGGCCCCCTTCTGTCGACCAGAATCTACTGCGCATGTGCGGATCTCAGGGAAAATGGCGCCTGTGCCTATTTTCCAGGGGACATCTTTTCTGCACATGCACAGGTCACCGGGAAAGTGTTGCTCTGCAGCGCCGGTCCAACACTGCACAGCAGCACACCGGAATCTGTGGAGAGGTAAGTATTAACTATGGGTGCAGGGTGTGGCGTGTGGGCCCCCCTGGACCCAGGAGCCCGTGTGCCCATTATAAAGACGCCTATGTCCATTCCCCTGTCATTGTATAATCCCTCAATAAATATCTTCATATGTTTCACCATACCCCATGACGCCTTTTTCATTGCACATAGGGGGTTATATAAAGTAAGATCCACTGGTACAATGTACTCGCCAACGTTTTATTAGAAAATTCATGGGTGTTAGGTTGCCATGGTGACTGGAAAATGGGAACTACAGTAGTATGTAGGCATCTCTGGGAGTTGGCAGCTTTCCTTCCTCTCTCCTTGCCTGCCAATACTTGCCACGTCTATCAACCTACTAGCTAAGAGCATTGGGTTATTCCTGTCCTGTGCCAATCAATATAGAACATGAATGAACCTACTGTAAATACTAAGGGAAGATTGATCAAGCCTTGGAGAGAGATAAAGTGTAGAAGCAGGTAAAAGGTCTGGAGTTGATTCTAGGTGTGACATTTGCATTTGGAATCAGTTGCTGTCAACTCTCAATATGAGATCCAAAGAGCTGTCACTATCAGTGAAGCAAGCCATCATTAGGCTGAAAAATCAAAACAAACCCATCAGAGAGATAGCAAAAACATTAGGTGTGGCCAAATCAACTGTTTGGAACATTCTTAAAAAGAAAGAACGCACCGGAGAGCTCAGCAACACCAAAAGACCCGGAAGACCACGGAAAGCAACTGTGGTGGATGACAAAAGAATTATTTCCCTGGTGAAGAAAAACCCCTTCACAACAGTTGGCCAAATCAAGAACACTCTCCAGGAGGTAGATGTATATGTGTCAAAGTCAACAATCAAGAGAAGACTTCACATGAGTGAATATAGAGGGTTCACCACAAGATGTAAACCATTGGTGAGCCACAAAAGCAAGAAGACCAGATTAGAGTTTGCCAAACAACATCTAAAAAGCCATTACAGTTCTGGAACAACATCCTATGGACAGATGAGACAAAGATCAACTTGTACCAGAGTGACGGGAAGAGAAGAGAAGGAAAGGAACTGCTCATGATCCAAAACATACCACCTCATCAGTGAAGCATGGTGGTGGTAGTGTCATGGCGTGGGCATGTATGGCTGCCAATGGAACTGGTTCCCTTGTATTTATTGATGATGTGACTGCTGACAAAAGCAGCAGAATGAATTCTGAAGTGTTTCGGGCAATATTATATGCTCATATTCAGTCAAATGCTTCAGAACTCATTAGACGGCACTTCACAGTGCAGATGGACAATGACCCGAAGCATACTGCAAAAGCAACCAAAGAGTTTTTTAAGGCTAGAAAGTGGAATGTTATGCAATGGCCAAGTCAATCCCCTGACCTGAATCCGATTGAGCATGCATTTCACTTGATGAAGACAAAACTGAAGGGAAAATGCCCCAAGAACAAGCAGGAACTGAAGACATTTGCAGTAGAGGCCTGGCAGAGCATCACCAGGGATGAAACCCAGCGTCTGGTGATGCCTATGCGTTCCAGACTTCAGGCTGTAATTGCCTGCAAAGGTTTTGCAACAAAGTATTAAAAAGTGAAAGTTAGATTTAGGATTGTTTAGTTTGTCCCATTACTTTTGGCCCCTTAAAAAGTGGGAGGCACATATATAAACCGTTGAAATTCCTACACCGTTCACCTGATTTGGATGTAATTACCCTCAAATTAAATCTGAAAGTCTGCAGTTAAATCACATCTTGTTTGTTTCATTTCAAAATCATTGTGGTGGTGAATAGAGGCCAAAATATGAAAATTCTGTCAATGTCCCAATATTTATGGACCTGACTGTAAACATGGAAGAAGCATAATTGGTATTTAAAATCTGTGCGATAGCTAGATCCAAATGAGGTAAAGCAATGCTCATAATTTTGAGTATCGGTGTAGGGACTGACCAGAAGGGGACACCATGACGTGGTTGGTCAGCTTGACAAATTATTGCAAATAATTTGGAACTAACATTCCCTGAATTTAAATATATTACAGTTTGGAATATAAGCAGGGGAGTGCCGAGTTTGTATAATATTTATATTTAAATAGTGTGATCATATACCAAGTGCACCGCAGACACTTATCTGAATTTCAATGCAGAGGTTCCAATGATGAGATGGACACTATTAGGCGCATGTTCTTTTCCAAACCTCTTTCTAGATTACGTTCATCCGGAAAGACTGTTGCCACCTTCCTTGTGGCCTGCAGGCCAGCATTTCCAGATTAACCTCCCATAGGTCCACAGTGTATAATCCATCTGTACGGAAATTGTGGGATTACCAGGGGATACTGGAGTAGTTACCAGGAATTCATCAATAAAATGCTGTTTACTCAGTGCTTTCTGGTATGCAAATTATATTATAATTTCTGCACATTAAACACATAAAGTACTACACTATATTATCTATCTCATCTGGCTCAAATTTGAGCCCCTTCCCTAAGGTTTCCAGTCATCAGGAACCCGTGTCCATCTCATCTATTGGAACCTCTGCATTGAAATTCAGATAAGCCTAAAAGATATTCTATCTGGTACGCACATCTTGATTTTGAGCACGTGTACTTTACGTGTAACTTACTACACTATTAGGCGCATGTTCTTTCCAAATCTCTTTCTAGATTACGTTCATCCGGCTGCCAAACGGAAATACAGAAAGACTGCTGCCACCTTTACCGGAAGGATCTGTTTACACTACAATTATCGGATTAAAGTTCCACACCACTTTCTCCGCATAAAAAGTACTTGGGGCATTAACCTGTGCACTATCCTTACATCACCATTTTCACACACAAATATATATATATATATATATATATATATATATATATATATATATATATATCAGGGCCAGCCCTAGCCCAAATTATTTGGTAAGCGAGTATATTTTTTGCCGCCCCCAGGCATTTTGTTGCGCATGCCCAAACAAATTAAGGGGCCGTGGTTTCATGGATAAAGCCATAACCATGACACACCTCTTTCTTGTCAGTACCCCCAGTATGCAATGCCCCCCAGTAGTGGTCGCCCTTATGCAGGCCCCCAGTAGTGATCCCCCCGTATGCAGTGCCCCTTATACAGTGCCCCCAGTAGTTGTCCCCCCTGTGCAGTACCCCTTGTGCCCCAGGATTGGTCCCCATTATGCGATCCCCAAGTAGTGCTCCTTTTATAGTGCCCCCAGTAGTAGTCCCCCCTATGCAGTGCCCCTTGTGCCTCAGGAAAGGTCCCCCTTATGCAGGACTCCAGTAGTGCCCCCAGTAGTGATCCCCACTATGCAGTGCCCCTTGTGCCCCCAGTATTAAGCCCCTTATATAGTGCCTCCAGTAGTAGTCCCTCCTATACAGTGCCCTCAGTAGTGGTACCCCCTATGCAGTGCCCCTTATATAGAGCCCCTAGTAGTAGTCCCCCCCTTGTAGTGCCCCTACTAGTAGTTCCTACCCTTGCAGTGCCCCTAGTAGTAGGCCCCCCTTGTAGTGCCCCTAGTAGTAGTCCCCCCTTGTAGTAGTCCCCCCCTTGCTGTGCCCCCAGTGGAGGTTTCCCCCCTATGCAGTGCCCCCAGTAGCAGCCCCCCCTTGTAGTGCCCCTAGTAGTAGTGCCCCCCCCGACCAGTAGACACACATGTAATAAAAATAAAAAAAACGTTACCTGAATCCCCGCTTCTGCTCCTGCCGCCGCCATCCGCTCCTCCGTCCGTCCTCCCGGGCCAAGCCGCTCTGCATTATGAGAGAGAACATGGAGCTGATATATTAAATATATATATAATATATTAATTTCATGCATTTTCCTGCATTTTGTGTAATTGTTAGAAACGTGTTCAGTTTCACAAAACCCATGTTCATATGTCTTTGGTCATAACTATTTTCCCTGCATACAATACCTGGACAATGTCCCATAAGTGTGCAGTATATAAAAAGGGTTATTAGAGACCATTTGAAATGTTCCTCAATTCTATAGAGAGACACAAGGGCTAGGAAAGAACTGGATAGACTCTGCTGTAATAAAAAAGCAGACAGTAGTAAAATCTATAGTAGAATACATGCTACAAACATGCAGTTATATGTTAGAGTCCAAACATCCAGGTAGCTTGTGTGACACAATGGCAGTGCCTCTCATGGCATCTCTTACAATGAAAAAATGCTTTACTTTCCTGTTCATATCAGACTTAATGAATGATTATTATGATCTTGTTTAGAAACTGTACAAGTGCAGGCGTCTGTTGTTATGCTCTGTATGGAAACAGTCTGGTTGTGAGGGGAAGAATGTTACCTAATACCACAACACAGATTGAGGCATAATATGTTGTTTTTTTCGAGTCTGGTTTACCGGCAAAAGCAATTATTTTGTCGTAATTGTAAGAGTCAATGGGCATGAGAATTCTAATGCGATTGCAGGATAAATACTCCATGATCAGCTTTTATTTCTGGCAGGTAACAAGTGTTCTCACTCCTGTGTGTGTGGGTGGGCTGCAGAGGCTGGGTGCACGGAACCGAGATGTAATATAACACTCTGAATTATATTTCCCATTACAGGACTGGAAGCCTCTGCTCTTCTGACACTACTCAACAATCCATGTGAACAAGAAGAATAGGATAATGCTGTCACTATAAAATTACATTGACAAATGCTACCTCTCCAGAACTTGTCATATTTTTCTTGACTAATCTACCAGACATGTTCTCTAACACCTAATATACTGTAAGATAGAAACATAAATAGCTAGCGTCTGCCAGCAACATAAAATTGTTAAATAAATATTACATACAGTATTTTAATATATGCGCATAGACGATCTACTGTGAAAATAAGATTAAATTAATTGGTGAAAATAACTTCATTGTGTTAGGAAAGGTATTTAAAAAAAATGTGTACAGTTTTTGAACAGTTTGGCCGTGCGTCAATGCTCTGCAGGCATGTCCACATTTGTGCCAAGTGCCAACGGAGGGGAATCTTGGTGCTCTCTCCAAGGCCATAGCGTCTCATCATTGCCTGGACGTACATTATGGTTAAATATGACAGGGCTCCGGTCAATATCCCGACAGTTGGGATGCCGGTGCCGGACTCCCGACACCTGTCAGAATCCTGGTTTGGGCACTAGGGGGGAGGTTAGGTTCAGGCACCGGGGAGGGAGTGGTAGGGAGAAGGAGAGGGTTAGGATACTGACAGACAAGTGTTGGTATCCAAACCCTGCCGGGATGCCAGTGTTGGGGTTCTGCCCTCCAGGATCCCATACCCAATCCTTATGACATAAGTCTGGCTCATTGTCTTGCTTTATTTTTTCAATATTTCTGTAGTGAGTCTCAAATATATTCTGCTAACTTACATAAACTACCACGCTACCGGTACAACTACAGAAATGCTGATTAACAAATTCCGCCAAACTTCTGAATGTCTAAGCAAGGAGATCACAAAAGAGGAGATATCGCTCACCCTTAAAAATCAGAAGGTAACTGGTCAGTATACCCCTCCTCCTCCCCATCCTGCTGGAGTAGATGCGAGCAGATACTGGGGCACAGATTACCCGGGCAACAGGCCCGTCTGAGGATCCAGGTAGCAGTCCATGTCAGCCAGGGGGTAGGGACAATGTCCGCCCATTGGAGTGAGAAAAATTTCATGTTGGTTTTGTAATACTTTCACATTTACTTATACTTACTATCCTGTAAGATTTTTCTCTCTATAGGGTGATGTATCAAACCTTCGAGGGAGATAAAGTGGAGTAGTTGCCAATAGCAACCAGTCAGCATCTACAGTAGCTGTCATTTATCTAGAACAGTCTTTAAAATCAGTTAGAAGTTGATTGGTTGCTATGGGCAACTTCTCCACTTTATCTCTCTTGAAGACTATCATCTCCCACTATGCACTCGCTACGCTCGCCACTAAGCCCGAAGTGTGGCGAGCTCAGCGAGCCTGCGAGGGACCAACTTTCTTTTTTTGCTGTATTGTGTGGGCAGGAAACTGCACTTCTGCCCTCAGTTCATGTCACTTCCAGGTACAGTATCTGAAGGGGAACTATACCTTTCCTTATGGTAATGCCCATGTAGTGCCCTTATGGTAATGCCCCTGTAGTGCCGCTTTTACACATACACAGAAAAAGAAAAAAAACAATATTTACCTTAAACCCTGCCCCTGCGTCCGCCGCCGTCTGGTCCGACCGGCTGCTCCTCGGAAATATGGGAGAGACATCATGACGTCTCTCCCATAGTGCCTATGGGGAGAGCCAGAAGCTGAAGTGAATCCACCAATGTGCGTACAAAGACTATCGGTGCATCATCAGCCGCACCATCGGACATTGCAGCTGAATGTCCAAGTGACTATGGCCGCTGGTGTCAATGCAACTGCGTATTTAGAGGCAGTCACTGACACCGACACGCCACACACCCTCAGTTACCACCCAGATACGCCCATTAAAGTTGCATGCATCTCCATTTCTGTGTCTCCCAGCGGAAAACAATGGGAAGCATGAACAGTGCAACTGGGACACATGTGCATCATACTTGTTGGCCTTTGGGTTGCCCCCTCTGGGTCGGCACTGCAGGGTGTAAGGCACAGCAGAAGTGGGTGGTGCTGGGTGCATGGTGATGCAGTCACATCATCGTGGCCCCACCCTCCTCAAGATAATGTTGTTATTACTGGCATTGTGAAGTAATTGGCGGGACCATATTGACGCAATTCTACATGAATCGCTCACTTGGGAAGTGTGTGGCTGCGGCTGCGGGATGGCTCTGGGAGACCTGCCCACAAAAAAATTCAGGTAGCCTCCTGGCTATTCCAGGAGAGTAGGCATGTACAACCTGTGCCTACCTCTGAATCACCTGCACTGTTGGCCTGATTCAGCAGTTTGCACATGTGCAGAACAGGTCTGTGATCCCGCACACAGACTGGCAGCAGACTGTCAATCAATGGCGTGTTGCCGCCATTGGGGGAGAGAGAAGAGGCCAGGATCTCCGGCGGTAGGTTGATATTTCCTAGCCTCTTTCTCTCATCTGCGGAAGCTGGGTTGTATGACCCCATGGGTCACTTAGACAGCTGATGATCTCGCAGATTCCCGTATTTCAGGAACCAGCACTGGGCTTCTGGGTCCTAAAATACGGGGGAATCGAAGAGGACTGAATCTACACCAAGAGGTAGATGAGTATAGGATTTTTTTTAACAGGTAACCCATTGTAATACTAGTTGGATAAGGGGACCGAACAGTTGGCAGTAGGTAAGTATGAGTGAGTGTGGTAGGTGTGTGCAATAAAATTGTACAATCTACGGTGTGTGTCTTTGTGGGTTTTCTAACAATCTTTTTACAGCAGGGGTATGGGTGCCGGCTGCCTGCTGGCACTTGTATTTCCGCAAGTGCCCAAGGGCAGGCACGCTGGCACCTGCAGGTCCACTGTATAAAAACAATAGTTTTACTCTATTTTCACCACTATCTCCCCTGCACCCACCGCTCCAGAGGTGTGTGGAAGAGCCTCGGGCTTCAGCTTAAGCCTGGGGTGCTTGGGAGAGGGGGACCCCATTATTGGGGGGGTCCCCACCTCTCCTGAGATCTCCTGCTTGGACTGACCAGCTTGGAGTGATAATGCTTTGGCCGGGGGTGATCCGGTGAAAGGGTCCTCTGGCCGTGGCATTACACCCCGGCCAGATTTGAGCCCAGTGCTGGTTTTAAAAATAAGGGGACCCCTACGCAGTCTGTGTATTTTTTTTATCAAAACACGCACCTCAGGTGGTAGTCTATTTAAATCTTCTGTTTTGGTCCGAGTTTGCTACAATTACACCCGTGTTTGTAATCTTGATTCTTGGTAAATTCCTGAGTTATATATTTTTCAGTGAAAGTACTTTTGAGTTTGGCCGATGGTGATTTAATCATGTTGGCAATCTCATCCAAGTTTTTCAGTGTAAATAGAGAAATCTCTCTCAAACGCATCCGAGTTTATTTTTAGTAAATTTGCGTGTTGAAAAAGATGCCCAAACTCACCGAAGATTGCAATCTCGACCAAACACAATTCTTAGTAAATTTACCCCATAAAATCTCCCCAGCTCTGTAAAAAAAACTGACCATTTTTTTTTTTTTGCTTAATCTCCACTCATGCGGATTCCCTGCAGCGCCTCACCCCTCCTTTATCTTCCAACCTCCCCATTCCATCCTCTCCTCTCCCTTTACTATTTTTTATATTAGTGCCCCACTACGTTACCATATTTTCTATACTGTATTGTACCATTAACATAAAACAAAAAAATGTGGTTGCAAGTTTTGTTGACCATATAAATAATAATAAAAAAAATAGGTCAATGATGCCACCCCAACATCACATTCTAATACAGTAGCTAAAAAAAGTTACAATAAGCTACTTCTCATGAGTTAATGCTACAATAAAATAGATTGTTTTGGGAAATGTAAACCATACAGTTTGGGTATGAATAGCCGCCAGGTGAAATACAGATGCCGGAAGCCCGAACACGAAGAATCCCGACGGCTAAGGTAAGTAAGCAAACCCTACCCTTCCCCTCCCCTAACCCTCCCTTGGTGGTGCCTAACCCTAAAACTCCCGGGGTGGTGCCTAACTCTAAGTCCTCTCAGGAGTGCCTAAACCTCACCCCCGCGGCTAAGAGCTAACAGCAGCAAGCTTACCTTAGTTTGGGAAGCCGTCGGTCAGGATTCCATCGTCGGGCTAAAGATAGGCGTTGGGATTTCGATGCCTATATTTAGTCCCAACTCTGGATTTTGATGCCGGGATTTAGTCAGACGGTTTCCTGGCCATCGGTATATTGACTACATCCCAAACCATACAGTAAGGGGAATGCGTTAAAAGTGAAACAAAATGTAACTAAAGTCTGTATATAAATGTCTGAGTGAGCCCATGAGCTGACAATGAGAATAAAGCCTATAATGTGACTTCTTTGTCCTTTTGTTTCTTCAATTATCTCCTTTATTAATATAATGAGCGGCAAAATGGTTACCATAGAGCATCTTTGCCCTACAGAAAATAACCTCATTTTTATAGAAAAAACATTAAACATTAAAATGTTATTTTACTCTCATAGTAGGAATAAGAAGAGTCTACAACCAGCAGTACTGTATTTGGAAGAAAAAATGTAAAGTTGTAATGAGAACTGTAATATAATTTTAAAAAATGTATAGAGATATAAGGTGATAAAGAAACTGAAGAGAATTATCTTTGGAGACACACAGTGGATAGACTGCATTATATTTAGGAATAAAGACAGCACACAGCTGAGTTTTTATATCTCTATACAATTTTGAAAATTATATTTTGCTAAAGTGACCTTATTTAAGGACATACAGTTCCCATTTTATTCAATACTATATATAGAGTAGGACATAAGTACTCTTGTCACTATATAGTGTATAGGAACAAGAGGATATTTGTTTTTTAATGCATATCCAATAAAAATTGTTTTTAGACAGAGTGTTAGTTGAGGATAAGAGTGCACCTTAAAAACTGATTCTCTTTTCTCATTTGGATTTTGGTTTGTGTATTTGAATCAGTAGGCGAAACCTACAATGTTTCAATAGAATAAATACTCTAACTCTTGGAAAACATGATATTTGATATTATTTAATATCCTCATTTTGATATTATCATTGATTTAATAACTTGGTGCAGGAGCATCCTTTTTGTCTATCATCTGTAGTTACATTCATTTATAGTAAGTGAAAACCTCCAGTATAATATAACTGAATCTACATGGTGGCGTTCCTTCGCAAAAAGCGTGCGTTCGCTCTGAATCAGGGAGTTTGCTTTTATTTTTTGTTGCGGCCTCTTGGCTGCTCGCATAGCTGTGGGTTACCACCCACAGCTTATGCGAGCGGCCATGATGATGGTCGCAATGGTCAAGACCATCGCGACCATCAGGCTTGCGACAAGACCCTTACGGTAGGGTCTCGTTGCTGCAAGCCCCAGTGGACTTCCTGCACTATTAGAGCAGGAAGTCCACCTACAGACATCACTAGTGATGTAAGTAGGGCCGCCCACAAACAGCAGGCGTTCCTGCAGGAATGCCTCCGTTTGCTCAGCCACCCCCCGCCACACCTACAAAACGGGGCAAGCTGTCGATCAACATCGACAGCCGCCCCTTTTGTAGTGAGTCCCAGAGCGAGTGCTTTTTGCGCTCGCTCCGGGGCTCTCGCACGCGCAGTGCGCTCTCCGGGCATGCGCAGTGTGCTCGCCGCGCATGCGCACTGGGCCACCATCAACCCGCTTGCAAGCGCATAGCGCTTGCGAACGGGTCTGAATCAGGCCCAGTATGTCCACTTCATGTTCATTTTGCAATGATTTGTCTCAATTAATACTAAGGAGGAGGTTCAATTAGTCATAGGGTTTACCCCACGGCTAATTACCTGCGCTGCACATGTAAATGCGATTCAATTAAATAGCTTTTTCTCTGCACGGTAAATCAGGGGTTAATGCACAGAAGCCCACTGATTCCACATAAACTGCGGAATCAATGGGTTGCCCGCGCGTGAAACCCTCGATCTAACACACTTTTCATCACAGCTCCTGAAGCTGCGAGGAAAAGTCCACCACTGGGAAATACCACGAGGGGTTAACCATGCAAATTAAATTTCCGTCTGCAGCTAAATGAATTCCCCCCCCCCTACAGGGTAGATTTGTTAAAGCTTCTACAATAGACAAGTCGAGGTGTTGCCCCATAGCACCCAATCAGATTCTATCATTTTCTAGATTGGAATAGAGAACTTATAGCAACATTTTGACTGGTTGCTATAGGCAACACCACCACTTGTCTATTTTAGAAGCTTTAGCAAATCTACCTGTTGGGAGCCTATTGATCATCACTTGATTTTTACAAATCAGGTGTAAATGCGTATTTTCACCTGCAATTGTAAAAATGAAGTAATCGGGCCATTCATCACGAAGGTAAAGCAGGAGTTATCACAAATATCTGCTACTTACCTTCCTCTTGTGGAATGGACCGCTGTCCCCATACACTAGTATGGGGATAGAATTCATCAAGCTCCGAAAATATATTTCGGAACTTGATTGCGGGAGCATTCGCCATCTTCAGATGGCGAGTGCTCCTACTACCCACTCCTATGGGACGGGTTGCGAAGATGGATCCTTTCGAATGCCTCCATCAATGTCCGGCTCCTTCCGCCAGGTGTTGGGACTCCTGTGCACATACGTAACCTGTAGGTCACGCTAGCATCACTGCTCCTAAAGGAGCAGTGAAAAGATTCACTGCTCTGAAAGGAGCAGTGAAGCCACTCGCGGGACAGCTGATTTATGGATCAGCTGTCACCGCTCCGGAGCAATGCTGAATTGCTCCGGATTCCACGACGAGTTAAATTAATACACCCCCCCATATACACATTACATTAATACACTACCCCACTGCAGGCAGTAAAACACACTCCAACCCACCACCCACCCTCCCAGAAAAAGATAGCAAATACACCCCTCCCCATTGCATACAAATACCACCCCCTTTATGACACTAGCACTTACCTGGAAGAGGATGTGTGGTCCCTGCTGGAGCTGGGCTCCATGCCACAGGAAAGGAGGGGAGACAGGACTCAGAAGAGGCTATGACAGAGGGCAAGAGAAGAGACTGTCGAGGAAGGGGCGGGGACCCGTGTTAGGGGGCGGAAACCTGGTGTTAGGGGGCAGGGTCTCAGGCAGGGAAAGGAGTGTGCATGTAAAATAGACAGAGGAGGGGGTGAGGACTCGGGGGGGAGGGGCTGGACTCCAGGCAGTCTAGTGAGTGAGCCTGTTCAGGTAGAGCCGGAGCGAGGATAAGAAAGGGAGGGGCCCCCTCCTCCTCCGGCCATACAAACTCGGCGCCTCCTTCTTCAGTACGGGTCGTACGGCCCCCAGCCAACCACAGCGCAGACTCAGAGTACTGTAATAACGAGTCAGTTTGATGGGGGGTAGGGGTGCTATCGGCCACGGGCCCTTGGAATCCTGGGGTCCTTGGGCAACTGCCCATTTAGCCTATAGGTGGAGACAGCCCTGTTCTCTGTGCATCCATAATTTATCCACTGCGTCCTTTCTCGCTGGAGAGCGCTATGTCAGCAGCATCTTAGAATTAAGATCTGCGTTCATTGTTTCCGGTTTTGAACGTGAGCGGCGGATGTGAGATGCTGTCAGTGGGCGTCTCTAAGCTCCGGGAGGCGAGTGAGTCAATAGCATATTTTCACAATTGCGGATCCATGAGAGATCACAGCTGAGATGACATTTGCGGCCACATCTGAATTTCAATTATCTTCATTCATTCATCAAACGATCATTGGGATGAATATTTCCCACAAGTCATCTGTAGTTCCTCATATTGAATAGATTATTACCCACAAATGTATTCACTGTTTAAAAAGTTGATAAAAAAAAAAAAAAAGATTAGAATGTGTGTGACACCTCCTGCTATGATTCCACATTTATCTGTCATCTATTTATATAGCCATCATTGGAGCTTCTATTGTTTCTTTTTCTATTTCATCTTCTATATTTAACAAGACCAAATAGTTGTTAGTTTCTCTTTAATCTGAGAGATCTTTCTGTATAGGAGACAACATTACTGAAAGAGAAAACCGAGATGAATTTTGCTGTTTCCTTGTTATCTTCCAAGCTGTCCTGTCTGCGGCTCCTTTTATGTACTGAGCACTGCAGCATAATGTGACAGGTAAACATCCCCCTGTCATCAGTTCTCAGGCACTGTGGCAGAGTTGCCGACTCTTCCTATTTTGTAGGGACATACCAGGTTACACAGGTTTGTCCCTGGAAATGCTTTATTGTTCAACAACTATACAGCTGAATCTATTATTATTCTCATTGTCTGTCCTCATACTATACAGTTTCTAAGTTAATAATTATTGAAAAAAGGGTATTTATAATGCAGATTATGGACCCGATTCAGAGATGGGGGTAAATTTTCTAAGATGAGAGCTTTTAGAAGTGGAGATGTTGCCCATAGCAACCAATCAGATTCTACTTAACATTTAACTAGCACCTTCTAGAAGATAATAGCTAGAATCTGATTGGTTGCTACAGGCAACATCTCCATTTCTAAAAACTCTCATCTTAGTAAATTAACCCCATGGAATCTTAAGGAAGTGCATTTCGGTCAATGTGCATCTTTGCATTCATCAACGGCGAACCATCAGAATTTTCAACAGTCCAATGGCAGTTACAGTCTCTCCGTCTGAGTATGGGCTCCTATGTGAACCTCAGAGCGTCTTTGAACATCGCCACTTTCAACAAGACGCCGAGACATGCTCTGCGACAGCGTTGCCAGACCCACTTTATCTTCCAGGAACGCCCACTATAGTTCTCAAACGCTGCATCCAATGCTGTGCTGCACCTCTGCAGGGAGAGAATCGGGACACACGCGCTGTGTGACTCAGATGCATGCGCAATAGACAAATCATCGCCCAGCTGCGCGCATATCGCCACTGTGCCCACCTCTGAATCATGCTCTATGTCACATCTTACACTGACGACTATTTAGGCTTAGAGAAAAGTAGAGATGTGCTGGTTCAGTTTTATTTGGTTCTTATCGCAAGTTTGGATTTCTCTTATTGGCTATCCAAAACACGTGACAGCCGGATAGCCAATATGATAGCGTTTTTGAGATCCGAACATATCCGAGTAAATCCGAGTAAAACTGAACCACACATCTCTAGAGAAAAGGAAAGGACAGGAAGGGCGTGCAAGCACAGGCCGATTACTATAAATAGACCTGGAAACAGATGTATACCTGCTTGTCAGTAGGAGTATATCACTTGCTAGCTTAAGCCCTCATGCAAAACATGCATTGATGATGATGATAATGATGATGATGACGCTTCTGATTGTCTCATTGCTCCTGGATCCCTCCAACTGCCACTCACCGCTGCTATATTATTGGAAGCCAGAGGCATCTATTCACATTATTTAATTGAGATTTGCATTTTAACAAATGAAAGATACAGATAGACATACACATGATAGAACACAGCTACAAAATAACATCCAAGTCCTTAGATATCCCAGTGAGCATAGCTGGATCAATTGGAATGAAATAGAAGCTGCAACAGACTAACCAGACACTGCCTAGACAAGGCCATCCTTCAAAACTGAGCAAGAAGAAGACTTGTGAGGGAAGTCACAGAGAGACCATCTGACACTTTGGTGGTGCTACAAAGTTCAGTGGCACAGACACGCCTGCATTCACACCACCACACCCCCGTTACCATTGACCACCCCCTATCACCACCCACAAACAGCACGTCCTGTCACTCATGCTTGCGGAGCGTCTGTGTACAGGGTGCGAGCACTTCCCGATCGCATGGACTAGTTTGCGCACGCACACTGCGTCTGGTACGCATGCGCAGATTGCAAACATTGGAAGGCTGCGTGCAAATGCAGCCTTTCGACCGGGTCTGAATCAGGCCCAGTGTACAAACCTAGTAGAAATGTACACCAACCGACTTAAACCAAGAGGTGGTTTTACCAAGTACTAGTTTGCGGGAATTTAATGTTTTTTCAAAACAGCATTTTTCAATTAATATTTAAATAAACTCTGCAGGCACATAATGATTTATAACTATGAAAATTTACTTCTAGAGCCTACTGGTTTGCAATAAAATACTGTCTAGAATGATGTCAGGTTCGGGTAGTTTAATTCGTCCCCATCCCCAGATGTTTTTTTCTCAATTACAGGAGGGTGGGTCTAGAAGTGGTGTCTCATTCAGTATAGATTTCTCATTGGGTTATGCCCTTCTGTTTTTCTGACCAAACCGTCTTTGTCGGATCCTTCATAATTTAGCCTGAATGAACCTACCACTTCTTGACTACAAAAGATTTGTCACTGTGTTTTTAAGTACACACTTGCCTATGCCGGCAGCAATGGCGGGGCCCATGCTACATCCGGCAGCATGGCCCTCACTAATGAAGTCGCCTGTTGGACCTGCATGCTGGTCCAATGGGCGTTGTCGCTGATGACGCACAGGTACCCACATCGTCTAGTGTATACCCAGTGCCAGATTAAGGTCCACATGGGCCTGGAGCTGAAATTTGTGAAGGGCCTATTGTGTGCTGCTCTAGGAGGTTTGACTAGCACAGCGAGGGTGTGACTACTGAAGTGGGGTGTTGTCTGTGCAGGAGGTCTGGGTAGTGGATAGATCCCCTTCCATAGATGTACCCTGACGTCATCAGTTACTGGGCCTGATTCAGGCCCGCTCGCGAGCGCTGAGCGCTCGCAAGCGGGTCGATGGTGCCCTAGTGCGCATGCGCACGACAGAGGGAGCTCCGTCGTGCGCTTGCGCGAGACCCGGGGAGCGACGGGGAAGCCGTCGCTCCAGGTCTCGCACCAAAGGGGGCGTGCTGTCGATGGGCGTGTCGATGGGCTGCCGGGGGCGTGGCTGCCAGGCGGAGGCGTTCCCACGGGAACGCCTACCGTCTGGGTCCGGCCCCACTGACATCACTAGTGATGTCAGTGGGAGTGCTTTTGGCTCTGATAGAGCCAAAATCACTCCAGTGCTTGCGGTCACCGAGACCCTACCGCAGGGTCTCGTCGCAAGCCCGATGGTCGCGATGGTCTTGACCATCGCGACCATCATCATGGACGCTCGCATAAGCTGTGGGTGGTAACCCACAGCTATGCGAGCGTCCAAGAGACCGCTCCAAGTTTAGGTAGGAGGGCCCTGATTCAGAGCGAGCGCTCTGGTCAGAGCGTCCGGCTCTGAATCAGGCCCACTGTCCAATGTCATTACATACTACCCATGTGAACATAGAGGAGGAATATGGCAAGCTAACAATTTTCTCCTTTTGGTGGCCTTTATGGGCATGGGATCGCACTTCCGCCCTCACGTCACTTCCATGTACATGTGCTGAAGGGGATCTATACACTACTGTGAGGTCTGTGTCATTGCTGTGGCCATGGAGGGCATAGCTACCGCCTACTCACCTAAAAAAAAATATATATATATATATATATATATATATATATATATACACACAGATATGCTTACACGTACATGCCCAAATACATACAGATCCCAGCAGCACTCCTGTGTAGCAACTTCAACGGTTCCCTCCAGTGTCCAATGGGTGGGACTACACAAATATATAAAGAAAGCAGGGCGGCACTCAGGATTAATAATGACACAGGGCAAAATATATATACAAAGGAAAGGAAAACAAAGGAAAATGTATTTTAGGTATACAATACATTAAAACACTGGTCACTAAGCCACTGAATGCCTCCTTGCTTAAGATATGTGTATGTATATATATATATATATATATATATATATACACACACACACATACATGTTATATATATATACACACATACACAGTATATATATATATATATATACACACACATTATATATATATATATATATATATATATATATATATATCACAGTAACCACATATGTATGAAACTGATTATATTGGTTCACGAGATATAAATGTTAAAATCCTCTATTATTGCCTTGTGCCTGCACACCATTTACAGAGGCACTCACCGAGACTCAGGCTGAAGCAGGACACACTGATCAGTGACTGCAGCCAGCAGGACGCACATGACACCCCCGCATCAGCAGCAGCCAGCATTTCAGCACTCACTGATACATCATACTGTGATGCCTTCACGGAGCAGAGCTTGGGCTTGGCTTCGCCATGATTTTTTGGCGCGGACCGGTGGTGATGACGTCATGTGACACAGAGACAGTTGCAGCACAGGATTAAAGCCTTTTGTGTGCGCGGCCACTGTTTTGACCATGGGTTGCAGTGCCGGCTGCCAGGGAAAGGGGATGTTTGATGGCCCGCCAGGGCTGCGTGGGAGGGGCCTCAATTGGGCGGTGGCCGGCCTAACAGGCTGTAGCAGGAATTTTTTTTCCTGTCTACAGCAGCACAGGATATGCTGTGTGACTGTGATGCTGTGGGCCTATTTTAGTGGGAGGGCCTGGAGCTGAAGCTCCACCCGCCCCATTGTTAATCCGGCCCTGTGTATACCCGCTATACCGCTGAGGATGTGCCGGATATGTCGTCCGAACCAGCCGGATCGGACAACATATTGTCTAGTGTGTACTCGCCATTAATCTGTGAATAAATGTTCCATAGTTCATATCTCTCACTCACTGTGTTTGCGCTTGCTCCTTTCCCACTGTCGGATTGACCCGGGTCGCGACTCGGTGTGAAAAAATAACCCGAGTCGAATGACATGGGAATCCAACCTGGGTAGCGGACAGGATTGGACATGGGAATGCAGTATGGACGGTCTGTCCCGGGTTATCAAACCTGGGTCACCGCTGCAGCCACTGATTGGAGCTTCAGTGAGCAGTCACCACTCACTCTTTTATGACCTCATTTTTGTGGGTCTGAAAAAAGCCATTTTTTATGACATCAACAGGTTTTGTAGAGCTGACCTGGGTTCAGCGTAAATGGGGCCTACCCAGAAATAACTCAGGTCAAAGTGGCAGTGTAGACAGGTCTGACCCAGGTCTCATCTGGGACTGACCCGAGTTCAAAATAATAAAGGAATAAGAAAGTTGGGTGATGGGATTAAGGGGTCAAGAGGTCTTTGTAATTTTTATAAATAAGTTTAATTTAAGCTAAGGCCCTGATTCAGAGCCGGACGCTCTGACCAGAGCGCTCGCTCTGAATCAGGGCCATCCTATTTAAATGTGGAGCGGCCTTTTGGACGCTCGCATAGCTGTGGGTTACCACCCACAGCTTATGCGAGCGTCCATGATGATGGTCGCGACCATCAGGCTTGCGACGAGACCCTGCGGTAGGGTCTCGTGGCCGCAAGCCCTGGTGTGATTTTGGCTCTATCAGAGCCAAAATCACTCCCACTGACATCACTAGTGATGTCAGTGGGGCCGGACCCACACGGTAGGTGTTCCCATGGGAACGCCTCCGTCTGGCAGCCACGCCCCCGGTACGCCCACCAAAGGGGGCGTGCTGTCAGTCACCATCGACAGCACGCCCCATTTGGTGCGAGACCCGGAGCGACAGCTTGGCTGTCGCTGTCCGGGTCTCACGCATGCGCACGACGGAGCTCCCTCCGTCGTGCGCATGCGCATTGGGGTAACATCGACCCGCTTGCGAGCGTCCTGCGATCGCGTGCGGGTCTGAATGAGACCCTAAGTTCTTAGAAATTAAGAATTATCTTATCTGAATATTTTATCACAGAACTTTTCTAAATGTTTAACTACATATCCGAAATTACAGGCACTGTAAAGAGGGGCGCGGGCCTACAATGAAATGATTCAGCAAATATTGCGTCATCTGCCCCCTTGGACTGCCCACTTTTGCACAGGAAGTGGGCGACCATGGGGGGATTGCGGGCAGCAACGGGAGGGGGTGATGCGGGCTGGCAGCGGCCAGTTTCGGGAGACTTGTGCAGAGAGGTTTAGATTTGGGAGGAGTGCATCCCAGGTGTAAAAATAAAGCTGTCCAGCAATTGTGGGCAACATGAGAAAGCAGCAATTATGTACCCTGCAAGCAAAAAAAAGAAATTAAAAAATTATAGAAAAATATATACAGTATGTATGCTGTCATCCACCAGAGTTAACCTATTAATTGAGTGCAGCCGCCAATTAAGAAGAGAGAGTGCCTGGTCTTCGGAATAAATATCAAGAAATATATTGGCTGCGCGCTCAAAAACACACATATGGTCCCACAGAAATACAATGAAACATTTATTAAAATATAAATACTAATATGTATATTGAACATTCAACAAATCAGTATTCTCTGTCAAAAATAATGGTATAAAATCGTCCAGTGACTTCCGTACACACGTAGCAATCTGCCAGCGATACGATATCGCTGGCAGATCGTTATGCACCCTCCCTAGTATGCTGGATGATCAATAGCGATCATACAGCACACCACCAACTTGCCGTCGACTTTAGCTATCCGCGATCATCATTTGCGGGTCCCTATAGTAACTTGCTCAAAATCGAGTAAGTTGACCGGCATGCACGGCCAATGGACGATATCGCTATCGTCCATACGTGGCCGCGCATCGCTGGTTGACGGTAAGTTGGTAGGGACCATTTAAAAGAATATTTGAAAGATAACAGTAACGATATCGTTCAAATCGTTCTTATAAATCGCTACGTGTGTACGCACCATTACACTCTATAATGGAGAGAGCCACTAAATTGCAATCTGAATGCTGGAACTGTGTTGATGCTAAAAATAAGAATTGTGGAAAATAAATAGGATACAAGGGATAGAGATACTGTAAATTAGGTATTACAGAGAGAATAACATCATTTATTCTGACCTAGAAAATTAGGAGAATAATAGATAAGAAGGGGAGGCATATAGGGGGATATACATCTGGAACTCAAGGTCACTACTATAATATAGTTATTTATTCCGTGAATACTGATACTTCATCATTTAAATTTTCAGTATAATGTAGGATTCACTTTGTGCATATTATGTATATTTTTGTCTGTACAGAGAAAAGTTTATATTTACAGCTATGGGTGCATTCCTATAGAAGTCTCGTCTGTGCGTTTAAACGCCGTTACACGGGCGTGATAATTAAGCCCCTGCGATTGTATACGCTGGCAGAGGTCTAGATGGCGATAGAAAGTTTAGCAGTTTGTGAGGTAGAGTCAGGTCAACCACAACTGTGCGAATGGTTCCGATGTTACCGATGTTACCAATGTTTTTGCTGACTTGCGGATGCATGTAATGGGAAGTGGACGGCTTTATACAGAGATGGGTGTCTTGGTATAGTGCTGCGGTTGCCGCGCAATTGCATTCATTAGCACATTTTCGCAGCTAGCAGGTGCGTGCGAATGCAGACATACGATCAATTGGTGAATCAGACCCTCAGTCCCAGGCACATATTCATGCAGTAACTGATATACTGTATATATATTATATATATATATATATATATATATATATATATAAATAGAAAGAGTATACAAGAGTATTATCAGCGATGTCAATTAGTCCCTCAGAAATCAAGATGAAAGAATTTTGTGTATTTAATCATATGAATGTAATAAATTGTTGTTTTATATATACAGGATAAAGAGGTCTATTTACTAAGCAGTGTTAGGAGACAGAGTGAAAAGTGATAAGAAAGTGATAAGGTGCCAGCCAATCAGCTCCCAACTGTCATTTTTCAAACACAGCCTGTGAGATGACAGTTGGGAGCTGATTGGCTGGCACCTTATCACTTTCTTATCACTTTTCGCTCTGTCTCCTAACACTGCTTAGTAAATAGACCCCAAAGTCTCTATTACAGTTGCTACAATGCAAATTTTAATATATGGTTTACAGACACTCAGGCCTGTATTCAATTAGCCGCGATAATTTCGCCGCCGTCAGCGGAATCTACTTTCCGCCTACATCACGTGTTTTGGACGCGGAAACTTATTGGACGTGCCCCGCTATTTGCCCTATTCAATTCCACAGGACGTGAAAACGGGACCTGGCGAAACGCAAACAGGCGAAATGTGCTGTCAGTTTTGGGGAAATCAGCCTGACAGCCCCCAAAAGATGCACTAACATTGGAGATCAATGTAGTTGCCCCTGAATAGCCCTACTGAAGCTATTTAGGGTACTTAAATGCTCTCAATAGCTTCTAATTAGCGTCTTTGCACAAGTGGTGAAGAATAGCATTTAGCAGTTTTGTGGGAGAGAAAATAAGTAGTCCCAACAAATTTGGGGTACATGAAAATGGGTGCAAGCATGGTTAAAAATCGCAAAAGTGTAATTTTATAAAATTTGAAAAACACACCTTCAGCAAGCACCTGCAATCAAATAAACACCTCGCCCATTCTTGCAGACCCCCCAAAAGTCTATATCACTAGTTTTTAAGTTTGTACCCTAACTTTGTACTTTTTTGCCACCTTTTTCAAAGTAATTTCTTGGGGTGTTCCTCCCCTTTTTTTTAGGTTTTTTTTTATGCACTTATCCTTTGGGTGTCTGTCCCAAGGGCGCAAAGTGGTTTCCGCACCTTTGCACCCCAAAACCACAATTCTGCACTTTTTTCCGCCTGATTTCATAGGCGAACCTTGTCCGCCTATTACATTGCATTGACTTTCCACATACGTGAAAAATCTTTGCAATTGAATAGGGCAAAAAGTTTCCGCCTGGCGAAACTACGTCACCTGCGATACTTTTCCGCTAATTGCATATGGCCCTCAGTATTCCTTTTCTGTTCATTTCTATAAACAAATGAAAGACTTTGTAACAAGTTGGTTGCAACAGTTGGAAACCAACTTAATTCACTACCAACTGTTTTCAATTAGATTCCTACAAAAGTCACTGGACGATTTTATACTGCATTATTTTTTATAAAGAATACCGATGTGTTGAATGTTCAATATACATATTAGTGTTTATATTTTAATAAATGTTTAATTGTATTTCTCTGTATTTCTATGTGTGTTTTTGAGCGCGCAGCCAATATTTTTCTTAAAAAAAAAATATATTTGCCCTCCTTGCATTGCATGGTTTGTTCCAGATACAAAGGTACTTGCTTTTTAAGTATTAGTTTTAAAGTATATCTTAATTGAAACTGGATGATTGAGGACATTTTTAAACAGACATCAGGTGATCTGAGAAGATATACCTTTGGAAGAAATTATTAGATGTGATCTGAATCTAAACTGTCTGATGTAGTACGGTTGTGACCAGAATTAGCCTTTGAATCTTTCAAAGTTAGAACTCGATTGTAAGAAAACCCCTTTGCACTTTTAGCATTTACAATATATGTGTCTTGATTAGTCTATCCATAATAAGTGATGCTGAGCTGTAGCCTGCAGCTGCGAGTGCTATCAACCTGTACTTCAAAAGGACAACACACAGATCATTGTATATTAGGGTCTCTTTGTTGTCTGTACAGAAAGCTCTGCTTCCTCATTTGCCTGAGGGCCGGGAGGACTAATAGTAACATGATAAAAAAAAAGTGTATGCTCTCCGCCTCAGTTCTGATGCTGTGATTGTCTGCTGCAAGTTCCTTTGGAATACAAAATATAATCTTCAACTCTATTATATCACTGCTGCAGGTGGCGTCACGCAAAACAAGAATTTCCAAAACCCTTAGAAAGTTATCCCCTATCACTCTATCGTGCATATCCTTAAAGTGAAATAAACCAGCAGCTAATTTCTTCCAAATACATAGCTGGTACATGTACTACTAATTAGTGTCTCTTTTTGCTAGTTTTAAGCCACCCAGTGGTTTTATTTTTGCATCAATCCTTAATTTTAATAAATAACCTTAAACTAAAATTCCCCAATTATAAAGACTCAGGGCCTGATTCAGCAAGGAACGCAGTTGCTTATACACATGCAATCAGTTGATTAATTCGCACTGCGCATGGTTACGCATCACAGTGCTCTTGCACAAGCTAGGCGCTGCATTAGTAATTGAGAACACAGTGACTACGCAGACCCCTGGCACAGTGATTGACAGGGGTCTGCGTAGTCACTGATTGCCATTTGTGGGTGGTGACGGGGGGGTAGGGAGAATGCAGGCATGCCAGTGTGTTTCAACGCCATTGCAGGAGCGTGCATATATTAGCCACTACGATACCAGATGCCGCCTGAGGCATCATCTCGTGTGCATAAGTAAGCAATTCCTGAGTAAGGTCTGGGCTTCTCTAACTGTCTGATGTTAGTCAAGGTTACCGATTGTTTCACCATGTTGGTCAAGTATACGGATACAAGTAAGGGGAAGTGGGAGTCCGTATGTCAGGCTGTGATCGCAATGCGAATGCAAACATTAAAATATCAGCACTGATATTAGCAACGCAATTGCGTGCGTATAAGCAGACTAGCGATCCGTAGTGAATCAGGACCTCAATCACAGAACGATGGCGATAATTTATTAATCAAATTGGAAATTAATTATGTAGGGTGGCAGAAAGAGCAGCACAACCTTGGCCACAGCCAGATAAGATATTCAAATAAATTGGGGCGGCACCCAACCCAGCAGGGGTGTTTCTAGAGAGTAGGGGGCTCGTGTGCAGTCTCCAACACGGGCCCCCTCCTCTCAGTCCGAATGCGCACTGAGCGGTGCGCGGCCAGCGCCGCAAAAGAGTGTGCCCAGAGTCTATAGCGCATGCACAGGTCACTGGGAAAATGGCCGTGGTGGCTATTTTCCCTGTACTGCGCAAGCGCAAACGACTGGAAAATGGCCGCAGAGGCCATTTTCCAGCCGTTTTTACTGGCAGAGACACTGGCGGGACTCCGGTAAGTTTTATGGGTGCAGGGTGTGCAGTGTGGACCCCCCTGGTCCCAGGGGCCCATGTGCCCCGCACACCCTGCACCCATTATAAATACGCCCCAGCACCCCAGCACAAACAGGATTGGGCAGTACCACTCCCTGTCAATTGGCATAGCACTGGTCGCTCCCTGAGATGGAGACCAGGTCCTCCCCTGAGGTAGAGACACATTTGCTTGCCTTTAAAGGGGAAGTACCACTCCTCTTGCATCATAAGAGGCCACTAAGGACTGGAGCAATGCTTTCCACCAAGCTGGGTCTCCCCTGTTGGAAGAAGATACAAGAAACACATCACAAAACTGGAAAAAGGAAGATGGCTCCTCTTCCAGTTCACTTAAAGAAACTTGAGCCCCCCCTCTCCCCCACTAAGATTCCATTGGTGAATTCAATATCACTCCAAAACTGGTGATCCTAATCTAACAATGTAACTCTTCTCTAACCAAAGGATTGATTTCATTAACAAAAAAAAACAGTGCTTATCTCTCACACTTAATTAAGTATTCATATTCTTAACTGTTGTTTCAAAGAACAAAACTTTGGGGGAGATGTATCAAACCTTGGAGAGAGATAAAGTGGAGATAGATAAGGTACCAACCAATCAGCTGCTGATATTTCAAACACAGCCTGTAAAATACCATTTAGATCAGTGCTCGAAGTCTGGCGGTATACAGCGGTATGGCATACCGGCACTTCCAGCACTAAACATATTTTTTGAGCTGAGGGCAGATGAGTGGCTTCAGCGCTGAGCTGGAGAGAGCTACATGTCTCCGCCCGCCTTCTACACTGACACTGCTCACAGGCTGTCAGAGTGTCAGTGTAGGACATCCCCTAGTACAGCCCCTCTGTGAGTGCGGGTCTGAAGTACTGGCGCGAGTGGAAGGGGGGGTGTGGGGACTCTGGAGCACAGCCGCGGCAGGGAAGGGTAGGTTGGGTCGGCTCTGGTGAGTACAGCTGTGGGGGGAGGAGTATGGCCACGAGCAGGAGATGGTGGAGCTGCAGTACTTGTCACCGGCGTTTGCCTACTAGTGCAAAGGGAGCTGCAAGGGAGGTCTGACACACTGTGGTGAGCAGGGGCAGATGGAGCCACCGTGAAAGCGGATCTGACCATCACTAGGCTGGACGCCCCTATCATTAGCAGCCGTGGCCGCTGTCACACAGTGACAGTGCAGTGGCTGCGGTTGGGGGGGGCACTGACATCGCAGAGTTTGTTTACTTTTACTTCCTGTCTGAGCCCTGAGCAGCTGCAGAGGAGGACAAGCCAGCCAGAGCGCGGAACTACAGGAGCAGGACGTGCCCCAGCCACACAAGATACAGGTAAGACCTGGATGGGGGAAGGGGGAGAGAACTATGGAGAGAGGAGGCTGTTGATGCTGTTATGTGGTGGGGGGGGCACGGACATGGAGAGTGTGGACCGATGATACTGCTTTGGGGGGGGGGGGATTCAGAGACATGTAAGTTTGTGTTATGTGTGGAGGTCCTGTGTTTACATGCATGCCTGTGGGGAGGTCTGAGTTAAATGTTTGTGGAAAGGCATACCCACTGGGGTTACTAGCTATTGTAGTTGTTTTCCTCTCTGCCCCCCAGTCTCTCTCTACCTCCATTGTATCTCTCTCCCTTTACTCTCATCTCTCTCTCTGTCCCTCATACATCTATCACCCCCATGTCTTGCTCTTCCACCCCCATGTTTCTCTCTCTCTCCCCCGACATGTCTTTCACATCCATTTCTTTCTCTCCCCTTCATGTCTCTTTCTGCTCCATGTCTCTCTCTCTCTCTCTCCCCCACATCTGTCTCCCCATTGTCTCTCTCTCCCTGTCTCTCCCTTACCGCTACTGTAGAAATCATGGCGACAGCACCCTGGTCCTCCTTTAGTAACAGAAAGGATCGCTCTCTGCTCAGACTATGTATCTTATGCCGGGTACACACTAGACCAGTGGTAGCCAACCCTGGTCCTAAAGAGCTACCAACAGTGCATGTTTTCCAGGTCTCCTCACAGAATCACAAGCTTCACCTGTGGATCTTTTCAAATGTGTTAGTGTGTAATGACTTCAAGTTTTCCATGCCACCTAGCTGGTGCACAGGTGAACTGTTGGTAGCTCTTGAGGGCCGAGGTTGGCTACCACTGCACTAGACGATATCTCGACCGATCCGGGCAGATCGGACGAGCTATCGGGCACATCGTCTAGTTTGTACCCTCAATGTCATTCACGATACACACTCCCACTTGGGTCTCTGCCCTGGGCCACTGCTGCTGAGCTCAGTGAATGCTGCAGTGCGCACACAGGTAAGTCGTGGCTGTTATGACAGCGTCGGGTGTTCCTGGAAAGAATAGAATAATTACAGGGCACCCACCACACCCTCAGCAGTGCTACCCAGTTATTACAAAGTTACTGCACTGTGTGCATGTGCTAATGTGAAAGTTCCCACAGTAGTAGTGCCCCTTATACAATGCAGTCTGTGGGCATTGTATAAGTGGCACAACTAATGTGGGCATTCTATAAGGAGTACTACTACGGGCATTGCATACGGGCACTACTACTGTGGGCATTGTATAAAGGGCACTACTGTGGGCATTGCATGGGTGCACTACTACTGTGGGTATTGCATAAGGAGCACTACTATTGTGCGCATTGTATAGGGACGCTACTACTGTGGGCTTTGTGAAAGGGGCTCTACTATTGTGTAGCATAATGTGTATAACGGGTCCTACGGTAGGGTACACTACACTGATGAGTGGCCATCCCCCATTTTACGACACGCGCATAAGTACAACCTTAGTTTTTCCATACCCCCACTTCAAAATTCCCACTTTGACCACTGATTTAGATGCCGATTGGTTGGTACTTAATCTCCCTCCATTTTATCTCTCTCCAAGGCTTGATACAGCTCTCCTGTATCGTCTCCTGCACCTGGCTACCAGACGGACTACTTGTCTCATATTTCATAAATCCAAAATGTCTTTCATGAGGAAAGCCAAGGATTTAATCTTGCATTGATTTCAGGGCAACAATCTGATGTCCATGGTGCATTAAACTATGATATGCACTTAGGTTAGAATGATAAAAAGTATTTCAACTTTTCACAACTTTGGGCATTCATGTGGAATTTTACATCAAAAGAGGCTAACTTTTAATATCATCCATCTATACAAGAGCCGACCCTGACCACTTTAGGCAATATTAAACCTTGTGCATCTTAAATTGCAGCCAATCCCAGCACCAAGCGTAGTTTGCGTCCCCCTAGAGCAGGCCTGGCCAACCTGTGGCTCTCCAGCTGTTGTGAAACTACACATCCCAGCATGCCCTGCCACAGTTTTAGCATTCCCTAATAGCAAAACCTTTGCAGGGCATGCTGGGACTTGTAGTTTCACAACAGCTGCAGAGCCACAGGTTGGCCAGGCCTGCCCCAGAGCAATGGCACCTTAGGTATTTGCCTATATGTCCTATTCCCTGGGACAGCTCTGGTCTGGATGCTTGGTCAGCATTCACATCTGCACGTTCATACCTGTGTATGCTGCTCGACTTGCAGATTAGAATGTATTCAGATATTGAGTTGAACAACATAAGTCTTGTCAGTGGACATTGATATCCCAGTGATGCTCTATCAATATATTTGAATAAGTCAGAACTAACAGTGGCTTACGGTCAGAGAGCAGCTTAATAACATAATCAAAAATAAGCTCCATACAATAATCAGACACTCGTTCTCAGTTTGTACAATGGTTCATTCTGATTGTGAGAATTATTTTAATAAAAAAAGCCTTTGGGTCCACACTGAAGTTGCAGGAACAAGGATGTAACTGCATTTACTTACACAACTTGGTGAAGCAGTAACTGGGCATGCGTGCACTTGGGGAGTAGGTGATCAAGTTGCCCCCTACTTCATACCACCCCATTCCTGACCTGGGTCATGTTACTTCACAGCAGCGATTTTCAACCTTTTTCAACTCGCAGCACACTAAACAAAAGTTTACAACTACCAAGGCACACCATTATTTTTTTTTCAAATATAATATATATATTAAAACTATCAACATATTTAATATATGTTGATATTTGCTATTATTTCTGTTAAAATTTGTAGAAATCAGTAGAAATAAAACAAAATAACTTAGGCCCCATTGCAATGGGCCCCACAGAAACAAAAACACAATAACAGTGGCCCCCTACAGAAGAATCAAAATCACAATGGCACCACAGAAAAAAAAAACTAAAGATGAGTGTGCTCGGTTCTCAGAGATCCGAGCCCATCCGATCTTGCCCGATCCGAGGGATACAGACCCACAGCTTGGATTTCCCAGCCAACTTGAGGCCAAGGCAAATCATCAGCCAGTGTTGCATTCTCGCTGGGTTTTGGATTGCTATAGAAGACCCCGCTGCGGTGATTCTGGTGCCTGCTGACGGACCTGTCCTGTGTCCATCTGCTCGAGTTCTGCCGACGCATCTGTCCGGTGTCCATCTGCTCCAGTGCTGCAGAGGCACCTGTCCAGTATCCATCTGCTCAAGTACTGCTGATGCACCTGTGCAGTATCCATCCGCTCCAGTGCAGCCGACGCACCTATCCAGTGTCCATCTGCTCCAATGCTGCCGACGCACTTGTCCAGTGTCCAATCGCTCCAGTGCTGCTGATGGACCTGTCCAGTGTCCATCCGCTCTGCTCCAGTGCTGCCGATGCATCTGTCCAGTGTCTATTCACTCCAGTGCTGCTGACACTTCTGTCCGGTGTCCATCCGCTCCAGTGCTGCTGATGCATCTGTCCGGTGTCCATCCACTCTAGTGCTGCCGACACACCTGTCCAGTGTCCATCCGCTCAAGTACTGCCAATGCACCTGTACAGTGTCCATCTGCTCCAGTGCTGCCGACGCATCTGTCCAGTGTCCATTCTATTTAAAAATAAATAGATTTTATGTGCTGAACCCCACTGTGTATCCATAACATACTATTGCTGCAGCTGCTTTCACCAGTCATGACAATACTAGTCCTTCAATGTCATCTACTAAAGCCAATGACCAAGGGCATAGAGGGTTTAAGTCAGGGCATCTAAAATAAAAAAAACATAATACAGTGTTAAAGAAAAATCACCTATAATAAAGGGAAAGTTTGATGCATAAAAACATAAAATTGCCAACATGCCATTTATTTATGACTGGTGGCTCTGTAACTCAGTGAGACATTTTCTGACTATCATGATGATATAAGCCCTTCTCATGCAGAGTCTAAAAGAGTTGTCAAAAAAATAAAAAACACTAAGGCAATAGAACTGCGTGTTCAGAAATGTCACAAATCCCTCAGGAAGTCTAAGTATGTGCATGAGTGTGATGTGTGAGCCTGACCTCACTGATACTGTACCCATAGAGAAGCCTTCTTCCATAATTTCTGTACCCTCTGCAAATGTGGGGATGAGCAGCACATGTGTCACGATCCGGTGCAAGTGTTCCTCTGTAGAGGACGGTGAGCCAGGGGGTTCGGGTGACTAGGGAAGTGACTGTAGCTAGGTCTCCTAGTTGTGGCTGAACCCAGGTTTGGCTAGACCTGCCCAGAGGCACAGAGTTTAACTCACTTGGTGGTTTTCTCCAGTGACCCCTCCAATTGGGATTTGGTTTTCGCCACACCAAGGCCCTGATTCAGAGCCGCTCGCAAAAAGCGAGCATTCGCTCTGAATCAGGACGGCCGCTTTTTTTTAATAAACCGGCCTCCTGGCCGCTCGCTAAGCTGTGGGTGACCACCCACAGCTTTTGCGAGCGGCCAGGTGATGGTCACTATAGTCGTGACCATCCGGCTTGCGACGAGACCCTTGTGGTAGGTTTTTGTCTGCCACAAGCCCCAGTGAGCTTCCTGCTCTAATAGAGCAGGAAGCTCACTACTGACGTCACAAGTGATGTCAGTAGGGCCGCCCTCAAACGGCAGGCGTTCCTTCGGGAATGCCTCCATTTGGCGAGCCACCCCCCGACCCGCCTACAAAATGGGGCGAGCTGCCGATCAACATCGACAGCCGCCCCGTTTGTAGCAAGCCCTGGAGCGAGTGAACTTCTCACTTGCTCCAGGGCTCGCGTACGTGCATTGCGCACGCCGCATGTGCGCAGTGCCCCACCATTGACCCGCTTGTGAGCGCACAGCACTTGCGAGTGGTTCTGAATGAGGCCCAAGTTAGCAGGTCACAGCCCTCTGGACAGGTACCTGGGAATGGCAGAAGACCGGAACTATGCTAGGACACTGTAGATATGCTAATCGCAGGCTTGCATGAGAATACTGGAAAATGTACTGAGAATCTCTGAGAAATCCAGATGCTAATTTGCACAGACAAACACAGAGCAGAGTGGACACATATATACTGGGAATGCTTAGAGATGCAGGTGCAGATTTGCACAGAAAAACACAGGCATATACTGGGGATTGCTAGATCGGCAGGTGCTGATTTGCACAGAAAAACACAAGTAGATGTGGATAGTGATTAGCAGGAAACCTGACACTTCAGTAACATAGAGAAACTGCACTAGAATTAGCAGCACATACAAGACACAGGAATAGAAACATAAAAGACAGGAGTACTGGGAGAGAACTAAGTCTCAGACTGAAAATAGCATGGAAGCTAATGCAGGAATTCTAGAGAACTGTAAGTGGGCTGAAGCAACACTCTGAAGGAAAAAACACAGAGCAACACTGGTGAGAATCACAAGTCACTGGAACAGCGAAGTCGAACAGCAGTTTCCTGTTCCTGGAGTCAAACTTAAATACCTCTGGGTAGCTGATCATTGGATCAGTGGATCAGCTCAGTGACCACAGGACTACCATTGGTAGAGACTATTCAGGTGATATGAACCAACATGGCTGCACCCATGCCTGGCACCCTGGAAACCAGGACGCATGCACGGAAGCCCTAGCAGACCTCAGGGACAATACTCAGTCACCACTCACCTCCACTCCCAGCGTCTGGACACCTAAGCCCAAGGACAACAGTGCAGAGGTGAGTAGCGGCCGATCCTAGGCCGCATCCTGACAACATGTCAACATGCTGACATAGAAATTGAGGATGCTATGAAGGAAGTGTAAGAGGGTGAGAGGGATATTTGTGTAGCTGATGCTAGTGCTAATAAAAGGATGTTGATGAGGATGTTGTTTGTGCAACTCAGGCACCAGTGGAAGCAGTTCTTGCCCCTGATAAGAAAAAGGCCATTTTCATGCCTGGGCATAAGACAAAAAATTCACCTCTTATGTGTGGAATTATTTTTACCCAAAATCTGACAACATTTGTCTAGCCATCTGTAGCATTTGTAAAGCCACAGTAAGTGGAGGTAGGGACCTTAACCATCTATGAACCTCCTCCCTGTTACGTCATTTGCAGCGAGTTCATGGAAAATTTTGGGGAAATCAGAAACTGATGCTAAAAAAAATAACAACAGACAGTCCAGCATCAGTTAGCTTCCTACCCTCAGCTAGACCCCAGCACCTGCAATCTCCACTGCCAACACCTTCATCAATATCATCACTAATGATGAGGTAGTTCTGCATCCAGGATAAGGCTAATAGACCCCTTGCCTATCCAGGATTCCTCAGAAGAATCCTTCAGCGCTAGCCTTACTTCTGCTGCTGCTGTTGGAGATGGATCTTCATCCCAAAAAGGGACCAAGAAGACTGCTAGTAGTGTCAAACAACAATTGACTGTAAAACAATCCTTTGTGAGAGTGTGCAAATATGACAGCTATGACCCAGTCACACAGTGGATCACTGACGCTATGCGGCTATTCTGGTATTAGATCTGTGTCCAATATTCGACATTGATGCAGTCATTTTTAGACAGTTAATTGAGGTCCTGTGTCCCCACTACTAAATTCCATCTCTGTTCCATTTTACTAGACAAGCCATTTCTCAGCTGTACCAGGACGTTAAAAAAAACGAATTATATAACTACAAAATGCCATTGTACCCACTATCCATTTAACCACAGATATGTGGACAAGCAGAACTGGGAAATCTAAAGATTATATGACCCACTGGGTGGGTGAATCATTTTCAGCAGCAGGAACAGCAGTAGCAGCAGCATCTAACAAACAACACCAACTCATTCAGAAGCAGGCTACTCTCTGTAACACCGGCTTCACTAAGAGGCATACCAGTGACAACTTGTTAGAAAAACTAAGGGATGTCATAGCAAAATGGCTTACCCTGCTTGGACTCTACTCAGGATTTGTGATTTCTGATAATGCCACAAATATTGTGAAAGCATTACAGATGGGTGAATTCCAACAGTGCCATATTTCGCTCACACAAGCAACTTGGTGGTACAGAGTTTTTTAAGAAATGACAGGGGTGTGCAGGAGATGCTGTCTGTGGGCCAAAAAATTATGGGACATTTTCGGCATTCAACGGCTGCATGCAGAAGACTGCTGCATCTTCAAGAACAATTTAATTTGCCCTGCCACCACTGAAGCAAGAGGTGGTAACAAGGTGGAATTCCACCCTTTATATGCTTCAGCTGAAACCATTTAAAGTAGTCACTTGTGAAGTGATTTTAGACACTGCCAGCTTGAGTCAGGTGATTCCCCTAATTAAACTTTTGGAAAAGCAGCTTGAGAAATTGAAGGAGGAGATTAAACAAAGTGATTCCGCTAAGTCTGTCAAACTTGTAGATCAAGTCCTTTATTCTTTTCGCCAGGATCCAAGGGTAATCAATATCCTGAAATTGGATCACTACATTTTGGTGACCGTGCTTGATCCTAGGTTTATGTCGTATGTTGTGTCTTCTTTCCAACTGACCCAGATCTTAAGAGATACAAAGAGCTCCTGGTGAGCAAGTTGGCAGCTCAAGTGGCACATTTCATGACAACGTCTCCTCCTTCAATTTCTCTGGCAACTGCTGCTGCCAGGAAAAAATTGCTTTCCAAACTGACCCAGCGGTAATGCAGAGGAGTCAACACATCATTTTGACATCTGGTTGGGTCTAAAAGAATTTCTTAAATTTAGTGACACCTCCACCATAACTCTATCTAATACGGGCACCATCCAAAGAAAGGTGGAGGATTATTTAATTGACATCGTATACTTAGGCATGCCACAAAGTCCTTTTGAGTACTGGAAGAAAAAAGGCACAGATACTTTTGTAATGGTAGATTCCTGCGGGGATGAATTAATATTGTATGAGGATGAAAATTCTGAAGAGGGTGAGGATGATGATGCCACTTTAGGGAGACATCATTGACAGCACTATTAGCTTAGCTGCCTTAAGCTGATTGGTAGCTTGTTTTGTGGGAAACCAAAAATACCAAGCACTTCAGTCACAAAAGTGGCAGTCTTTGTTGCTGAAGTGCTTAGTTTGTTAAACTGTACATGTCATTTCCAACATAAGGGTGGGTGGGAGAGTCCAGGGCTAATTCCAACTTGCAACACTTTTCTTTTCTGCCACTGCTGTGTGGCAATGTGTCATAGATGTGCTATAAACTGCTGTCTGTTTGTGCAGCTGCTTTGTCGCTTAGTAACCAGACAGCTCACTGCAACCTTTAGCCTAGACCGGATGAAAACAATGTCAGCTGTGAGGTGGTCATAATTGACTGGAAATTAATTTTATTAAGGTTAATACTCTAGGAACCAAAAAAGGCTCAAATCATGTGATCAACTTTTGAAAAAAAAAATACAGATCAAAAAACAAAACATGTAAGGGTGGTTTTGGCAATATCAAAACCGAATTCAAAACACGAAGTTAATACAGATCCAAAACCAAAACACGGGGGTCGACGCACATCTCTACAAAAATCACAATGGCCTCCACGGCAAAAAAAAACAACACATTGGCCCTTACCTTTCTGTAGCAGAGAAAGAAGATCGCAGTTGTAGAGAAAAAAAAAAACAACAAGCGCAAATTAAAAAACTACTTTGGACCTGATGCTGCAGTGTAATTAACATACTATGGGGGTTAAATAAATAAGGTGGACCAAATAAAAGACATAAAACTGCGCAAGAGACACAGTATCTAAAAATTCACAATAAAAAACACATATTTATTAATAAATATGAATATATCATCCAAGCATTGCAATATAATATATCACTATGTAACCAAACAAGTCACATATAAAAACAAAGAATCACACACAAAGCCTCGGTAATCCGTTGATGTTATTCCTGTCGAATTAATAATAGGCTCATTGGAGAGAGGTAATAAACAATGTTAGAGTTCTAAACTCCTGATGGTTGTACAATAGTGTCCGTTGTATTCAGGTTGAGAGCTAGATAGATTTTCACCAGATTTCAAGGTGATTTCCCTGGAGGGCTGTTCACCACCTTGCAAATGATGTAAATATTGTGCAGATTTTTATTGTTCTGTCTGTCCCGATAATAATGAGTACCATATACTGGGTTGTAGCTGTAATGGGAAAGGCAGGTAATCAATACCTATTGATGTTATTCAGTGCTGCAGCTGAAAATCAGCGTGTATATATACAGCAATGTCCCGTCCGTCTTAATTGGTACTCTTTAGTGAGCTAGAAGGGTGGGCAGGTAAAAAAAGAAGGCAAAGTAGTCACTCCTGGTCTCTGATACTCCCGGTCTCTGCAATCAATGCTGTGATTGAATGTCCATACACTACACATCCGGGTGTCCTCAGAGCCTGTTACCTCCGGTAGTACCCTCTGCTATCACCTGGGCATAAACACTGACGGTAGTATGAAGCCTCCGCACAAGCCAGCTACAGATAACTGACAAAGCCGCTTAACATCCAGGGTGGCCGGACATAGAGCTCCGGTATGTGTGTGTGGTCAAGAGGTGGAGTCCTTAACACGTTTCGTCACAGTTCACGTGACTTTTTCAAAAGGTATGACTCCATTCCATAGGACTGCTTATTTAAGCTCCGGATAGCATTGTTGGTAATTAGGCTTCAATGATGGACAGTATATGTGTATAGTAAACTATCCAATGAGCATCAAAGAATTCCCCTATATAAACACTAATTGCATATTTAATATCAAAACATGAATATATAAAAATGATATGGGATGCTATTGTAAGGAAAATCGCAGACAATACAAGATATAAAGAACAATAGTAATAAAATATGTGTATATAATACCTGAAAATGGCTGATCTAGTTTCCTATATAGAATCAGATGATCAAGGAAAACATAGGATCTAATTCTACCAATATATGAGACAGAAACTAGTATCAATTAGGGGTGAGCGGGTTTCGGATTTCTGAAATCCGAACCCCCCCGAGCCCCCCCGATCCGAGGCCGATCCGAGTCAGGCTCGACTTTTCCCGCCTGACTCGGATCTGAAATCGAGGCAAAACGTCATCATCCCGCCTTCCGGGTCTCGCAGATTTTGGATTCTATATAAGGTACCCGCGTCGGTACCATTTTCTCACTCAGCTGTGGACAGTGAAGAGGGAGGGTGGGAGTTAGGGCTGGCTGGGCTGTGTAGTGTAGTGTAGTGCAGTGTAGTGTTGTGCTGCGCTGCGCTGCTATTGTCCATAGGGGCTGTGTCCACTCCTCCAAAGTCCATAGGGGCAGGCTGTGCTGTGCTGTGCTGCTGTTGTCCATAGGGGCTTTGTCCACTCCTCCAAAGTCCATAGGGGCTGGCTGGACTGTGTTGTGCAGTCAGTTGTCCATAGGGGCTGTGTCCACTCCAAAGTCCTGTGCAGTGTCCCAGTCCTAAAGGGGTGCTGTACTGTTGTCCAGGGGGTGCTCTGTCCATCAGGGGTGCTCCCCCCAAGTGCAAAAAAAATAAATATTTTTTCCTGTGTTTGTGAAGTGTGTGCGCAGTAGCCGCACGTGCATCAACAAAGTAGTGCCAAGCATGCGCCTGTGTCATAAGTAAAGGGCCGGTTGGCTTGACCATTAAAGGGTGCTGTAACCCCCAAAGTGCACTCCAAACACAATAAAAAAATATTTTCTGTGTTTGTGAATTGTGTGCACTGTGGCTGCATGTGCATCAACAAAGGAGCAGCGCCAAGCGTGCGCCTGTGTCCCATAAGTAAAGGGTCGGCTGGCTTGTCCGTTAAAGGGTGCTGTAACCCCCAAAGTGCACTCCAAACAAAATAAAAAAATATTTTCTGTGTTTGTGAATTGTGTGCACTGTGGCTGCACGTGCATCAACAAAGGAGCAGCGCCAAGCGTGCGCCTGTGTCCCATAAGTAAAGGGCCAGCTGGCTTGTCCGTTAACCCCCAAAGGGCACTCCAAACAAAATAAAAAAATATTTTCTGTGTTTGTGAATTGTGTGCACTGTGGCTGCACGTGCATCAACAAAGGAGCAGCGCCAAGTGTGCGTCTGTCTGTTAAAGGGTGGTTTAACCCCCAAAGTGCACTCCAACAAAAATAAAACATTTTCTTCTGTGTTTGTGAATTGTCTGCACTGTACGTGCATCCTCAAAGCAGCAGCGCCAAGCGTGCATCTGTCTGTTAAAGGGTGAAGTAACCCCCAAAGTGCGCTCCACAAAGAATAAAAAATTCTTCTTTTTTTTCTGTCCATCAGGGGTGCTCCCCCCAAGTGCAAAAAAAATAAATATTTTTTCCTGTGTTTGTGAAGTGTGTGCACAGTAGCCGCACGTGCATCAACAAAGTAGTGCCAAGCGTGCGCCTGTGTCATAAGTAAAGGGCCGGCTGGCTCATTTCTTAAAGGGTGGTGTAACCCACAAAGTGCACTAGTCTCCAACAAAAATAAAAAAATATTTTCTGTGTTTGTGTGCGCCTTAGCCGCACGTATATATCAATATAACATAAATGGAGGACCAAACTTTCTCCGATAAAAATAAAATAGGGAAAGATCAAGAACCACTTCCTCCTAGTGCTGAAGCTGCTGCCACTATCCATGACATAGACGATAACATGACCTTGAAAAAAACATTTAAATCATCTGAAGAGAAACGTAAACTTGCCAATATGCCATTTACGACACGGAGTGGCAAGGAACGGCAAAGGTCTTTCCCTATGTTCATGACTAGTGGTTCAGCTTCACATGACGATGTGACAGTGTGTACTCCGAAAGAGTGTTTAGTGCAGCCGGGAACCTTGTCAGCGAAAGGCTTAGGAGGTTGCTTCCACAAAATGTGGAGAAGATGATGTTCATAAAAATGAATTATCAACTCTTCCAGGGAGACCAGCCTCCAGAACGTACAGAGGGACCTGTGGTGGTGGATTCCAGCGGGGACGAGTTAATACTCTGTGAGGATGAGGATGTACACAACACTGAAGAGGGTGAGGAATCGGTGGATGAGGAGGATGAGGACGAGCCAGTTTGTGCAGGGACATATTAATTGCCAGCTTGTTTTGTGGGGGCCCAAACGGCCCAAACGAACCAATAATTTCAGCCACAGTCATGTGGCAGACCCTGGCGCTGAAATGATTGGTTTGTTAAAGTGTGCATGTCCTGTTTATACAACATAAGGGTGGGTGGGAGGGCCCAAGGACAATTCCATCTTGCACCTCTTTTTTTTCTTTGCATTATGTACTGTTTGGGGCCTAGTTTTTCAAACTGCCATCCTGTCTGCCACTGCAGTGTCACTGCAGTGTCACTCCTAGATGGGCCACGTGTTTGTGCCACCCACTCGTATCTCTTAGCATAGTCATCCAGCTACCTCGGTGCAACCTTTTGAACATAAAAACACTATTGTGAGGTGTGAGGTGTTCAGAATAGACTGGAAATGAGTGGAAATTAAGGTTATTGAGGTTAATAATAGCATAGGAGCAGAAAAACCCACAAATTCTGTGATTTTAGCTGTTTTTATGCTTTTTAAAAAAAAAATACAGATCCAAAACACAAAACCCAGAACCCAAAACACGGAAGGGTGGTTTTGGCAAAACCAATCCAGATCCAAAACACAAAGAAAGATCCAGATCCAAAACCAAAACACAAAACACGAAAAGTGGCCGGTGCACACCCCTAGTATCAATTATTTAATAAGAGAAACATGAGTTCATATATTCTTCTTAGAAATCTAACAGTAGTCAGGGATCATGTTTAAGGAAATGCCGAAATCTTACAGTATAGCATCGGTAAAATTCAATGTATGTTAAAAAATATATATGTCAGAGAAGCAAAGAGACACAGAATAATATATTACCATTTATGACATGATTATTGCAAGAGGAAGGTGTGGACTTATTGACACAAATGCTTAATAAACATTAAACCACTAAGCAGTCAAAAAGAAAGGAACACCTAAAGAAATGTATTTGTGCCCACTCACATATGATATCTAACTTGAGGAACACTAAAGTAAAAATCTCGAAAAGGAAAGCGTAACCACACTAGCACCATTGCTTGCTATTACTACAAACAGGGTGAGATGGGGCTGCATTACGAATCCACTGATGATCAATATTACATGTATCATTTCAGGAAGGTTGATTCAGAGATCTATTTCGATACACTCATTGAGTCCCTGGGGAACGAGGGCCCTCAGTCCGTGAATCCAGTAGTTCTTCCTGATGCGTAACTTTCTATATCTGTCCCCTCCTCGGGGTGTGGGTTTAATCCATTCTATCCCAATGCGACTCAAATCACAAGGCTTCTTATTATGTTTTTCCACTACATGCTTAGATAATCCATGAACACAGTTACCACTGAGGATATTCCTCCTGTGTTCAAGGAACCTAACTTTTAGATGTCTTGTGGTGCGACCCACATAGTGAAGATTGCATCTGCAAACCAACAGATAAATGACATAGGAAGAATTGCAAGTGATGAAGGACTGAAGTTCAATAGACTCCTGCCCATTGGAGGAGTTAAAAGAGTGAACATTGGGCCTGATTCAGCAAGGAACGCACGCTAGCAGACGCACGCACCCGTCCGATGCGAGAATATGCTAATCAATGCATACGCACGGAGACCGCAACACAAGATGCAGACACCCAGCCCCATATTAAGCCGTCCATCTCCCTTTACTCACAGCCTGATCAGTTCGCAAGATAGCGTAAACATCTGTAACATCGAGAACCATCGGACTAATACGCACAATAGTGGTTGACCTGACCTGCTGCAGGATTTTGGCCGCTTCCCGTATACAGCTTACGGTATGGCTGCGTATGCCGCCGCAATGCCTTAATTATGCACGCCCCTATAATGGCGTCCCAATGCACAAGCACGCCTGCATTCGCCCGACCACCCCCCATCTCCACCCATAAACGGCACTTCCCGCATTTATAGCAGCCTTTGGGCTTCTCTGGCAGCCACTGTAGGGAGATAGAGTTGGAACCCAGATCTTGTTTCCTCCTGTCTTTAAAAATGTTTTGTGTTAATCGACTCCCAAGTCGATTTGTGTGTGGTTCTATGTTTTTATATGTGACTTGTTTGGTTACATAGTGATATATTATGTTGCAATGCTTGGATGATGCATTCAATTATTAATAAATATGTGTTTTTTATTGTGAAGATCGCAGTTGTCCCTGTCCCTCAGCGGCGGGAGTTGCTGCAGTACTGGAGTGGAAAGAGCCTGTTTAGTCACTGCAGAGTAGAGCAGTGAGCACTGAGCGGTTGGGAGGGGCAGCGATGCGGTGTGCGTAACCTATGAGGTCAGGACATAGGTCATGGCCCAGGCCCCATCTGAGCAATCTGGAAGAGCCCAGCGCTGCCCGGGCTTGAGGTTTTAAAATAAACTGGCAGCAGCAGATGTGCACTGGCAGGCGCATCTCTGCTGGCACACCAGAGAACCGCTCGAGGCACACTAGTGTGTCGCGTCACTGCAGTTGAAAAATGCTGCTTCTCAGTGTGTGGCGGCGGAACTTCCTGAACTATTTCTCCCCTCTTTCTCCAGTTGACATCATGTCGCCTTTGGGGCAAGCTTTAATGGTTTTAAAGGTATTAATTAGGGGTGTGCACCGGCCACTTTTCGTGTTTTGTGTTTTGGTTTTGGATCTGGATCTTTCTTTGTGTTTTGGATCTGGATTGGTTTTGCCAAAACCACCCTTCCGTGTTTTGGGTTCTGGGTTTTGTGTTTTGGATCTGTATTTTTTCTTAAAAAAAGCATAAAAACAGCTAAAATCACAGAATTTGTGTGTTTTTCTGCTCCTATGCTATCATTAACCTCAATAACCTTAATTTCCACTCATTTCCAGTCTATTCTGAACACCTCACACCTCACAATAGTGTTTTTATATCCAAAAGGTTGCACCGAGGTAGCTGGATGACTATGCTAAGAGATACGAGTGGGCGGCACAAACACGTGGCCCATCTAGGAGTGACACTGCAGTGGCAGACAGGATGGCAGTTTGAAAAACTAGGCCCCAAACAGTACATAATTCAAAGAAAAAAAAGAGGTGCAAGATGGAATTGTCCTTGGGCCCTCCCACCCACCCTTATGTTGTATAAACAGGACATGCACACTTTAACAAACCAATAATTTCAGCGCCAGGGTCTGCCACACGACTGTGGCTGAAATGATTGGTTCGTTTGGGCCCCCACAAAACAAGCTGGCAATTAATCTGTCCCTGCACAAACTGGCTCTACGGAGGTAAGATGTCGTCCTCATCCTCCTCATCCACCGATTCCTCACCCTCTTCAGTGTTGTGTACATTCTCATCCTCACAGAGTATTAATTCGTCCCTGCTGGAATACACCACCACAGGTCCCTCTGTACGTTCTGGAGGCTGGTCTCCCTGGAAGAGTTGATAATTCATTTTATGAACATCATCTTCTCCACATTTTGTGGAAGCAACCTCCTACGCCTTTCGCTGACAAGGTTCCCGGCTGCACTAAACACTCTTTCGAGTACACACTGGAGGGGGGGCAACTCAGATAAAATAGAGCCAGTTTGTACAGGGACCTCCAAATTGCTTCTTTTTCCTGCCAGTACAGGTAAGGACTGTCTGACATGCCTACTTGGATGCTGTCACCGATGTAATCCTTTAACAGACAGACGCACGCTTGTCGCTGCTGCTTTAAGGATGCAGGTGCGGCTACAGCCCACACATTTCACAAAGACAGAAAAAAAAAGAAGAATTTTTTTATTGTTTGTGGAGCGCACTTTGAGGGTTACACCACCCTTTAACAGACAGACGCACGCTTGTCGCTGCTGCTTTGTGGACAGTATCATATGCAGTGACAGTAGACTTGTCAAAAATTGTTGGCACGTCCTTCAGTCCGGACCAGATGTCCAAACCGGCCCTTGACTTATGACACAGGCGCACGCTTGGCACTACTTTGTTGATGCACGTGCGGCTACTGCGCACACAATTCACAAACACAGAAAATATTTTGTTATTTGGTTTGGAGTGTACTTTGGGGGTTACAGCACCCTTTAACGGTCAAGCCAGCCGGCCCTTTACTTATGACACAGGCGCACGCTTGGCACTACTTTGTTGATGCACGTGCGGCTACTGCGCACACAATTCACAAACACAGAATAAATATTTTGTTATTTGGTTTGGAGTGTACTTTGGGGGTTACAGCACCCTTTAACGGTCAAGCCAGCCGGCCCTTTACTTATGACACAGGCGCACGCTTGGCACTACTTTGTTGATGCACGTGCGGCTACTGCGCACACAATTCACAAACACAGAAAATATTTTGTTATTTGGTTTGGACTGGAGTGTACTTTGGGGGTTACAGCACCCTTTAATGGTCAAGCCAGTCGGCCCTTTACTTATGACACAGGCGCACGCTTGGCACTACTTTCTTGATGCACGTACGGCTACTGCGCACACAATTCACAAACACAGAAAAAATATTTTTTTTTTTAGCACTTGGGGGGAGCACCCCTGATGGACAGAGCACCCCCTGGACAACACTACATCACCCCTTTAGGACTGGGACACTGCACAGGACTTTGGAGTGGACACAGCCCCTATGGACAACTGACTGCACAACACAGTCCAGCCAGCCCCTATGGACTTTGAAGTAGTGGACACAGCCCCTATTAACAACAGCAGCACAGCACAACACAGCCAGCCCCTATGGACTTTGAAGTAGTGGACACAGCCCCTATGGACAACAGCAGCACAGCGCAGCACAGCACAACACTACTCTGCACTACACTACACTACACAGCCCAGGCAGCCCTAACTCCCACCCTCCCTCTTCACTGTCCACAGCCGAGTGAGAAAATGGCGCCGACGCGGGTACCTTATATAGGATCCAAAACCCGCGAGACTCGGAAGGCGGGATGATGACGTTTTGCCTCGATTTCAGAATCCGAGTCAGGCGGGAAAAGTCGAGCCTGACTCGGATCTGCCTCGGATCGGGGGGGCTCGGGGGGGTTCGGATTTCAGAAATCCGAACCCGCTCACCCCTAGTATTAATAGTATAAATGTGTACCTTCATGATAATTGTTAGGAAGGAGTGCGCTCCAGCCCTATCTCCTGTCTGCTCCTTTACTGTGCTGAGTGTCCCAGCTCTACATATGCCCGTATTCAATTTGAGACGAAAAGCCAGAATCGGCGAAAAAGTTTAGCCGATTTCATCATTTTGCCAGGCGGAAAAGTATTGCAGTATTCAATTTGAAAGCCTTTCCGCCTAGGCGGAAAGTCAATGCAATGTAATAGGCGAAAAAGTTTTGCCTATGAATAGCAGGCGGAAAAAAGTGCAGAATTGGGGTTTTGGTGTGCAACATTGCGGGAACCCCCATGCAGCCTTCAGGCAGTCCCCCAAAGGTAAACTGCATCAAAAAATTTTTTTAAAAAGAGTTAAGAACACCCCAAAAGAAATCACTTTCAATTTCGGGGCGCAAAAAAAAATTGGGGAACAAAGTTAAAAACTAGCGAACTAGACTCTAGGGGGGTCCCCAAGTATGCCACATGTGTTTTTTTCATTGCAGGGGCTTGCGGCAGGTGGATTTTTCACTTTTTTTAAAGTTAACTTTAGCAACTTATAAATATGCTGGCCCCCATTTTCAAGTACCCCAAATTTGCTGGGATAAGTTATTTTCTTCAAAAAAACCTCCTGAATACTATTCTGCACCACTTATACAACAACGCTATTTAGCAGCTATTGAGCCCGTTTAAAAACAACAAATACCTTCAGCAAGCCAAATCAGGGGGTATCATAGGGAACCCCCATGTCAGTGCATCTTTTGGGGGGTGTCAGGCTGATTTCCCCAACTCTGACATGACTTTACGCTTGTTTAAGTTTTACCTCGTCCCGTTTTCGCGTACTTTGAAATAGAATACGGGGATACGCGGGCACGCGCGCGATACTTTTCCGCCTGCAAAACACGCTATGTAGACGAAAAGTCCGGGAGGTGGAAAAGTATCGCAGGTCCGCTCAAATTGAATACGGCTCATAGATGTGTAACACTTAGGTCCGAGTGTGAGTACCTACAAATACCCTGTATTACCACTAAGTTGCCACTTATCTCCGCCGTCATACACATGTATCCTTACAATGAACCTGCAAGCCTGGTTAAGGAACACTAAACTCCATATTTACATTCCACTGGTGCCTATTGTTAACCACTTATGTTGTCAGCAAATATCAACATAAATCAGTTTTCTTGCGCTAGGAAAACTAACACTGCAGACCGCAGTCCTCATTATTCTCAATTTACCAAACTCATTATTCTCAATTTACCAAACTTTTTAAGCATTTCAAAGCTTGAGACCGTCAGCTATTTCCATTTTCAGATGGTGTTAGCCATTGGGGTCTAAGAGCCTCATTCAGCAAGGAACGCACTTGGCTGATGTTTTTGCTCTGCGCATGCTTCGCGTTTAGATTATGGTACGCAGACTACATGCAGACCCTTTACGATATTGATATTGTCATAGACACAGAAGTCCCCCATTCACAAAGGACAGCTCCAGGTGCATAACATGGGGCGTCAAGCGGGACACGTGCCCTGGACGCCGCCGGCCGCAGTACAAGGCACATGCTGTCCACGCCACTACGCATTAAAACAAAAATGCCGGTGGTGGCGGTGTATTTGTTTTAGCACTGCAGCCAATAAGTCAGACAGACTCTTATTGGCTGCTGCACCCAGGGCCAGAGATGGGCAGGGACTCACTCATGAGCTCCGCCTTCTGGTTCCCGCACTGGGTGAAGGGAGAGACGTGCCAAGCGGGATTCCGGTAAGTGTAATTTTGTCTGTGTGTGTCTGCTTGTTTTATGTGTAAAAGGCACTACTACTGGGGGCACTGTATATTGGGCACTGCATAGGGGGCACTACAAGGGGCACTGCATAAGGGGCACTGTATAAGGGCTCACTTCATAAGGGGCACTGCATAATGTGTACTACAACAGGGGGCATTGCATAAGGGGCACTACTACTGGGGGCACTGCATAAGGGGCACAACTACTGGGGGCATTGCATAAGGGGCACTACTACTGTGGACATTGCATAAGATGCAGAACTACAGTGGGCACTGTATGAGGGGCACTACTACTAGGGGCATTGCATAATGGGCACCGCTACTGGGGGCATTAAGGTGCATATGAAATGGAAAGAAATGTTCCCAGAGTGACGAGAAATTTTCCCATGACCACGCCCCTCATGTCATGGGGTCACGCCCATCTTTTCTGTGCACACCTTCACCGTGCGCACATAGGTAGTGAGCTCCATATTTCATCTTGCCCTGGGCTCCAAATACCATAGTTATACCACTGGACAGATCTTACAGAGAGAGCTGTCCTTTGTCATTTTGTTCATGCATGCTGGGGTGATTAATGTAGGCATCATGCATGCGGAGAGTGGTGAATGCATCACATCACTAAGGGTCTCGTCGCAAGCCCGATGGTCGCGATGGTCTTGACCATCGCGACCATCATCATGGCCGCTCGCTATAGCTGTGGCCGCTCCAAAAAAAAAATAAGCCTGGCCCTGATTCAGAGCGAGCGCTCTGTCAGAGCGAGTGGCTCTGAATCAGGCCCTGTGTGCGATCCAGAGGTGAGCGTACACTGAGGTACGACTGATTTAGCACATATGTCTTGCACCTGGTATTGGGCTTTTCCTTTTTTTATAGTGATGACGGCTGCATTAATAAGCAGATGGTTGGGGTGGTTTGGGCGCAAAAATGCATGTAATTCTGCATATGGGCAAAGATCTACCCTCAGTACCATGCAGGCACTTCAGCGACACTTGCAGCTGACCTGCGTTCCACTCTGTATTAGCCCCAATGTGTATAGCAGTCATTTACAACCTTTTTCAACTCACGGCACACCGAACAAGATTTTACAATTGCTAAGGCACACCATCAGTCCCCCACGGGAAAAAAGCACACACATTGGCCCCCACGGGAATAAAACACACACATTGGTCCCCATGGGAAAAAAACACTCACAAATTGTCTCCCCACAGGAAAACGAACAGACATTGGCCCCCACAGAAAAAATTAAATAACCAGCTTAGAAGGTTCATAGTTGTCCCTGTCCTGACCCTCATTGTCTGGGGCTGCTCAGTCACACTCAATTTGCAGATGGGCATGTCACGCCACCGCGTCTCCATAGGTCACAGCCCGGGTGCGCCTGAGCCTCTCAGGATAGCCCAGCACTGCCCAGGTGAGCAGTACAATTAAAGGCCCTCATTCAGAGCCGTACGCTCTGAGCAGAGCGCACGCTCTGAATGAGGGCTGCCCTCCATAATTATGGAGCGTCCTCCTGGATGCTCGTATAGCTGTGGGTCACCACCCACAGCCTATACGAGCGTGCAGTTTGATGGCCGCGATGGTCGTGACCATCGCGACCATCGCCACTGCGAGCCGGAGCCTGCGGTTGAGGTTTTCAACCGCAAGGCCTGGAGTGATTTTGGCTCTATCAGAGCCAAAATCACTCCCACTGACATCACTAGTGATGTCAGTGGGCCGGCTTCTGACAGTAGGCGTTCCCTTGGGAACGCCCCCGTCAGGGAGGCACGCCCCCGGCACGCCCACCAAAGGGGGCGTGCTGTCAATCAACATCGACGGCACGCCCCCTTTGATCAGACACAACGAGCGAAGGAAAGTCCTTCGCTCGTCGCGTCTGGCGCATGCGCACGACGGAGCTCCCTCCGTCGTGCGCATGCTCAGTGCAGACCATCGACCCACTTGCGAGCTGACAGCCGCTCGCGAGTGGGTCTGAATCAGGCCCAAAGTAAGCTCTGACTGCACTGACCTCACGGCACACTTGACAACCGCTCGCGGCACACTAGTATTCCACGGCACAGTGGTTGAAAAACACTGGTGTGTAGCCTGAGCGAGAATAAGGTAATAATGTCTGAGGTGATCACACAGGAGAAGTGGCCATTCTTACTTTTATTTTTAGCTACTTTTTCCATTTTATTTTCTAGCTGCCTGTGCGCCCTGATTGGAGCTGTAATCAGCTCAGACATGCACACCATTACAATTGGCTTCTACAGAGTTACATCTCTTCTCAGTTGCATTCTTTCCATAATATTTTATTTCATATTCCTAGCACTTACCTCTCCCTCAAATCTTAAGCCTATTCCTCAGCAAAGCCATGGTGTTAGGCTTTTAATAAAGCACTCTAGACTTTCTTCTGGCTATTGAGACCTTCCATAGGAATAGAATCTCTCATTAGGCACATTTATTCTTGGTGTGCATCGGGCGTGGGGAGAATTGCCTCATAATCATTTTTGTAGCTTTCTTCAGCAAATGTGACTATATAAATAGATATGACTGGCCTCTTTTTTTTCCCATAAGATAAGTGTACTCACTTGCATTAGACACCGCTCTTTGTGTAGCTCAGCAGCTAAAGGAAAATATCTCCTTCCATACTGGACACACAACTTTATTATTGAAGTTAAAACATTACGGCTATAAAAATTGGACCATTTTAGTTTTATTCGCTGTGTTATGTATCTTTGACCTATATGTCACATTTCAGCCTTGCTTGAAAGGGGTTGGGTACGGCTTGCCGGTGCTCGAGATCCCGGTGGTCAGGATCCTGACACTGGCATCTAGAATGCGACCGCCCACAGGTAAGTAAGCCTAACCTAACCCCTAACGCTACCCATCCCTCCCCAGTACTTACCTTCGGGATTCTGGCGGTTGGCATTCTGTCTGCATCCCGCTTGAAATGTAGTGTACAGCATACTTACCCTATTTACCTGAAGGTACTGGAGACTCCCACGTTTTCTGTCTGTAGAGATGCCTGGAGCGTCCTTAGGCTGTGCTCTACTTCCCGGGGCTGGCAGCCCCGCCTCCTAGGCGTGACATCATGATGTCTCAAGTTTAACGAGCTGGGTCTGCACAGAGCATACTGCCGCCCGGTTTCAGCTCTGCTGGCATCTGACACAGTTATTGCTATTGCTAGGGAAGATTTCTTAAAGCTTCTAAATAGGATAACTGGAGGTTTTCGCCCATAGCAACCAATCCGATTCTACTTATCATTTATAGAATGTACTAGAGGAAAAATTGCTATAACGTGATTGGTTGCTATGGGGCAACACCTCCATTTTCCCTATTTGGAAGGTTTGATTAATCTCCCCCTTAAACTATAACCTCCATTGGGGAAGAGACTGATTATAACATTCTCTGTAGGTCACTGTGTAATTAATAAGAAAATATTTAAAATAAATACTGTTTACATTGTCAGTGATGGGCAACAGCCGGACCTGGGGCTGAATGTGGCCCTTTATACCTTCAGCCCCAGATTCTTCTTGTTTTGCTGTGATATTTGCTTTATCTAGAGATGAGCGGGTCCGGTTCTCTGAGAACCAGACCCACCCTAACTTCCAGATCCGAGACGAGAACCGAGCTAGGCTCTGGTTTTCCCGCCTGACTCGGATACGAAAACTAGGCAAAACGCGGCATCCTCCCGCTGTCGGATTCTTGCGGGTTTTGGATCATATAAAGGTCCCTGCGATCAGCGCCATTTTCACTCCGGCTGTAGAGAGAGAAGCTAGCAGACATTGGGCCTGATTCAGAGCCGGTCGCTATTTGCGCTCGCTCGTCCAGAAAATAGGGGTGGCTATTCAAATGAACCGTTCGCTGTTTGCGGTCTGTTCACGCCTCTAGGTCTGAACGAGCGAACAAAACTTGCGGTCATTTTTTTGGAAACTGCGCCCCCTGTCCGCTCGCATCCTACGTCATGTCCGCTATTTATTAGATTAATCGAGTACATCGAAAAGGGTATGAGCTGCTCGCTATTCTTGTGGTTGGTTTTTGCTACCACAATTTTGCAAGCAGTTCTGGCTATATAATAACCCAGTGACGTGGTCAATGACGCTGCTGTTTTAAATATGCACACCCATAAAACACCCGTTTTGACCTTTAAGCACGCCTGCGATCGGATCTCCACTCCCCGTTTTCAAGCACCTTCCCCTGTTACCACCCACATACGCCTCATCCTGTCACTCAAATTAGCAGGCATTCGCTATTTTGCGAGCACATGAATTTCGGCCGCACTGACTGGTTCGCGCATGCGTATAACGATCCGTACGCATGCGCAGTTGGGCAAACATCGCTCGGAGCGAACGAGCTGCCACTTACGAGTGGCTCTGAATCAGGCCCATAGTCAATCACTGTCAGTCACTCAGTGTGTGTGTCCAATCGGGGTCTTGGCCTGAAGGCTGCTGCTGTGTTGTCCATAAAGGGACTTAGGGCCTGATTCAGAGCCGCTCGTAAGCGCCGGCTCGTTCGCTCCGAACGATGTTTGCCCAACTGCGCATGCGTACAGATCGTTATACGCATGCGCGAACCAGTCAGTGCGGTCGAAATTCATGTGCTCGCAAAATAGCGAATGCCTGATAATTTGAGTGACAGAATGAGGCGTATGTGGGTGGTAACAGGGGAAGGTGCTTGAAAACGGGGAGTGGAGATCCGAACGCAGGCGTGCTTAAAGGTCAAAACGGGCATTTTATGGGTGTGCATAATTAATACAGCAGCGTCATTGACTACGTCACTGGGTTATTTTTTAGCCAGAACTGCTCTCAAGATTGTGGTAGGAAAAACCAACCCCAAGAATAGCGAGCAGTTCATACGCTGGTCGATGTACTCGATTAATCTAATAAATAGCGGACATGACGTAGGATGCGAGCGGCCAGGGGGCGTATTTTTTCAAAAACCGACCGCAAGTTTTGTTCGCTCGTTCAGACCTAGAGGCGTGAACAGACCGCAAAGAGCGAACGGTTGATTTGAATAGCCACCCCTATTTTCTGGACGAGCGAGCGCTAATTGCGTCCGGCTCTGAATCAGGCCCTTAGGCTGCAGTGGGTGCTTGCAGCTGCTGTGTCACTTGTCCTGTCAATTAACTGTGGCTGCTGCTGTGTTGTTCTGTCCATCAGGCTAGGGCTGTAGTCCATAAAGGGGTGCTGTGTTATCCAGGGGGGGTGGTGCTCTGTCAATTAGTGGTGCTCTTCCCCAGTGTAAAAGAGTACTTATTTTTTTGTGTATATGCGTCAGCAACTTAGACCCATATTCAATTAGAGGCAAAAAGTCGCCAAAGTTTCGCCTGTCCGACTTTTCGCCTCCGTCGCCTGTTTCAGAGGCGAAAACTTTACACGCGTGTCCCCGCTTTTCGCTATATTCAATTCCTAAACAGGTGAAAACGGAAAGCCGCAAATGCGGGACAGGCTGAAAGTACTGTCATAATTGGGGAAATCAGTCTGTACCCCCAAAAAAGATGCACGAACATAGGGAATCAATGTAGATATGTACTAATAGCCCTAATAAAAGTGTTTGATGTACTTAAGTTGTTTAAATTAGGGGTGAGCGGGTTCGGATTTCTGAAATCCGAACCCCCCCGAGTCCCCCCGATCCGAGTCAGGCTCGACTTTTCCTGCCTGACTCGGATCTGAATTCGAGGCAAAACATCATCATCCCGCCTTCCAGGTCTCGCGGGTTTTGGATTCTATATAAGGTACCCGCGTCGGCACCATTTTCTCACTTGGCTGTGGACAGTGAAGAGGGAGGGTGGGAGTTAGGCTGGCTGGGCTGTGTAGTGTAGTGTAGTGCAGTGTATTGTTGTGCTGTGCTGTGCTGTGCTGTGCTGCGCTGTGCTGCTGCTGTCCATAGGGGCTGTGTCCACTCCTCCAAAGTCCATAGGGGCTGGCTGTGTTGTGCTGTGCTGCTGTTGTCCATAGGGGCTGTGTCCACTCCTCCAAAGTCCATAGGGGCTGGCTGTGTTGTGCTGTGCTGCTGTTGTCCATAGGGGCTGTGTCCACTCCTCCAAAGTCCATAGGGGCTGGCTGTGTTGTGCTGCTGTTGTCCATAGTGGTTGTGTCCACTCCTCCAAAGTCCATAAGGGCTTGCTGGACTGTGTTTTGTAGTCAGTTGTCCATAGGGGCTGTGTCCACTCCAAAGTCCTGTGCAGTGTCCCAGTCCTAAAGGGGTGCTGCAGTGTTGTCCAGGGGATGCTCTGTCCATCAGGGGTGCTGTGTTTGTGAATCAAAACCAACCAACCAAAATAAAATAATCTTCTTTTTTTCTGTCTTTGTGTGTGAAATGTATGAGCAGGTTCCGCACCCGCATCCTCAAAGCAGCAGCGACAAGCGTGCGTCTGTCTGTTAAAGGGTGGTGTAACCCCCAAAGTGCGCTCCAACCAAAATAAAATAATCTTTTTTTCTGTCTTTGTGTGTGAAATGTATGAGCAGTAGCCGCACCTGCATCCTCAAAGCAGCAGCGACAAGCGTGCGTCTGTCTGTTAAAGGGTGGTGTAACCCTCAAAGTGCGCTCCACAAAAAATTCTTTTTTCTTCTGTCTTTGTGAATTGTGTGGCCTGTAGCCGCACCTGCATCCTCAAAGCAGCAGCGACAAGCGTGCATCTGTCTGTTAAAGGATTACATCGGTGACAGCATCCAAGTAGGCATGTCAGACAGCCCGTACCTGTACTGGCAGGAAAAAGAGGCAATTTGGAGGCCCCTGTACAAACTGGCTCTATTTTACCTGAGTTGCCCCCCCTCCAGTGTGTACTCCGAAAGAGTGTTTAGTGCAGCCGGGAACCTTGTCAGCGAAAGGCGTAGGAGGTTGCTTCCACAAAATGTGGAGATGATGTTCATAAAATGAATTATCAACTCTTCCAGGGAGATCAACCTCCAGAACGTACAGAGGGACCTGTGGTGGTGGATTCCAGCGGGGATGAATTAATACTCTGTGAGGATGAGGATGTACACAACACTGAAGAGGGTGAGGAATCGGTGAATGAGGAGGATAAGGACAACATCTTGCCTCCGTAGAGCCAGTTTGTGTAGGGACAGATTAATTGCCAGCTTGTTTTGTGGGGGCCCAAACGAACCAATCATTTCAGCCACAGTCGCGTGGCAGACCCTGGCGCTGAAATGATTGGCTTGTTAAAGTGTGCATGTCCTGTTTATAGAATATAAGGGTGGGTGGGAGGGCCCAAGGACAATTCCATCTTGCACCTCTTTTTTTTCTTTGCATTATGTACTGTTTGGGGCCTAGTTTTTCAAGCTGCCATCCTGTCTGCCACTGCAGTGTCACTCCTGGATGGGCCACGTGTTTGTGCCGCCCACTCGTGTCGCTTAGCATAGTCATCCAGCTACCTCGGTGCAACCTTTTGGACATAAAAACACTATTGTGAGGTGTGAGGTGTTCAGAATAGACTGGAAATGAGTGGAAATTAAGGTTATTGAGGTTAATAATAGCATAGGAGCAGAAAAACCAACACTTTCTGTGATTTTAGCTGTTTTTATGCTTTTTTTCAAAAAAATACAGGGCCTGATTCAGAGCCGGATGCTCTGACCAGAGCGCTCGCTCTGAATCAGTGCCCTCCTACCTAAAAATGGAGCGGCCTCCTGGCCGCTCACATAGCTGTGGGTAACCACCCACAGCATATGCGAGCGGCTAAAAAGATGGTCGCGATGGTCAAGACCATCGCGACCATCGGGCTTGCGACGAGCCCCTGCGGTAGGGTCTCGGTGACTGCAAGCCCTGGAGCGATTTTGGCTCTGTCGGACCCAGACGGTAGGCGTTCCCATGGGAACGCCTCCGTCTGGCAGCCACGCCCCCGGCACGCCCACCATAGGGGGCGTGCTGTCAGTCACCATCGATAGCACGCCCACTTTGGTGCGAGACCCGGAGCGACAGCTTGGCTGTCGCTGTCCGGGACTCGCTCATGCGCACGACGGAGCTCCCTCCATCGTGCGCATGCGCATTGGGGTAACATCGACCCGCTTGCGAGCATCCTGCGCTCCCGAGCGGGTCTGAATAACCCCCACAGATCCAAAACACAAAACCCAAAACAAGGAAGGGTGGTTTTGGCAAAACCAATCCAGATCCCAAACACGAAGAAAGATCCAGATCCAAAACCAAAACACAAAACACGAAAAGTGGCCGGTGCACACCCCTAGTTTAAATTGCTTCTTATTAGCGTCTTTGCATAAGTGGTGAAGAACAGCATTAAGCAGTTATTTTTGGTGAAAACAAGTACTCCAGTCAAATTTGGGGTACTTGAAAATGGGTGCTAGCATGTTTTTATGTCTCTAAAGTGAACTACTGAAAAATTTTAAAAACGCACCTGCAATCCTAAAAACACCTGCCCCATCCTTGCAGACCCACAAGAAGTCTATTTTGGTAGTTTTTATGGTTGTCCCCTCACTTTGTACTTATTCGCCCCAAAATGAAAGTACTTTTTTGGGCTGTTCTTAGTTTAAAAAAAAAATAAAAAAAATGTTTGCCAGATTTGTCCTTTGGGGGACTGTCCCATGGTTTCTGGGTCGTTTCCCCACGTATCCACCCCAAAATAAAGATTTTACACTTCTTTTCACCTGCTATTCATTGGAGAAACTTTTTCACCTATTACATTGCATTGCGTTTCCGCTTAGGCGAATTCCGTCTGGCATTGAATTTAGAAATAAGTTCCGAACAGGCGAAAAGCAGCAATAGGCAAAACTTTTTCACCGTTTACGGCTTTTCGCATCTAATTGAATCCGGCCCTTATCTGTGCTATTATTGTACAGTGACACTGCCGCAGTTTATCATCCATGTATTTGTTACTCTGCAGGTGGTCTGTCTGCACTCGGCAGGGGTGCTTTGTTGTCCATCAAAAAGGGGTGCTGTCTGTGTTGTTCATCAAGGAGCTGCTACCTCATTCTTGGGTGGTCTTCCCCAGTGTAAAAAAAATAAAAGTGCTTTTTTTTGTGTGTGTGTGCGTTAGCAACTTAGCTGCGCTATTATTGTACGGTGACACTGCCACAGTTATCGTCCACGTAGTTGTGACTCTGCAGGTGGTCTGTCCACACTCAGCAGGGGTGCTCTTTCCCAGTGTAAAAAAAAATATTATTCGTTGACATTGTCGGTCAGACTAAGTTAGCTGCAGAGAAACAAAAAATTGGCAATATGTCATTTACTACACAAAGTGGCAAGGAAAGGATAATAAGACCTTGGCCTTTATTTATGGCTGGTGGTTCTGCATCTTATGATGATGTAAGTCTTTCTCCATGTACAAGTGGCAAAAAGATTAAAATTGCTAAGGCACATGAACCAACTGTCTGCTCAGAAAAGTCACAGATCCTTGAGGAGAGTCCAAGTGTGTCTGTGGTTGCCATGTGTGAGCCTGACCTGTCTAATACTGTACTTGAAGAGGATCCTCCTTCCACCATTTGCGTGCCCTCTGCAAATGTGGGGATGAGCAGCACAAATCAACATGCTGATGTAGAAATCAAGGATGCTTCTGTGGAATTGCACCAGGGGGATGATGAGGATATTTCCGTAGTCGGCGGTAAAAAGGATGATGAGGATGTTGATGATGATGATGAGGATGTTGATGCTGAGGATGTTGCTTGTGTAAATCAGGCAACATTTGTTGCCCATGGTAGGAAAAATTCCATTGCTGTCATGCCAGGGCAAAAGATAAAAAAATCCAATTCTCATGTGTGGAATTATTTCCACCCAAATCTGGACAACAGTTGTCAAGCCATCTGTAACATTTGCCAAGCAAGAGTGAGTAGAGGTAAGGACCTTCACCATCTAGGAACCTCCTCCCTGTTATGTCACTTGTAGCGCATTCATCAAATTGAAAAGTGTATTTCAAACGAACAAACTTTGACAAAAAAAAAATATAACAGTCAGTCCAGTGTGACCTAGCTGCTCCCTTCTCTCTGTTAGATCCAAGCGCCTACAATCTCCACCACCAACACCTGCATCATCATCAATATCCTCAATCGTGATCGGAAGTAGTCCTGCATCCAATTTCATAAGAACGACTGACTCCTCTCCTATCCATGATTCCTCAGAAGGATCCTTGAGTGCTACGCCTGTTGCTGCTGCTGTGAGTGGATCTTCATCCCATACAGGGACTAGGAGAAGACTACTTTTAGTAGTTTAACAAAACAATTGACTGTCAAACAATTCTGTACATGGGGAAACAAGTATGACAGCAGTCACCCAGTTGCACAATGGATTACTGACACCATAACAGCTATGCTGGTATTAGATGTGCGTCCAGTATCCACCATTAATGCAATGGGTTTTAGACAGTTAATTGAGGTCCTGTGTCCCCGTTGCCATATCCCTTCTAGATTCCACTTCACTAGAACAGCAATTCCCAGTCTGTACAAGGAAATTAAAAAAAAAACTTATTAGTGTCCTCCAAAATGTCATTGTGCCCACTGTCCACTTAACCACAGATATGTGGACAAGTGGGACAGGGCAAACTACAGATTTCATGACTGTGACAGCCCACTGGGTAGGTGTATTGCCTCCAACAGTGCAAACAGCATCATCACCTAACAAATGCCAGCTCATTCAGAGGCAGGCTACTCTGTGTATCACTGGTTTCACTAAGAGGCATACCACTGAGAACCTCTTTGAAAAACTCAGGGAAATCATTGCTAAATGGCTTACCCCGCTAGGAATCTCCTCGGGATTAGTGATTTCTGACAATGCCACCAATATTGTGCGAACATTACATCTGGGCAAATTCGAACACGTTCCATGTTTTGCTCACACAATTATTTTGGTGGTGCAACTTTTTTTTAAAAATGACAGGGTCGTGCAGGAAATGCTCTCAGCAGCCCGATAGATTTCGAGACATTTTTGACATTTAACAACTGCATGTTAAAGATTGCAGCACCAGCAAGTACTGTTGAATTTGCCCTACCATCAGCTGAAGCAAGAGGTGGTAACTATGTAGAATTCTACCCCCTATATGCTTCAGCGGATGGAGGAACAGGAAAAGGCCATCCAAGGCTACACTATGGCCTATGACATAGAGAGAGGAGCGGGAATGCACATTAGTCAAGCGCAGTGGAGAATAATTTCCGTGTTGTGCAATGTTCTCAAACCCTTTGAATTTGCCACACGTGAAGTTAGTTCAGATACTGCCAGCTTGAGTCAGGTCATTCCCCTCATCAGACTTTTGCAAAAGCAGCTGGAGAAACTGGAGGAGGAGCTGAAACGGAGTGATACCACTAAGTATGTCGAACTTGTAGATCAAGCCATTCATTTGCTTCACCAGGATCCAAGGGTCCTCAATCTCTTGAAATCAGATCACTATATTTTAGCGACTATTCTTGATCCTAGGTTTAAGTCATACCTTGTGTCTTCTTTCCGACAGACATAAATCTGAAAAGATGCAAAGAGCTGTTGGTAAAAAAATTGTCCGCTCATGTTTCATGTGACATAGCAGCATCTCCTACTTCAGTTTCTGCAGCTGCCAGGAAAAAACTACATTTTCCTAAGAGACCCACTGCTGGTGATGCAGATCAGTCAGCAAAACCTAATGACATCTGTTTGGGTCTGAATGAACTGACTACAATTAGTGACATGTCTAGCATGACTTTGTCTGATACGGTCACCTTTCAGAAAATGGTGGATGATTATTTTAGGGATAGCATCCTAATAGGCATGTCAGACAGTCTGTTTCACTACTAGCAGGAAACAGAGGCAATTTGGAGTCCCTTACACTGGCTTTGCTTTACTTAAGTTGCACACCCTCCAGTGTGTACTCTGAAAGAGTTTTCAGTGCAGCCGGGAACCTCGTCAGTGATCGGCGTAGGAGGTTACTTCCCCAAAATGTGGAAAAGATTATGCTCATCAAAATTAATTACAAATTCCATAAGGAAGACCTTTACCTGCAATTAAGTTAAAAAAATACAGAAGCGTCTGACTCTGTAATGGTGGATTCCAGCGTGGACAAATTAATATTGTGGGAAGAAGAGGATGTACACACTGATGGGGATGATGACATCTGATCTTACCTATGTTGTAAAGCCAGTTTGTGTATGGGATCATTGCCACCAATGTCCACTGCGCATTGGCAGCTTGTTTTGTGGGGGTCCAAATAAACCAATCATTTCAGCCACAAGTGGCAGTCCCTGTCGCTGAAGTGATTGATTTGTTAAACTGTGAATGTCCTGTTTCATATATACAACATAAGGGTGGGTTGGAGGGCCCAAGGACAATTCCATCTTGCACCTCTTTTCTTTGCATTATATGCTGGTTGGGGCATTGCTGCCTGACAGTTTTAATTTTATGGTTTATGAATGTCTAGAAATTGTAATGGCCACAAACAGCATCTCCTGTATGCCCCTATCATTTTTTTTTTTTAATTCAGAACCACAAAGTTGATGGGGTGGGCAAATACGAGCAGCAGCACAGAGCATCTTCCTGCCAGGATGTGTGCAATAAAGTGCAATCATGTTTAATAAAAAAAATAGTTCTTTACCCTTTCTTATCTAGGCAGAGTGAACCTGCTTAAAATGTCATCCTTCCCACATCTCCTATATTTAATGCAGTCCCTACCATTATTGATAAGACATGCTGACCTGATAAAAATTAATGGTCTATTCCACAGATTTATTTGGAAAGAAAAGAGGCCAAGAATAGCGATGATAAAACTCCAGCAACATAAAGCTAATGGGGGTATTAACTTTCCCCAGATCCAATTATACAACCAAGCGACATTGATGAGACATTTATGGGATTGGCTCGCAAATAATGATATTTATACGAATACAGCGTTAGATTCCTAATTCCTCGACGGTAATTTAATGACCTTTCTTCATTGCTATGAAGCAGAGATAGACCAGGAACTAAAGGAGAAACCCTTACTCTGGTCGGTGTATCGATTATGGCACATTCTGCGACGTAAAGCAAATCTAAATGAATATAAGTCTTTGTTTTTTACTTTCTTAGACAATGGAGCTTTCCAGCACTGAGAGGCAGCTCACCCATATACAACTCTATGGCAAAAGGGACTTAAAAATATTAGAGGGAGTGTGGACTCATCTACCAGAAGGCTTTTGCGCTCTGAGGAGGCCAGATTAAATTTCCCAATCCTACAGCGCTTCCCAATATCTTATTTCCAGATGCATCATTCTGCCACCGCAGTAATTGAGGGGTTTTCGGAAAGAGGCTGGTCAAATCCGCTGGATGATTTGTTGGGTCCCCCACCTGCTGCTAGAAAGGCCATATCTACTCACTATATATTCTTATGCTCTCCAATGGATCACTCCACTTGTCAATCAGGAATAAGGCAATGGCTCCTAGTCTTGACTGTCCCGCACTAGTTAAGGGCTTAACTTCCTAGTGTTGTTTAATGCCTTTAACGATACTGCCTTTGAACTCTATACACCCCTGCCTATACCTTCTGATATCCTGCCTATAAACCTCTAAGGATGACGCTATTTTGCGTACGCAGTCATGCAGTAAATAAAGACTCCAGACCTAGAACCTGTGGTTCCAAAGCACAAAGTATTATTCAAGTAAAAGTACAGTCAGTTACACGCTATGATCTTAAATACAATTTTAGCGCAAAGGAAATATACAGACCCAAGTACAGACCCAAGTACAGTTATACATACGCAGCACTCTCTGGACTAGATGTAGGCATCAGCAAGAAACCCCCGTCAATCAGCATTCAGCACGAAGACTTGAAACCCAGGGTCAGAGCACACATATTTATACCCCCCCAGAGATAGACAACACAATAGAGAAGTGTCTTGCTAATACCATTGGTCCTAAAGGAGAGGGCATATGTTACAAGGCATCTAACAGGTTGGTTCAAATAGACACAGTCCAGCCTCTAACAACTGGTGGTCTCTGGTTTCCCGCCTCATGCAAATCCTAACAGTTGGTCATATAATGTACATTTTGTTGCTTGAAGTCTCTGCGGTCCATAAGTTGAGAATGCATGTTGCGATCTCTACATCGATGTTACCGGAATACTGTTGAGAGAGTACGCATCAGTACAATACCAAACATGGCTTATTTATCACTTATAAAACCTTAGTTACAAAATAATGTTTATTTCATAGTAATTATAGTAAATGTGCATACTTGAATCTTATACCTTAAAGCTTATGAAACCTTGTATGTGAATATGTAATGTGTGAGTATGTGGGGTTTGATGTAAAGACGCAAGTTAACTTGGGGCAGATGCGTGTGCATGAAGCTAATATTCGGCTTTTTCATACAGGATCTTATGCATTCGCTAATATGCGACTAGTTAACTGCGCAATTGTGCATATTAATGTGTGTATGAGAAATGGTGTAAGATGCAATCGCATGATGCTAATAGTAATATCGTCACATGTACTAAAGTGTGAGTTTATCGAAAAATGGCGCTTGGACGGCCATTCGAAAAATGGCATCTTTCGATTTAATTTCCAAGATGGCGTCTTGCGGCCAGTCGCAAGATGGCGTCGCTGCAATTCAATTTTAAACTGATCTTGTCTCAGCCAATAATCCAGCTTCGACAGTCCACCCTTTGATAGCGAACAACATGCTATCACAATCTGATTTTAAAATATAATCTTTAGGCTTACATTTATATACTATTTAGTGTTATTATGGGATGGCACAAGGTGGTTCTTAATCCATCAATAATGTGTCTCTGAGTGGGGACATAAAACTACTATTATATGCATGCCGCGGATCTTGGAAGATCATGTTAAAGGTTTGGGGATACACCAGTCCTACAAAGGCAGTCTTGAAGGGGAAATTTGAGACTTTACATTATCTGAGGTGTTTTAAATAATAACATTTCAATAATACATTCTATGCAGGTCTAAATATAATACATTAAATGATGGTACTTCCTAGTTCAGGGTGGTAATGCAGTTATGCATTTACCTCAGTATTCATACTGACCACCATCATAATTTTGTTCTTTTGTTTTACTCTATTTTTAAATTTTCCACACTTCAACACAATAGGAACACACCGGACACATATGCCAATTATTATGATGACAATCAGTATAAGGATTAAGAATTTGCCTATGCTGGTGATCACTTCCTGGCCCCATTCCCCTAGACCTGAGAACCATTTCACTGGGTTCAGCCATGAAACCTATCCTTCTATCTTCTCCCCTACTTCAGCCACTGAAGCATTATGGTCCTTATGAAATTCCCATTTTAGCTGCAGAATTTCATCCATTTTTCGGTCTATCACCTCCTTGGGGTCGCTGGTATCATTGGTGACATAGGTGCAACATTTTACTCCAAATTGGGTGGCCAAGGTTATGCAGTACCCTCCAGTAACAGCATTTAAATAATTTAACACTAGCCTGTGTTGCACCAGTTCTTTCTTGTACGCTTGCAATTCTCTCCCTGTATACCTGAATGTGTCATCGTACATCTCGATGATATTATCTATTAATTTAGCAAGTTCCTGAATATATCTAAAATTTAATGTACCCCGAGCGATCCTGGTGGGATCCAATGCAACTAAAACTTGAAAGCCAGTTGTCTCACTAATTAACTGAGTGGCTTTATGCACGTCACCAGGTATCATATTTAGTTTGCCTCTGTGTTCATATTGCATGTGAAGATATGGTGATGGTGTGTTTTTATGTATACCAAGCATTTCAACATGTGTGAGGGTCATAACTTCTGGGACTACTCTTCCCAGGTAACACAAACCTTCGGAACTCGGGGAGAGCCACTTATACGCTTTTCTTCCACATATAAAATATACATTATCAGGGAGAACATAAGGAATGGTATGCATCATTTTCATTAAGCACATTTCCCTTGCAAAGAATCCTATTTCTGGGTCTTCCATCTGGTACATGCAAGTTTCTGGTTGTATTATTTTAGCACAATAACCATCTGGCACCTTACCAATAATTTCTTTGGCGGAACTCAATGCATACCGGTACCTAAAATGTTTCCCACTAGATTTAATTGAGTGTAACAGATCATGGTTTATGGACTCATTTTCAGCTCTTTGTGAGAAGGTCGTCATCTGATTATTCCCTGGCACTTCCCAACTCCCAGGTTTATTGGGGTTGGTTATGTTTAAACACAAAAGTGATCTATCTACTTGGAATTGATAGAGATAAACCTCCACACCATCCCCGAGTATCCGGAATAACAGCTGTCTTAACAATAAAAGTACTAAGATTGGTCAGACACTCCCCTGATTGGCATTGCACTCCTTCTGACTCCACTCCATCAGCGCTGCCATCAACTCCCATCTCCACAATCGGTCCCCCTTCACAGAAACCGGACATTCCCGAACCGACCAGGATGGTGAACACTCTAAAAGAGAACATGAAAATGAAAACAGCAGGCCCGTCCATTGCCACAACAAGACCTGCAGATTTCTTTTAGTTCAGGTATCTCACTACGACCTTTTCAATCCTCCCAGAACAAGTTCGCGAACGACAGGTCTACGCTATCAGCCTTGTCTCCGACTTGTTTCTCCACCGGTTGATTGACCTTTTTGCAGTGAGTGGAATGGACCCAGATATGTCTCTAAGCCACCTTCAAAGATGTAGTACTTGTCAGCAGCACCTGGTATGGACCTTCCCACCGATCAGTCAAACAACCTGAACGCAAGAAATTTCTGATCATAACATATTCTCCTGGTTCAACATCATGACAGTTAGTTTCAGGCATATCATTGGACAACAATTTCAGTTTCTGCTGCTGTTGCTTTAACTGCTTACTCATTGATATAAGATACTTTACAGTTACCTCATTGTTACCCTTCAAGTCTTCTTGTGGACTTATAATCAAATGAGGTTGTCTACCGAACAGATTTAGAGGGGATCTAGGAGTGGTCCTTATACTATTTAGGACCAAAGGTAACACTTCTGGCCATCCTGCCATGATTTTACTCAACTTATTTTTAATAGTCCCGTTCATTCTCTCTACCTTGGCACTGGCTTGCGGTCGGTAGGGGGTGTGAAGTCGACTATTAATACCCATCAGCTTACACATATTTTGAAAAACATCTCCTGTGAAATGAGTACACCTGTCACTCTCAATGATTTTAGGGATACTGTATCTGCATACAAATTCCTGAACTATTTTCTTGGCAGTAAACGCAGCACTATTAGTGGCTGCTGGGTAGGCCTCAACCCAATTAGAAAATACATCAGTGCATACTAATACATACTGCAGGGTGGTAATTGGATGAAATCAATTTGTATCACCTGGAAAGGTCCATCAGTCGGTGGAATGTGGGACGGTTCGGTAGGGATTGCTTTCCCTATGTTCTTCCTCAAGCAGGTCAGACAGGACATTGCTGTCTTTTCTGCTTGTGAAGAAAAACCTGGTGCGCACCAGTATGCTCTCACCAAATTGCACATACCTTGCTTTCCCAGATGAGTCAGACCGTGTGCTGCCTCAGCCAGGCTGGGGTAATATGCCTTGGGGGCTACTGGCTTACCTTGTCCATCCCTCCAGAGCCCGGAGGACTCTTGCCCACATCCCTTGGATTTCCAAATGAACTTTTCCTGAATTGAACCAAAATTTTGCATCTCAATTAATTTCAGCATATCAATTGTTTGGAAAGACATAATTTTTTCAGTGGGAGAAAACATTTTTAACCCTGCTGCCCATTTTGCAGCTTCATCGGCTCTGTTGTTGCCCAGTGACACCGGGTCATCCTCACATGTATGGGCTTTACACTTGATTACTGCCACCGCTTTGGGCAGTTGGATTGCTTCTAAAAGATGTTTTATGTGTCGGGAATGTGCAACTGGTGTGCCTGCTGCTGTCATAAAATTTCTCAGATGACATAGAGCCCCGAAATCGTGCACCACCCCGAACATGTACCTCAAGTCAGTGTAAATGTTAGCAGATTTGCCTGCTGCCAGTTCACACGCTCTAGTTAGTGCTACTAACTCTGCTGCGCACACACAGATTGAGGCATGGTCTGGAGATCACACGCGGCTACAAGGTAGACAGAGTCCGGAATCCGCCACCGAATCATCTGCACTACATGTGAGGTACCTTGCAGCTCATTGTGGTGTGCATTTATATCCCCGTTATACGGGCTCATATGAGCCGGGAAAAGTGAGAGGCTCATGCTACAAAGCCACTGGAATTTGGCATTTTTGCACAATACGGAGCATTTTTATTTATATCTTTTGCTCAGGACTTTGAGTATATAAAACAAGTTAATAGACTTGCAGTCTTGCACATACGAGGAACCCAATTTCTCACACACGCACAGTGAATGATTAATGAGCCATTAGAAGTAAATATCACTGCTCTCTAAATATAAGCAGATTGTTACTTATTGATATATTTAGATATGGTGTTTCTATAAAATGTGACTGTTTATTACAGTGTTACATATTTTTATTATTATATTGTATATGTGTCTCATTGGCCAGTGATGTATTTATTTTAATTTAATTTATGAGCATATTAAATTTATTTTTGACATAGCTGGTTATAATTTAATTATTGGTAACAGTTGTTCCACAGCGCTGTTATTTCTTCTTGTTTTATTTCTACTAACTCTGCCACCTGGGCTGAGTGAGGAGGACCAAGAGGTTTAGCTTCCATGATGTCTGTGTCATTTACAACAGCATAACCTGTACATAATTCACCTGTGTCTGTTTGTCTATGACAACTCCCTTCCATGTAAAAAGTCACATCTACATTCTCTAAAGGTGTGTCGTGTATGTCAGGTCTTGCAGTAAAGGTCTGACTCAGATATTCCATACAATCGTGTATATCATTATGTCCGCTGAACTCACTCCCCGCCAGCAACTCGTCTCCTTCCACCCTTTGTACATCATGTTGTACATATGGTAAATACAATGCTGCATTCTGCGTGCTGCAACTTTTAACAGTGATGTTTGCAGGTGCGATTAGACCTAGTTCCGATTAGGTAAACCTAGCCGAAGAGACGTGTCTGGTTTGAGCAGAATTCAGCAGAGCAGATACAGCGTGGGGAGTGTATACAATCATATCATGACCCAATACTACGTCCTCACTTTTACTCACCAATAGAGTGGTAGCTGCTACACTTCTTAAACAGGTGGAGAGTGATCTCTCCACAGTGTCCAGTTGGGCACTATAGAATGCTACGGGCCTACTGGCATCACCATGTTTTTGTGTAAGTGTCCCTGCAGCACAACCATCGGCTTCCGTACAATACAAATCAAAAGGTTTTCCATAATGAAGTATTCCCAATGCAGGTGCTTTTGTCAGACTATCCTTAAGATTAAGGAAAGCCTGCTCTGATTCCTCTGTGTGTATGACACGATCGGGCTTTGAGGAAGAGATTAATTCCTGTAAAGGCAAGGCCAAAATAGAAAAACCTGGGATCCACATTCTACAGTATCCACACATTCCCAAGAAGGTACAAATTTGCTGTTGATTCTGCAGCAGTGTCATGTTCTGTATGGCCTGGATTCTATCATTTGTGAGATGTCTTAACCCCTGGGTTAGGCAATGTCCCAAATATTTTACTCTGGATTAGCACGGCTGTAGTTTGTCCTAGCCACGTTGTGTTCTGTATGCGAGAGATGAAGCAACAAAAGTTTAGTATCATTCAAACATGACATAAACAAATCAGAACACAGCAATAAATCGTCCACATATTGAATTAGAACAGATCCATTGGCAGGTTGAAAAGATTGTAAACAGTCGTGCAATGCCTGGGAAAAGATTCTGGGGCTGTCAATGAAACCTTTGGGCAACCGTGTCCATGTATATTGCACACCTCTATATGTAAATGCGAATAGATATTGACAGTCAGGGTGGAGAGGCACAGAGAAGAAAGCAGAACAGAGGTCAATGACATTGAAATGCGTTGCATTTGGTGGGATCTGCATCAGGATGACAGCTGGATTTGGCACTACAGGGAGTTGGCTCCCTACAACCTTATTAACACCTCTAAGGCCTTGTACCAGCCTATAACCCTTCCCACCACTCTTTTTCACCGGAAAGATGGGACTGTTGGCTACACTAGCTGTACGCACAGTAAAATTCCCTGTTGCAATAATCATTCAATTATTGGAAAAACTCCTAATTCTACTTCCTGTTTTAGTGGGTACTGGGGAATTTTTGGAGCTTGCCTACTGCTTTTCAAATTTACCATTACGGGGCTTACGTTTGCCATTAATCCAGTGTCCTGTCCATCCTTAGTCCAAAGGGAATCTGGAATTTGGGACAACATTTGATCTATGTGGGATGGATTTTCATTTAAAAATACACCATCAGGGGTGCAATATATAACACATCCCATTTTACATAACAAGTCTCTGCCCAGCAGGTTAGTAGGAGCCGCAGCAGCCAAAAGAAAATAATGCCTGGTATGCAACGGCCCAATAGTAACCTCTGTGGACTTTGTTAAAGGATAATGTTCCACTTTACCTATTACACCGATTGTTGGTACTGTCTCGTTGGTCACCTGTAAATTAACGGGAGATTTTATCACTGACCTGGTCGCCCCTGTGTCTTCAAGAAAAGGGTATTCAGTACCAGCTACATCAACCATCATGACCGGTTCTTCCCTAGTACTTCCCGTTAACCTTGCTATCTGTAGACTACGGGTATGACCTGACCCCTAGCGTTGGCTACCATTCTCCAATAAAGCATTAACGGCCACAATTGGAGCTGGTGCCTGCTGGACATTTGCTGTTCTCTGTGCATATCCCTTATGGGGATATCCAGGTACTCTCTGGTTTGGGGATCCTACCCTTTTAACTCTGCAGTTTTTATTTAAATGTCCTGGCTGGTTACAATTAAAACATATTCGTGGATCGTATGAAGACACAGGTTGTTGTGAGGTTTGAGCAGGGGGAAAAGGTGGTGGATATGGGTAGGGATATGGAGGATAAGGGTATTGTGGGGGATATGAAGTTTGTGAATAGTGTGGGACCTGTGGTTGTGTAGGGTTAGTAGAATAGAGCTGTGTTTGCTGTTGCGTGGGATTAGTGAGGGCATATAACTGTTCAGGTGTAGGTGTGTGTGTAGATGCAAGTGTGTCTGTTGGCTGTGATGCTTGAATAATGACAGCCATTAGTTTTTCGCTCTGGGTCTCTCTCTTCTTTGAGATGTTCTTATCTTGTTCTATGGCAGATTCTATGAGTGTATCTGTTGTGACTCCCCTCCAGCCAGGTTGTGAGGTCTGAACCTGAGTCTTTAAGTTTTCCTTAAGACCGTCCATGAGTACCGTGACTATCATTCCCCTGTGGTGAGTGCTATCTTTAATATCTTCTATCCCAGTGTACTGGGTGATAGCGTGCAGAGCCCGGTCGCAATACTCTTCTGCAGATTCACTCTCCTTTTGCTTTATGGTGAAAATTTGGTTCCAGTTAACTACTACCGGAAAATATATACCCAATTGAGTTACAATGGAGAAATGTTACCTTGGTTTACTTGGTCTGTTAAGGGAACGTCACCATCCAATACACAATCCGTGAAAAATTTTGTCACGTCTGTATTGCGTGGTAGACAGGCCCTTAACACCACACGCCAATCCTTATTAGTTGGCTCATGAGAACTACCCAAATTCCTCAAAAATCTCTGACATTTGGCTAGTTCCTTTTTGGGATCGGGGAAATCATTTATGATGGAATTTAGTTCTGCTCTTGTCCAAGGACAATGCATTACCACTTCCCTCGTGGGCACTACACCGTTCGCATCTGCATTTCCATTCGGAACAGTTATTGTCTGTCTGTTACCTTGCTGGGGGTTTAGTCTGTTGCTGCTACGTATGGTATTAACAACTTCCTCTACGGGTGCAGAGGGTGTTAGCACTTCCCTTGCTGTTACCGATGAAGATGGCGGCACCACTCGTGATTGTCGTGGTGTAGCATCTAGCATTTGTACGGCATGGGAAATGGCAGACATTACAATAGGCTCATCATCCACATCATGAACATTTTCTTCATAGTTGCTTAAGAGAGGGTACAAATTGCTTGTTACATTTTTATGGGTATTTTTGATAACTGTACTTGCACCTCCATCCACATAAGGTGGGGGTGTTGCGCGTGAACTGCTGGAAATACCTTCCGCAATGCTACCTTGCTGCACGTGCGCGCAATTTTGCGACTCGCCAGCATTGCAATTCAGCATCGCGGATGTATTCTCTGGCAATGCGCTCGTAACACTAGTTTGCGTCGCTTGCGCATTTGTAAGCCACGCATCCCCTTCATGCTGCCACAACTTTAAACATTCATAATATTTGACCTTTCTCTCTCGGGAGCGCATCAGACTGATGTGATCCCGGACATTATCTAATACATCTTTATCAAAACTACCAATTCTGGGAAATGGTCTATCACTCTTCATCGTCATTTTAAACCATACATCACAATACCTTATTGCATAAGTACTGTACTTAGTATGCATAATACGATGGGCCGATCCAAGCGGCGCTTTCATTAGCAGCACATCATTGTCTAACATCTCTATTGTTTGCGTGGCTCCCATTCTGAGACAACTCCTACGTTTTTCAATAAAGATTTAAACTGGTGAAAGACAGTCAAGATATTTTCACTTACCTGCGAATGTCTTGGAAAAAAAGCGTATTTGCAAACCTTATGGAGGACTTCTAGACGCTTCCAATCACCTACGGAAGTAAAGGCTGCTTCTGCTCAGCAATCCCTTTTTTGACGACTGAACGCTATAATCACGCCGGGGGCCGAACCCTAACAAAAATAACAAACCATATACCTGCTTTGTGTAAAGTAAACGGTAAGCTGCTACCGAGTCACTAGGCCAACTCCTGCGCCTAGCACTTAAGGGTCCTACGATACCCTTAACATTTAGGTCCCGTGTTACACCCTAAACAAACACTCACAGTTACACACTTTTTTCCTGCGCAGAAAAATACACGTTAATCCAGATATTTAGCAACAATTGATAATGTAAACTCAACGGCTTTGTTTAAACACGTGGCAGCACAACCGGAAGTATGTATACGCTATTGTGCGACCAGTCGCATACACAATAATGCGACTACCACACAACCGTATAACAACCTTTAGCTGCGTACACAAAAGTGCATCTTTACTGTGCGCAAAACTGCGACTCAGCTGCGTGTTCTATACTGCGGCACCCCTTTAAATGTTAGGTTCTATCAACAAAGGAAAACAAACTTTTTCCTCTCTTGTCCCTGGATTCTAGTCAGCGTCCCTGGCTCACACGAAAACGGGTAGCGATTTCTCAGCACCGAGCGGTTGCAGGTAAACCCTGCATGTTGCCACTCCACTATTTGGTGAGATATCGATAACCGTATGTGCCGTGTGAGTGGGTAAGTGACTTCACTACGAGCCCCCAACTAACGATACTGCCTTTGAACCTCTATACACCCCTGCCTATACCTTCTGATATCCTGCCTATAAACCTCTAAGGATGATGCTATTTTCCATACGCAGTCATACAGTAAATAAAGACTCCAGATCTAGAACCCGTGGTTCCAAAGCACAAAGTATTATTCAAGTAAAAGTACAGTCAGTTAAATGCTATGATCTTAAATACAATTTTAGCGCAAAGGAATTATACAGACCCAAGTACAGTTATACATACGCAGCGCTCTCTGGACCAGATGTAGGCATCAGCAAGAAACCCCCGTCAATCAGCATTCAGCACGAAGACTAGAAACCCAGGGTCAGAGCACACATATTTATACCCCCCCAGAGATCGACAACACAATAGAGAAGTTTGTTGCTAATACCATTGATCCTAAAGGATAGGGCATATGTTACAAGGCATCTAACAGGTTGGTTCAAATAGACACAGTCCAACCTCTAACAACTGGTGGTCTCTGGTTTCCCGCCTCATGCAAATCCTAACAGTTGGTCATATAATGTACATTTTGTTGCTTGAAGTCTCTGCGGTCCATAAGTTGAGAATGCATGTTGCGATCTCTACATCGATGTTACCGGAATACTGTTGAGAGAGTACGCATCAGTACAATACCAAACATGGCTTATTTATCACATATAAAACCTTAGTTACAAAATAATGTTTATTTCATAGCAATTATAGTAAATGTGCATACTTGAATCTTATACCTTAAAGCTTATGAAACCTTGTATGTGAATATGTAATGTGTGAGTATGTGGGGTTTGATGTAAAGACGCTAGTTAACTTGGGGCAGATGCGTGTGCATGAAGTTAATATTCGGCTTTTTCATACAGGATCTTATGCATTCGCTAATATGCGACTAGTTAACTGCGCAATTGTGCGTATTAATGTGTGTATGAGAAATGGTGTAAGATGCAATCGCATGATGCTAATAGTAATATTGCTACATGTACTAAAGTGTGAGTTTATCCTAAAATGGCGCTTGGGCGGCCATTCGAAAAATGGCGTCTTGTGATTTCATTTCCAATATGGCGTCTTGCAGCCAGTCGCAAGATGGCGTCGCTGCGATTCAATTTTAAACTGATCTTGTCTCAGCCAATAATCCAGCTTCGACACCTTCTATGCAATATCAGGAATTATTTTATAATATATTTCATAGAGCTTATTATTCCCCCCACAGACAATACCTGGCAGGTATGGCTTCTTCTCATGAATGCCGCCGCTGCCGGGCACCTAGAGCAGATCTTTTTCATTGCCTCTGGGCATGCCCTTTAATACGTTGCTTTTGGATCCAGGTTAAAAAAATTTCTATGGATCATATAGTGAATTATTTGCCATTTACAGCGGAGTGGGCCATTTTTAGTGTTCTACCAGAGAATCAGCGAATTTCCAAGGGTCGCAGAAAACAGTTGCTAGCTATTAGCGCAGCAGCACGCAAGTCCATCCTACAGGAATGGATTCTGCCTCACCCGCCCTCCATGCAATTATTTAAACGAAAAATCCACCACATTTTTCAGATGGATTGGTTGGAGACAACCTTGAACAAAGACAGATTAGTTTGTAAATTTTTCGACTCCTGGGAGAGTTATACCTCAATCCTTCCGTTGGACTTCCAGAGTCGTATTAAACATTCGCTTCATAACACAGACAGAATGGTATGAATCCAGGCTTTTGTTGGGTGACCCTCCCATATTGCTGGAGAGTTAGCCCCCCCTTTTATTTTGGGCTCTTCTTGGCTCTCCTCGTCTCTGGGATGGTTTTGGATAGAATAGATCTCCAAGTCAGCAAACGGAATGTAATGTATGGGCCTGTGTCATCAGGAATGCCACTATTTTGTTTGTATGTACCATTGTGCATTTCTATGTTTTGTAATGTGGAGTTTCGGATACACATGTATCCACTGTTATATTCTAGTTTGTGGGCAGTACAGACAGTGTAATGGTTAGCATTACTGCCTCACAGCACTCAAGTCATGGGTTCGATACCCACCACGGCCCTAACTGTGCAGAGTTTGTATCTTCTTCCTGTGCTTGCGTGGGTTTCCTCTGGGTACTCCGGTTTCCTCCCACACTCCAAAAATATACTGGTAGGTTAATTGGCTCCCAACAAAAATTAACCCTAGTGTGTATGTGTGTGAGCATGTGGTAGGGAATATAGATTGTAAGCTCCACTGGGGGCAGGGACTGATGTGAATGGCCAAATATTCTCTGTAAAGCGCTGCGGAATATGTGTGCACTATATAAATAACTGGTAATAAATAAATATTGTATTTTGTATATTTTTTGCTATTTGATGGCTGAACTTGCAGCACGGCTGACTGACGATGTCGCAAGCAGCCATGCATATTGGCCGTACATGTTGAGCAAAGCGACCGATATGTTGTTCCGATTCGACTGAAAACTACTTATTGTGCCAACATCATCTCAGTGTATACCCAGCTTTTGTTCTCCTTCCTAGCTCCGGCGTTCCTGCTACCTAAGATGTTTGCTCATTCTATTAACCTGTTCCTGACCATAGCATTTCTGCTTCATTTTGTTGATGTTCTGCTATTACTGCTTCGATCATTCATATCTCCAGTTTCGTTTACTCTCCTTACCAGTGCTTACTACCAGCTCCTTACAGGGAACCCAGACAGAGGGCTGTGACCTACATGTCAGGTGTCACGAAGCCCAAACTTCCTTGCGGGGGTCCCTGGTGAAAACATTTAGCACATTAGACTCCACGCCTCTGTTCTGGGTATTAGTCATTCTACTAGTATGAGTCAGCATCCACTATCTATCCTCGAGGTTGTGACATGCACCAAGATTGATTCACCCTTCCCACCATTCAACTTCTGCCTCCCCGCTCTGCCAGTCTCTACAATAGATCCACATTCTCTACTGAATCCTAGTTAAACTCCCTCACTCATACAGCCTTCAGCCACCCCCCCAATCATATTCCCCACCAACCTCCATTCATCAAAACCTACCAGCCTACCAACCACCATCTCCACCTTCGATGACCTTGCCTCTCTCTGGCCATGTTCTCACTCTGTGTCACCCGCTTCCTCCCTCTATCATCCTTGCAACTCCCTAGTAGTTTGCTATCTCTCACAAGCAGGTACCTCTTTCCTCTAGTCTGCCTACCTCAATCATCTCCATGCCCTTGTATCATACTTCTTGCTTATTCTTTTTGTGCACTTTTGTAAGCCTAAGGGCCCCATTTAATAACAAATTTTATTACCAGCGGCATCATTTGTTTAGTATTGCATTGATAATTATGAATATGCCACTGCGGCTCAACATTACTGACCCCTCCGGCAAGGTCCAGCCACATTCCACTCCTCAACGACATCCTTTGCTCTGTTGCTGGGAGCTTATCGCTGTCAGCAACAGGCTGCTGTGTCATGCGCATGTGCAACAGTCAATCACCCAGCGGGGACACAGCAAATTCTGGAAGGCTTCACTGAAGCCTGAAAGGCTGTTACTGGGTCTCCATTGCCGGGCAATAGGGACCATGGAGTCTATTCACCAAGCCTTGGAGAGAGAGAAAATGGAGAAAGATGAGTACCAACCAATCAGCTCTTAACTGTCAGTTCACAGGCTGTGTTTGACAGTTAGGAGCTAATTGGTTGGTACTTATCTTTCTCTATTTTATCTCTCTCCAAGGCTTGGTGAATAGACCCCAATGTCGCTCTCACCTTCTATAGATGGCATAAGCAATACAGTGACAAAGCGGTAAGCTTAGTTTACAGCGGTAAGCAAGTGCTAAAGGCAGTGGCAGGCTGGTCCGGGGGGCAGGGTGCCATGTGCTCCCCGGGCCGCAGCATCATGCGTTCCGCGGGCCGTCTGTGTCACTGTGACACAGACTGCACCGCGTGTGTAGCGCTGGCCGGACGGAGTTCGGTCAGCGCTACACAGCACAAACACACAGCCGCCGGCGCCGGCAGCTGTGTGTTTGCTTTAGCAGCTGATGAGAGTCAGACAGACTCTCATTGGCTGCTGCTCCCACTGCCAGAGCCGGACATCTTCCGGCTCCCGCAGTGGGTAATGGGAGTGACAAGAAATAACTGATTTTATTGAAGTTTTTCAAGTGCATAATATGACAGATGTCTTGTCATGAATTAACACACCTGATACAACTGTATTATTTGACAATACACAGACAGAATATAGCAAGATAGTTCATATACAGTATATATATATTATATTACAAGTGGCTGTGCAAAGCCAACAATTGTCAGATTAATCTAATAAAATTCTATCAATATTTTAAGACACATAAATCATTAATATTCAAATATACACTGCAATCCTGTTTGTATGTGGCTGCAATGTGAGAAGACTATGTGGTGCAAAAAAGATGCTACAATGCAAAAGTCCAAAACTATCTATCTATGGCACGGTGTCTAAGTCGTGCAACACGTCTCACGCCATATGGAGCAAAAATGCTAGGTAAAGTACACATCTGTAAGTGCATAACTGGACATTGGTGTTTCTGCAGACTCGTGCCAATCTGCATCAGTGCACCTATCCTCTCCTCAGGGTGCATTTGGCTAATTAAGACTCTCTGCATGCCTGGGTTTTGTAGATGAGCATATGGGAAAGTGCCTGAAAAGAAGTGACTGGTAAAGCATCATAGCACATCAATATACTATATTTCTTCACAGTCAAGTTGGTATAATTATGGGTGCCAGACTATCTCTCATTAAAGTTCATCCTTTATTCATGAGCCCCTGCACAAATTTAAAACTTGGATGCAGCTCAGATAAGGAATGCATGCAGGAGGTGTGATGCCTCCTGCTGCTGTTCCATAATAGTGCTATAGCAGCTGCTAATAGAATCGGTATGTAATACCGCCATCCGCATGGCCGGCAGTTCGAATCCCAGCAGGGTCAGTCCGACAGAGGAACAGATCCATGCAGCAGCAGGCCGACAGCGCTGCAAATTCCGATCATCCCTTGGTAAGTACTAACTAACCCAACCTACCACCCTAACCCTCCCTTAGGGGTGCCTAACCCTAACCTCCCCCCCAAGTGCCTAACCCTAATCCCCCCGCTAAGTGCCTAAACCTAACCCCCCCCTTCCCCGCTGCCTAAACCTAAGTCCCCAGGGGGGTGCCTAACCCTAACCTCCCCCCGGGGGTGCCTAACCCTCCCTTCCCCTAGCCTAATCCTAACCTCCCGGGGGGTGCCTAACCTTAAGTCTTCCCCGGGAGCCCTAAACCTAACCCTCCCCCACCGCGGCTGTCCGCTCGCGGTGCCCGGTATCCCTTCGATCGGGATGCTGGGCGCCGGTCTCCCAGCGTCGGTAAAATGAGCGGTGTCTAAATCTAGACACCGGTCATTTCACCCCCGCCGAGATATGACAGTGGGGAAGCCGGTTGTCGGTATAATGTCAGCCAGCTTCCCGATTGCATCCCCTGCTAACACTTGCGTCTGCAGCTGAATCACCCCCACTGTCCACTGGAGCAGCACAACATACTGTACCTTCTTCGATGTTGGTATGCACTACTTCTTCCCCTGTCCAGGGATGGACCTTCCTGCTTAGCCCCTAATGAGCGCATCCCACACTAGTGCTCAGCATACAGGGGCGTTACACTATAATGACCAGAAACATAAAACAGTATTTGTTAAAGGGATTTTTTATCAGACTTAACAGGGCAGTGTGGAGAAAAGAGGGACAAAATGTACAAGTAGCTGACATAAAGGGTGCACTTGCCAAACTGGGAAATAAAAACAACAGAAAATTTGATACAACACCGCAAAGCAGTACACAAATTGTAATAACAGCAAGTAAACAAAGCACACTGAAACTATACAATCACATAAAAAATATTTCTAATTCCATACATAAGAATATTATATAGTATTATAATAACTGAAAAAAAGTAAAAAAAAAAATCATTCATCTTTTTTTTTTACTTTTTTTAGTTCCAATAATACTGTGATACTTGTTTAGTTTATCAACCTTTTTTAGTTATTCTAATATAGGTTTTCTGATGTTTGATACCAAACCATGAATAATGTAATTCCAAGTATTCCTCTCTATCTGAGCACTCCTTGATTTAGTAAACCACTGATTTTAAAGCCGCCGGTAATCAGCAGCTTTGACAAACCGCCGAAGTTTGTAAATATGCCCCCTTGTCTGAGATTTGAGACCGATGGCTTGATTCAGAGATGGACGGTAATGTACACGCAACTGCATGCTCTTACAGATCTCAGTTCCAAAGCACATCCGAGCATAGGGACGCCCACTGTTGCCTTTTCATATCCATACAACGACGTGCAATAGCGTAAACACCAGTACCATCAACGCACAGCAGGCAGCCATGCTCCATCTGCGGCAGGTCTGACCAGCCGCATACTTAGTAGCTCTCCTGATGCACAGTGAGCTCTCGTGCTGCTAATGAGATTGCAGTGCCTAATCTATGCATGGCCATCAAACAGCATGTAAACGGTCAGAAACGTATGTGTTTTTCTAAACACCCTCCGTTACCTCCCCTAAACGCTGACTACCTGTCACTCACTTTGCGAGTGGGTAATCTGTGCATGCATAATCACAATGCAATCGCTGCACGAACGCATAAGTATTATCAAACAATCGCTCGTTCTGTGGAAAAATAAGATTTCTTAGCTGTTCTGATGTCTCCGTTGCATAACCTAAGGGCAACTGCAAGCACTGGGTCTAGATTTTGAATTTTCTTTTAAGCTATTCAAAACACTCAGGTTTTTCATCTTTGGGACAAATCAATTTAGCCCATTCTGTACCAGTAGCAGGCTCCGTTTAGCTGGCATGTATGCAGACAATGACTTGTTCCTGCCCAGCTATTTTATCAAGTGACCAAGCAACTTTATTCTATCCATCAATTCCAAAGTGATCTTACTTTGTCCTGTATTTTAGGACATTACTGTGTTGGTGTTCAAGGGCAAGAGTATGACATTTCCAGAATAGAAACCGCAGGCACTGATCAATTGCTGACTGTGTATAATGTTGTCTTCAATAACACAGTTTCCTGCTCTTAAGAACACTATGACAAGAAAGGCTGAGTTCCATTAATAAGTATTGTTAACATGTAATGTAAGCAATTCACATTTCTCTTGAAGAATTGTCATATTTGCCCATATTGTCCAATGGACCATCAAAAATGTCCAAAACTATTTTTGTTTTGGACAAATTGTTCTGCTGGCTGCTAGAATTTTTGTTTTTTTCCAGTTACTGGCGTAGTGCCACATATAAAATTGATATTCAGTTTGGAAATATTTCTCACTCATTGGCTGGTGAATGCTAACGTGAAGGTCAGTTGCAGAAATGATGTCAATCCCATTCTTTAAAATGCGGTGCATACAGGTCTGAGTGAAATTTCTCTATAGCAACTAATATTTGTAATTACAATTGTTGAACAATTTTGACGTCTATGGTTTTATTTTTTCTCAGTGCTAGCTAAATACAGTATTTACACCATAATGGAGACTGCAATCTGTGCTGTCAGTGTCACACTGGCCCTCAACTATTTTATTTATTAGCAGTTATTTATATAGATCACACATATACGGCAGCATTTGGTACCATCAGCATAGAGATGATATTGGAGGCCAAAAGAGCTGATGAGTTCACCTAAAGAAGTTGTATAGAAGGAGAATAGAAGAGGTCCAAGAACAGAACCTTGGGGAACACCTACCTTTAGTGGAAGTGAGGGGGAAGAGGAGTCATAAGCCGAGACAGAGGAGGAATGGTCAGAGAGGTAGGAGGACAGCCAGGAGAGGACAGTATCATGTAGACCAAGGGAGTGAAGGATTTGCAGGAGGATAGGGTGGTCCACAGTGTCAAAATCAGAAGAGAGATCAAGGAGAATGAGCAGAGAGTAGTGGCCCTTGGATTTGGCAGCAAGGAGGTAGTTGCTGACTTTCACGAGCTCAGTTTTAGTGGACTGGAGAAAATGGAAGTCCAATTAAAATGGGTCAAGCAAGTAGTGGGAGGAAAGAAATGTGGTAAGGCAGTTGCAAATTATACGCTCTAGGAGTTTCTAGGCAAAAGGGAGCAGAGATATAGGCCAGTAGTTGGAGAGAGTATTAGGATCAACGGTAGTTTTTTTAAGAATGGGGGAAACAAGGGCATACTTGAATGCATTAGAGACAGTACCTGATGAGAGGGAGAGATTGAGGAGATGGACAAGATGGGAACAGACAGAAGGAGAGAGGTGACGGAGGAGGTGGGAAGGGATAGCGTCAAGGGGGTAGGTGGAAGGGGAGGAGGACTAACTGAGGGCCATGACTTCCTCTCTAGATACAGGGGAGAAAGATGTCAGAGTAGGTAAGATAAATGGGGAGGGGTGGTCAGGGAATGGAGGCGGTGGAGTGCTAAGGGTCTGGTGGCATAGGATAACCTGTTGTATGGAGTCAATTTTAGATGTGAAGTAGGTGGCAAAGTCAAGGGCGGAGAGGGAGAAGGGGAGGAGAGGAGAGAAGGGGTGGGCAGAGGTGGGAGTTGAAAGAGTGGTTTGAGGACTGGGATGAGATGAGGTTCTTGAAATATGACTGTTTAGAGAGATAAAGGGCAGCACTGTAGGATAAGAGGATAAACTTGAAATGGAGGAATTCTGACCTAGAGCGAGATTTCCTCCACTGTCGCTCTGCGATATGTGAACATTTTAGTAGGTATCTGGTGCATTTAGAATGCCAGGGTTTAAGTGTGGAACTGAAATTTCACACTGGAATCAGTAAAATAACTTGTGGAAACATGACTGAAAGTTAGTTCGTTTTCTTTCATTTACCATTTTCTCTGAATAATCAATGTCTTTTCTATTTAGTTCAGAGTTTCCCAAATTCGGCCATTACAGACCAGGTTTTAAGGATATCCATGCTTGACTCCAGATAATTAAATCAAATTGACTTAGGTACTAATTAAGGCCCCTGTGCTTAAGCATAGATATCCTTAAAACCTGGACTGTAATGACAGAGTTTGGGAAACTGATTTATTTGGATCTGTTTTTCCCATAACTAATATTGATTCTTCATACGTTTTGGAGGTTGATTAGTGATGTACAGTTATGTTCTGTATGTCAGAAAGGGCAAATACATTTAATGACATCATCCATTTGTCCTTGCTATTGTGGTTATAAATACTGTACCAAATAACGCTTCATTCAAGAAATATTACAAAGTCTTCTACCTGACCCTGTGTCTTGTTTTCTAACTTTGCGTTTTGAGTCAACGCGTCATTTTGAAATGATCATGAACTGGCACAGACAATCTCCTGGGATGGATTGAAGTCAATTGTTTAATAGTATAGCTGTGATCCCTCATTGAAACTCTATATTCAACATTTGAGAATGAAGCTCACTAAACTAGTTATTTTACATATTTTATTTTAAAATATCAAAAATAAGAAATGCCCGATTTATGATAGCACATCCATCGTTATATTTTCTCCTTCATTGAAAGTTCAAAATTACATCTAGTTGCAGATGGTACAAAACGCAGCTGCCAGGCTATTAACCAACCAGCCACGTTCCAGCCACATAACACCCATTCTCTACTCCCTTCACTGGCTGCCTGTCAGATGGCAAATTGTTTTCAAGATTGGCTTACAAACTTACAAAGCCCTACATGACCATGGCCCAAGGTGCCTGAAGCAGCTTCTGATTCCTACCGTCGTTCTCGATTACTGAGATCCGTTGACAAAGGACTATTAACAGTACCTAGAATCTTACGTAATTCGTCTGGGGGTCGAGCTTTCAGTTTTGGGGCTCCAACCTTTTGGAACTCACTTCCCCGCAAAGTTCGAGAGGCCTCCACTCTAGAATCCTTCAAAAATAGACTCAAGACTCACCTATTCACCCAAGCATTTCACTAATGTCCCTTGTTTAAGCTTATTTTGTACTGCAAATGTAAAGCACTTTGAGTCCTTCAGGAGAAAAGCGCTATATAAATAAAATTATTATTATTATTATTATTATTATTATTATTTAGTCTATCTGAAGGATTGTATATAGTGCATGCCAATCTGCCACCACAACCCAATTTTACAAATAGAATTACTGAGTGTGTTGGAGAATATTAATGGATTGTGGGGGCAATGGGTAAGTTGGGAGTACAAATGTTATATGGAATCTGATGTGTTGTCGTGTATTAATGTTTCATAGGGGTTTTCATATTATATGGTGATTCATTACTGTATTATGTGGTAGCTGTTAATGCAATCTGGAGTTAGAGGGGCCATTAGTATATTACAGGGGTTATTTCTGCAATGTGTTACACTTGCAATGTCTGGGTTGATTGGCTATTTATTAAAGTTCATATTGGGGTTGGTTAGAGGAATTAAGATTTTTTTTTAATGGTATTATTGTGGTGTCTGGGCTGACCAGACAAAAATATGTTATATTTGTATAATGGGAATGCTCTAAAATTAATTCTGAGGCTGGATGGGAAAAATTAGTCCTACTTATACAGCGGAATGGCTATTATTTTAATGTCTGCATAGGTTGGGCGATTGGAGGTCTTATTATAGTAAATGTGTGTTGGGAGTGAGAGTATTCACTTATTGACCACCTTTTGATAAGATGAATAGTACATATCCCTTTTCTAAATAGGGTTTCATCATTCCAGGTTACAGAAAAGTAGGATTATTATCAGGGAGTGTATTGGGGATGATTGATGGCCATATTAAAGAGGAGACTGGGAAAACAAAGAGAGATGGGCCTTAGGCCTCATCTGAAATTTTCTCAAGTATGGTTACCATGATTTATTTATGTTTTTTATTTGTTTGTTTTTTCCAACTAGTGAAATGGCCCGCACTTTCCCATAAGAGGTCAGCCCAGCGTTTCTGTGGATCGGTTCCTTGTTGCTGACCAACCACCATATTGAGTGTGTTTGTGAATTATCCTCTATGGTCTTCTCTCCCCACTGAAGGTAAATCACAGGGGAGCCTTTCAGCTGAAATGTGTGCACTGACACATGCGTGCAGACTATAAGGTAGGGAAAAAACAACATGAGGGGGGCTGTTAATGTAATGTGAGTGGGGGTGTGGGCTAATCACTTAATTATGGGTGAGAGGCTTTTACTTTATTGTTGGAGAAATTATTTTGGCTAATAATTTAATGGTGGGATTTTATGGGGCCTATTAATTTAGGGCTTAAATGGTATGGGGGCTATTAATTGAATATATGGCTGGTTGGGGAAAAAAATGTCCTGCATTAAATGTTAATGCCATTCATTTAATGTGCGCACTGCTTGGTGGGAATAAACCTATTTATTAAATGTCGCGACTGGTTCGGGAGAAAAAGGCCTGTTTCTTAAATGTGAAACCAATTATTTAAATTATTTAAGTAAGTACTATAACTAATGTGATAAAGTATGGTCAAAATGTGCTGGTAAATTCTATGGGAGGAGGGGTGACCCAAACCAGTATTTTACCTAGGACTTCCAGGTGACTAGGAGGCCTAGGTATTAAGCTGTTTCATACATAAAATGTATTGCTCCTATGTACTAAAGGCACAATGGAGGAGATTTCACAGAAATCTCAGGCAAAGTGCTGGTTAGCACTGCAGGTCACAGTCCCCATTATTATTAAAGGGGACTAGGATCTGATATGTACTAAACTCGTTTAACCACGGTAGATTACACCATCTTAAGATTGTGCAAACTACTGTCAGCCTATGGGGGCTCCAGGAGCAGGAGTAAGATCTTTAGATCTCTCCCCGCAGCCCCCAGCCAGTTCCGTAAGCTGGCGCTGAGCGCATGAGCAGTGTCAGTTTCCCTCAGGTGCAGGGGGTGCGGTCGCACCCCCTGCACCCTCCATCTGCTAGGCACCTGCTGAGTGTGTTACCAGCGGGCGCCCGGCTCCTATTCAAACCGCCGGCGGCAGCGGAGGATGGAGCTCTCTCCGTCTTCCGGGTCCCGCAGGGCACTATGGGAGTGACGTAATGACGTCACTCCCATAGTGCCGAGGAGCGGTTTGTGTTTTTTTTCTTTTGTGTGTGTGTGTTTGTTTGTGTGCGCACGGAGGAGGGGAGCAACTACAGGGGGCTAACTACAGGGGGCTAACTACAGGGGGCTAACTACAGGCGGCCAACTACAGGCGGCTAACTACAGGCGGATAACTACAGGGGGCTAACTACAGGTGGCTAACTACAGGGGGCTAACTACAGGCGGCTAACTACAGGGGGCTAACTACAGGCGGCTAACTACTAGAAGGGGCACTACAGGGGGCTAACTACTAGAAGGGGCACTACAGGGGGCCCTGTATAATGGGCACTGCTACAGGGGGCACTACTTTAATGGGCACTACTACAGGGGGCCCTGCATAATGGGCACTACTACAGGGGGTCCTGCATAATGGGCACTACTACAGGGGGCATTGCATAAGGGGCACTACTACAGGGGGCATTGCATAAGGGGCACTACTACAGGGGGCATTGCATAATGGGCACTACTACAGGGGACATTGCATAATGGGCACTACTACAGGGGACATTGCATAAGGGGCACTACTAAAGGGGGCATTGCATAATGGGCACAACTACAGGGGGCATTGCATAATGGGCACTACAGGGGACACTGCAAAAGGGGCACTACTACAGGGGGCATTGCATAAGGGGAACTACTACAGGGGCATTGCATAAGGGGCACTAGTATAGGGGGCATTGCATTTTGGGGCACAACTACAGGGGGCACTGTATAAGGGGCACTAATTTGATACACAGTTTCCAGTTTATAAACTATGTTCCCAATAATCTGGTTCTACACGGACATAAAAACTGTGCAACCTGTCTTGAGCTGAGGTGACGGACTGGCAGGAGCAGAAAGGAGGGTTGGTGAAGTAGATCTGTCAGGGTGGGATGTAATGGGCATTACTGTTTGGCATAATGTGTATTTGGCATTACTGTGTGCACAATGTGCTATTAGGGGCATTACTGTGTGGCATAATGTGTAAGGGGCATTACTGTGTGGCATAATGTGTTGTATGTGGCATTACAGTGTGGCATAATGTGAAAAATTGGCATTACAGCATGGCATAAATTTGTTATAAGCGCTTTACTGTATGTCATTATGTGTTATATGTGGCATTATTGTGTGGGATGTGTAAGGGACATTGCTGTGTGGCATAATGTGTTGTAAGGGGCACTCCGGTGTGGCATAATGTGTTGTAAGGGGCATTCCGGTGTGGCACACTGTGTTATAAGTGGCATTACTTAGTGTGTCATAATGTGTAAGGCACATTGCTGTATCATGTAACCACACACCTTAAACGTAGTCTTTGGGTGTGTTTGATCTTGGGTGGGGGGGGGGCGCCTGAAACTTTTTTGGCATGGGGGAGCAAAATTTATAGTTACGCCACTGAGCAATCCACACATTGTGTAATTGTCACCTGTTAAAATGATGATTTGTGTACGGTGCTGTTACTGCACCTGTTTGTACAGTTTTGTTACATTTGTATCTGTGCATAGGGGATTAATGGAAAATTCACATCTGGGCACATATATGTAATCTTCCCTGCCTCCCCTTCACTTAACAGATCGGGAGGACTCCTCCCTTGATGAGGCATATCTGGGTGCCCTGCACTGCAAACTCATAGCAGATCTGGGGTTCAGCTAAAGGTAGGTACACACCTATAAGATATATCTGCAGATGATGGTTGTTCATGTACCCTGAACGACCATCATCTTCCAGGCAGCCGCGGGTCCCGCCGGTCAGGGGGGCGAGTCCGCCCCCCTCCCTGCAGCTGCTGCTGCATGTGTATGTGCGGTCAGCTGATCGCCCGTACACACTTGCTGATGGACAGATATGGACAGATATGTCTGCAGATATATCTCCATCGGCTATACTTGCCGACTATCTGGCTGCCCCTTCCGGGGAGGGGAGCAGCCAGATATAGGCATGACTGGGGGGGGGCGGCGCGTGGCCAGGAAACAGGGGCAGGCAGACGACAAATGTTTGTGGGTGGGGTGGGAGGCGGAGCCACGCAATCCTGTAATTTTGACCCCGCCCCTGCTACACACTGCCGATATTACAGGCAGTGTGAAGCAGGGGGCGGGGTCAAAATGACACGATTTTGCGTGAATCGCGTCACCGCCCCCCCCCCTGCTGCGGGGGTTTTACAAGTAATTTTGGGGGGGGGGTGATAGGAAGGGTCGGCGGCATCCGGGAGACTTGCCTGCCTTCCTGGGAGGTCGGGAGCAGCACCCGATTTTCGGGAGGCTCCTGACCAAATCGGGAGGGTAGGCAAGTATGCCAGTGATTTTGGTGAGTGACAAAATTTGTGTGTCCCAGGGACCCACCACTTTAAAAAGATGGGGTCCTACCTGACCATTTCTGGGTCCCATCATAATTTATGCTTTAGAGCTCCCCATATGCCTCTCAAACCTCCCCACATCTCCACATGCCCCTAAAATGCCCATCTGATACCCCCAACAGCATCAGATATCCCCACAAGCCCCTTAAATGCATGTTTTAATGCCTCCATGATCTTACAGGTAATATGACTTGTCTGTACACAAAACCAATAGTGAATAAGTAGACTTACCATATCATCACTTTAAACTGGGACACTAATGGATTACACAGGTTCTGTGGCTTATTAAAACCAGGTGAAATCCAGGCATGAAGTCAGCCAGTCACAGAACCTTTGTAATTAATTCACGTGTCCTGTTTTAAAGCGATAGTATGGTTAGCCTATGAATAATGCTTTAGGTAATAGGCATATTTATCAAAGGATAAATGCCCGGTCTTTACACATTATGCCACACAGCAATGCCCATCCTTTACACATTATGCCACACAGCAATACCCAACCTTTACACATTATGCCACACAGCAATGCCCAGCCTTTACACATTATGCCATGCAGTAATACCCTTTACAAATGATGCCGCACATTAATGCCCTTTAGTCCCCCTACCCCTTTAGACCTGGGTACTTTAAAAAAGTGAGTCCCCAGTGCCCGATATCGGGTTAAATACGCGCTATAGCGCGTATTTGCGAACACTGGTATGCCATCGGCTGTACAGAACAGCAGACGTGATATGTCTGTGAACGATGTTGTTCACAGACATATCCCTGGTACACACTGGCCGACGGGCACCAGATATATTGGCCGATCATTTGGTTGGCCAATATATCTGTCAGTGTGTACCCAGCTTAAGGAGGAAGGATGTCCCAGGAGAGGTATCACTGAATATTGTACATGAGGAGGCAGAGAAGACAGCAAACACTTTCCCCTTAAGCTTGCAGATAACAGTTACAATGAAATTTCCCTTTCATGTTTTGGCCATAGTAGAAACTATGGTAATTATAGATTAAATAGAGTAACCACCCATATCCTGCTTCACCTGTGTAGCTAAGGATTAGTATCTTAGTCACAGTGTGAATGTTAGCACAGCAAACATGTACAGTATAAGGATGGGTGCACATCTAACAAATATTAGACTGACTGCTTACACTGTCACACACTGAATCTTCACCTACTGTCAATTAATTACACAGTCTGATCTGTTAAAACTCTTTAAAGAGTCGACTGAGCCTTTGTTATTCTCTGTCGTATACGGGAGCGCCGCAACATTTTAGGTTGTGGTGGTCAAGAGATCATTTTATTTTGGTGCCCCTAAGTCACCCTCTAAGGGGCAGCTGGAGTAACCTGCCACACCACCTACCTGAGGACAGAGATCAGTAAGGCTAGGTACACACTTAAACGATATCGGGCCAATTTGTCATTTCCGGGCAAATCGGGCATACTGCTAAGTGTGTATGCCCAATTTGCGCTCTCCCACGGTCGCATGCAATATCTTCTGGTTGGCCGTGCTGCACGGTTAATCAGAAGATATTGTGTACTTTTGCTGATTTGGCCTCTGTATGTGTGTAATATCCCGCTATGCAGCACGCTCAGGGGCGGATTGGGAATGTATATAGTGGCCCTGGAAACATTTCCGAAAGTGGCCTTATGTAGGCCCCATCGCCAAATCAAACGTTGGTGGCATTAGCCGACCATTAGCCCTAGTACTGATAGCATTTCAGTGAACACCATACAGTATACCACCCAACTTTCTAAAAAATGGAGCATGGCCTCATGTGAAATGCCACTCTCCTCTGTTTTTGTCATGCTGGGGGCATGCCTAGCACTCCAGGAGCTGCTCAGCAGGCCCCCAGTCCCTCTCTATTCTCCGCTTGGTCTGCTAAACAGTTCAGTGGGTGAGAGGGGGCCTCCCAAACTCCCCTCTTCCCAATGAGCCCTATGGCTGATCCGCCTCTGGGTTTATTTAACAGTAAGTACTTAGGGCCTGATTCAGAGCCGCTCGTAAGCGGCCGCTCGTTCGTTCCAAGCGATGTTAGCCCAACTGCGCATGCGTACGGATCGTTATACGCATGCGCTAACCAGTCAGTGCGGCCGAAATTCATGTGCTCGCAAAATAGCGAATGCCTGCTATTTTTAGTGACAGAAAGAGGCGTATGTGGGTGGTAACAGGGGAAGGTGCTTGAAAATGGGGAGTGGAAATCCGATCGCAGGCGTGCTTAAAGGTCAAAACGTGCGTTTTATGGGTGTGCATATTTAAAACAGCAGCGTCATGGACCACGTCACTGGGTTATTTTATAGTCAGAACTGCTCGCAAAATTGTGGTAGCAAACACCAACCACAAGAATAGCGAGCAGTTCATACCCTGGTCGATGTACTCGATTAATCTAATAAATAGCGGACATGACGTAGGATGCGAGCGGCCAGGGGGCGTATTTTTCCAAAAAACGAACGCAAGTTTTGTTCGCACGTTCAGACATAGAGGCGTGAACAGACCGCAAACAGCGAACGGTTCATTTGAATAGCCACCCCTAGTTTTAGAACGAACGACCGCAAATAGCGAGTGGCTCTGAATGAGGGCCCTAATTACATCACTTGAATCTTCAAAAATATGCTGCAGTGGGCACATTAGTGAAGTGACATGAGGAGATCTGCTACAGACATAGGGCCTGATTCAGCAAGGAACGCACGGATGCTAATTAATGCATACACACGGCAATCACAGCAGAATAAGCAGATGCCCAGCACTACAAAATAGCACCCACTTCCCTTTACTTGCGTTCTTCAGGGCCGGACTGGCCATCGGGCACTTCTGGCAAATGCCAGAAGGGCCGATAGCTAAATGGGCCGGTTTGGTTGAGCGCAGGCTTACTGGGCGGTACACCCTCCCGGGCGGTGCCATGCTCAGTCAGCAAAGAATTTTCACTAATGCGCGGCCCCGTCATTGCGTGATGACGTCATGACGCAATCGCATCATGACGCGGCCAGCGTCCAAGCCCCTTGGCAATGGGGGCATTGTCAATCTGAGCGGGAGGGTGAGCGCTGAGCTGCGCGCTATATAGAAAGTCTGCTGGCCTGGAGGTGGAACCACACGAGCCGCTCCTCATTCAGAAGAGCCGCACTTCCGGGTTATAGTGCCGGTAATGAAATGATAGCTTAAACCCGGGCATCAGCGACAGAAGTGCAGCAGCGTCACAGAGGACTGCATACGCTGACTGTTTAAGACCTTCTCTTCACACTCCAAAACTACATAAGGTATCTCTCTCTGCCATCTCCACCATTAGTTTCCTTCTGTCTTTCATCTCACCATATTCCTCCTCCTCTTACTCTCTCTTCCATCTCTCCTGATTTCTTCTCTCTCTCTTTTCTGTTTCCCCTATTCTCCTCTCATCTCCCCTATACCTAAACTGCTGTCTGTCCTTATTCATCCTGTCTCCCCTATTCCTCCTGTATACTGTCTTTCCCTATTCCTATGTATCCCATCTCCCCCCTATTACTCCTCTCTCTCTAGCAGGTCCCCCTCTTTCTCCTATGTCTCTCCCCACTTCCCCTATTCCTCCTCTCTCTCTCTAGCAGGTCCCGCTCTTTCTCCTATGTCTCTCCCAACTTCCCCTATTCCTCCTCTCTCTCTAGCAGGTCCCCCTCTTTTCCTATGTCTCTCCCGACTTCCCCTATTCCTCCTCTCTCTCTAGCAGGTCCCCCTCTTTCTCCTATATCTCTCCCGACTTCCCCTATTCCTCCTCTCTCTCTCCCAGCTCCCCCCTATTCCTCCTCTCTCTCTCTCTCCCAGCTCCCCCTATTCCTCCTCTCTTTCTAGCAGGTCCCCCTCTTTCTCCTATGTCTCTCCCGACTTCCCCTATTCCCAGTCTCTCTCTCCCAGCTCCCCCTATGCCTCCTCTCTCTCTAGCAGGTCCCCCTCTTTCTTCTATGTCTCTCCCAACTTCCCCTATTTCTCCTCTCTCTCTCTCCCAGCTCCCCCTATTTCTCCTATGTCTCTCCCAGCTCCCCCTATTTCTCCTATGACTCTCCCGTCTCCCCCTATTCCTCCTCTCTCCCAGCTCCCCCTATTCCTCTCTCTCCCAGCTCCCCCTATTTCTCCTATGTCTCTCCCAGCTCCCCCTATTTCTCCTGTCTCTCCCAGCTCTCCCTATTTCTCCTATGTCTCTTCCAGCTCTCCCTATTCCTCCGCTCTCCCAGATCCCCCTATTTCTCCTCTCTCCCAGCTCCCCCTATTTCTCCTATGTCTCTTCCAGCTCTCCCTATTTCTCCTATGTCTCTCCCAGCTCTCCCTATTTCTCCTATGTCTCTCCAAGCTCCCCCTGTCTGTCCCAGCATCCCCAATTTCTTCTCTCTCTCGGGGTTCTCCCTGTTCCTTCACACTCTCTCTCTCCCTATTCCGTCTCTCTCCCTGTCTCTCCCTGTCTGTCTCTTTCTCCCTCTCCCTTCTCTCTCTCTATCTCTCCCTATTCTGTCTCTCTCCCCCTATTCCCTCTCTCTGTCTCTCTCTCCCTCTCTCTCCTCTGCCTCTCTCTCTCTCCCTGTTCCTTCACTCTCTCTCCTCTCCATGTTCCTTCACTCTCTCTCTCCTCTCCCTGTTCATTCACTCTCTCTCTCCTCTCCCTGTTCATTCACTCTTTCTCTCCTCTCCCTGTTCCTTCACTCTCTCTCTACTCTCCCTGTTCCTTCACTCTCTCTCGGGGCTCTCCCTATTCCTTCTCTTTCTCCGGGCTCTTCCTATTCCTTCCCTCTCTCCCTATCATCCCCTCTCTCTCTCTCTTTCTCCCTCTCTCTCTTTCTCCCTATCCCTATTCCTTCTCTCTTTCTCCCTATTCCTTCTCTCTCTTTCTCCCTATTCCTTCTCGCTCTTTCTCCCTATTCCTTCTCTCTCTCTCCCTATTCTGTCTCTCTCCCCCAGCTCCCCGAATTCCTCCCATGTTTCTCCCGGCTAACTGCTTTCCTCCTCTCTTTCCTGTCTTCCCTTTTCTTGTGTGTGACCTGCACCAGTGAAGTGCCAGCTTTACCTAAGGCTGTGTACACACTTATAGATATCTCTCCAATCTGTCTGGTGGGAAGGAAAATCTGGTCCATTTTCCAGCATCTGGGAGCAAATTTCTATTGTTATTTGCTCCCATACATTCCCAGATTTTCCTTCCCACCAAATGGATTGGACAGATATATCTATAGGTGTGTACACAGCTTAACAGAACCAACACAATACCAAATGTTTGACTATGGCACATGTTTGAATCCCCTACAGGATGTGCTCTGTTGTTTGTGTACTAATATTAATTATATTTGTAGGAGTATAGACTAAGAAATGAGAGGGGTTAGGGATAGTAAGGGGAGGGGTCTATGCCAGGAGCATGATGATGACGCGAGGTGGGCCTGTGTGCTCTTGAAATGCCAGGGCCTATTTTAAGTCCCAGTCCGGCCATGGCATCCTCTATACCTGGCAAGACAGTGGTAACATCGGGAACCATTGGACCCATACACACAATAGTGGTAGACCTGACCCTCCCGCAGACATAGCTAGATTTCCTGGGTGCCACTAGACCTCAGGCTGCCTCCGTAAGGGCTTAATTATGCACGCCCCTGAAACGCCATACAAACGGACAGGCACGCCTGCATTTGTCCGACCACTCCCCCGCCACCACACAGAAACAGCACTTCCTGTCAATCACTTGTCCCTGGGGCTGCGGACTCCCTGCATACGCATACTCCATCGCACTAGCCGGTTCGCGCACGTGCACTGCGATGCATGCACAGAGCAAAACCATCGACCAATTGCATGCGTCTGCATCCGTGCGTTCCTTGCTGAATCAGGCCCATAGTGGGCACATTACTGGGCAGACCCGCTGCAGACACATTGGGCACAATAGTGAAAAACAGCCACAATAATGAATATGTCCTAAACACAAAATACAATAGTGGAAAAATGTCCTTAAACACATTAGATACAGGATGGAAGAACTGGATATAATGATGCATAATCCTGATTAGTAGGCACCACTAGTATGTAACAATGTATAGTCAGAACTGGGCATAGAAGTGAAAGGTACTAATAGAAGCAGAGGGCACATTAGCATGCCACTGGCAGAGAGCTACATGGCACTCACCTGGCAGACACAGGAGAAGCAGTGCTAGGAAGGAGACCTCGAGCTCCAGCAGTCTCATTCTCTCAGGATCCACTCCCAGTCTTCCCATAACACCTTCCAGCAGGCACTGAGGCGGCGGCAGCAGGCAGGGGTGTAGCATGTAGCAATGACGCCCAAAGCATATGTGTGAATATGAAGCATATGAAGCACTCTGGGGAGATCCTATGACTAATGCTTGGGTACACACTGGCAGATATATTGGCCGATCAATTGATCGCCCAATATATCTTGTGTGTGCGTCGGCCGGTGTATAACAGCTATATCTCTGTGAATGACTTTGTTCACAGACAGATCGCATCGGCTGCAGGGCCATAGAGAGCCTGGCCGGGCCCGGGTAAAGGAGGGGGCATGGCCTAATTGTGGGAGGCATGGCCACGCCCCCTTGAAAAAAATAAAATTTAAATAACACTTTTGCGCTGTAAGTCCCCCAGCCTGGCGCTAAGCAGGGGGAGGGGGGCGCGATCAGTGTGACCGCCCCCCCCCCACAGCCATAGGAGACTGCTCCGGCTGCTACAGCAGCCGTGAGCAGTCTCACACTGCAGCCCAGCACAAACTGTGTGCTGAGCTGCTGTGAGGGAGGGGGGAGGGGCGATGCCGGACCCGGGCCCCTCTAGCAGGCCCGGGTAGACTGTACCCGCTCCCCCCCCCTCTCGACGCCCATGGTCGGCTGTGCTGCACAGCCGACCACACGTATACTTGCAGCACAGGCCATGGGGAGGGGGACGCGACCAGATGACAGATGATGGTTGTTCAGTGTGTATGAACAACCATCATCTGCAGAGTTATCTGTAAGGTGTGTACCCAGCTTAAGAGAGATCAGCCTGTCAGTCAGTGAGCATAACAGGACAGGATAATCCTTCCTCAGTATATTCCAGCTGTTTTGGGGAATCCATTAAAAGCCTGTCAGTCCTCAGCTACCTCAGTTATCAGCTACAGACTGATGTTCTAGCCCCTCTGATGTACACCTCATGCATAGACTTCTATACATACATGGGAGCCTCAGTGATCACACCTGCCCTTTACTGTGACTGAGGTCATATCTCTAGTGAGGAGCTGACTTCTCCAGGACAGGATGTCAGGAATAGCTCTTGTTATGAACTATAGACGTGGCTCTGTCAGTCTCCATTGTTCTAACTACAGATGGACCTGGCAAGTTTGTTTCAAGCCTCTGTGTCGCGCCATGGAACGTTACGTGATGGCTGGACTTTGGCGTACCGTGGTATTCTTCAACGAACGATACGCTATGGCATGTAATACAGCGCTTAACCGCTGGGTGGCGAGTGCTCCACTGTTGTAATTTGTACTGAATACCATACTGTTAAACTGGATGGATATCACATTCACGCACTGCATTTGCATGTTCACACAACCAATCTTTTTAATATCACATAAGCTCTTAGAACGGGACGCAAATCAGTACACATACTGTACATAACTGTACAGTAGTGTAGTTGCCGTGTTGTTATGATGGTATAAACGATACTGTAGATTAATGAGATGCACATACAGCTTTCAATGAGATGGGATGAATTATTCTCTAATGGTGGGGTACTGTGTATATATGTACTAGTATAATATTTTGAAAAGAAGACACATTTTTTTTTTATTAAAACAGCAGTGGCTTGTGTGGAGTGCACAAGGATGAGGCCGCTATGTGCGGTTCTTGATATAGCCGGTGTGTGGCTAGAGGATAGGTGATCGCTTTGCAACAGTGCTTGTCCCGGGTTCAAGCCCTGAAAAAGAATAATTTTTTTTGGCACTGTCGGCGCTGTCCCAGACTTAGACACTATAGTGAAACTAGTAGTGGGCTGTTTAAAAGTGAGGCATTACAAACTACAGTAATTGTGCATTTTAAAATGCACACTTGCGTCACTGTCGGCATGTCGGTGCTGTGGTGGCTGTCAGTTCTGGGGGTTGCAATGGGATCTCTGGCGCATACCCAGTGGAGCCGCTCCATACGACAGTCGCGCTATGCCGTGGCATACAGAGGATCCCAGTGGGTCGGGAGTCACACACAATAGGATCTCTGGCACATGCCCAGTGGAGGGGTTGCAATGGGATCTCTGGTGCATGCTCAGTGGAGCCACTCCATACGCCAGTTCGCGCTATGCCATGGCGTATGGAAGATCATAGCACTGCGCATGCCCAGTGGTCGGGAGTCGCACACAACGAAAGTGGGATGTCTGTATTACATACTGACTGTGCGGTTGAAGTTGCACACTTGCGGCACTGTCGGCACTGTCCCAGACTTTGACAGCATAATGATTTCATGACTTCAGAAACTGGTAGTGGACTGTTTAAGAGAGAGGTCTCTGTATTACAAACTGATTGTGCATTTAAAAACGCAAACTTGCTCCAATGTCGGCACTGTGGTGGCTGTCAGCTCCGAGGGGTTACAATGGGATCTCTGGCGCATGCCCAGTGGAGGGGTTGCAATGGGATCTCTGGTGCATGCCCAGTGGAGCCGCTCCCTTCCCCCAAAGCAAGCAAGATCCTTTCATTACCATAATAAAGGATGCTCTGTTAGCCATTTACTGTAAGCTGTCAACTCAAGGTCTGCCCTTGTATCCTGAAAAGACGAGGTATGGTGATCATTACAAAGGACACCATCCCCCATCTGCTAGGACAACTAATGTGCCGCTATGAATGTGTCGGTATATTACAAACTAACTGTGTGCTTTATAGCCATATAGCGCCCTGCTAGACGAACTATGCTGGGGTGCAGAAAACAGTGTAGAACCATCACTGAACTAGAAGTCAACCCAGAAAGACGTGTCTCTATATTACAAACTGACTGTGTGTTTTAAATAGGGGTGTGCACCGGCCACTTTTCGTGTTTTGTGTTTTGGTTTTGGATCTGGATCTTTCTTCGTGTTTTGGATCTGGATTGGTTTTGCCAAAACCACCCTTGCGTGTTTTGGGTTCTGGGTTTTGTGTTTTGGATCTGTATTTTTTTGAAAAAAAGCATAAAAACAGCTAAAATCACAGAATTTGTAGGTTTTTCTGCTCCTATGCTATTATTAACCTCAATAACCTTAATTTCCACTCATTTCCAGTCTATTCTGAATACCTCACACCTCACAATAGTGTTTTTATGTCCAAAAGGTTGCACCGAGGTAGCTGGATGACTATGCTAAGCGACACAAGTGGGCGGCACAAACACGTGACCCATCTAGGCGTGAAACTGCAGTGGCAGACAGGATGGCATTGAAAAACTAGGCCCCAAACTGTACATAATGCAAAGAAAAAAAAGAGGTGCAAGATGGAATTGTCCTTGGGCCCTCCCACCCACCCTTATGTTGTATAAACAGGACATGCACACTTTAACAAACCAATCATTTCAGCGCCAGGGTCTGCCACACAACTGTGGCTGAAATGATTGGTTCGTTTGGGCCCCCACAAAACAAGCTGGCAATTTATCTGTCCCTGCACAAACTGGCTCTACGGAGGCAAGATGTCATCCTCATCCTCCTCATCCACCGATTCCTCACCCTCTTCAGTGTGTACATCCTCATCCTCACAGAGTATTAATTCGTCCCTGCTGGAACCACAGGTCCCTCTGTACGTTCTGGAGGCTGGTCTCCCTGGAAGAGTTGATAATTCATTTTATGAACATCATCTTCTCCACATTTTGTGGAAGCAACCTCCTACGCCTTTCGCTGACAAGGTTCCCGGCTGCACTAAACACTCTTTCGGAGTACACACTGGAGGGGGGGCAACTCAGGTAAAATAGAGCCAGTTTGTACAGGGACCTCCAAATTGCTTCTTTTTCCTGCCAGTACAGGTACGGACTGTCTGACATGCCTACTTGGATGCTGTCACCGATGTAATCCTTTAACAGACAGACGCACGCTTGTCGCTGCTGCTTTGAGGATTCAAGTGCGGCTACAGCCCACACAATTCACAAAGACAGAAAAAAAAAAGAATATTTTTATTGTTTGTGGAGCACACTTTGAGGGTTACACCACCCTTTAACAGACAGACGCACGCTTGTCGCTGCTGCTTTGAGGATGCAAGTGCGGCTACAGCCCACACAATTCACAAAGACAGAAAAAAGAAGAAGAATATTTTAATTGTTTGTGTAGAACACTTTGAGGTGTCACCACCCTTTAACAGACAGACGCACGCTTGTCGCTGCTGCTTTAAGGATGCAGGTGCGGCTACAGCCCACACATTTCACAAAGACCAAAAAAAAAAGAACAATATTTTAATTGTTTGTGTAGAACACTTTGAGGTGTCACCACCCTTTAACAGACAGACGCACGCTTGTCGCTGCTGCTTTAAGGATGCAGGTGCGGCTACAGCCCACACAATTCACATAGACAGAAAAAAAAAGAACAATATTTTAATTGTTTGTGTAGCACACTTTGAGGGTGTCACCACCCTTTAACAGACAGACGCACGCTTGTCGCTGCTGCTTTGAGGATGCAAGTGTGGCTACATCGCACACAAGTCACAAACACATTAAAAAAATAGTTTTTTATTTTTTGGAACACTTTGAGAGTTACACCACCCTTTAACAGACAGACGCACGCTTGTCGCTGCTGCTTTAAGGATGCAGGTGCGGCTACAGCCCACACATTTCACAAAGACCGAAAAAAAAAGAACAATATTTTAATTGTTTGTGTAGAACACTTTGAGGGTGTCACCACCCTTTAACAGACAGACGCACGCTTGTCGCTGCTGCTTTAAGGATGCAGGTGCGGCTACAGCCCACACATTTCACAAAGACCGAAAAAAAAAGAACAATATTTTAATTGTTTGTGTAGAACACTTTGAGGGTGTCACCACCCTTTAACAGACAGACGCACGCTTGTCGCTGCTGCTTTAAGGATGCAGGTGCGGCTACAGCCCACACATTTCACAAAGACCAAAAAAAAAAGAACAATATTTTAATTGTTTGTGTAGCACACTTTGAGGGTGTCACCACCCTTTAACAGACAGACGCACGCTTGTCGCTGCTGCTTTAAGGATGCAGGTGCGGCTACAGCCCACACATTTCACAAAGACCAAAAAAAAAAGAACAATATTTTAATTGTTTGTGTAGCACACTTTGAGGGTGTCACCACCCTTTAACAGACAGACGCACGCTTGTCGCTGCTGCTTTAAGGATGCAGGTGCGGCTACAGCCCACACAATTCACAAAGACAGAAAAAAAAAGAACAATATTTTAATTGTTTGTGTAGCACACTTTGAGGGTGTCACCACCCTTTAACAGACAGACGCACGCTTGTCGCTGCTGCTTTAAGGATGCAGGTGCGGCTACAGCCCACACATTTCACAAAGACCAAAAAAAAAAGAACAATATTTTAATTGTTTGTGTAGCACACTTTGAGGGTGTCACCACCCTTTAACAGACAGACGCACGCTTGTCGCTGCTGCTTTAAGGATGCAGGTGCGGCTACAGCCCACACAATTCACAAAGACAGAAAAAAAAAGAACAATATTTTAATTGTTTGTGTAGCACACTTTGAGGGTGTCACCACCCTTTAACAGACAGACGCACGCTTGTCGCTGCTGCTTTAAGGATGCAGGTGCGGCTACAGCCCACACAATTCACAAAGACAGAAAAAAAAAGAACAATATTTTAATTGTTTGTGTAGCACACTTTGAGGGTGTCACCACCCTTTAACAGACAGACGCACGCTTGTCGCTGCTGCTTTGAGGATGCAGGTGGAATCTAGACGGGATTTGGAACCGAGGACACACTACCTCCATCAATTGTCTAAATCCCACTGCACTAATGTCGGATACCGGACGCACGTCTAACACCAACATAGCAGTCAAGGCCTCAGTTATACGTTTTGCTTCAGGATGACTGCTGTCGTACTTCATCCTCATCGCTAGGGACTGTTGGAGGGTCAATTGTTTAGTAAAAGTAGTGATGTTCCTACTTCCTCTCTGGGATGATGAACAACTCCCAGCAGCAGCAACAGCACTAGGAGGAAGTGGTTCTTGATCTTTCCCTATTTTATTTTTATCGGAGAAAGTTTGGTCCTCCATTTATGTTATATTGATATATATACGTGCGGCTAAAGCGCACACAAACACAGAAAATATTATTTTATTTTTGCTGGAGAGTAGTGCACTTTGTGGGTTACACCACCCTTTAAGAAATGAGCCAGCCGGCTCTTTACTTATGGGACACAGGCGCACGCTTGGCGCTGCTCCTTTGTTGATGCACGTGCAGCCACAGTGCACACAATTCACAAACACAGAAAATAATTATTTTTTTGGTTTGGACTGGAGTGTACTTTCGGGGGTTACAGCACCCTTAACGGTCAAGCCAGCCGGCCCTTTACTTATGACACAGGTGCACGCTTGGCACTACTTTGTTGATGCACGTGCGGCTACTGCGCACACAATTCACAAACACAGAAAATAATTTTTTTTTTGGTTTGGACTGGAGTGTACTTTCGGGGGTTACAGCACCCTTAACGGTCAAGCCAGCCGGCCCTTTACTTATGACACAGGCGCACGCTTGGCACTACTTTGTTGATGCACGTGCGGCTACTGCGCACACAATTCACAAACACAGAAAATAATTTTTTTTTTGGTTTGGACTGGAGTGTACTTTCGGGGGTTACAGCACCCTTAACGGTCAAGCCAGCCGGCCCTTTACTTATGACACAGGCGCACGCTTGGCACTACTTTGTTGATGCACGTGCGGCTACTGCGCACACAATTCACAAACACAGAAAATATATTATTTTTTTAGCACTTGGGGGGAGCACCCCTGATGGACAGAGCACCCCCTGGACAACACTGCAGCACTCCTTTAGGACTGGGACACTGCACAGGACTTTGGAGTGGACACAGCCCCTATGGAGAACTGACTGCACAACACAGTCCAGCCAGCCCCTATGGACTTTGAAGTAGTGGACACAGCCCCTATTAACAACAGCAGCACAGCACAACACAGCCAGCCCCTATGGACTTTGAAGTAGTGGACAACAGCAGCACTACACTACACTACACTACACTACACAGCCCTAACTCCCACCCTCCCTCTTCACTGTCCACAGCCGAGTGAGAAAATGGCGCCGACGTGGGTACCTTATATAGGATCCAAAACCCGCGAGACTCGGAAGGCGGGATGATGACGTTTTGCCTCGATTTCAGATCCGAGTCAGGCGGGAAAAGTCGAGCCTGATTCGGATCGGACTCGGATCGGGGGGGCTCGGGGGGGTTCGGATTTCAGAAATCCGAACCCGCTCACCCCTAGTTTTAAAGCACACACTTGCAGCACTGTCCCAGACTTAGATACTGTAATGCATGTCTTAAAAAAATGAAGTACGGTCCTCCCTCCCCAAAATAAAAAAAAAATAACCAGCCCTGGACTGCACAGCCAGACCTGGTTCCTAAAATGAAAGGAAAAAAATGTGTTGGGTTCCACCGTCATTTGGAACCAAACTGACCAGGGTGTAATGCCACAGCCAGGAGACCTTATCACTGGGGCTCCATGGCCAAAGCATTCGCACCCCAAGTCAGTCAGCCTAAGGCGGGGATCTCAGGGGAGGTGGAGACCCCCCCAAGAAGGGGTCCCCCCTCTCCCCATACCCCAGGCTTAGGCTGAAGCCCGGGGCTCTTCCCCGCACCCCTGGAGCGGTGGGTACAGGGGTCATCATGTTGTATATAGTTCAAAACTATTATAATCTACAGTGGAAATACAGGTGCCAGCATGCCTGCCCTTTCGCACTTGTGCAACTGCAAGTGCCAGCAGGCGGCCAGCACCCGTATCTCCACTATAAATTAAATAGTTAAAAAAACACAGTACACACACCTTTGAAAGTAAAACTTTATTACACACCATCTCACTCACATATACTGTATTTACTTGCTGCAAGCTGGTCTGTCCCCAGGTGCGGGATTTTTGCTATTCAATTATTGTAGGTGCGTTTTTCTTCTTTTTTGAGTGCTGGGAGCTTTTTTAGGAAAAATCAGTGGGACTTACTATGGGACCCCGACTGAACCCTCCCTGAGGACTAATTAAGCAATTGGAAGTTTCCAATTAGCTTAATTAGTCCTTAATTACTTACCTTGGCTAGCGCTGTCTTCTGCATCCTTCGTCGGAAGCCGGGTCTGTGTGAGTGTTTGTTAGTTTCGAGCATGAGTGTATGTGTCTATCCCACTAGTGTTGGAATGGGCATGGGAGAACTACATCTCCCAGCAGCCATTGCCCCTCCCACCAACCCGTGAAGCCTCGATATTGGCGCAAGTTTTCATTTTTAAACGCACAATCAGTTTGTAACACAGAGACCTCTCTCTTAAACAGGACCCACTACTAGTTTCTAAAGTCATGAAATCACTGTAGTGTCTAAGTCTGGGACAGTGCCGACAGTGCTGACAGTGCCGCAAGTGTGCAACTTCAACCGCACAGTCAGTTTCTAATACAGAGATCCCACTTTCACTGTGTGTGATTCCCAACCCACTGGGCATGCGCAGTGCTATGATCCTCTATACGCCATGGCATAGCGCGACTGGCGTATGGCGCTGCTCCACTGGGCATGCACCAGAGATCCCATTGTAACTCCTCCACTGGGCATGCACCAGAGATCTCATTGTAACCCCTTGGAGCTGACAGCCACCACAGCGCTGACATACAGACATTGGTGCAAGTTTGCGGTTTTAAACGCACAGTCAGTTTGTAATACAGAGACATCTCTTTTAAACAGAGCCCGCTACTAAAGTCATGAAATCACTAGTCTGGGACAGCGCCAACATTGACACAAGTGTGCAGCTTCAAGCACACGGTCAGTGTGTAATACAGTGCTGTGCGTGCCTATGAAATATTATTATATAAAAGTGCAGGACTCACACACTTAATGATTTAAAACTTTATTAGACATTCTTCTACAGCCCTGATTCCATGAGGAAAACGCTGTACTACAGTATATATTATACAGAATCACTGCTTCTGTCTGCCTATCATCGGGCGGTGATATAGAAAATGCATTGGAAATCAGACGCATGCGCTGTGTAGTTTAGGAAAAGCGACACCTGGTGGACAAAAAGTTGTATTACACGTGATGACTTTTTTTTAGTGCTAAGCTACGTTCCCTGATGAAACTTTCTGTGTGGTGCGACTCATGGCGTAGTGTGTGGCGCACCATGCATGGCGCACTACAAGGCATATGGAGCAACAAACTAGCTGGGCACATCTGTATATAGACTCTCAATCTGATTTCCCCAGCATAGGGGAAGGCCTAGGGGCCTATTCATCATCGATAAATGGCCCGGTAATCATGTGGACATGCTAGTTTACGCATATTTTAATTACCAGGCCATTCATCGTCAGGGGTCCCAAATGGACCACCTGATATTCAGCAAACTCCAAAAACTGAAAGTTTTCGGAGTCTGCTTGCGAGTTTCATGGATCCCCGCTCCTACCTATGGGAAGGAGTTCCGGGGATGCGAAGAGGGATCCTTTAGCTTAATGAGAGAATAGGGGGCCGCCGATGTTGAAGAGGCCCCCTTATCTCTCATTAAGCCAGTTTTACAGAAACTGAAGTAAATCCCTTGATGTTGGGGTGTGTTGGTTTCACTGTCCTGCCTAGCTGCAATTATTATTACTGACAGTTCCCTCACTATCATCAGCATCACCCCGCTCAGACAATAATAGGGCGGTATTGATTAAGGAGGAGATGTATCAAACCTTGGAGAGAGATAAAGTACCATCCAATCAGTTTCTAACTGTCACTTTACAGGCTGTGTTTGAAAAATGACAGTTAGGAGCTGATTGGTTGGTACTTTATCTATCTCCACTTTATGTATATCCAAGGCTAAGTACATCTACCCCCAAGTTATTTTGGGTCTGAGAAACAGTAAGGCAATCAATCATAAGTGCACTGATGAAAGAATTAATGGCAAAAGGTATAATATAACATACAGTATAATATAGAGATGTATTTTAGCTGAGTTATTTTGTGTATATTTTAGCATTGCAATATGTGCATGTACAGTTGTGTTCACAAACATCTATCCTCCGTGCACTATAAGTCGAGCTACACATATATTCAAATGCATCTTATCCACACAGTGATGTGAATAGGACACACAAGCAGATTCTACTGATTAAAATGATATGCGGCATGCCTACATTCTGTGGGCAACAGCGGATGTATCTGTATGCGAAATGCTATGTTACAGTGCTACAGCCGATGACACTGTAACGTAGCATTTCACATGCAGATACACCCGCAGTTGCCCACAGAATGTAGGCATGCCGCAAATATCTATGTGAATTAAGTGGTGATGCCCTGAAAAAGGCCCAGCCAGAGCCACTCTGGGGGCCCCACGCCCAAACGCTCACCCTAAAATAATTATTGCTACAAAATAGTAGCACTCACTCTGGGTCATATAATTACAATGAATGTACTGCATGATAACAGCACATGTATAAGCTGAGAGCTGACTCACCTAGGAGGTACCCCAAAAACCTCCAAATGGCACTATACGAACCAGCACATCCTCCCAATGCTGGCTCCTTTCATGCCTCTCAGAACTGCAAATAGAAAGTATGGTGGTCGCTCACATCAGCTTAATGATATTGCTCAAGTGCTTGTAAAGGGCGGGGTTTATACTGAACCACAGAAAAAAAGAAGATTCCCTCCAGCACACTGCAGCAATATTAGCAAAAATACTTGAATCCTACATGATAATAGAAATTCAGAGGTATTGGTTACATACATTTGCAAATATATGATTAAGCACTGGGGCAGCGTCAAGGCTCCTCTATAAAGACGTTCCTAACATTAAGGGGTACACATCCGAGACGCAGAGCAGCCCAAAAGAATCCAGCCAAGGACCACTCCCAGGGCATCACACGAAAAATGGAAGAAAGGTGATAGTGAAGTGTAAAGTATAGATGTGTCAAGATAATCAATAATACAATAAGAAAGAATTAAAATTACATAAATAATAAACAAACAAATGGAAAGGTGATGAAAAAATATCTATGTGAATTAAGTGGTGATGCCCTGAAAAAGGCCCAGCCAGAGCCACTCTGGGAGCCCCACGCCCAAACGTTCACCCCAAAATAATTATTGCTACAAAATAGTAGCACCCACTCTGGGTCATATAATTACAATTAATGTACTGCATGATAACAGCACATGTATAAACTGAGAGCTGACTCACCTAGGAGGTACCCCAAAAACCTCCAAATAGCACTATACAGACCAGCACATCCTCCAAATGCTGGCTCCTTTCATGCCTCTCAGAACTGCAAATAGAAAGTATGGTGGTATCGCTGCACGCACCACCAGAACTGTTTTGTCAACCTTCTAATTATGTCAACATTTCATCAGTGCAATAAATGAAGACAAAATATACTGAACCCATAAATACCCACTTTCCTATTTATTCTAATCTATATCTAAGCTGATGGGAATCCAAGATAGGTGTTATCCTTTTAGTAAATGGATAGCCAAGCAGACTCGAGCCCTGTACTATCCACATACCGGAGCATACAGAGCCATATTGGACAGGCATAGAGCTCAGTGATGCAAAAAGTAAACATATTAGAAAAATTCTCCAAGACACTATATACCTCACATCTCCAATATGGAATGGGATTGAATGCCGGTGGCTGTGTAGCCGCTGGTTTAAATCCCGACAGTGCTAGCCCGACGCGGAGGAAATCCCGACAGCGGAGGTAAGTAATCTAGCCCTCCCCTAACCCTCCTTAAGGGGTGTCCATAACCCTAACCTCCCCCCCTAGTGCATAACCCTAATCTCCCCCCGTTAGTGCCTAAACCTAAACCCCCCCATTCCCCGCACCCTAAACCTAACCCTCCTGGGGGGAGTCCCTAACCCTAACCCCCCGCTTAGTGAATAAACCTAATCCCCCTTCCCCTAGTCTAACCCTCCCTGAGGGGGTGCCTAACCCTAAGTCCCCCCCAGGGGGTCCCTAAACCTAACCCCCCCAATCCCCGGCTACATCGCTACTTACCTTCGGTGCTGGACGACCGGTCCGGCATCCTGTAGGGGTTCCGGCGTCGGTATTAACATAGGCGTAGGTATTTCGATGCCTATGTTAAATCCCCTGCCGGGATTGTAGTGTCTCATAACTACATCCCCTCCAATATGTTTATGGACAAAAATACAAATTGACCTCTCAAAATATCAGTCTTTTTTGAGAGTTCAGTTTGTCTACATCCTACATCATTGGATTATTTATAAATCGCCTGAATTCCACCCTATCTGTGACACTGCGGAAACTAGGGGGTATATTTACTGACGTGCTGGTTTATAGAAGTGTAGGTGTTGCCCACAGCAACCAATCAGATTCTACATATCATTTATCTAGCACCCTCTAGAAGATAATAGCTACAGATGTGTCCACATATATCTAACCTCCATGCGCTACAAGTCGCGCCACACATAACATAGGAGCTCCATGTGCCTTGGTAGCGCCTAGCGTCTTTTCGTGCAACTTTTTACCTCCAAATGCTTCTTATTCACACAGTGATGCAAATAGCTAGCACAAGTAGCTTCTTCTGCTGATTAGAATGATATACAGCATGTCTATGTTCTCTGTGCATCTGCAGGTGTACCTGACATGTGAAATGCTATATTACAGCGATAGAGGCTGTAACACTGTAACGTAGCGTTTCGCATGCAGTGTGGGGGGGGGGGGGGCGCGGTGACGTGATTTGCACTGAATCACATCATCGTGACCCTGCACCCTGCTTCACAATGCCATTAATATCGGTATTGTGAAGAGGGGGCAGGGCCACGGTTTCAAGTGCGCGCTGTCACTCCCCATGCTCCGCCCCAATGATGCGTCATTGCTGGGACATACCCCCTTTTGCTGTGACATGCCCTTTTTACCGCAACACGCCCCCTCGTTGTGGAAGGCCGACAGCTCCCTCCCGTAAGGAGGGAGCTAATAGTCGGCAAATATGCCATAATGACATACCTATCATATTATAATGACATCCCTATCATATTATAATGACATCCCTATCATATTATAATTACACACCTATCATATTATAATGACATCCCTATCATATTATAATGACATCCCTATCATATTATAATTACACACCTATCATATTATAATGACACACCTATCATATTATAATGACATTCCTATCAAATTATAATGACATCCCTATGATATTATAATGACATCAATATCATATTATAATGACATCCCTATCATATTATAATGACATCCCTATCATATTATTTATAATGACATACCTACTGTACTAAAAACATACTGGGCCTGTAATATAGCATTTTGCATGCAGATACACCCGCACACAGAACATAGGCATGCTGCATATAATTTTAAGCAGCAGAATTGTGTGTCCTATTCGCATTGCTGTGTGAATAAGAAGCATTTAAAAGGGAACATTTGTACAAAAAGATGCTTGGCGCTACAGAGTCACTCTGCACTCACACCAGTGGCGGAACTAGCGGCGGTGCAGCCGATGGCTTGCACCAGCGCCCGCTGTGGAGCAGGGGCCCATAGCCACCACTGCACCTGCCACTAGTGTCCTCCGGGCCCTACAAGTGTAGTGCAGACCGCAGTGAGAGCGGTCAGTACTACACATTAACAAACACAGCCACCAGCGGCGGCTGTGTGTTTCTTATAGCAACCAATGAAAGTCAGACAGACTCTCATTGGCTGCTGCTTCCACGGAGGGAGCCGGCTGGAGCTCAGTCATGAGCTCTGCCTTTCGTCTCCCGCCGCAGCGGGTGATGGGTCGGCGCCGTTCACACTGCACACGGGTGCAGTATAACTAGTCTGCCGGCACTGGTAGATGACATCATCCCTAAGTGCCGCAAAATCTGAAACTTTCTGTGGTCTGAAGGGGGTATGTCCAGGGTCTGACCCGGTTTGGAACCTTGGCTCGCTGCCAGAGGCAGCTCGCAGGTCTGAAGGGCGTTTTTTTTATTTTGTGACCGGCCTTCTGGCCGCTCGCTAAGCTTTGGGTGACCAGACCACCCACAGCTTTAGCGAGTGGCCAGGTGATGGTCGCGATGGTCCCGACCATCGTGACCATTGGGGCTTGCGACGAGACCCTTGTGGTAGGGTCTCGTCTGCCACAAGCCCCAGTAAGCTTCCGGCTCTAATAGAGCCGGAAGCTCACCACTGATCTCTCGCTCGCTCCGAGGCTCGTTAGTGCGCACTGCCCGCCCAGCGACCCGCTTGCGAGCGCATATCGCTTGCGAGCGGGTCTGAATCACGCCCTTTGTACCAAATAGCTGGTCTGACCTCGGAAGTTAGTGTAAAAAGGGTATATGCCTCCTCATTACAATTTAATAATAAAAATTAAAGCTAACAAGGGGCATTTTCACTTTAATGGTGTTTGGTTGGTTTATAATCTAGACCAGTGTTGGCTAACCTTGACACTCCAGCTGTTGTGGAACTATATATCCCAGCATGCCCTGCCACAGTTTTAGCATGCCCTAATAGCAAAACTGTAGCAGTGCATGCTGGGTTATGTAGTTCCATAACAGCTGGAGTGTCAAGGTTAGCCAACACTGATCTAGACGTTTTTACATATCTTTATATGTGTCGTTTTTCTCAATGTCTAGTTTAGCTGGTGCTTGCAATTAGAGGGGGACAGGTAAGGTTTTGATCATAGAATCTACGTTTGTAATTACTGTAATTAAAGTTCAGCTACTACCTGACCTGATAATAATATGTTTGTGGTAAATTGCAGTCAATTACAAAATACAGTAATTTGATATTTGTTTAACACCACGGTTCAAAGATAACACATTCTAGGTAATTTCTTACCACCCCATCCCACACTAAATGACCAGGTCAGCTCTCCATAGTTTTCACCCCCACTGCATTCCACCTTTATCAAATGCATGGACATAAATTGGCCAATACTAAGGGCCTGATTCAGAGCCGCTCGGGAGCGCATAGCACTCGCGAGCGGGTCGATGGTCGGCCAATGCGCACGTGCGGCGTGCGCAATGCGCGTACGTGAGCCCCGGAGCGAGTGAGAACTTCACTTGGCTAGGCGGGGAGGGGGGGTGGCTGGACAAACGGAGGCGTTCCCGAAGGAACGCCTGCCGTTTGTGGGCGGCCCTACTGACATCATTCGTGATGTCAGTAGTGAACTTCCTGCTCTATTAGAGCAGGAAGTTCACTCGGACTTGCGGGAACCGAGACCCTACCACAAGGGTCTCGTCGCAAGCCCGATAATCGCGACCATCACCAGGCCGCTCGCAAAAGCTGTGGGTGGTCACCCACAGCTATGCGAGCGGCCTGGAGGCGGATTTAAAAAAAAAAAAATTCGCCCTGATTCAGAGCGAGCGCTCGCAAATAGCGAGCGCCTCTGAATCAGGCCCTAAGACCACAATTAAATGTTTTAAGTGTCTATAACATAAGTCCTTGAGTTTTAATAGGCAAAATAAAAACCAAACACAATAAGGCTCAAAGTGGGCAGTGTGCCGTTCCTGCCACTCTGCCACACCATGCCCACGTGCAGGGCCAGATTAACAATGGGGCGGATGGAGCTACAGCTCCAGGCCTCCACATAAAAATAGGCCCATCAACATGACAGCATGATTACCAGCTGCCTAACTGGCATTTTAAGTATTTAAATAGTTTTTCTAGTTTTCCCCCTAAAAAACAAAAATGCAATTTTTCTATTTCTATGTAGTTAAGGAGACATTGTGCCTCAGTGTATGGGGTGTACACACCCAGGTGACTTTGACCAAACCCACACAGCACCGATCACAGCTCTTCCCCTTCTCAGTATAGGCCCTTGAACATTTTAAGCTCCAGGCCCATGTGGGCCTTAATCTCCCCCTGCCCACGTGACAAATCCAGACATAAAGCATCGATTGAAGAGAATAATTTGATTGAAATAATGATGGCAAGTGAAAACCAAGCTATTCTTATTGTGTCCTCTGTAAGCAGCAGAAGCAGAGCAGTGTTATTACTTGTCTGATGTTATACCGTGCTTACACATGGGTGCTTTCTGGACAGGAGTAAAAGGAGACAACAGTTTGCAATGTTTGGGATGACCTACTTTCTGCATGACTCACATTTCTGTACACACTGATAGTATCATAAATGTCAAACAGTTTTATTGTGCCGGGGAGATGATTGGAGAGAGGTAGGAGGCATTTTAAATTACCTTTGCAATCATTAAATACCACAAATAAGTTTGCACTCACTGTGGACAAAATGCTGCTTTATCATTTGAACTATTATAAACTGACCACCTGTGATATAACCTTATGTGTAAAAATATGCCGGGGAATAGCTGTTCTCGCGACTAAACACCATGTTTAAGGCGCGAGAACGGGTATTCTCTGACATAACAGTGCACTGAATTGAATAGCTCCGGGAGCTTCTTCCCGGCGCTATTCAATTTTGCATTGAATTGTATGGGATGTAATTTGGAAGCCGACGGTCTAAATGCCGACCGCTGGCTTCCAGACTTTCTAATCCCGGCGTGGTACTAATGACAGGCTTCGAAAACTCGACGCCTTTCATTAACCATACGCCGGAAGACCGACGCCTGGCATACCGAACGAAGGTAAGCCGAGCGCCGGGCGCAGACAGCCGCGCGGGGGGGAGGGTTAGGTTTAGGGCCCCCAGGTTTGGCACCCCCCTGAGAGGGTTAGGTTTAGGCTAGGGGAAGGGGGGTTAGGGTTAGGCACCCCTGGGGGGAGGTTAGGGTTAGGCACCCCCCCAGGGGAGGATAGGGTTAGGAACCCCCCCGGGAGACTTAGGGTTAGGCTGTGGGGAAGGGGAGGTTAGGTTTAGGCACTTAGAGAGGGGATTAGGGTTAGGCACTTGGGGGGGGAGGTTAGGGTTAGGCACCCCCCCGGGGGACTTAGGTTTAGGCTGCGGGGAAGGGGGGGTTAGGTTTAGGCACTTGGGGGGGAGGTTAGGGTTAGGCATCCCTAAGGAGGGTTACGGGAGGGAATTAGGTTAGCAAAACTTACCTTAGGGACGATCCGGATCTCCACCCTTGTCGGGCTGCCGCTGTCGGGATTTGAACGACGGCGGTAATACCTACTACACTCAATTGAATTGAGCCCAATGTTCTTAAAGTATCTTGGCAAAATAGGTCCTGAGAGATGTACTGTATACCTCGCAGCAGACAAAGTATCATTTATTTCCCGAATAGTCAGGGACTACTAATGTAAGCATAGAACCATTAGATTTAATAGCAGACAAAGATAATCCTAAATCCTGCCTTGTATTTATAATCCATAAAGTCCAAGGCTAGAAGGGATGAAATGTGATTAGAATTCCCCTGAGTGCACCAAATTTTACATGATTGATTAGCACAATACTCGGGATGCAATCGGGAAGCCGGCTGACATTATACCGACAGCCGGCTTCCCGACTATCATATCCTGGCGAGGGTGGAATGCCCGGCGTAGACGCCGCTCATTTCACCGACGCTGAGAGACCGGCGCCCAGGCATCCTGATCGAAGGGATGCCGGGCGCCGCGAGCGGACATCCGCAGGGGGGGAGGGTTAGGTTTAGGGCTCCCGGGGGGGACTTAGGGTTAGGCACCCCCCCGGGAGGTTAGGGTTAGGCTGGGGGAGGGCGGGTTAGGGTTAGGCACCCCCGGGTTAGGCAGTTAGAGGGGGGGATTAGGGTTAGGCACTTGGGGGGGAGGTTAGGGTTAGGCGCCCCTAACGGAGGGTTAGGGGGGTAGGTTAGGTTAGTTAACACTTATCTAGGGACGATCGGGATTTGCAGAGCTGTCGGGCTGCCACCGCCGGGATCAAACCGATTCCCAATACTCTACGTAGTTCTAGTGCACGTTCTCTGAGCAGCATTAGTTAGGGGAAAGGCAAAGAGTCGGATCAGAACCATCAAAAGGAGGAACATCGCGTCCATCTTCCATGCCCTTTTCAAATGCAACTTTGGGGTCTATTTACTGAGGCTTGGATGTAGATAAGGTCCCAGCCAACCAGCTCCTAACTACCATTTTTCAAACACAGCCTGTGACATGGCAGTTAGGAGCTGATTGGCTGGTACTTTATCTCCTTTCACTTTATCTCCATCCGAAGCTTAGTAAATAGACCCTCCTCCCCCGACACAAGAAGCATCTCAGGAGCTGCTAAAATAGTCCATGTTTGTGCTTGATAATGTTTTTCAAGGCTGCCGTTTCAAGAGAAATCCATTGGTAAGATAATAAAGGGTTGATGTACTAAGCCTTGGAGAGAGATAAAGTATCAACCAAAGTACCAGCTCCTAACTGTTATTTCTCAAACCCAGCCTGTAACATGACAGTTAGAGACTGATTAGTTAGGACTTTGGGCCTGATTCAGAGCTGAACGCTCTGACCAGAGTGCTCGCTCTGAATCAGGTCCCTCCTCCTTGAAAATGGAGCGGCCTCCTGGCTGCTCGCATAGCTGTGGGTGACCACCCACAGCATATGCAAGCGTCCATGATGATGGTCGCGATGGTCTTGACCATCGCGACTATCAGGCTTGCGACGGAGACCCTGTGGTAGGGTCTCCCTGCCGCAAGCCCTGGAGTGATTTTGGCTCTATCAGAGGCAAAATCACTCCCACTGACATCACTAGTGATGTCAGTGGGCCCGGCTTCAGACAGTAGGCGTTCCCATGGGAACGCCTCCGTCTGGCAGGCATGCCCCCGGCACGCCCACCAAAGGGGGCGTGCTGTCAATCAACATCGACAGCACGCCCCCTTTGGTGCGAGACCCGGAGTGATGGAGAGCCCGTCGCTCGCCGGGTCTCGCGTCCTGCGCTCACGAGCGGGTCTGAATGACCCCATTTATCTCTCCAATTTATCACTCTCCAAGGCTACATCTATCCTCAAGTCTTGTAATTCAGTCAGTATTCCAGATAAGTACTGTATGCTGCGATTAAGAAATCCTGGACCTGATTCTGAGTTGGCTGTAATGCCTAGTTCACATAAATTGGTGATTTTTTGCAAATGCACATGTATCACAATCCCCAAAAAGTCGCACGGCACATGTGGTCCACCATGTGCGCACAGAGTCACAGGACTGATTGAGCCACATGGACTCCGGAATGTGTTGGACAATCCAGGGCGGTGACCGAGAAGTGTCTATTCAGACGCACAGAGATCTGCCTGATGGGCGTGTTATGGGAGTGTCGCAAGAGTGGTCTTGGACACAGGCATTTAATTGCATGCATTGGAGGTCATACGCTGTTGGTCCTTTTGATGGTTGCAACTGAAGCTTCTCAAAATAGGCGTCCCAGCCCTTCTGCCTTCAGACGCACGCTTGTACACCAGGAGAAGGACTTATACTAATATTAGCATAAAGTCACAGATGCAACTATGGAAAAAGACACTAAAGCCGTCACAGCACTGAGCGACTCAGGATCAGCCGCTGTACATCTGAGCAACCCAATTCCAGAACGTCTCTGCACAGGTGCTGTCTTTTTGGCCATACAAAGCTGTATGGGAACTTCTTGAATGTGATTGTGAACTATGGAGCTCATTAAGACCCGTTCGCTGTGCTGCGCTCTCTCGCAGCCGACAGGGGGCGGATATGCAAATTCCACGATCGCACGGCCAGGCTTAAGGACGCCCTCTATGCCTTAGAGAGCGACGGCAGACTGATTGCACGCCGGTGTAATGGCGCCCACTTTTCCAGTAAAAAAACACCTGATTCAGAGGCGGTCGCGAAAAGCGAGCTCTCGCTCTGAATCAGGTCGGCCGCATGTTTTTTTTTGTTCATGACCACCCACAGCTTTAGCGAGCGGCCAGATGATGGTCGCGATGGTTGCGACCATCGGGCTTGCGACGAAACCCTTGTGGTGCGGTCTCGGCCGTCGCAAGCCCCAGTGAGCTTCCGGCTCGATTAGAGCCAGAAGCTCACCACTAACATCATTCGTGATGTCAGTGGGGACAACCCCAAACAGCAGGCGTTCCTTCGGGAATGCCTCCGTTTGGCCAGCCACTCCCTCCCGGCCCACCTACCAAACGGGGTGAGCTGTCGATCAACATCGACAGCCGCCCCTTTTGGATGCGAGCGCCGGAGCGAGTGATTTCTTGCTCGCTCCTGGCCTCGTCCACTGCCGGCCATAGAGCTTGCGAGCGGGTCTGAATCAGGCCCACTGTTCACTAATGTTTAAATATGTATTTGTTAAATGTGATTAGGTCCTCTATGTTAATATGCACCCACACCCCCATGTATAGGTCTACTCAGTTAATATGCAGCCCCCCCTGTATAGGTGCATGTATATGTTTTTAATAAAATATATTGTTTTTTTATTGTTTCTGATTTTTTTCCCTTTTTTCATTAGAAATGTCTCAACAGTCTGAATTCTGGGCCGGATTTATTGAGCTATATCAGGCCAATGAGTGCCTATGGAATATGAGTGTGACACCCCTGAAAGATTCCTCCACGGAAAGCAGGGGTTAACTCCCTGACAGCCTTTCACATGAATAGCACAGGACTGCAGTGTGCTTGGAGGAAGAGGAGGACTTTAGGACCCAGAGCTGGCTGTAGGGAGCACGTGTTAGCAGCTTGTGCCCTGACTGAGAGAGAGAGATCCCAGGAAGTGTGAGGAGAGGGGAAAGCACATAGTGACCAGAGGCCAAGTGGAGAGCAGGAGTGCTGTGTGTTTGGAGCCCCTGTAGTTACAGTAAGTGGGGCTGCAGTGTGAGAAGAGCAAGATCCCTGGAGACAGGCAGTGGATGGCTGAGGCAGAGTGCTAGGAGAGCTGCATTATCCTAACAGCAATCACACCAGGGTGCAGACAGCAGAGTGGATGACACTTCTACAAGCTATCTACAGCAGTCATAGCTGTGAGCCTTTCCCCTATCTTTGCAACTACTGTACCACAGCAGTGAACGGAGGCTGCAGCTCCTGATTAAAAGAGTCAGCCAGCTCCACCAGAGACAGACCACAAAGCGATATAGGCAGCACTGTGGTGAGTCGGCCAGCTCCACCAGAGACAGACCACAAAGTGAAAGACTACAAAGAGATACAGGCAGCACTGTGGTGAGTCAGCCAGCTCCACCAGAGACAGACCACAAAGCGATACAGGCAGCAGCTCCACCAGAGACAGACCACAAAGCGATACAGGCAGCACTGTGGTGAGTCAGCAGCTCCACCAGAGACAGACCACAAAGCGATACAGGCAGCACTGTGGTGAGTCAGCAGCTCCACCAGAGACAGACCACAAAGTGATACAGGCAGCACTGTGGTGAGTCAGCAGCTCCACCAGAGACAGACTACAAAGCGATACAGGCAGCACTGTGGTGAGTCAGCAGCTCCACCAGAGACAGACTACAAAGAGATACAGGCAGCAGTGTGGTGAGTCAGCCAGCTCCACCAGAGACAGACTACAAAGAGATACAGGCAGCAGTGTGGTGAGTCAGCCAGCTCCACCAGAGAAAAACAAATGTGAGCAAATGCGCTCTATACCCCTTACAAATATATAAGTACGTATAATTGCATATGGTGCATACAAAATGACCCAAATGGCTAAAAGATATATATTTACTGAAGAAAAACATACATGAATAAAGAGCAAACAATATTATCAAAGTATTGTAGTGGATGGTGAATGAATCGTCAGATTATACACATGCAGGTGAGTATGCAGTGTACAGCTGTATGGGGCAAGTCTCGAGGTGCGTGCCTCTCTGTAAGAGAATGAGTCCCCCACTGTTACAAAGTGGGATATGATGTGATAAAACACCGCTGGGATCTGGAGATAAATCGGCTGGGAAGAGTTAATGTGTAAAGGGGGGGAATAAGTTGGTGCGGCGTCCCGCATGATAAAGTCAGTGGACAGCGGCATGTAGGATGAGTATAGATGCCCGGGGTGATGTTCTGGGGTAAGCAGTACGGGTATATACCTGGATAGCAGTGGGAGGCATGGGACACTAACACCGAGTCCGGGCCGTGGACCTCGCCGGAGAGCACCGGGCTGACTCCGTGACCACCGGCGCGTCCAGTCGGGCGGGACTGCGTGGTGTAACAGAGACGGATGAACGGAGATGGCTCTGGTGGGAACAATCCCCGTTCTCCAGACCTGCTAAGGCACTCACCTCCTCCTGCCTCGACAGGACTCCGCTCTTACCCCTGCCGGCTCGATGATCTCTGGGATCCTCCTCTCTGGTCTGGTGTCCCTTGTTACGTGTCCTGGCAGTAAGTGTCAGCCGACACTGTAGATTCAGTGTTTCTCTCCAGTCCTCGCTTGTGGGTTAAATAGGATTATGGTTCTGGTGCCAACGCGTTTCGACCCACAGAGGGTCTTCTTCAAGGCAATGTGGTTAATGTCCAGTCTCAAGGGTGTGTTTTTAAACATGCAGTCCCAGTCACAAGCTCCATTGATTGGTGCTGGTGTAATGGGGCGTGGTAACTTGATTGCTAATTGAATCTGTTCTCTTAAGTGTGTATGAGCGTCACTTGGTAGAATTGACAATATACCATGATTGCAAAGCAAATCACAGACATAACGGATGTATAGTATATATACATGGCCTGTGTCGCATGTGAAGTAATAAACACTGAATAGGGACTGAATAAAGAATAGCAGAAAGCAATCTAAGGTGAATCTCCCATAGACACTAACTGACTATAATCTAAAAAATATAAGGTTATCACCGCATAAAGCGATTGGTCCAATATTGCCTAGAAAATAAAACAACTCAATATATATTTATATATATATATATATGTATATATATATATATAAGCAAAGAAGGAATCTTATGCTTACTATTTAATCATGTGGAAAAACAAGACCCTTACAACATAAGGGGATGGTGATAATAGTCTGGGTCAATTATCGCATACAATCGACCTGATTTCGTTGTCCAGGTTAAGACCCCTAGGGTGAAGAGTGCCCATGTTAATGATGGTCCTAAGTTCTTCCTTATTTATTTTTTTGAGATAATCACCCCCCCGCCAGTTGTGTTTGACTAATTTAAGTGCAGTGAACATCAGACATGTTGGATCTGAGTCATGAAATCTCTTGAAATGTAACGAGAGGGGATGATCCTCACAACCTTTCTTTATGTTGTAAAGATGTTCGTTCACCCTTATTTTAAGTGAGCGAATTGTTCTGCCAATATATTGCTTATGGCAGGGGCATTGTAATAGATAAATAACCCCTTTGCTGTTGCAGTTTATGTTATCTTTGATGTGCCAGACCATATTGTTACTTGTTGAATTTATGGTCCTGATGGGTTGGGTGCTCCTTTGCTTGGTCGTAATGCAAGCTTTGCATGTGCCACAGTAGAAAAATCCCCCTAAAATAGCCCCTATGTTTTGGCTCCACATTCTAGTTAGTGTGTTCTGCGTATTTCCCTCCTTGTTCGGGGGAATGTGATTCCTAGTTATAGTGCTTCTAATGTCAGATGTTTTGCGGAACACTACTTTCGGTTTGTATGGTAAGGCCTTTTGCAGCGTTTCATCTCCTAGGAGGATTGGCCAGTGTTTGTAGATTAATTGTTTAATGCGTTTGGCTTGGTTGCTATATTGGGTAATAAAGTATATATCATTATCCTCATTATTGTGTTTTGTATTTTGTATTCTAGGAGGGGTTCCCTATCGGTCTTCTTGACATTTGTAAAGGCTGCTTCTACTAAGTTGGTATTATACTTCTTGGATAGTAATTGTGATTTTAAATGTTGTCCTTGTGTTTCGTAATCTGCAATTCTTGAGCAATTGCGTCTCAATCGCTTGAATTGTCCTGTGGGTATACTATTAAGCCAGCTGGGGTGGTGGTTGCTGGTGGCTAAGATATAACTATTAACATCTACCTGCTTGTGATAGGTGTTTGTGTGGATACAGTTGTTGTCTGTAAGTATGTTTAAGTTGAGAAATTCCACATTGGTTTTACTGTATTTGGTGGTAAATTCTAAGTTGCAGTCATTGATGTTAATGTGGTCAATAAATGATAAAAGTGATGTTTCGTCTCCCCTCCAAATGAAGAATATATCGTCTATATAGCGTTTCCAGAGGACGAGGTTTGCGCCAAAGTCATGCCCGGACCAGATGTTATTGTCCTCCCAGTGGCTCATAAAGAGGTTGGCATAACTCGGCACAAACCTCGTCCCCATAGCTGTCCCTGTGGTTTGTAGATAAAATTGATCATCAAACCACAGGTAATTGTGTGATAAGATGAATGCAATACTGTTCAAAATGAAATCAGTCTGTCCCATAGACATCAATGAGTCATGTTCCAAAAAGTATTTAGTGCTTTGTAGGCCTTGTGTGTGTCTTATAACCGAATAGAGGGATGTTACGTCGCTAGTAGCTAGCCAAAGCTCTTTGTCCCAATGTATTGTATTAAGTATGTTTAGAATATTCGTAGTGTCTTGTAGATAAGACCTTTGTTTTTTAACAAAGGGTTGCAAATAAATATCTAGGTATTGGGAAAGGTTGGAAGTTAATGAGTTGATACCTGATACAATGGGACGGCCGGGTGGTTTCTTGGAGTTCTTGTGTACCTTAGGCAGATAGTAAAAAACTGGGATGATGGGATGTGGTATGTCTAGGTATTGGTATTCCTTTTGTGTCAGTATGCCTTTCTCTAAACCTTCCTGTAGTAATGATTTGAGTTCATGTCGGTACTGCGTTGTGGGATCTTTAGGTAATATTTTATATGTTGTGGTATCATTCAAGATCCTCTGGGCCTCTTGGATATACTGTATTTTATCTAGGATTACTATACCCCCCCCTTTATCCGCTGGTTTGATTATGATATTGGAGTTGGTGCTCAGTTCTTTGAGAGCTTTTATTTCATTCAAAGTCATATTCCTGTATTGTTGTTTACGTTTGGCGGTATGGTCACATAATTGCTCCACATCTTTAGTTAACATGTTTGTGAATGTTGTGATATGATTGTCGGTACTTTGGATGGGATAGAATCTGGATGGTGGTTTTAAATCTGTATGCCGGATGTTGTCTTCCGCTGGTATGTGTTGGGGTAATGGTTTTTGGTGAAAAATTTTTTTTAGAGTCAGTTTTCTTCCACCAGAGACAGACTACAAAGCGATACAGGCAGCACTGTCGTGAGTCAGCCAGCTCCACCAGACACAGACTACAAAGCGATACAGGCAGCACTGTGGTGAGTCAGCCAGCTCCACCAGAGACAGACTACAAAGAGATACAGGCAGCACTGTGGTGGGTCAGCCAGCTCCACCAGACACAGACTACAAAGCGATACAGGCAGCACTGTGGGGAGTCAGCCAGCTCCACCAGAGACAGACTACAAAGAGATACAGGCAGCACTGTGGTGAGTCAGCCAGCTTCACCAGACACAGACTACAAAGTGATACAGGCAGCACTGTGGTGAGTCAGCCAGCTCCACCAGAGACAGACTACAAAGAGATACAGGCAGCACTGTGGTGAGTCAGGCATCTCCACCAGAAACGGACTACAAAGCGATACAGGCAGCACTGTGGTGAGTCAGGCATCTCCACCAGAGACAGACTACAAAGCGATACAGGCAGTACTGTGGTGAGTTTTGAACTTTGTGACATTAAGAAGCACACTCACATACACCTCGGACACTATTATTGCCATAGTACATTGGGACAGCCTGTTTTTGGAGCAAAGCTACAGTAACTTTCCTGGTATAATAGCTATTATACACTATCCCACTATGATATTGTCACCTGGTAGTTATAACCGGAATCATCAAGGACATATATGTCATATAAGGAGAATAAAGTACTTCTCATACTTACCCTTGGGCCCAAACATGCTGATCAGCCTAGAGTATTGACATTATTCTTGTGCGCACTAGTCAAGGGTTGTGGGAATGTTTATCAGAGTTTTGCAATGTAAGTTATTGGTTATGTGAAGTAACAATGATAATGGTAACTATGCAGTATTACCGGTCACTGTGAGATCACTTGAATTGTATTTTGCACACCATATTTGCCATCAATGTGATGATGTAATTTTATGACCAGCTGTTTGTTTGTGAAAAGTAAGATTTGCCAAGTGAACGTATTGTGAAGAATCCTATGTTACCTGATTATTTCCGTAATCTTTGAGTTACAGTCTGTTTATGGAAAGAAACTGTTTATCCGTACCTTTGTGTGACTCCCATCCTCCTTGCCTCTCCGAATTCATCCGAAGAACCTGCTACAAGCATACAGGCCACAAGGTGAACTGTTTAGTATTTACCTGCCGGGTGCGACATGAGGAGTAAGGAATACTCTGACCGTAATGTTAAAAATAAGGCATATGAGAAAATGGTCTTGTATAGCAGAAGCCACAAGAGAGATGCTGACGTACGCTGGGTCAAGAAAAAGATACACAACTTCCGTACAGTCTGCCATAAGGAGCTTAAAAAATATATAGATGAGGAGCAGGGGCCGACAAAGTGGTCAAGCCATCGCTATGGTGTTATGACCTCCTCAGCTTCATCTTGGATAAAGAACCGGAGAGGCGATCAAGGAGCTCCCTGGATCCCAACTAATTGGTCGACAGTCCAGAGGCTGATCCGGAGAGTCAAGATCGTTTAAGAACTTCTCAATGTATATTCACTTTTATTAATTTTTTTCAGTTTAGAAATCTGTAGTTCCGTAGTGCTAGAAGGTAAATCTTTTTTTTTTTTTTGGGTTAAATTTATTCTCGTATCCTTTTTTGGTCCTATTTTCCAAATATAACTTACATTTTGTATTGGCCACAAACTAATATTTTTTTTCCTTCCTAGTCCGTTAACTTTAACATCGATCTTGACTCTCTGGCCAGTGAGCATGCAGTGCTAGAAGTGAAGGACCTAGAGGCACCGTCGCCAGCACAGCCAGCTGCGAAGTGGAGGACGGCGTCAAGGGTTCCGGCTTCCAGTTCTGCTCCATCTAGGTCTGAGCAGTTTATGAAACGAGCGGAGGAAATATTACAAACTCCCACGGATCAATTTGTTGCTTTTGGCCTAAATATCGCCAATGAAATGCGAGCTATGCAGCCAACCCAGCAGCTCCATTTCAGGCGCGTGATATATGAGACGTTAGGACGTGGTATGATCGGACATATGGATGATACCAATTCCATATACCCCACCGCAACCCATCCCATCGGCGACGAGCACTTATCAACCCCCTCTGTCGTATCCCACATTTCCTCCACAACATGCCTATTTCTATGTTCCATCACGTAGCCCTGCGCCTCCTTCCTACCAACCTGGCACATCTGCAAGTAGCATGCCCTCAGCTTGGCTGAGTGCACAGGCCACTCTTCAAGGCGAAGAAGAGTTTTATAATGTATAAAAAAAAATGTATTCGGGGTTTCATGCTTGATTCATAAATTGTTCAGACTTTATCTCCGGTTCTTTCATGAGGGTGATCATGAGTGGGTCATCTTACCGTATTGTTGGCTTTTTTACTTCAAATGCCTCTGTTCTTGAATTTTGGGCATCTGTATTTTTTTTTGGTTGACTCCTGTGGACACTGGAGCTCATTCAGACCCATTCACAGGCAGCCGCTTGCTCGTTCGTTGCCGATGGTAAGCGACCGTGCATGCGCACGCTTCGTTATGTGCGTGCACTAACTACTCGGAGCGATCAGCATCCGCTCGCTCGCCCAGCAAAGACAGCCCAGTGTAATGAGTGACAGGAGAGGCCATTTGTGGGTGGTAACAGGAGCAGGACACTAGTAACAGGGCAGTGGAGGTATGAACGCAGGCGTGCCTGAGTGTTGCAACGCCGTTTCAGAGGCGTGCATAATTATCAGCCAGCGTCATAGTACACGTCACCTGCCTGTTTTTACACTGAAGTCCTCGCAGTGCTTGCGGTAAGGTAAGGCAACCACAAGCGCTGCGAGCCCTTCCGATGGTTCTCGATGTACAAATGTTTTAATACACTTCCTGGAGATGACGTGCGCTAGTGGGCGTCTCTACATACGTTAATGGGGGTCTATTGACACAAAGTGATCGCTCACCAACACAAAGTGGGCGTGCTTATGCCTTTCCGAGTGAGCGCCTACCATGCCGTCACTTAGCCGAATTTGCATACGCTGGGTGCGAGTGATCGCATCTAGCGAGTGGCTCTGAATGAGCTCCACTGTACGGTCAAGTCTGGGTCTGCAAGAGCCGGCCCTAGGCATAGGCATAACAGCCCAATGCCTAGGGGCATCCTGATTTCCAAGCCTTGCGGAGTGGGACAGCGGCAGCTACCATGATCGGAAATCTGCTCCGATCAGGCAGCAGTCAGAATGATCTTCTGCACATGTGCAGAAGCTCATCTGCACATGCGCAGAAGCTCATTCTGTCCAGTGATGGATCAAAGGTATGGTGATTGGGCTGATGGTCTTCCCTAAAACACAGTCCAAGCCACACCTATTTACTAATGCTGAAGCCTTCTGCCGGGCCAGCTGCCCACATTAGCTTCTAGCCTGTCACTATCATTGATTCATCTCCGCCGCTTGTATCCCTGAGAATAGGAAGGTGGACTTACATTTCCATCGATTGGCTGAGAGAGTCACATGATCTCTCAGACAATGTAAAACAAAGCATGCTGGGAAATGTAGTTTTATTGTTCACAGACAGCATCCAGAGACTGAGTCAAGTTGCTGAACTTAAACTAAGTGTTAAGCTGGCCACACACTAGACCAACTTACATCCAACCATCCAACTAATTGATTGGTTGGAATGAAAATCTGGTAAGGGATGAAAGCAAATGACAATCAGCAATTTTCTCCCATACGCCAGAAAATGGACTACAAACTGTTGTTTGAACAAATTGTTTTGATCAGACATTTAACAAACTTGTCTGATGACCATTTTCATCTGTTTTCTGGCATTTAGGAGCAATTTGCTGATCATCAGTTACCCCCACATGGTCTGTTAATATAATAATAATAATCCGTGGTTTATGAGAACTTGTTCTGCCGCACACTTATTATAGCATCCACAGTGGAGAGGAACCAATCGATAATATTATTCCACTGAGTTTTAAGGATCCCTCCTAGTCCTAACACAACATATGCTTTATTATTAATAGTTAACGCACAACAACACAGTAGTGGATCTGCCATTTTTTATTTACATGTGTGTTCTGTTTTGATATCAATTTTTTTACTTTATATTTCACTGTATATTTTCCCTCATTAGGTATATTCGTTTTAAGGTAATAACCATTAAAAGTTAAATTTTATCTTGTAATTAAAACTTGACTTGTGCGCCCATTACCATCAACTCTTTTCTTTCCTTTCTAATTAATGATTCAACTTAGTTGATCAGGGCTGCACCCCCATGACTATAATGCAATATTATATCAAGATCGTATAGGGGTTCGGAATTAAATGATAGAGTGCAGGTATTTACTCCCCCCTTTTTTTCCCTTTCCCCTTGATAAAGAACCCCCATATGTTACCAGATTTTCATTCCAACTAATCAACTAGTTGGCTGGTTGGATGAAAGTTGGTCTAATGTGTGGCCAGCTTTACTCAGGCATGCTTGTAGTGTCAAGCATGTCCTAACAATACACATCTCCAGTGGAGTGAGCCAGCATGGTCTGGATTGTGTTAGCTGGAAATTAAATGGATTCTGAATGCATCTTTTCAAACAAAGGTATGATGGATCTCTCTCCTCTTTTTCTATCTATCTATCTATCTATCTATCTATCTATCTACAGGTTGAGTCTCCGATATCCAAAATGCTTGGGACCAGAGGTATTTTGGATAATGAAATATTCCTTATTTTGGAATATTTGCATATCATAATGAAATATCTTGGAAATGGGACCCAAATATACACACAGAATGCATTTATGTGTCATATACACCTTATACACACAGCCTGCAGGTAATTTTATGCAATATTTTCAATAATTTTGTGGCTCAAAGTTTGACTACATACATAAAATTCAGTTATGTTTCATATACACCTTATACACACAGCCTGAAGCTAATTTTATACAATATTTTTAATAATATGTGCCTTAGACAAAGTTTGTGTACATTGAACCATCAAAACAGGCGATGAGATTGATGACCCCACGGTAGTGCGCACTACACGATGTACTGCATACACACTACACATTTTTAACAATTTGTCGTTCCGATGTGTTGGAATCAGCCAAATTGTTAAAGATATTGTGTAGTGTGTAAGTGCCATAAGTTAGCCTCCACATTTTACATTGTGCCCCCCTTTCCCCATAAACACAAATCATTGTTTTTAGGTGTATAGTGTTTGTTTCCCGTTCAAGTGTAATTGCTTCCGCCCCTACGTGTCTGTGTATCTTTATGTGCACTTTGTATACTGCTCAGCATGGGGTGTATTTTTCCTTTGTATGTGTAGCTTTTGCTTACCTCAGTAATATTTATGCTAGGTAGGTACAGTAGATGTGGTCACATAAGACATGTGGTCATGTAAGATAGGTGAATATGTCCCATAATGAACCAGCTCATGTAGGACTGATGAGAAATAAGCAGTTATTGATGTGGATTAGTTAAATTTGATAACAGAAATACTGTTTAGTCCTTGTGAATGTGCTGCTAATAAAAGATACTCCTAGAATATATGTTCAAGAAAAGTGGGAGGGGCAGGACTGGAAGTGGGAGGAGTAATGAGTGAGGAGGGGGAGAAGTCAAGATTAATTTTTAAACCGTCCCCCCCCTTCCTAAAATAGAAGTCTAGATCTATCCCTGATTTTATCTACAAGTAAAATGGCCAGGTGAGGTTTGCTACGCTTGCCCAGCCAAGCCGCTCCTCCCATGGGCCTTTGCAGAACCTGTGAGTCACACATCACTGCTCCACCTCCGCCCACTAAGTCCAGCAAGAGGTCAGAAAAACAAACATGGGCGGCCTCTGGGAAAGGAGTGTTGGATGAGGCCAGGAATGCTGTGCTGGGAAAGAGATGCTGTGCTGAATGACGGGTGCTGTGCATTTGGTTCCTTTATATCAATACTGTAGTTGTACTGTAGTAGTATATTTTGTGAGTTTAGCATTCTTGTATAAACACTAAGCTTGGTGGTGGGGTTACCTGCTAGGGGGCACCAGCCAAAATCTTGCCTAGGGCACAAAATTGGTTGGGTCTGGCTCTGGGGTCTGCCTTTGGCAAGTTATGTCTGATTCAAAAATGTGGTGTCTCCTATACAGGTCAAAATATTCATATGCCTTATTTTTCGAGTCAGACTATTCTTTACTGTAAAGGCACTCATTGGCCTGTTTATAATGCTATGGCTCCGGCCAATGTTTATCCCCCAAAATATGGCAAATTTTGGCTTATAAAAAAATGCAAAAACTATATAAAAAAGGAAATAAACAAGAGGAGAAAAACCTATTAGGCGCTATAATGATATGTGACGATTTGATATGTGTGAATAGAAGTCACTCGCTACCACTTGGAGGAGCTGACCCTCCTAAAATATAATACATAAACACTAGAAAGGGGTAGTGGAGCGCTGACTGTGACTGTCTAGATATTCAAATAAATTAATAAATAGTAAAACATGTTTATTTCATATGCAAATGTATAAAAAGAGCTGCAGATAGTAATAAATACACAATAAATCTCAGTCAAAGAATACACACATAAAAACAAATAAAAGACCTATAGAATTCACAGTATGTGATTTGAATCAATCTGATATAAAAGAAATTGTGGTAATAAATTATTTGTCAACCAGGATTAGTAAATAAAAAGTTGTCTGTGTGAGTTTTTGGCGCAGTAGAGACACCTAATAAGTAATTGTATCAGTTTAGTTCTAGTTAGTAGTTTTTTAAATGAATGTAATGTATGAATTATTAATACCTGCCTTCGGATTGAGGACCATCAGATTTCCAACGTTTAGTACCAGGAAATTGTAAAAAATATACATGATTAGTGAAGGCCAAACTGCCTATACCAACAGTGATAATGAAAGGTAAGAAGGTTGTATTATTTCTATAAACGAGAGGGTTGGCTTTTGGGGTACCAATAAAATTAATGTGAAGTTGTGTTCAAAATGGTCAATATTTAGGGCAAACATTTGATTGGCTACAAATATCTGATGCCCGTTGGATACCGTGTCCAGACAATATGTCTGTGACAGACTATAGTCGCAGATGTAATGCTTTGCCTGTGTTGCACAGCAGAAGGAAGGATATGTCCTCAGACATATGTCTCCATCTGCAAGTGTACACATGTGGGAAGTGGTGCAGACCAACTTCCATGCCTCCTCCCAGGCAGCGGCATTTGCAGATAACGCATAGATGTTCTTTCATGGTATATAATCGAAAATAATGTAAAGTCGGGATGTTAAATTTGTGGACCAACTAGATCTTTTAAAACTACCCAACCCAGAATGCCCCTTAACAAGTGTTGTTAATAGGCCATTTAAAAAATGTTGCTATGCATTATGGGATTTGAATTTCAACAACAGCTGGAGTGGCACTTATTGCCCACCTGTCATCTAAAGATATCTCTGCAGTTCACTCGATTTACAGATAAATAATTTTAGTTGTGTGGCCACCGGTGGTTTATGTTTCCATAAGGGTTGGGTTAAAGTTATGGTGGGATAGCAAAGGTAATTCCATAATCAGTTTCCTTTTAAAGTGACCAAACAGTTGTAATCCAATTACATAAAATATAAGGAATAATGACAAAGGTGGATGGTTAAATAACAGATGTTTATTCAAGGTACATAATTTTTTAAATGCTTTGAATTATAAAGTATAACCATATTTATATTTAATTATGTTTTATGGGAAGAAGCAAGTTGGATAGCAAACATCTTTACACATGGGCATCCTGCCATGTACTGGTCCCTGACCTGTTTTGCCCCTCTTGTGGCTACCTCTGGAACAGGTGGTACCAAGATAGAGGCCCACAGATCCATTTCCAGAAGAAAGTCCGGACACTCCGCTGGTATGAGGTGGGTGGCCTCTGTGAAGTACTCCTCTGGCGAAGCATGTTGTGAATTACACATGATGCCAACACGAGCCAGTCGATTTTACCAACTGTCAAATTTATGGCGTGTGGAAAACGCGGAACCTATTGCTTAAAATGCCAAAAGCGTTTTCCACAGTTTTCCTAGCTTTTGAGAGACGATAATTAAACATACACCGTTCGGGGTTTAATGCCCGTTGCGGAAAAGGCTTCATCATATGTTCTTGGAGAGAAAATGCCTCATCCGCAACACAACACACAAATGGTAGTCCATTTTTACATTCTGAGGAAGGTAGAAGATTAAGCCCATTTGCTAAAATCCGCTTGTAAAACTTCGTTTTTTTAAAAGAACCACCATCGGATGCATGGCCATTTTTGCAGACATCTACAAACATAAACTCATAGTTTGCGTTGACTATAGCCATCAATACTATTGAGAAAAAACTTTATAATTATAATATAAAGACCCAGATTTGGCAGTTGGTGAGATCCTTATGTTTTCCGTCTATGGATCCGCCACAATTGGGAAAATTCCACCTATGCTCAAAAACGTCTCTGCTATTCCTTTCCAATCCTCCTTTGACGCTGGAAACTATGGAAAAATATTAAAATATACAGTCAGGTCCATAAATATTGGGACATTGACAGAATTTTCAGATTTTGGCCTCTTTTCACCACCACAATGGTTTTGAAATGAAACAAAAAAGATGTGCTTTAACTGCAGACTTTCAGATTTAATTTGAGGGTAATTACATACAAATCAGGTGAACGGTGTAGGAATTACAACAGTTTCAATATGTGCCTCCCACTTTTTTAGTGGTCAAAAGTAATGGGGCTATCAACTCAAAAGCTATTTCATAGACAGGTGTGGGCTATTCCCTCGTTATTTCATTCTCAATTAAGCAGGTAAAAGGTCTGGAGTTGATTCTAGGTGTGACATTTGCATTTGGAATCAGTTGCTGTCAACTCTCAATATGAGATCCAAAGAGCTGTCACTATCAGTGAAGCAAGCCATCATTAGGCTGAAAAATCAAAACAAACCCATCAGAGAGATAGCAAAAACATTAGGTGTGGCCGAATCAACTGTTTGGAACATTCTTAGAAAGAAAGAACACACCAGAGAGCTCAGCAACACCAAAAGACCCGGAAGACCACGGAAAACAACTGTGGTGGATGACAAAATAATTATTTCCCTGGTGAAGAAAAACCCCTTCACAACAATTGGCCAAATCAAGAACACTCTCCAGGAGGTAGATGTATATGTGTCAAAGTCAACAATCAAGAGAAGACTTCACAATGAGTGAATATAGAGGGTTCACCACAAGATGCAAACCATTGGTGAGCCACAAAAACAGGAAGACCAGATTAGTTTGCCAAACAACATCTAAAAAAGCCATTACAGTTCTGGAACAACATCCTATGGACAGATGAGACAAAGATCAACTTGTACCAGAGTGATGGGAAGAGAAGGAGAGGAACTGCTCATGATCCAAAACATACCACCTCATCAGTGAAGCATGGTGGTGGTAGTGTCATGGCATGGGCATGTATGGCTGCCAATGGAACTGGTTCCCTTGTATTTATTGATGATGTGATTGCTGACAAAAGCAGCAGAATGAATTCTGAAGTGTTTCGGGCAATATTATATGCTCATATTTAGTCAAATGCTTCAGAACTCATTGGACGGCGCTTCACAGTGCAGATGGACAATGACCCGAAGCATACTGCAAAAGCAACCAAAGAGTTTTTTAAGGCTAAAAAGTGGAATGTTATGCAATGGCCAAGTCAATCCCCTGAACTGAATCCGATTGAGCATGCATTTCACTTGATGTAGACAAAACTGAAGGGAAAATGCCCCAAGAACAAGCAGGAACTGAAGACATTTGCAGTAGAGGCCTGGCAGAGCATCACCAGGGATGAAACCCAGCGTCTGGTGATGTCTATGCATTCCAGACTTCAGGCTGTAATTGCCTGCAAAGGATTTGCAACAAAGTATTAAAAAGTGAAAGTTAGATTTAGGATTGTTTAGTTTGTCCCATTACTTTTGGCCCCTTAAAACGTGGGAGGCACATATAGAAACCGTTGTAATTCCTACACCGTTCACCTGATTTGGATGTAATTACCCTCAAATTAAATCTGAAAGTCTGCAGTTAAATCACATCTTGTTTGTTTCATTTCAAAGCCATTGTGGTGGTGAACAGAGGCCAAAATATGAAAATTCTGTCAATGTCCCAATATTTATGGACCTGACTGTATATATTAAAGATATTTATAGGAAATGTAAAGGTTTTTGGTATTTTAAACATTCTAAAATATTTAGACAGGCATAAAAAATTTGGGTTGGGTATGATATCCCAGCTGTCGGGATGCCGTTGCTCATTTATTATTATTATTTATTTATTACCAGTTATTTATATAGGGCACACATATTCCGCAGCGCTTTACAGAGAGAATATTTGGCCATTCACATCTGTCCCTGCCCCAGTGGAGCTTACAATCTATATTCCCTAACACATGCTCACACACATACACACTTATGGTCAATTCTGAGGGTAGCCAATTAACCTACCAGTATATTTTTGGAGTGTGGGAGGAAACCGGAGTACCCGGAGGAAACCCACGCAAGCACAGGGAGAATATACAAACTCCACACAGTTAGGGCCATGGTGGGAATTGAACCCATGACCTCATTGCTGTGAGGCAGTAACGCTAACCATTACACCATCTGTGCTGCTCATAATAACAGAAACGCCATCCCAACAGCCAGGATCGAGACACCCCTAAAACATAACGGTGTGTACTTTTCCAACCCCTACCCGTTACCTTCCCCGGTGCCTAAACCTAAACTACCCCCTAGTGCCTAAGCATAACCCTGCTAGCTAACGCTACCCACCCCCTGCACCCCAATACTTAAAAATACCATAAAAAATTCCTTATATGTTCTGCAATACAACTGTCATTTCTTTTAATGTTACCCCCAACCACCTCAGGCAGAGGGCAGGATCATACACAAGCTCAGTGGAGCTGCCATGGAGAGAGATAAACAGAATTTATACTCTTTTGCAATCTCCTACTCAAGTGAAAACCATTTTAATACATCACATTATTTGTGCTGCCTGCTTCACATTGGTGATCTGGTGAGGCAGAAGGCTTTATATCAGCATGATAATATCAGCTATAATACATGCCTCACACTGAGAGGCAGCAGCATATATCAAAGGTCATACATAACAAAATATACCGTATATACTTGAGTATAAGCCGACTTTTTCAGCACATTTTTTGTGCTGAAAAAGTACCCCCTCGGCTTATACTCGAGTGAAGTGTAGCGCTGACCGGACGGAGTTCGGTCAGCGCTACACAGCACAAACACACAGCCGCCGGAGCCGGCAGCTGTGTGTTTGCTGTAATCAGCAGCCGCTGAGAGTCTGTCAGACTCTCAGCGGCTGCTGCTGCTCCCACTGCGGGAGCCATCTTCTGGCTCCCGCAGTGGGTAATGGGAGACATGTCGTCATGACGACATGTCTCCCATTCAAAGCGGCCGGAGGAGCGGATAGCGGCGGGACCAGGAGCGGGAGTTTCAGGTAAGTAATTTTTTTTTTTAAATTCTTTTCACGTCTCTCTCTACTGGGGGGGGGACTACAGGGGGCACAAGCAGGGGGAATTACTACTGGGGGCACTACCAGCTGCTGCCATTTCCAACACTAGGCTTATACTCGAGTCAATAAGTTTTCCCAGTTTTTTGGGGTAAAAGTAAGTACCTCGGCTTATATTCGGGTCGGCTTATACTCGAGTATATACTCAAGGTATCTTACCTTGATAAAGCGCAGCTTGAGAGCTGTGATTATAGCCTTGTAGGTCTCCGGTATAATTAGTTCCAAAGCCTGTGGTGATATCAGGGTTCCAAATTGAAGGTCTGCCAAGGATCTGCCAGTCGCTAGATAACGCAGGGTAGCCACCAGCCTCTCCTCAGCAGTAATGGCCCTTCTCATATTCGTATCCTGCCTCCGGATATATGGGGACACCAGGCCAAGTAACTCCTGGAAAGTTGCGTCATTCAGCCGCAAGAAGTTCCGGTAGTCCAGGTTGTTCTCACGGATCTCTGTAAGTAGTGGCATGTGGGAGAGAGAATCCCTCTGTAACAGCCACTCCTTCATCCAGCAGGAACGAGCCCTTCTCCTCTTCAGGGCCCGCTCTCTGTCCTCAATAATAACAGCTCCAGCATGAACCAGCAAGACTTGCTGACAAATGGGATCCATCACAATAGAAAACTAGAAACACTTTGTTCAAGGCAAGCAAATTAGCAGTGTAAAGAGTTCAGCAGGTAAACCTCACCAAACTAGCCATACAGCATAAATGCAAAGGTTTAAAATGGCCCTTATCTATTTATTCCCTCACATATCGGGCAACCCATTTGAAAATTTATATGCCCCTTTCAAAAGACAGCCCAGATTTTGTTTTAATACACCTTTTTTTTTATTTGTTGAATATCGTTGATCATTATCGATGAACGATATATCGTTCATCATATCGTTCATGTATGTATGAACAATATCGCTCATTTTAGCCCCAGGAAATGATGAACGATATCGATGAACGAGATAGATAAAAGTAAGCGTTCCACAGGCGCTGTTACAGTTATGAATTCCTCTCCTGTTTTCTGGATACGATATATCGCAAATGAGGGAGATAAAAAAATTATTTAACTCCAATCCAACAGAGGGGTTTATAATATGGTAGAATGACCACTTGGGGACTCACCTACTTAAGGTGCCCTATATTCCTACAAAGGTTTCTTTAATTCCTTTCACCACCATCAGTAATGATATCTTCTCTGCATGAGATACAAACTTTCCCCGTAGGGAATGAACTCACCCGAGATCAGGTATTGATGTTCCGCAAAAGATTTCTTTGTATCCCTCAGTACTCCATACAGAAGCTTTACATGGTGGATAATTAAGAGTCCTTTATTCAGAATCTTCTTTCCATTTGAAACATTTATTAAAGATAAATAGTCCAGAAAAATGATAAAAAATAAACCATAAGCCAGTGTTGGAAATCACCTATAGCTGCTCATCCGGACTGGATTTCCTCCAAAGCATTCTAAATCATGGGTGAATCCAAGTGAACCTAGTGAACACACCAACGTGTTTCTGACCTTCCTGGTCCTTCCTCAGGGTGAATAATAATGTTTAGCTCACATAAGCTATTTATACCCCTTCTCCTTATTAAAGGGAAAGGGTCATCCTTTGGTATTACTAAAACATGGATCCTTCCGTTTCCCCAGGACATCCTACATATACATAAAACATCCCCAATTGTATCAGTCCATAATCACATGGATAAAAAGACATAAAGACATTCATATACATCAATACACATATTAAACAAATTTAATAATTTTTTCACAATCCTTCACAATCCAGTCCGTGTTTCCATCCGGCATGACTAGTCTAAGTGCCAAAATCCCCCAATCCAATGTGTCCATGAGACCCGTCAGAACCGGCAGTCACCAAGCCCATCATTCAGCCACTGACTTCCAGGTGCGTGAAACGCAAAACCGGAAGTCGACGAAGACGTCATGTCCGGCTTGATATGCACAGGATACTAGGGGTAATCTCCGCCTTTGGTCTCCTCCGCTCTAATGTCCAAGCGGACGCCATTTTGTGTTAGACCAAACACATATCATGCATTCAGGGTGACCGGAGATATGGATAGGGATGTATTCCATCATTATATAGAAAGTAAAAAAATATATACTATTAGTCAACAGGTAAATAATCAACTCTTTAAAATGGTAATATTTTCTTAAAAAAACCCATAAAAAATAAATCACGTATATATAAGAACTTCGTAAAAACTTTATAGAAACCATTTCATTTCAAAATCGACGTTAAGACCTCTAGGTATTTGAGTGACCTTTGCTGGAAGTTTAATGGCATTCTCCTTTGAATATATGTCGATACAGTACTTATAACATTATCTGAAAGAACCATCCTGCTTTCTAATAGGAAACAGGTGACTGCTAGTGCTATTTTTTCTTGATTCTTGGCGAGATGCAGCAAAGCATATATTGACGTCAGACCTACGAAAATTTCAATACATTCTGGAGCTTGGATGCCGTGGGCAACGCCATCTTTAGATGGAATTACCCAATAGAACCCTATGAGCTTCTATTTGCATTTACCTGAGAAGCTATTGCTTTACTGTGAATTCAGGACGGCCAGCATTAGATGCTAACTTTACCTATTGTGGATTCCCCATTGTGAATTACAATATGCGTGTAGTAGGATATTGACCATCTGGCAAGAGTGCTCTAATCTACAAGAAAATTACTGATCAGTCTGGGGTATTTATGGTCTATTTACAGGGCCGGCTCTACCATTCGGCAGCCTTAGACAGCTGCCTAGGGCGTCGGGATTTGGGGGGTGCCACTGAGTCACAGTAGTACTTAATGCAGGTGGCGGGTGTGGAGACTCCCCCTCTCTTGGGAGTTGGGAAATTGGTATTGGGGGGAGAAGGCTATAGTTTTGCCTAGGGTGCTGAGAATCCAAGCACCCTGTCTATTTATGGTTTGTTGTGTGATAATGTATTTTGCTATTTCATTACATGCGTTTATGTGAAAATTTCAGCAGATATTCATAGTATAATGTGTGGAACTATTTGAATAATTGCATTTTCTGTTTAATAATAGCCAAAGAGGTGCTGCAGGACAAACTTGTTTGTTGGTTATTTGTTTATTCATTATAATATTGATAGGGAAGTAATGCATATTATTACCATCTCAATTGTGCTGTATTTAATGTCGTTTGTATGCTGATTCTTATTTTCGGACATATCTTTCCCCCCCCCCCCAGCTTCTATTTCACATGGGAAAATGGGTATCTCCCTTACCAATCCAGCCCGACAGGTCTCAGGCTGCTCCCCCACTGGCTCTCAGTCAAAAGTGCCCATTATGCAGTGCCCACTGTATTTGTGCCCTTTGTACAGTGCACCCTGTAGTTTTTCCCTTTATGCAGTGCCCCCTGGCTGAAGTAGTGCCCCTATGTAGTGCCCCCAGACTGGTCCCTTATGCAGTGCCCCCAGGCTGAAGTACTGCCCCTATGTAGTGCCCCCAGACTGGTCCCTTATGTAGTGCCCCCAGGCTTAAATAGTGCCCCCAGACTGGCCCCTTATGCAGTACCCCAGGCTTAAATAGTGTCCCTTATGCAGTGCCCCCAGGTTGGCCCCTTATGCGGTGCCCCCAGTAGCAGCCCCTATACAGTGTCCCCAGTTGCAGTCCCCCTATACAGTGCCCCCATTAGCAGTCCCCTATACAGTGCTCCCATTAGCAGCCCCCTATACTCACTGCGGTCTGCCCTACACTTGTGGGGCCCTGGGGACACTAGAGGTGGATGCGGGTCCCTGTGCGCTGCACCGCCGCTAGTTCTCAGTGCAACTCAACTGCCGGGCGGTGGGAGATTTTTGCCGGGTGCACCGCCCGACAAATAAAGCGTGGGGAGAACACTGTCGCCTATAACCCCATTCCATTGATATTGAAAAGGACCCCACTGTTTGCTAGCATGCATGCAAACAGTGGTATAACTATCGTGGGTACAAGGGGTGCGACTGCTATGGTGCCCGAGCTGCCTCTGTGGCCCACCGCTCCCCCTGTATCAAGTAACAATGCTTACAGCTGGCGCACCGACAGGCAGACATGGAGAGACAGCACCACCGGTTGCGAGGCAGTCAGTGCTCATAGACCAGCAGCCATTCAGCACTGCGGCTCCTGTTTGGCTGCTGGCCTGTGAGCTCCGATTGGTTCACATGTCTGCCGGAGCGCCAGCTGTAATTAACTGGCAGCCCGGCCCCAAATCCACACCGGCTGGCTGCAGGGGGAGGCGAGAGGCTACTGCAGGGACACGGGGAGGTGAGTTGTTGGGGGGGTCATAATGTGTAAGGGGCATTCCTGTGTGGCATAATGTTATAGGGGGCATTCCTGTGTGGCATAATTTGTAAGGGGCACTAGTATTGTGTGGAATAATGTGTTATATGGGGCACTACTACTATGTAGCATAATCTGTAAAGGGCATTACTGTGTGGTATAATGTGTAAGGGGCATTACTATGTGGCATAATATATAAGGGACACTACTACTGCATGGCATGATGTGTATAAGGGGTACTACTGTGTGGCATAACATGAATGGGTTCTGAGCCTGATTCAGACCCGCTCGCAAGTGGGTTGATAGTGGGCTCTGCGCACGCGCAGCGGCCGCACTGCGCGTGCGCACGCCCCAGAGCGAGAGAGAAATTCTCTTGCTCCGGGACTCACTACAAAAGGGGCGGCTGTTGATGTTGATCGACAGCTCGCCCCATTTTGTAGGCGTGGTGGGGGGGTGGCTTCACAAACGGAGGCGAACGCCTGACGTTTGTGGGCGGCCCCACTGACATCACCAGTGATATCAGTGGGAGAACTTCCGGCTCTGTTAGAGCCGGAAGTTCCCTGGGGCAAGCCCCGAAGCCTCGTCGCGACAATCATCCTGGCCGCTCGCAATAGCTGTGGGTGGTCACCCACAGCTTTGCAAGCGGCCAGGAGGCCGCACAAAAAAAAAAAAACACCCTGATTCAGAGCAAGCGCTCTTTCAGAGCGTCCGACTCTGAATCAGGCCCTCTGTGTGGGGGCAAATGTATGTGTTTATTTTACCTCTAGGGGGCCCTTTTAAGATCTTGTTATGTGGCCCCAAAAGTTCTAGTTTCGCCCCTGCATGCGAACACAGAGGGCTGACTAATATATATGGTCACTTTAAAGAGGACTAATTCTGGATTTAATATGAACTCAATATGGACTTATTTATTTCAGATAAAAAAAATAATATATATATATATATATATATATATATATATATCCCCCAATAGCGGCACTCATCTGGACTGGAAAAGATAACGATCAGGCTACTTTTCCAGTCCAGATGAGTGCCGCTATTGGGGGATATACGACTGTTTGTTACAGATGCTGAGCACCCTGGCAATTTACCTTAACTACAGATTGGAGTGCCATCCTTAGGAAGAGTATATATATATATTAGGGGTGAGTGGGTTAGGATTTCTGGAATCCGAACCCCCCCGAGCCCCCCCGATCCGAGGCCGATCCGAGTCAGGCTCGACTTTTCCTGCCTGACTCGGATCTGAAATCGAGGCAAAACGTCATCATCGCGCCTTCCGGGTCTCGCGGGTTTTGGATCCTATATAAGGTAGCCGCGTCGGCGCCATTTTCTCACTCGGCTGTGGACAGTGAAGAGGGAGGGTGGGAGTTAGGGCTGGCAGGGCTGTGTAGTGTAGTGTAGTGTAGTGCAGAGTAGTGTTGTGCTGTGCTGTGCTGCGCTGTGCTGCTGTTGTCCATAGGGGCTGTGTCCACTACTTCAAAGTCCATAGGGGCTGGCTGTGTTGTGCTGTGCTGCTGTTGTTAATAGGGGCTGTGTCCACTACTTCAAAGTCCATAGGGGCTGGCTGGACTGTGTTGTGCAGTCAGTTGTCCATAGGGGCTGTGTCCACTCCAAAGTCCTGTGCAGTGTCCCAGTCCTAAAGGGGTGCTGTAGTGTTGTCCAGGGGGTGCTCTGTCCATCAGGGGTGCTCCCCCCAAGTGCTAAAAAAAAAATATTTTTTCTGTGTTTGTGAATTGTGTGCGCAGTACCCTCCCTCCCCTGCGCCCTCTTCAAATCATTCTACCCCTTACTCCCTTGAACCTGCTTCCAGTTATTCCACCCCTCCTTCCCCTGAACCCTCATCTCTTCCCCCAATTTCCTCCCCTAACCAACCCCATTCTCACCACTCCTTCCCTGGCCCAGCTCCTTTTTCAGATTCTTCAGGGGTCTCCAACTGGGCTGCTTCTTCCCAGGGAGGACCTGTGGCTGAAGGTACATAAAAGACCAAAAAAACCTTGACACACATATGCAAATCATGATTGTATTTGCAACACTTAAATTTAAACATGTCTGGGGAAGGGAGACATTTCACACAACAAGCCTGTTTCAGTTAACATTTCAAAAAAGGCAGAGCAGGCTACAGGCCGCTTTGCAAATGTGATTCTTGCTTTAATCACTTAACTGACAAATTCTCTCTCCAAAAACCGCTCCGAAATTGTCGTTTTTTTTTTTTATTATTGAATTAGGTCAGGAACAGCTTTTTAAAACTTATCCAACACGATTTTCTAAAAAAAAAAAAATTTTAAGCGCTGTATACCATAAAAATGGTATATAGTATTGTTGGCCATCGATAGAAACATCGATTGTGACCACAGCTACCAATGTTTCCTTAACATCGGTTGGGGCTGCCATCTATATACGTGTATATATATATATATATTTCTGAAATCCGAACCCCCCCGAGCCCCCCCGATCCGAGTCCGATCCGAGTCAGGCTCGACTTTTCCCACCTGACTCGGATTCTGAAATCGAGGCAAAACGTCATCATCCCGCCTTCCGAGTCTTGCGGGTTTTGGATCCTACATAAGGTACCCGCGTCGGCGCCATTTTCTCACTCGGCTGTGGACAGTGAAGAGGGAGGGTGGGAGTTAGGGCTGGCTGGGCTGTGTAGTGTAGTGTAGTTCAGAGTAGTGTTGTGCTGCGCTGTGCTGCTGTTGTCCATAGGGGCTGTGTCCACTACTTCAAAGTCCATAGGGGCTGGCTGGACTGTGTTGTGCAGTCAGTTATCCATAGGGGCTGTGTCCACTCCAAAGTCCTGTGCAGTGTCCCAGTCCTAAAGGGGTGCTGTAGTGTTGTCCAGGGGGTGCTCTGTCCATCAGGGGTGCTCCCCCCAAGTGCTAAAAAAATATATATTTTTTCTGTGTTTGTGAATTGTGTGCGCAGTAGCCACACGTGCATCAACAATGTAGTGCCAAGCGTGCGCCTGTGTCATAAGTAAAGGGCCGGCTGGCTTGACCGTTAAAGGGTGCTGTAACCCCCAAAGTACACTCCAAACCAAATAAAAAAATATTTTCTGTGTTTGTGAATTGTGTGCTCTGTGGCTGCACGTGCATCAACAAAGGAGCAGCGCCAAGCGTGCGCCTGTGTCCCATAAGTAAAGAGCCGGCTGGCTCATTTCTTAAAGGGTGGTGTAACCCACAAAGTGCACTACTCTCCAGCAAAAATAAAAAAATATTTTCTGTGTTTGTGTGCGCCTTAGCCGCACGTATATATCAAAATAACATAAATGGAGGACCAAACTTTCTCCGATAAAAATAAAATAGGGAAAGATCAAGAACCACTTCCTCCTAGTGCTGTTGCTGCTGCTGGGAGTTGTTCATCATCCCAGAGAGGAAGTATGAACACCACTACTTTTACTAAACAATTGACCCTCCAACAGTCCCTAGCGATGAGGATGAAGTACGACAGCAGTCATCCTGAAGCAAAACGTATAACTGAGGCCTTGACTGCTATGTTGGTGTTAGACGTGCATCTGGTATCCGCCATTAGTGCAGTGGGATTTAGACAATTGATGGAGGTAGTGTGTCCCCGGTTCCAAATCCTGTCTAGATTCCACCTGCATCCTCAAAGCAGCAGCGACAAGCGTGCGTCTGTCTGTTAAAGGGTGGTGTAACCCTCAAAGTGCTCCAAAAAATAAAAAACTATTTTTTTTATGTTTGTGACTTGTGTGCGATGTAGCCGCACGTGCATCAACACAGTAGCAGCGCCAAGCGTGCGCCTGTGTCATAAGTCAAGGGCCGGTTTGGACATCTGGTCCGGATTGAAGGACGTGCCAACAATTTCTGACAAGTCTACTGTCACTGCATATGATACTGTCCTCAAAGCAGCAGCGACAAGTGTGCGTCTGTCTGTTAAAGGGTGGTGTAACCCTCAAAGTGCGCTCCACAAACAATAAAAATATTCTTCTTTTTTTTTCTGTCTTTGTGAAATGTGTGGGCTGTAGCCGCACCTGCATCCTTAAAGCAGCAGCGACAAGCGTGCGTCTGTCTGTTAAAGGATTACATCGGTGACAGCATCCAAGTAGGCATGTCAGACAGTCCGTACCTGTACTGGCAGGAAAAAGAAGCAATTTGGAGGTCCCTGTACAAACTGGCTCTATTTTACCTGAGTTGCCCCCCCTCCAGTGTGTACTCCGAAAGAGTGTTTAGTGCAGCCGAGAACCTTGTCAGCGAAAGGCGTAGGAGGTTGCTTCCACAAAATGTGGAGAAGATAATGTTCATAAAATGAATTATCAACTCTTCCAGGGAGACCAGCCTCCAGAACGTACAGAGGGACCTGGGGTTGTGGATTCCAGCGGGGACGAATTAATACTCTGTGAGGATGAGGATGTACACAACACTGAAGAGGGTGAGGAATCGGTGGATGAGGAGGATGAGGACAACATCTGCTCCGTAGAGCCAGTTTGTGCAGGGACAGATTAATTGCCAGCTTGTTTTGTGTGGGCCCAAACGAACCAATAATTTCAGCCACAGTCGTGTGGCAGACCCTGGCGCTGAAATGTTTGGTTTGTTAAAGTGTGCATGTCCTGTTTATACAACATAAGGGTGGGTGGGAGGGCCCAAGGACAATTCCATCTTGCACCTCTTTTTTTTTCTTTGAATTATGTACTGTTTGGGGCCTAGTTTTTCAAACTGCCATCCTGTCTGCCACTGCAGTGTCACTCCTAGATGGGCCACGTGTTTGTGCCGCCCACTCGTATCTCTTAGCATAGTCATCCAGCTACCTCAGTGCAACCTTTTGGATATAAATACACTATTGTGAGGTGTGAGGTGTTCAGAATAGACTGTAAATGAGTGGGACACAGGCGCACGCTTCAGAATAGACTGTAAATGAGTGGAAATGAAGGTTATTGAGATTTATAATAGCTTAGGAGCAGAAAAACCAACACATTCTGTGATTTTAGCTGTTTTTATGCTTTTTTAAAAAAAAATACAGATTCAAAACCCAGAACCCAAAACACGGAAGGGTGGTTTTGGCAAAACCAATCCAGATCCAAAACACGAAGAAAGATCCAGATCCAAAACCAAAACACAAAACACGAAAAGTGGCCGGTGCACACCCCTAATATATATATATTTGTGCAACTACCTCTTAGTTACTGTAGCTGTTCCCTGCATACAGCACTCCATAAACATTTTATTTAATACAGTCAGAGTGATACTAGACGAAGCTATATCATTAAGGTATGCTGAAGTCTTAAAGGGGAAGTTACATTTTAATTGTTATTATTATCTAGCCACTTACCACCTCTTGACAACACTACAAATATATGAAAGTGGTTGCTGCTCTCTTTACTAATTGATTAAAGACCCAGAGTGTTTTATAAGGATTCCGGACATAGCTCTGGGCTTGTTAAACTTACAGAATGGATTGAGTTACTTTGAATGCATTTTAGAAAATAGCTAAATTAGGGTATCATAAGATTTACAAGTGTTGCTGATCTGGAATTGCAAAGCCCTGCAAATCCAAGACCATGTCTAAGTGCCTAGAGGCGATAGAGACTGCATGAGTCTGAGCTTCAGGTTACTTGAGAAAGCTGGTGCTGTATTTAGACAATGGAGCACAGCAAGAAATAAAACAAAAAATATATGCAAAGAGCAAATTACTTTATTTTTTTCACACCAAGACCTTATTCATTTTTTTTTTTTTTTATACAATGTAAACAAATGTAACTCAAGATTAAATTTATCTTCATATTAATTTCCTACAACCAGTCTTTGTATATTTACGTTCATTATTATAAAGTGAAGCCTCCATCATTGGGTCCACCTGGGCAATGTCATCTGGTGACATTTATTTTATAAACATGGCAGATGAAGAAATATACTGGCTAATACAGAGCAATGATTGCTTAGTGGTCGTACAGTACTGAGGACCTGTGAACCTTGGATACTAAAATAAATCTTCCGGGAGAAGGTTTTTTGCTTGACTGTAGTCTAAATTGTTTATTAAGATATTATCATCACACTACTATATTATAGGTTTAATCATGTAAGAGCACATAAGGGTCTGATTCAGCTGTGGAAGCTGATGCATCCGCACTTGTGTACAGATGCGCCCAGGTTCATTGTGGCTGATCGCGCCACAAACGTGCGAATGCATCGCGCTATGCGCCACGGTAAGCTATCCCCAAAATGCGCGTCTCTGATCGCGGGAGTGCATCACCATTCAATACTATGGAGAAGCGAATGAGGGTCTCCGATCGCATCAGTGTGTCTCCCATTCAATCATATGGAGATGCAAATGCGCGTCTCCCATCGCGGGAGTGCATCTCCCATTCAATCCTATGGGGACGCGAATGTGCGTCTCCGATCACGGGAGTGGGTCTCCCATTCAATCCTATGGAGACGCGAATGAGCGTCTCCGATCGCGGGAGTGGGTCTCCATTCAATCATATGGAGACGTGAATGTGCGTCTCCGATCGCGGGAGTGCATCTCACAATCACAAGCATGGTGCGATTCGCTGCGCTACAGGCAAGGATGAAGTTGGGCATATCTGTATGTTGCGGAGTCACCGCTGACATAATATGCTAATGCTAATATCAGCTTTCCTCTGGCGCAGTAGCCAGCGTTTGACTGTGCAAGGACTGTTACGCCAACTGTCAGCGTTTATGCACGGTGTAACATGTCCGGTGATTCAATAGACGTCACCATTGGAGCACACCATCAACACTTCCACGAGACTTATGGCAGGTGCAGTTTCTCCATCTGACTTTAGCTTCCGTGGCTGCGGCTGAGCATTTGGCAACCCAGCCGCTTCCACTGACACTCCTGCCATACTCCCATAACATGCCAATATGTTGGACATTTTGGTGCTTACTTCTAGCCACCTCCCGCCCATGAACGCCCATCACTTTGCCCGCCCATTTCTGATACCGTCTTTCCCATTTGCAACAGCATATTTGTGCATGTACTCTGGAAGCAATCGCTGTAAGGGGGAGGGTCAATTGTGTTAGACGCCCCCCAGTTGGGCATCTATACAAATAGTAGCCCGACAGAGCAAGTCAATTGTTGCTCCATTCCGACGCCTAAAGCTGCTGGGGGGGGGATATTTCTTTTCACAGCCCCCTGCGTTGCTAAGTCCGTTTTTTTGGGCATCCTTATGGTGGTTTAGGCGCCCAAACATCCGTTTGGGCGCCCTAACCAATTCAATAGAGAGGTTTTGCAGCTGTGCGCGGCTAAATCTGGTGCTTGCAGTCAAGATAAATACTTTTGGGCTCCCGAACAGAGAAACAATTGAATTGATCTGTCGGGTGCCTATTTGTATAGACGCCCAACAGGGAGCGTCTAAAACAATTGAAGTGTTTTCTGAATTTATCACCCATGCGCAGTTGCTTATAATCGTTCATCTACATGAACACAACCGCGTGCACCTCAGAATCAGGCCCGTGCCTAATTGTCAGATGTAGCATTAACGTCCTGGAAGATGCCACAAGATGTAAAGGGTGGCACAATGTCAGGATGAGCCCCAATTACATGATTGGTTGAAATCCAATCATGTGCTGACTTCTTTGGCCAATTGGCAGAGGACTTTGTTTTATTGGGTTCGGTAACATTTATAATGCCAACAATCATAATGTAGACTCCAGAATGTTGCCATGCACAATGTCACTTGGAACATGTCAACATTGCCAAAAAGTCAACATATTTTAGTGTCGACAACTCAACATAATGCTCACCGTAGCAGAAGCCATAGGATCTGCAGCGTCGATAGTATGACTATAGATGTGTCATTTGTTGACATTTTCATCATGCCAACATGTTACATTTCGATCCTAGGGTATCGACATAATGACTGTACTGCCAGCATCTGCACTACATGAAGGTTGCAGTGATTAAACCTGTGCTGGGGCACCTGTTTACTTACCACAGATGTGAGAGAGACTAAGGGCCTGATTCAGAGCCGGACGCTATTTGCGCTCGCTCGTCCAGAAAAAGGGGCTGGCTATTTAAATTAATCGTTCGCTCTTTGCGGTCTGTTCACACCTCTATGTCTGAACGAGCAAACAAAACATGCAAACGTAATTTTGAAAAAAAGCCCCCTGGCCGCTCGCATCATACGTCATGTCCGCTATATATTAGATTAATCGAGTACATCGGGCAGCGTATGAACTGCTCGCTATTCTTGTGGTTGGTTTTTCCTACCACAATCATGCGAGCAGTTCTGACTATAAAACAACCAAGTGACGTGGTCGATGACGCTGCTTTAGTAATTATGCACACCCTTAAAACGCCCGTTTTGACCATTTGGCACGCCTGCGTTCTGATCTCCACTCCCCGTTTTCAAGCACCTTCCCCTGTTACCACCCACAAACGCCTCCTCCTGTCACTAAAAATAGCAGGCATTCGCTATTTAGCGACAACACGATTTTCGGCCGCACTGACTGATTCAAATCCGTACGCATGCGCAGTTGTGCGAACATCGGTCGGAGCGAACGAGCGGCCACTTACGAGCGGCTCTGAATCAGGCCCTAAGCTAGAACCAGGTGGCAGCCTGAAGAACACTCATACAACGCCCACCTGATGCACTGGGGACTACATCACACTGTCACCAGGAGGAATGGGCAAATGCATTTGGGGCGCAAAGCTCAGTAATCCGTTTTGCAGAAATGTAAATCAACCTGGATGCAACAATCCATCAAAACAATATTTTTATTTAATTGTTTCATGTATGACATTTGTACACCTGTGTGCGACTGTGTCACAACCCCAATCAAAGACCTCAGCCACAGACCCCGACACTTACCTGTCAAGACGCTGTGTCGTGGCTGTCCAGGTCCCCGGTGGTCTGCTGTGGCTTCCCTCCTGCTTGCTCCAATGCGAGTAGCCGCTCCCTCCGCTTCCCGTCGGTTCCTGCACCCCGTCTGCTGCAGCAGGGTGGGCGTCCCACGTGGGTCTCCTGCCGCGGTCCCGGGCGTATGGGCGCGGTCATCTTGGACTCCATCAGCTGACCATAGGTCAGCCAATAGAGGGCTCTCATCAGGGTCTCCAGCCAATCAGCTATCAACAAGCCCTATAAAAAGAGATTTCTTCACTACACTTAGGTAGGACTCGTTGCCTTCCTAGTGTGACTTGCACATGTGCGCCACAGAGTGGACCCCGTGTTCTCTCTGTTTCTTCTGTCAATCTACCCTGCGAGATTGCTGCTTCCAGCTCCTCCTCCGTTACCAGCCCAGAGTCCAGCTCATCCTCCGTGACCAGCTCGGAGTTCAGTTCATCCTCGGGTACCAGCCCGGAGTCCAGTTCATCCTCCAGTACCAGCCCGGAGTCCAGTTCGTTCCGCGACTCCCTGTCTTGAGACTTCTGAACTACCATATGAGCAGAAATGACATCAGACCCTCAAGTTTCCAGCATTCAGCTGAAACTAGCGAGCCAGACCCAGGACCCAGTTCGGGAACACCCACTCAAATTCCTGAGACCGTGACAGACTGAGCCTGAATCTATGTAAGAAGGGCCCCGATACGAGCAGTCGCGGCATTTCCTCACATCGAGTTCCGTTGTGCTTTATCTGCTCCTGTGTAAAACTAATTCCTGTGCATTTAAAGTCGCAGCCCTGCGTCTCTGGTACACTGTGAGCGGCTCTTCGCTGCGTCCGCGAAAAATACGGTACGCCACTCCTCTTGCAGCATCTTAGTTGCACCAGGCGTCTCATGCCATAAGGTGTACGGATGCCCAGTGAGGGAGGACACATCTGTACATGCCTTAAGGACAAACATGTAATAAACTCATTATTGTTTGCATAATTCATAAATCACAACCTCAATGTCAGTTCTATTTACAGAGGATACATCTGCTGGTAACCGAGCATGGTTTGCTGAAGGTGAAATAAAGAGGGAGCATGTATAAAAGTACTGTATACATCCAACAATGGGTGAACTCAAAGCTCTTGGTGGTTACTGAGCAAAATGTTGCAACAGAAAAGGAAAGGCGACAGCTCAGCGAAGATTTTAAGAGGAGCTTTGATTTTTTTTTAAAATGAAAACTGCTGATGGTGAATGGTTGTGATATCCTCTCATAGAAATGCAAAGACTTTGAGATAACATAGGGCCTGATTCACTACCGATTTCAATAGTGATTACGCACGCAGTCACTGCGCTAGTATGCTAATCCATTGCAATCGCTATGCCGTCGCAGCATAACATAAGGACGCCCACCTTACCTTACCCACATTCGTAACACTTACAAAGACGGCAAAACCATCGATAACATCGAGTACCATCGCAGCCTCACGCACACTTGCACAAGCCCTGACCTTACTCAGGAATTGCTAACTTCATCGCACGCTATGAGGCCTCAGGCTGCGTAGGGCATCGCAGCGGATAATTCATGCACACCCCTGCAACGTCAGTCAAATACCCTGGTACGCCGGCGTTTCCCTGACCAACCCCCCCGTCGCCCCCCCCTGTCACCCCCCACAAACGGCACTTCCTGTCAATCACTCTGTGATATGTCTGCATAGTCACTGCGATCGCAGTCCCGTTCGCAGTGACCGGTTTATGCACTGCAATGCATGCGCAGAACGAAACAATCGGCTGATTGCGTTCATAATCGCCGTTGTGATCAGAAATTAATCAAGCCCATAGTACATACAGTCATGTCTTTTATTTGTAAAATCTCAATCCCTATCGGACCCTTAGCTTTATCTCAGATTCAGCAGAGACTTTTCCATTTCTATTCTATATACCTACTCTGTGATTACAGTAATATTTTCTCAAGCTTCCACTAAATCTGCTACCCATCAGTTCTACTGCGTGTCCTCTTGTTCTAATACTTCACTACCTCTGTCCTTGTCCTAATAGAAATCTTCTATCACATTCCTCCTCTGCAAACTTTCCCTTCAATTCCAGAAGTACAGTAATTTCACCAAAGAAAATTATAAAGAGTACTGGTCCAAATACAGATCCTTGGTGTACTCCACTTGTTGTCACCTCTCCTCCCATACACATCCTGTGTACTAAAACGCTGTCGACTATCCTTCAACCAGTGCTGTGTCCACTCAATAACCTTTGAAGCCAACCACAAGCATTAAAATGTATGTACGTCTTTGATGTGGGGGTCACGTCAAAGGCCTTACTGAAATCTATATAAGTTCCTTCAAAAAACAGACATGTCCTACCATCCCCCAAGTAAATCCAAGCTACATGTTCTCTTGTAAATTGCTGGATTTGAGATAATCTTTCTTTCAGCTGTGTCTCCATTAATTTCCCCACTACTGATGTAAGTCTGACTGCTCAGTAGCTCACAAGATCTCATCTGCTTCTAGTTGCATCAGGGCTACATTTCTCCTTTCCAGGCCTCTGGCACTACTCCTGTTGATAATGACTAGTTGAATAGACTAGCATCCTTTAAGTTATTATAGTATTCTTGAACCTATCCCGTCTGATACCATGGACTTGTCTACATTCAGTTTTGAGCTCTGTCAGGTTCTACTTCTCTTTAAATTGTCTCATGCCTACTTTCTTTGTATCAATATTCTGGCTACTTTGTTGAGGTCTATTTCCTCTTCCTTCTGCTGTGTATACTGAACACAAATATTTACCAGCTACACCCCTTGCCTCTCTCCACATTCTCCATCTGCCTTTAGTCCTACTATTCCTCCTTTTGTTTTATTCCTTTCACTAACATATCTACAGTAATGGTTTATTCTCCATACTTATTCTCTTCAGCTTGAGCCTTTAACCATCTGATTTCTTTCTTAGCCCCTTTCTCTCCCTTACCAGATGGGGAGATGTACCAAGGGCCTGATTCAGGTTGGATCGCAAGGCTGGGTTCGCATGCACTCGGCCGGTGTGGGTATATGCTACTCCATGCATACGCACGGCAATCACAGCACAAAGATACAAACACCCACCAAAAGTTAATGCCACCCACCTCCCTGTACGTACAGCCTGAGTTAGTGGAAGAATCGGTTACCTTGCGAACCATCGAACCCATACGCAGAATATTGGTAGAACTAATCTATACTCAAATCAGCATTCGATATTATGCCATTGCTGGTTGCTTGTTGTGCGTATGCAATGAATGTTTATTGCAACTTTGATCTTGTTAATGATGTATTAGTTAGTGTATTTTCTTTTTGTTCTTTTGTTTTTTGGGGGCTTGTTAATGTGATACTGTATGTGTTAAACATATTTTTTTAATTTTAGAAACACACATATATATATATATATATATATATATTAGATTTTCTAGATGTCTAAAAAAAAGATATATAGGAAGATAAATATATGCAGTATTTACAGTACAGATATCTAATTACATAATTACATATACATATATTTACTTTCAAATCTATATAAATATTTCTCTCTTTATATATATATATATATATATATATATATATATATATAATCAGCTGATAACTGCCACTAGACAGGCTATGTTTGAAAAATGTTAGTTAGGAGCTGATTATTTGAAAGGTTACCTCCATCCATGTAATCACTCTCCCAGGCTTTATTTATTCACCCCTATGTTTTATAATGTATGTGTTGTTGGTAGTTATTTTTACAGTGTATGTATCAATGTGTATATATATTTGCTTACAAATCCTAATATGCTAGCATATAATAATTACACAACACATGTTTTTATTATTAGAACATTTGTTTTTATTGTCCAAAACTCTTAATATAAAAACTTAAAGTAAATAAAAATTATAAGGCCCTCCGTATGCGGCTGATGGATTCGTCCATCAGACGGAACAAAACGATCTTGTGGCACATCTGAAATTTAACCACTTGCCTGGCATGGTCGTATCAGATACGACCAGTCAGAAGAGCTCTATGGGCGGCTGCTGGAAAATCATTTTCTAGCAGCCGCCAATCACAGAGAGACCCCTCTGCACACTTTGCCCCTCCCCGCGGGCCGTTCACTGCAGTGATCGGCCAGCCCAGCGCCGGCGAACCCACCCCCCCGGCGGCTGCCGAGAGGACAGGGTAGAGAAGACAGCGCTGTCCTTCTCTCCCTACTCCGGCTAGCAGCAGCCTAGCGGCTGCTGACAGGGCAGAGAAGGCAGCGCTAACAGCGCTGTCCTCCTCTCCCTCCTTGCCGGCTAGCCGTAGCCAGCTAGCAGCATCCGCCGGGCAGGGAAGGTAGCGCTGTCAGCGCTGTTCTTCCCTCACTCCACCCCCGCTATCAGCAGCCTCTTCCCCATTGATGATAACCCCACCCCCATGAATAAATCAGAGCCCTGGCCATAATATATGTATATATATATATGTATGTGTGTGTGTGTACATATATATATATGTATATATATATATATGTGTGTATATATATATATATGTGTATGTATATATGTGTATATATATATAATTATATATACATATATATGTGTGTATATTTATACATATATATACATACATATATATATATATATATATATATATATATATGCACGTATATATATATATGCATGTATATATATATATATATATATATATATATATATATATTAGGGGTGTGCACCGGCCACTTTTCGTGTTTTGGTTTTGGATCTGGATCTTTCTTCGTGCTTTGGATCTGGATTGGTTTTGCCAAAACCACCCTTCCGTGTTTTGGGTTCTGGGTTTTGTGTTTTGGATCTGTATTTTTTTTAAAAAAAGCATAAAAACAGCTAAAATCACAGAATTTGTGGGTTTTTCTGCTCCTATGCTATTATTAACCTCAATAACCTTCATTTCCACTCATTTCCAGTCTATTCTGAACACCTCACACCTCACAATATTGTTTTTATGGCCAAAAGGTTGCACCGAGGTAGCTGGATGACTATGCTAAGAGACACGAGTGGGCGGCACAAACACGTGGCCCATCTAGGAGTGACATTGCAGTGGCAGACAGGATGGCAGTTTGAAAAACTAGGCCCCAAACAGTACATACTGCAAAGAAAAAAAAGAGGTGCAAGATGGAATTGTCCTTGGGCCCTCCCACCCACCCTTATGTTGTATAAATAGGACATGCACACTTAACAAACCAATCATATCAGCGCCAGGGTCTGCCACATGACTGTGGCTGAAATGATTGGTTCGTTTGGGCCCCCACAAAACAAGCTGGCAATTAATGTGTCCCTGCACAAACTGGTTCTACGGAGGCAAGATGTCGTCCTCATCCTCCTCATCCACCGATTCCTTGGATAAAACAGGAAAAAGGGATTTAGGTGACCCTGGACTGCTTACGGTCTGAGCCAAAGTTTCTGAACTTAACAGTAACTTTTTATGAACGCGCTGCAGGTGCCGTATAAGGGAGGATGTTCCTAGGTGGTTAACGTCCCTACCCCTACTTATTTCACCTTTACATATGGTACATATGGCAAGACAGTTGTTGTCCGGATTTGGATAGAAATATTGCCAGACCAAAGAGGTGGAATGTTTGGTCTTCTGCCCAGGCATGACCGTGATGGGCTTTTTCATCCCATGGACAACAACTGTCTCCCCCGGAGCCTGATTTAAACAAACCACATCACCATCAGAATCCTCCTCGCCAACTTCCTCCTCAGCGCCAGCTACACCAGTATCCTCATCCTGTTGTACTTCAACAGTGACATCTTCAATTTGCATATCAGCAAGTGGACTGTGGGTGCTCCTTTCAGCACTTGCAGGGGGCGTGCAAATGGTGGAAAGAGCCACCTCTTCCCGTCCAGTGCTGGGAAGGTCAGGCATCGCAACCGCCACCACACTTGGACTCTCCTTGGGGATTTGTGATATCTTCTTAGAACGCACAGTTCTTCGCTGTGCTTTTGCCAGCTTAACTCGTTTGATTTTTTTAGCGGGAGTAGGGCTTCCATCGTCATGTGAAGCTGAACCACTAGTCATGAACATAGGGAAAGACCTTAGCCGTTCCTTGCCACTCCGTGTCGTAAATGGCTTATTGGCAAGTTTACGTTTCTCTTCAGATGATTTAAATGTTTTTTTCAAGGTCATTTTCCTGAACTTTGTCATTTGGGATTGTATGTGCCCTCTACTATGACATTGGGCATCGGCCTTGGCAGACGACGTTGATGGCATGTTATCGTCTATGTCATGACTAGTGGCAGCAGCTTCAGCACTAGGAGGAAGTGGTTCTTGATCTTTCCCTATTTTATTTTTATCGGAGAAAGTTTGGTCCTCCATTTATGTTATATTGATATATACGTGCGGCTAAGGCGCACACAAACACAGAAAATAATTTTTTATTTTTGTTGGAGACTAGTGCACTTTGTGGGTTACACCACCCTTTAAGAAATGAGCCAGCCGGCCCTTTACTTATGGGACACAGGCGCACGCTTGGCACTACTTTGTTGATGCACGTGCGGCTACTGCGCACACAATTCACAAACACAGAAAATATTTTTTTATTTGGTTTGGACTGGAGTGTACTTTGGGGGTTACAGCACCCTTTAACGGTCAAGCCAGGTGGCCCTTTACTTATGACACAGGCGCACGCTTGGCACTACTTTCTTGATGCACGTGCGGCTACTGCGCACACAATTCACAAACACAGAAAAAAAAAATTTATTTGGTTTGGAGTGTACTTTGGGGGTTACAGCACCCTTTAACGGTCAAGCCAGCCGGCCCTTTACTTATGACACAGGCGCATGCTTGGCACTACTTTGTTGATGCACGTGCGGCTACTGCGCACACAATTCACAAACACAGAAAAAATAATTTTTTTTTAGCACTTGGGGGGAGCACCCCTGATGGACAGAGCACCCCCTGGACAACACTACAGCACCCCTTTAGGACTGGGACACTGCACAGGACTTTGGAGTGGACACAGCCCCTATGGACAACTGACTGCACAACACAGTCCAGCCAGCCCCTATGGACTTTGAAGTAGTGGACACAGCCCCTATTAACAACAGCAGCACAGCACAACACAGCCAGCCCCTATGGACTTTGAAGTAGTGGACACAGCCCCTATGGACAACAGCAGCACAGCGCAGCACAGCACAGCACAACACTACACTACACTACACTACACAGCCCAGCCAGCCCTAACTCCCACCCTCCCTCTTCACTGTCCACAGCCGAGTGAGAAAATGGCGCCGACGCGGGTACCTTATATAGGATCCAAAACCCGCGAGACTCGGAAGGCGGGATGATGACGTTTTGCCTCGATTTCAGAATCCGAGTCAGGCGGGAAAAGTCGAGCCTGACTCGGATCGGACTCGGATCGGGGGGGCTCGGGGGGGTTCGGATTTCAGAAATCGAACCCGCTCACCCCTAATATATATATATATATATATATATATACACGTATATAGATGGCAGCCCCCAACCGATGTTAAGGAAACATTGGTAGCTGTGGTCACAATCGATGTTTCTATCGATGGCCAACAATACTATATACCATTTTTATGGTATACAGCGCTTAAAAAAATTTTTTTTTTTTAGAAAATCGTGTTGGATAAGTTTTAAAAAGCTGTTCCTGACCTAATTCAATAATAAAAAGAAAAACGACAATTTCGGAGCGGTTTTTGGAGAGAGAATTTGTCAGTTAAGTGATTAAAGCAAGAATCACATTTGCAAAGCGGCCTGTAGCCTGCTCTGCCTTTTTTGAAATGTTAACTGAAACAGGCTTGTTGTGTGAAATGTCTCCCTTCCCCAGACATGTTTAAATTTAAGTGTTGCAAATACAATCATGATTTGCATATGTGTGTCAAGGTTTTTTTGGTCTTTTATGTACCTTCAGCCACAGGTCCTCCCTGGGAAGAAGCAGCCCAGTTGGAGACCCCTGAAGAATCTGAAAAAGGAGCTGGGCCAGAGAAGGAGTGGTGAGAATGGGGTTGGTTAGGGGAGGAAATTGGGGGAAGAGATGAGGGTTCAGGGGAAGGAGGGGTGGAATAACTGGAAGCAGGTTCAAGGGAGTAAGGGGTAGAATGATTTGAAGAGGGCGCAAGGGAAGGAGGGGTAGAATGATTTGAAGAGGGTGCAGGGGAGGAGGGTATTTGGGGTGAGGGTGGGCAGTTGGCTCGACCTCTTCTCCTTTGCCGCTGTTGTCCTATGAGATAATGTATAATTGCACTCCCAGTCCCAAGTCCAAGAACAGCAGTGTTGGAGATCCTAACAGGAGCCCCACCACAACAAAATTAAATCTGTCTAGGATCAGCCTTGTTAACAGATAAATGGGGGGCAGGGGGCAGCCTAGGGTAGTTATGTAGGCTTGAGACTGGTTTTCCCCAATCCAGCCCTGTGTGTACAACTGTGCAAAAGAAAACTAAGCTGTTCATATAAAAGGTATCTCGGCATTCTTGTTGGGGAAGGCTATTTAAGCCAATTAGCACAACTTCCTTAGAGACATCCATCTCTGCTGTGTACCTGTGACTTACATGTTAGAGCACATTCATTCTATTCTGTTGCAGTTTTGTTCTGAGTGCAGTATTCCTGGACAGCATTCTGTCAACTACTCAGCAATCTGCATCCATGGTATGTGGTCAGGAAGGATCCAGCTAGAACAACCAATAAAGAGGTTCCACAGCAGTTACATATTTCCTGAGAGAGTTTCAGGTACCGATAAAGGAGTCTGGAAGTGGCAGCTGTACAATTGGCGAAGCCACATTACTGGACAGTTGACCCTAACAATAGGTGATCGGCTGGCTTGGCAAAGCATTGCAAGAAGGAGAAGTCAGTGAAAAGTAACTGCTGCCAAGTAGCAAAACTCCATAATGGATGTAATCCCATGCTGTCCAATGATCAACAACAACCAATATAATGCAATTTAAGGGCCTGATTCAGACCCACTCGCGAGCGGCTGTCCGCTCGCAAGTGGGTCGATGTTATGCACTGAGCATGCGCACGACGGAGGGAGCTCCGTCGTGCGCATGCGCCAGACGCGACGAGCGAAGGAAAGTCCTTCGCTCGTTGTGTCCGATCAAAGGGGGCGTGCTGTCAATGTTGATTGACAGCACGCCCCCTTTGGTGGGCGTGCCGGGGGCGTGCCTCCCTGACGGGGGCGTTCCCACGGGAACGCCTCCCGTCAGAAGCCGGCCCACTGACATCACTAGTGATGTCAGTGGGAGTGATTTTGGCTCTGATAGAGCCAAAATCACTCCGGAGCTTGCGGTTGAAAACCTCAACCGCAGGCTCCGGCTCGCAATTTCGATGGTCGCGATGGTCTCGACCATCGCGGCCATCAAAATGCACGCTCGTATAGCCTGTGGGTGGTGACCCACAGCTATACGAGCGTCCAGGAGGACGCTCCATGAAAATGGAGCCCGGCCCTCATTCAGAGCGTGCGCTCTGCTCAGAGCGTACGGCTCTGAATGAGGGCCTAAGTCCTCTTCTTGGAGATAAACCCAGTACAAAGAACAAAGTTTTCAGCTGTTTTGGTCCATGTAGTTACCTGTCCAACCCCCACCCTAACCATGGATGTTGTCATTTATAGGTGAATGGTGCCCTCCTACATTCCATCTTCCATCTATCTTCATTACAGTCCATCAACCTTTAGGTGCCCCTGGTTTGATGCACATGTTTTGTCTGTGTCCTCTAATGTCTACTAATTTTGACTACATAGGAGAGAATTCAATTAACCCAGATGTTTTTCGGGTGCGAAAAATGGGAGTTTTTCGCAGTTCTTTTCACTTTTTTGCAGTGGTTTTTTTTTCATGCTATTCACACACAGAATCCGTAAAAAAGGTCGAGGACCTACTGTATGTGTTTTTGTGGCCGCGATCCTGATAATGGGACTGATTGCCTGGGATTTTTTTTCGCCTTCCTCAGGCAGGTGAAAATAATTCCTGAAGACTGCGGGTTTTCGGGGTTGACTGAATAGCCCCCAGGGGATCAATTAGCCAAGGTAAAGTACCACGGCTAATTGAATTCTCCCCATAACCTGTCATCTATATTCACCAACATCTCCTTAGCACAGGACAGGTCATCTCTGGAAAGAGTCCCAGTCAGGTCGGTCAGGATCAGGGAACACTTGGTATAGAGTGCTGTATTAGGAGTATGTAAACCATGCTTCATTTACTCCTGCCAAGGCTTTGATGAATGCGTATTGCATTATTACATTTCAGTTTCTAATACTTTTATTACATGATGATTTATTATGATTTATAATCATTTAGTACAGGGCTCGGAAGATGAATGTGTGACTCACAAATAAAAATTTCTATTCTAAAATAAACAAAATTTCTCATCTGCAAGTTTGAAAAAAAAATTAAGTGGATGAATGGGGACTGAATATACAGATATTTATTTATTACCAGTTATTTATATAGCGCACACATATACTGCAGCGCTTTACAGAGAATATTTGGCCATTCACATCAGTCCCTGCCCCAATGGAGCTTATATTCCCTACCATATGCTCACACACATATGAGGGATAATTTTGTTAGGAGCCAGTTAACCTACCAGTATATTTTTGGAGTGTGGGAGGAAACCAGAGCACCCGGAGGAAACCCATGCAAGCACAGGGAGAATATACAAACTCCACACAGTTTAGGCCGTAGTGGGTATCGAACCCACAACCTCAGTGCTGTGAGGCAGTAATGCTAACCATTACACCGTCTGTGCTGCCCAGATATACACACAAGTAATATTTCTGTGTAAACCGATAACGCCTCTCAGATGTCCGGATTTTGGACAGATTTGTTGAGCCCAAAGGGCCTGTGGCTTTCGGACCACATTTCGTGCATATTGTCTGAAGAAAGAGCACCTGTCTGTGTTCCATGGGTTATGGGTGCCCTATTCTGCCTCCCTTTTGTCCCCAACTAATCTCCAATATTACTTCTGGGTAGTTTATTGAACATAAAGGTAACATTACAGGACACTGGGGGAGCTTGGGGTGGTAACATATATGCTTCTCAAGGGTGTCTTGGTCAAATCTATGTTTTTTGGTGGGTTTTTGGGGGAGTTGCAAACCCGCTGGATTTATCAAAGCCAAAATGATGGTAAAATCAGTGAAAACTGTGACTTTTAATAATGACCCACCTGAAATCACCATACTGACATTTTTCATGTTCTGAATACAAATTGTCAATTTTATTGTCACCAAAAACGTCAGAAATGAAAAATGTCTCTGGCCGATGAGATTGCTCAAATTTTGTGGCCATTCAGAAAATAAAAAGGAGGCAAAATAGACTTATGTATTATGGTGGCAATCATTAGTCCTTAAGTATGTCACAGGGGGCCATATTACTTTTAATAATATCTATATGTTATTTGGGGCCACAGGGGGAGACGTATCAAGCCTTGGAGCCATATTCATCATCACTAAACATGGCATTAATACTATTTTTTCATGTCCTTTTCTCATTGTTTAGTGTTTTACATATTCATTATGGCTGCAATGAAGGAGATATCACTAATATCTCTTGCTACAAAACTGCCATGATCATGTCCACAGTCCCCATATTTAATTCTGGGTATGTAGAAATTGAGTGATTCATCATGTTTCGAAAATGCATTATTTTCAGCACTTGACACTGAAACTGTACGCCATCCTGAGTTGGCGTACAGTCAGACAAATCGCCTCACAAGTTGCCGGCAGCGTGTGTAGAGGCAGGATCTGTCCAGATCCCTCACCGCTGTGCTATGTATTTTTGCAGCTGGACATCCTCCTCCGTCCTGCCTTCCAGCTGCACCCACCAAGCCTTGGCCCCGACTCCACCTACTGTGCCCTCTAGTGATTCCTCTCCTTTGCCCGTCTTATCCCGCTGGTGACTGCTCCCCAGGTCCCCGTCTCCCCCCCCGACTTCCGCGATTGGGTGGTGCACTTGTGCAGAGTGAAGAATCTTCCGGCTGAAAGATTCATGGGAGAAATTATCACCCTCCTGAATAGCTGTCCGTCCGCAAAAGGAGCAGCTTTTTCAAAAGTGAAAATTGTATTACTGCATTATTTTTTAGTAAGAAAAAGGGCACATTTAAAATGAAATGTTCACCAGTTACAATTTTGTTCATAATGAAAAGACCTCTGGGAGAGAGATAAAATGTAATAGTTACCCAAAGCAACTAATCAGCTTCTGTCATTCCAAAGACTGTGCTGGATAAATGACAGTTACAAGCTGATTGGTTGCTTTGGGAAACTTCACTTTACAGTATCTCTTTCCAAGGCTTGATACATATCCCCCCCAATTATTTAATTAAAAGTGTGGGCAACAATTGTACTGTACATTTGTGGCACTACAAGTGCTGGCATGCACACGCCCCCATCATTAATTGAATAATATAGCCCCAATTAAATCTGATAGCTCGGAGATCAATTTGCATCAATGTGCTGCACTTTTGAATTTACTTATAGAACTGTCCCTTGATATATACTTCCCCTAAACCTCTTTTCCCACTGTAGTCACAAGAGACTACCACAGTAACCCTATCTGAGCCAATAGTAAGACATATAGGGCAGGATGCATCAAGCATTGCATTTTGGATGATCATTTAGTAACGCCGTATGCAGGTACATTTAAGCAAAGGACAACTCTTCCAATAAGAGCTGTCCGTTTGAGGTGTGGGGACTTCCAGGTTCATGACCCGGGAGCAGGGCCACCATCAGGGGGGAACTACGGGACTGGAGTCCTGGGCCCAGACTCTCGGGGGGCCCGCACACAACTACCCCCCAGTCACTGCACAGTAAAAGTAAGGTTGTGACCGGCCCAGCCTTGGACTGCCCCACTCTCTGCCTACCTACACCGCAGATGGACGCTCTGGGGCCCTATCCGCAAGCCCAAATAGTGGGCTGCTACTATCCCCTTGAAAAAAAGCTATAGGCCCGGCCGGGGCCCGCTCCACCAGCATGCTCCAGCCACCCACTACTACCTCTAGAGGCTGGCTCCTGGCCCAATACAATTTAGCTCTAGGGGGGCCGCCAGTTGTCAGCAGCCAAACGCTGCACACACATGCAGGACTGGTCTGGAGTATAGGCGAACAGCCGGCATCTGCATCTTCTGCTGCCATTGCCTGGAGAAGCTGAGTGAGCTTAGCAGATGCAGTTGGGTGGGGCGGGGCCCGGCTGCCTGATGACTCCTCAGTTAATTAAGCCAGTGATCTGATGAGGGCACAGTGTGGGTGAGATGAGGGAAGGGGAGGCACAATGTGGGTGAGATGAGGGAAGAGGGGGCACAATGTGGGTGAGATGAGGGAAGGGGGGGCACAATGTGGGTGAGATGAGGGAAGAGGGCGCACAATGTGGGTGAGATGAGGGAAGGGGAGGCACAATGTGGGTGAGATGAGGGAAGAGGGGGCACAATGTGGGTGAGATGAGGGAAGGGGGGGCACAGTGTGGGTGAGATGAGGGAAGGGGGGGCACAGTGTGGGTGAGATGAGGGAAGGGGGGCACAGTGTGGGTGAGATGACGGAAGGGGGGGCACAGTGTGGGTGAGATGAGGGAAGGGGGGCACAATGTGGATGAGATGAGGGAAGGGGGGGCACAGTGTGGGTGAGATGAGGGAAGGGGGGGCACAGTGTGGATAAGGGGAGGCACAGTGTGGGTGAGATAGGGGAAGGGGGGGCACAATGTGGATGAGATGAGGAAAGTGGGGGCACAATGTGGGTGAGATGAGGGAAGGGGGCACCGTGTGGGTGAGATGAGGGAAGGGGAAGCACAGTGTGGGTGAGATGAGGAAAGTGGGGCACAGTGTGGGTGAGATGAGGGAAGGGGGGGCACAGTGTGGGTGAGATGAGGGAAGGGGGGGCACAGTGTGGATGAGATGAGGGAAGTGGGGCACAGTGTGGGTGAGATGAGGGAAGGGGGAGCACCGTGTGGGTGAGATGAGGGAAGGGGAAGCACAGTGTGGGTGAGATGAGGGAAGGGGAGCACAGTGTGGGTGAGATGAGGGAAGGGGGGCACAATGTGTATGAGATGAGGGAAGGGGGGGTACAGTGTGGGTGAGATGAGGGAAGGGGGCACAATGTGGATGAGACGAGGGAAGGGGGGGTACAGTGTGGGTGGGATTAGGGAAGGGGGGGTACAGTGTGGGTGGGATTAGGGAAAGGGGGGCACACCTCCTACATACACAATAAAGATTTTCTTGTGAGCCAGCACAACGTGACATCAAAGGGGGGGTTGTTTGGGGACTGGGGGGGGGCTCTGCCTATTTTGTCAGTCCCGGGCCCCACAATTTCTGATGGCAGCCCTGCCAGGGAGTCCCTCTGCGCATACTCAACCGTTGGCCAGTGCATGCGTAAGCCGCGGAGGAGCTTGGGATGGATCTTATTGGATCCCTCTTGTGGAAAGCTCTGAAAAGAAGACCATAGGCTTCTATTTATATATTTATTTATTATCACTTTCTTATGTAGCGCAGCATATTCTGTTGCGCTTTATAATTTGAAACAACATTAATAGAACAACACTGGGTAGTAACAGACAGACATAAAGGTAGAGGGCCCTGCTCGCAAGCTTACAATCTATAGGGAAATATGTGTTGATACACAAGGATAGGTATTAGGGAACGCCATCTACAGAGGTCCACGGTTGGTGCAAATGGAAAATGCGGTCAAACCTCTGGAAACTGCATTTACAGAGGTTTGACCACATTTTTAGTGTTGATGCATCCCACTCATAGAGTAGTCATGGGGAGGTTTGGGGTCCTTTGGGTTGGCTGGCGCACGTGACTAAGACATCACTGATTGCAGGAGCAGGTGGTTTTGGTATGCGGCCTCCATCGTGCAGTCATTTTTCATTATGAATCTCCCACAGAAGTTGTACACCCCTGCTTTAATGCCTAGTAAAATTGCCCCCTAGTTGGAGACTATTTATTACATTATAGTGTTTATCTTATCATAGGCAAACGCAGGGGGGGTTTCTCTCTGCCTGGAAACCCCCCTCCCCAGCACACACCATGACCACAATAGAAATATTAATATAATAGAATGTTACTAGTGCTGCATGTTCTTCTCAGTATCACAAATGAAATGATTAGCACCAACTGTGGCTCTTTTAAAATATATCAGCCAGTAATAAATATACCTGTGCATCAACTAGATGTGAAAAACATGCACTGTTAGGGGTGCATTGCCATAGACCATCAATAGGGTTAATAATTAATACTGTATAATAATACACTATCCAGTACATAAGGAGACCGATATGTACATATATGTCCAGGCAGGGCCGGATTAAGCCTTTGGGGGGCCTGGGGCACTTAAGACAGGGGGCCCTCCCCCTCTTGTCAGCACCGGTCCCTGTGTGAGATTTTACATTTCATGGCAGTGTGTAAGGGACATGGGCCCCCCTGCCACAGTGAGCTCTGCGTCAGCCTGCGCTGCTGCAGACTGTAACATTCACTACTGTGTGGGGTGGGTGCTCACCTCTCCATAGTCCAGACTCCAGACTAGTTTGCTTTACATTCTTTTCAGCAGAGTGCAGCTGCTTTCAGATGTGTGTGTTCCCTCACTGTTCATGTTCAGTCTCCAGTCCGCCTGGTCCGTCTCTCTACAGTGACGCTTGTAGGAGGCGTGGTCCCTGCAAGCCCTTCAGCTGCTACTGTAGCTGTGACTGTGTAACTCTTTGTGCAGCATGGCTGTGTGCAGGGAGCAGGGGAACTTTATGAAAGCCTGCACACCCTCTGCATCTACGATATCCGGCCAGGCAGTAAGCAGAGAATGTTGTCTGGACGCTCTAGTGCCAGAGCTGGGTCAGAGAAGCTCTGGCTGGGGGGCCCCCTGAGAGAGGGGGGCCCGGGGGTACTCGCCCCCTGTGCCCCCCCCTTAATCCGGCTCTGTGTCCAGGGCAGTGCTAAGTTCTTCTGCTGCTCCCTCAGACTCCTGGACTTGCTCCAATGTTCAGGAATGATGCCCACATCTGAAAAAAAAAACATTCTGCTCAGACAGGATGGACCTACTGCCGCATATAATGGGTTACTGTGATCGCTGGTCCTGTATATGCTGGAATTATGCAACACAATACACTTTGTATGTAACATATTAAAATTTATGCCCTCTTCATGGACTGGCCACACTCGCTCTAAAATCAAGCATTTGGAAACCCCCCCTCTAGAAATCCTGCGTTTGCCACTGCTTATAATCACTAAGAAAACACAGTTACTTAATCTCCTTCCTCCACACAACTACTAACATAACAAGCCCTCTGTCGCTGCTATGTACTGTTTTTAGAGACTGGGATTATCTACACCACAGCTTAGCTAATAGAGCCTGTGGTTTCTATGTGACACTAGGAGAATTTGTACTGTATCTTTGCTGTTCAGTGACTCAGCAAGTTTATTTACAGAATCAAAAATGCTAAGCTATCAAACTAGCAAATGACTGTCTTCAAGAAACTCCCCACTGTGCACGTTTAATGTACTTAAGTTAAATGTGACTGCAATCATAAATGAGGAGGGAAGTCCTGGAGTAGATCATTTTGTACGTGGTGAAAAACACTTTTTCTGTGTCACCCCATAACTTCAAACCCTCTATACAACAGCATTACTTCCCACAGTAATCTTAACTGCACACCATGGGGCTCATGTAGGTCTGTGTTGTTTGGTGGGTTTTTGGGTAAGTAAGGTGCAGTATAATTTCTGCCCAGAAAGTAAGCAGAAAAACATGCATCGCATTAAAAATAACATTTACATGCATGCGTTTAGCGCAATTACACCCAGTTCTACCACATTACCATATGCACCAGGCTACTCATACCTGCAGAGTATTACAAAGCATCCTTATGTCATCATGGCTCCCTCTCCCACTGTTCAAAGCCACGTGTCACAATCTGCTCAGGAGGATCTCCTACTGAGGAGCTGAAAGCTGAGATCCCGGGTAACGTAAGAAATCGGAAGCGAAGGACCTGGATGTAAGTCCTCCTCGTCCACGAGTACCGGATGTTGATGAGACCTGACCAAAGGCGCAGAGTCTAACTTGCTGAGAAGTGTTCACCAGTGACCCCCTCCAAGCGGGATATTGGTTTAAGCTGCACCCAGCAAGCAGGTCGCCACCCTTTGGTCAGATATCCGATACGAGTGGGAAAATGGAGAAACATAACACCAGGGAGGCGCGGAGAATGTACTTCATGGTGAAACACTAGAGTACTCTGTACCCTGCTGCTACTACTATATTGGCACAGTAGAATAACTTCTAGGAATTGTATACTGGTGAGGATGGATGAGGCCCACTGTGGACCTAGATGCACCACTGGCACAGGAGAGTGACACTTGTGTTGTACTCGGATGTTGAACTGAATACTTGAACACAGGAGATGAACTGAATACTTGAACACAGGGGTTAAACTGAATACTTGAACACAGTAAACTGAATACTTCAACACAGGAGATGAACTAGATACTTGAACACAGGAGATGAACTGGATACTTGAACACAGGAGTTGAACTGGATACTTGAACACAGGAGATGAACTGAGTACTCACTGGGGATCCTAACTTAGGGTGAGCACCGGAGTAGTGCTCTGGTAATCTGTACTGGATGACATTCTGAGAACAGACTGAAAATCCAACGTATGATGAACACTGGTATAGGCCACCAGGACTCAATACTCAGGTTAAACCCTCTCCTGGGGAGTGGCACTAGGAACCTCCTCGGGGCTTGATGCTCAAATCGGTAGAGACTAAGGCCCTCATTCAGAGCCGTACGCTCTGTGCAGAGCGCACGCTCTGAATGAGGGCTGTCCTCCATAACTATGGAGCGTCCCCCTGGATGCTCGTATAGCTGTGGGTCACCACCCACAGCCTATACGAGCGTGCAGTTTGATGGCCGCGATGGTCGTGACCATCGCGACCATCGAAACTGCGAGCCGGAGCCTGTGGTTGAGGTTTTCAACCGCAAGGTCCGGAGTGATTTTAGCTCTATCAGAGCCAAAATCACTCCCACTGACATCACTAGTGATGTCAGTGGGCCAGCTTCTGACGGGAGGCGTTCCCTTGGGAACGCCCCCGTCAGGGAGGCACGCCCCCGGCATGCCCACCAAAGGGGGCATGCTGTCAATCAACATTGACAGCACGCCCCCTTTGATCAGACACAACGAGCGAAGGACTTTCCTTCGCTCGTCGCATCTGGCGCATGCGCACGACGGACCTCCCTCCGTCGTGCGCATGCTCAGTGCAGACCATCGACCCACTTGCGAGCGGACAGCCGCTTGCGAGTGGGTCTGAATCAGGGCCTAAGGACCTTATTCAGAGGCGGCCGTACGGTCTATGACCGCACGGCCGCCTCGATGTTTGATGTTTTGCCAGTGCGCATGCGCACGAGGGAGCCGGCTCCCTCATGCGCATGCGTGAGACCCGCTACGACCGACAGCGCTGGTCATAGTGGGTCTCTTTCCAAAGGGGGGAGCTGTCAATGTTGATTGACAGCTCGCCTCATTTGGAAGGCGGGCCGGGGGGGTGGCAGCCCAAACGGAGGCGTTCCCATGAGAATGCCTGCCGTTTGGGGGAGGCCCCACTGACATCACTAGTGATGTCAGTGGAGAGCTTCCGGCTCTGACAGAGCCAGAAGCTCTCCGGGGCTTACGACAAGTGAGACCCTACCCTAGGGTCTCGTCGTAAGCCCCGATGGTCGCGATGGTCTCTGACCATCGCGACCATCACCCGAGCGGTCGTTAGAGCTGTGGGTGCTAACCCACAGCCTAACGACCACAACAGAGGCGGCCGGTCAGGATGCAAGTGGCCGCCAAGTTTCTGAGCGACCGCTTGCATCCTCCGACCGCCTCTGAATGAGGGCCTAAATCTGGAAATTCCGATAGTTCTTCTTGAACCTGAGCTGCTCTGAGAAACAACATATTGGTACCCAATAGTCCATGACTGCCTTCATGGCACTTAGGGCCTGATTCAGACCCGTTCGCTAGATGCAATCGTTCGCACCCGAAGTATGCAAATTCGTCGTCAAGGCATCAGCTCGCAAGACAAGTCATAAGCACGCCCACTATGTCTTGGTGAGCGATCAGTTTGTTTAAATATACGCCCAATAGAATGTTTAGAGATCCCCACTAGCGCATGTCATCTCCAGGAATTGTGTGTAAACATTGGTACATCGAGGACCATCGGAAGGGATTGCAGCACCTGTGGTAGACTCTACCCTACCGCAAGCACTGCGAGGACTTCAGTGTAAAAACAAGCCAAGTGACGTGTACTATGACGCTGCCTGTTAATTAAGCATGCCTTTGAAATAGTCAGGCATGCCTGCGTTTGCACCTCCACTCCCCCATTTTTAGTGGCCTGCCCCTGTTACCACCCACAAACGGCCTCTCCTGTCACTCATTACACTGGTCTGTCTTTGCAGGGCGAGCGAGCGGTTCCCGATCGCTATGAGTAGTTTGCGCCAGGGGCAGAACTATGGGAGACAATGGAGGCGTCTGCCGCCGGGTGCCCACACTGAAGGTGCACCTCCTCCATTGCCCATAAATATATTCACCCCACTTAAGGCTATTGTATATTAGTGTTTTTGTGCATATGTTATAGATAGATAGATAGATAGATAGATAGATAGATAGATAGATAGATAGATAGATAGATAGATATGCACCATAATTATTTTCCCCTTTTTTTAGGGGGGGGCACCAAATTATAACAAGCCTCCAGGCGTCTGGGATGAACTTACGCCACTGGTTTGCGCACGTGCATTGCGAAGCATACACATGCTCAGTTTAACAAACATCAACCGCAACGAGCGGACGCTTGCTAGCGAACGGGTCTGAATCAGGCCCTTAGTCCCTCTATTGGGATAGAACACTCAAATAAGCTTCCAGATATTGGCAATACAGATACCCCTCCTGGAGTTGGCAGAGCAGATCTGCCTTCAGAAGGTGTTGGTACAGACGGCTCCCCTGGAATCAGAACATCAAACAAACCATCTGGGATTAGCTCGACCATTTCTTTTTCGGGAACTAGAGGCTTGGATACTTGTTCTGGAGCTTGATCGTGAGATTAAACTTCTGATGTTGACAAAACAAATGCCCCTCCAGAGGCCATAGACCAAAGTTCCTTACTGAGACTAGGAGAATCAGGACCTCATTCAGAGTCGGTCGTTGCAGCCGCACGGTCGTAAGGGAAAAGGGGCCGGATATGCAAATGATGCACTCGCAAGTTGCGTCCTTAAGAACGGATCGTTAGCTGGCCGACCAAGGGGAGGATGCGGCCATAAGACAAAAAATACGCCCCCTTCTCGTACGCATTACACGTCATCTCCGGGCATATAAGGATTAATTGAGACCATCGGGAACCATCGGAACTGGTTGTAGAGCTTAAGGTTGACCATACCCTCTCTTAAGCACTACGATCAGGTCGTAATGGTAACATCGATGTTAACAATCACATTTACTAACACAATTTTTTATATTGATCTTTAAGTGTCAGTAAATGTGCGATTAAGCCCCTGAAAAAACATTGATAACGATCAATTTAGATTGATTTTTAATTGATTAAGGGGTCTATTTACTAAGCAGTGTTAGGAGAAGTGAAGAGTGAAAAGTGATAAGGTGCCAGCCAATCAGCTCCCAACTGTCATTTTTCAAACACAGCCTGTGAGATGGCAGTTAGGAGCTGGTTGGCTGGCAATTTATCACTTTTCACTCTTCACTTTTCACTTCTCCTAACATTGCTTAGTAAATAGACACCTTGGATTAATTAAAATCGATTGGAAATTTACCACTTGTCCTTAACTGATTTGCTGTTTCGTTTTGTAGAACCAGCACAGACACAGAAAGAATAACTGCAAGGAGCTCTTACACTACTATACTTCACATTAATATTTTATATATTTACAAGTAGGTTATTAGTGGGATTATTTTCTTAATCATATTGTAAACCAGCACAGCATGCAGTTAAGAAAACCGTACATGAACGTATCATTTAGTCTTGATGAAACCTCAGAGTGCTGTGTAATGACACTGCCTGATATTAAACAGCTCTGCGTTAAGATGTTTGGGTGATTTATATGAAGCGCTGAATTAATCTTTCATAAACTTGAAATTATATGTATAGGGGTAGTAATAGGTGGAACAAGGGAATAAATAAACAAAAAAGGCGTTATTAATCGCAGCAGAACCTTGTGCCAGATATGATGGAATGCAAATTTATAAATATAGACAGGCACAGGGTGTAAAAGAGCATTCCCAGCTACTCTGAGCACATAATAAAACATGCTTATGCTCAAACACAAGAAAATGTTGTACAGACATAATAAAAAAAAGGTGTCAAAACGTTCTTCAGATACATTAATAAAAGAAAAGAGCAAGGGGAAGGCACAAAACTGAAGGGGGTGGATACAGCAGAGGAGACAAATAGCAGACCTAAATATCTGATCATGCTGTGTAATTACGGATCAAGGGTCACGTACACTAGAGTACACTTACACATTACTATATTTACTACAGAAAATGTGTTACTTCAACCCACAATATTAAAAGCAGGCGAGTGGATGTATACAGATGTTAGGCACCCACCGGCATTAAAAGAACTACGCAGCAGAATTAAACAAACATTTTAACGCTGCTAATAAGTTTCATTCCCATTGAGATTGTCAAATGTAGTCAGGGGTGCCAAAGGGGGGAGGGGGGGGAGCGGATACTAATTACCCGGGGTTGTTGGAGGGGCCCAGGTCAGCTGCTAATGGGGACAATGTCCCCCTTTGCAGCGCAGCTCCCGTGCGGCCATCGGCACCCCCTGTGTGGTTGCCGGCGCCATGGAAAACTTTCTCTCCCCCCCACCCCTCAGTACCCCTGTCTCTCCACTACACAAAAAAGAGTTGGATGACAATATAATAGCATAATTAGTGAGAAAATTAATAAAATCACTTAAAGAAATAAAAACATGGGATGTTTTTGATTCTGTACCCAAAGTCAATCAGTGGAAGAAGCCAGTAGGATACTTGAAGAGTATAAAGGCAGAAGCAAAGCTAGGATTTCCTCCCGAGGATTTCCTCAGCTCTCAGCTCGCTCAGCTATGCCCTCTAGTACTGTGACCCGATAGAGCTCTTGATGGTCCTCGAAACATCCAAACATATTGTTGAGTGCTGTACCAGAGCATGTAAGCACCCTGGGCAGGTCCCTCTGTCCCCTTCCCCCAGCAAAAATTGGTTTATTCTAAGTTCTGGTAATACTATTGTCAGCACTAACAGAACAGTAACTGTATCTCAGAAATAGAAATCTGCTGTGCTACATGGCAAATAAACATCCCCTGCAAAGGCACTTAACCCCAATGCTGGTAAACCACATTTTTGCCATCAATTGGGATCTTCCCCCTTTCATAAAATCCCAATAGCGTCCCTTCCAACATTTATGCTGGTCATGTAAAGGAAAATACTTTAAAATATTTGAAAATAATTTTCTGCATGATTGCTTACTACCTAGATGTCAGATATTTATTTCTTATGCGCCATAGTTTACATCACAGATGCTCGGTCTACAGATTACATGTGAATACATGGCTACATTGGGGAGTATATTTACTAAAGGTCGATTTTAATCAATTTTGATCAAATTAAAATGGATAAAAATCAACCGTTAGTAAATATACCCCTTAGGGGTAGATGTACTAAGCCTTGGAGAGAGATGAAGTGGATGGAGATAAAGTACCAACCAATCAGCTCCTAACTGTCACTTTTCAAACACAGCCTGTAAAGTGGCAGTTAGGAGGAGTCTAAAGCTGGGTACACACTTGTCCAATCTTCGGGAGATCTGACTACCGACCGACGTGTCTGCCCGACATTGGACAAGTGTTACCCGCCACCGAAAGATCCGCAAACCAGATCCTGGTTGCCTGTCGGGTCTCCCGGGTTTTAAACATGTTTAAAACCAGGAGACGTGACTGCCGACCAGGCGATCAATGTTGTAGTGTGTAGGCTGCAGAGACCGGAGCTTGCGACCAGGGGTGGACTGGGATGGAAAACCAGCCCGGGAAATTTCTGGAAGCAGCCCTAATGGAGGTGGAGTATGTTGAGGGGGCAGGGTCTGTAGAGGAGGGGGTGGAATGCTTCTTCCCCATAGGGCCTGATTCTGAGTCTGAGGCATTCACGCCCATCTTTGCGTCTTTGCTGCAGTGGCGTCTGTGACTTCACTCTAGTGCGGCTACAAAGCCCTTCCCTGGGGTAAATCTGTGTGTCCGAATGTGCAAGGACCGAGATGCCCACTTAGAGCTTTGTGAGTCTTTATACACCACCATCGGTCGCACCATTAAACCCGGAAAGGTACCAATAATGTGATGGCAAAGTCAGCTTAATGAAAAGGGAGGCTATGCCTGGGTACACACTACACAATGTACCCAGCTACAGGATGACGCAATAGAGCCATACAATGCATCGCCCGTACACACTGCACGATACAGTGGAGGATGGCAGAATGCGTCATTCATTGCAGCGTCCCACAGCAGATGGGACGATGCAATGAACGACCCAGCACGTGCAACCGGTGGTACACACTACGTGATCTGCACGATATATCGTTCCAATCCGCGTTTATCTGATATATCGTGCAATGGATCGCATACTATGTAACCGGCTTTACAGATGGCCAGCACAAGAACGCTTTATTTAGGTAATTAGGCATATATACCTGAGGAATTGATTGGACTGAAATAGAATGCATGTCCTATGTTAGCCACTTGTGTACCTTTTATAGTCTTATGTATAGTACCAGGTAGCGGATGTGGTGAAACCTGAGGGGACTTTCTTAGTGTATCACTGGAAGATAATTGTTGTTGTTTTCTCATTGTGAACATGAATACTACTTAAGTGCCCCCCAAACCTAAAGTTCAAGGTAAATTATATAAAAGAACTACTAATAACATCAATCGCAGCTGCATTCTCGCACTGGTCGCAGTTGCTAAAATATGCTAATGCCCTCCAAAGCACATAGGGACGCTCACTGCTGCCTTCTCACATCCATATGATGGTGTGCAACAGCCTAAATATCGGTACTATCAACGCACATCAGGCATACACGCAGCATGTAAGGCAAGTATGACCAGCCGCAAACACTGCAGCTCTCTTACTCTGAATACAATCGCAATGGCTAATTTATGCACACCCATGAAATGGCGTTCAAACGGTCAGACGCACATTCATTTTTCTGACCACTCCCCCGTTACCTCACCCAAATGCTGACAACATGTCACTCACTTTGCAAATGGATCCTCTGTGCGAACATAATCGCATTGCAATAGCTGTGCATGCGCAGAGAGGCGTTTGCGCATGCCCAATGGTAAACAATTGCTCGTTATGCATAAATATCCATATTGCGTCCTCTGCTGAATCAGGTGTCAAAGCCAGAAAATTGGCTGAGACAGGATCGGTTTAAAATTAGATCTGCGCGACGCCATTTTGCGAATGGCAATGGTACGCCATTTTGCGACTGGCTGCCCAGCGCCATTTTAGTGAAACTCGCCATTATAAGTACATACGGCGATGCTATTATTTAGCGTTGTGCTGTTCCCACGCAATAAAAAGAAGTTAAAAGTCCTCACCATGTACATACAGTCACTAAAACATATAAAATAATTATCCCTTTAAAACACGCACCATAATATACTCCACAAAACATATAGTCGCACAACGCTAACTAGCGTCTTTTCCCAATTCCCCAATACTTACACACTGCACACTTACATAAAAGGTTCCCTAGTATTAAAGTGTAATATTCAAGGTTTATTCAGTGATTATTAATGTTGTGTAATAAAGGTTATTTGATATCTAAGGTTTAGTACATGGTAAGCAGACCGTGGTTGGTGTTGTACTGATCCACTGTGTCTCCACAGATTTCCGATATCATCGGTGAGAAGATCGGAACATGCGTCTGCAAACTATGGACTATAGAGAGTTAAAACATTAAAATGTACTCTGTAATGTTAACAGCTTAGATTAGCATGCAGCGGGAAGGACACAAAGGGCGGTTGGAGGCTGTTTGTGTCCATTTGAAATTGTCCAATAAACTATCCTGAAACAGAAACACCTTTAAGAAGAACCAATGGAATCATGCCAAACTTGCCTATTGTATTGCCAATTCCTGAAAGAGTATATATGTGCGTTCTCTGACCCCAGTCTGGAGACTTCTTGCTGTGCTGTTTCTAATGCTGATGCTGGTATCTGGGCAAGAGCGCACGCGTATATAACAACTGTACCTTGGGTCTGTATGATTTATTTGCGCTAATTGTCTTTAGATGACAGCATGTAACCAGGGTTGTATCTAGGGGTCTGAGAGCCCCTGGCAGAGTAAGGGACTGGCGCCCCCCCTGCCCCACCTCCCCCTCCCCCTGCTAGCAGTTAGTAAACCGACACCTCCTCACCCCTCCTTCATCGTCTGGCAGTGATGCTTCTGACTGGGAGATCATCAGCAGCACAGACTTTTGACAGACAGAACAGTGTGCTGTAAATAAAAATACACCTTACCTATATGGTGGTTTCTCTGCGATGGGGAACCTCTGAAGAAATTGGTCCTCCTTGGGCAGACAGTCGGTATTCACTATTCATGTAGGAAATCTCATTTACCGGAAGATGCCTGTTTGTGTAGGAATATAACCAATGTCATTATCATACAACAGAGGTTTTCAACGAAACTCGTGTCTCATGTCCCCTCCAGCCTCCTACCTGTGTCACTCCTCCGTATCCAATTCATCCATGTGTCTTTCAAGCTATATGCCCCGTGTCTCTCAAGTCTTGTGCCCTGTGTCGCCTCCAGCCTCCTGCTCCAAGTGTTACCTCCTGCTCCAAGTCCCCACCAATGATCTGTGTCTCCATGACGTCCTGCTCAATGTCGCCTCCAGCTCTGTCACCTCCTGCCCCATGTCCCTTCTAGCTTTCTGTGTCATCTCCAGCCTCCTGCTTTCTGTATCACGTCCTGCCCCATGAACCCCCCCACCCTCCCACTCCATTTTGCCTCCAGCTCACTGTGATATTCCAGTCTCCTGGCCCATGTCACTTGAGCTTCCTGTCCCACTCATTCCTTCCTCTGCTACCTGTCTTTCAAGTCTTCTCCCCCTCTGTATTTCCAGCCTCCTGCCCCCACTTTATTTCCAGCCTCCTGCCCCCTCTGTATTTCCAGCCTCCTGCCCCCTCTGTTTTTCCAGCCTCCTGTCCCCTCTGTATTTCCAGCCTCTTGCCCCCTCTGTCAATCTTGCCTCCATCACCTCCTGCACCCTCTGTAATTTCAAGACCGCCCCGCCCCGCACAGTCTTACCAGCTTCCTCTTTCTGTCTCCAGTGCAGCCTGCATGGTCCTCTCTGTAGCCTGTGTGGAGCGTGACGTCGCAATCTGGCTCCCGGCAGTCCCGGAGGTAGGAGGTGCTGTGACTGTCATGCCGCCGAGCACCATGGTCCTGCTCAGCAGTGCAGTACACTCTGGGGCTGGAATGGAAGGGAGAGACAGGGAACGAGCCGGGGAGGGGGCGGAGCATATGGGGCAGACAGTGCAGCGCCGCCCAGTCAGTGCCGCCGCTGTAATTGTAAAGTGTATTAGTAGCGGTGTGCCCGGCAACAGAGGAACCAGGCACACCGCTGCCTGTATACATGTAAAAAAAACTAGTGCCCGTGATCGGGGGATGTGGCGGCCGGTTCCGCCCGCAGGACAAGAGCAGTTGTGTCGGCCACACCACCCTAGTTACGGCCCTGGACTGGCACTGCTGGGTGGTGCCCCCCACAGGCCGGCGCCCCTGGCAAGTGCCATCCTGGCCAATACAAAGATACGCCCCTGCGTCTAACCATCTGTTTTTATATTGAATAATAACTTTTTGTGCTTTGGAACCACATTTAAAGTCTGAAGGCATTTATTTACTGTGCGACTCATTATGCTAAATTGCGACAATTTTAGAAGGTATAGGCAGGATTTAGAAGGTATAGGTAGGATTGCATAGAGGTTTAAATTAGGTATCAATAGTTGGGGGCTCGCAGTGTTAATTACGCTACCGATTACTTGGTAACACTCGGTAGCGATCCCTCAGCAAAAGGGTGGAGGCGCCTAGCAGGAGAACGCATTGTGCCTTCGAAATCTGCTACCACTGTTGTTGCTGAGAGTGCGCTACCTGTTATTGTGGCTTTAGGAGCGCTGATTGAGAATCCAGGGACGAGGGAGGAAAAAGTTTGTTTTCCTTCATCGATAGTATTTTGTGTGTTAAAAAGGGGAAGTCGCATTATTGTGTATGTGACCAAGTCGCACTATAGCGTAAAAGTCATAATACGTGTTGTGTAGTAGTCGCATTATTGTGTATGCGACTAGTCGCACAATAGCGTATACGTATTTCCTGTATTGCTGCCACATGTTTTAAACAAAGCCGTTGAGAGTGCACGGCGATATTGATAGATAGCATTGTTGTAAATACATTGATCAGTGTTGCCATAGTCTGGGAAAACGTATATTTTTCTGTGCAGGAAAAAAGTGTGTAACAGTGAGTATTTGTTGGTTTAGGGTGTAACATGGTTCCTAAAAGGTTAAGGGTAACGTAGGACCCTTAAGTACTAGGCGCAAGGGTTGGCCTAGTAGCTCGGTAGTAGATACCGTTCTAACACATAAGCAGGTGTATCTGTTGTCTTTGTTGTAGGTTCGGCTCCCAGTGTGATTACAGTATTCAGTGATCAGTTAGGGTTATTTGAGCATTGTAATTGAACCGCACAGTTTTGGCTAAATTGTGATTGTGAACTGGGTAGAGGGTGGACAAAATCACTGAAAAGGGTAAGTATTATTGGAATATTTACATGCTAGCAGTTGAAAGGTAGTCAAAAAGGGATTAGGTGCGTGGAAGCAGCCTGGTTATTCTTCCATAGGTGTGTGGGCGCATCCTGTTAATATCGTCCGCAGGTAAGTGAAAGTATCTTGACTGTCTTTCACCAGTTTAAATCTCTATTGAACAGCTTAGGGTTCTCCCAGATGGGGGCCAAGCAAACAGTAGAGATGTTAGATGATGTGCTGCTGTTGCAAGCGCCGCTTGGGTCGGCACGCCATATTATGCATACTAAGTACGATGCTTATGCAATTAGGTACTGTGATGTATGGTTTAAAATGCCGATGAAGAGTGTTAGACCGTTCCCCAGAATTGGCAGCTTTGATAAGGAGGTATTGAACAATGTCCGAGATAGCATCTGTATGGTGCGCTCTCGATTGAAAAAGGTAAAAAGTGTTTAAAATTATGGCAGCGTGAGGGGGATGCGTGGTTTAAAGGTGTGCACGTAATACAAACTAGTGTCGCGAGCACGTTACCAGAGAGTACACACGCAGCGCTAAACTGCGGTCTGTGCGCGCCGCGAGATAGAGCGCACGTGCGACAAGGTAGCGTTGCGGAAGGTATTGCCAGTGGTTCAGGCACACCACCACCGCCCTATGTGGATGGGAGTGCAGGTACAGTTGTTGAAAAAACCAATAAAAATTTAACAAGTAATTTGTACCCTCTCTTAAGTAATCATATGGAAAATGTTTATGATGCGGATGATGAGCCTATTGTTATGTCTGCCAGTTCCAAAGCTGTACACATGTTAGATGCTCCACCACGACAAGCACAAGTAGTGCCGCTATCTTCATCAGTGATAGTACAGGAAGTGTTAACATCCACTGCACCCGTAGAGGAAGTTGTTAACCCTATACGTAGCAGTAATAGACTAAATCCCCAGCCAGGTAACAAGGTCAAAAGTAGCAGTGCGGCCGGTCTGCATCCCATCCGAACAATAACTGTTCCGAATGGGAATGCGGATGCGAATGGTGTAGTGCCCACAAGAGAGGTAGCAATGCATTGTCCTTGGACAAGAGCGGAGCTAAATTCCATAATGAATGATTTCCCGATCCCAAAAAGGAATTAGCCAAATGTCAAAGATTTTTGAGGAATTTGGGTAGTTCTCATGAGCCAACTAACAAAGATTGGCGAGTGGTGTTAAGGGCTTATCTTCCACGCAATACCGATGTGACAAAATTTATCACGGATTGTGTATTGGATGGAGATGTTCCCTTAATGGACGAAGTTAACCAAGGTAACATTTCCCGTACTATAACTCAATTGGGTGTATATTTTCCAGTAGTAGTTAACTGGACCAAAATTTTCACCATAAAACAAAAAGAGAGTGAATCTGCAGAGGATTATTGTAACCGAGCTCTGCAGGCTATCACCCAGTACACTCAGTTAGAGGATATTAAAGATAGCACTCACCACAGGGGAATGATTGTCACTGTACTTATGGATGGTCTAAAAGAGAACCTTAAGACCCGAGTTCAGACCTCACAACCTGGCTAAAGGGAGTCACTGTAGACACCCTCATAGAATCCGCTATTGAACATGATAAGAACATCTCTAAAAAGAGAGAGACCCAGAGCGAGAAACTAATGGCTGTTAGTATTCAAGCTCTATAAGGAATGAATGTAACATCAAAGCCAGCAGACACACCTGCACCTGCACAGCTACATGTCCTCACCAATCCTACACCACCGCAAACACAGCCCTACCCCACTTATCACACTCAGCCACAACACCCTTACTATCCACAACCACCATATTTCCTTCAATATCCTTACCCACACCCACCATCTTTCCCGTCTGCTCAACCCACACAGCAATCCTTTCATCCACCCCAATCACGAAAGTGCTTTAACTGCAACCAACTGGGACATGTAAGTAGGAACTGTAGGGTGAAGAAGGTAGGGCCCCCTAACCAGGGAGTACCTGGATTTCCCCATATGGCATATACACAGAGTACAGAAAGCCCACAACAGTCACCAGCTCCAATTGTGGCCGTAAATGCTGTATTGGAGAGTGCGAGTCAACGCTAGGGGTCAGGTCATCCCTGTAGTCTACAGATAGTCAGGTTAATGGGAAGTACTAGGGAAGAACCGGTGATGATGGTTGATGTAGCTGGTACTAAATATCCTTTTCTTGTAGACACAGGGGCAACCAGATCAGAAATAAAATCTCCCGTTAACTTACAGGTAACCAGCGAGACAGTACCAGCAATGGGTTTAATGGGTAAAGTGCAACATTATCCTTTAACAAAATCCACAGAGGTCACTATCGGGCCATTGCACACCAGGCATTCTTTTCTCCTGGCAGCAGCGGCTCCTACTAACCTACTGGGAAGGGATTTGTTATGTAAGATGGGATGTATCATATATTGTACCCCTGATGGTGTATTTCTAGATATCCCAGAGAGAGTTGCGCATGAGGTGAGGGATATGTTGGACACTCCCCAAAGGATAATGTATCACTCTACTGGTTTAAGTAAAAATCCATCTCAGGTAGATCAAATGTTATCCCAAATTCCAGATTCATTTTGGACCAAGGATGGACAGGACACTGGATTAATGGCAAACGTAAGTCCGTAATGGTAAATCTAAAAAGCGGTAGGCAAGCTCCAAAAATTCCCCAGCACCCATTAAAACCGGAGGTAGAATTAGGGGTTTATCCCATAATTGAGCGATTGTTACAGCAGGGAATTTTAGTTCATACAGCTAGTGTAGCCAACAGTCCCATCTTTCCTGTAAAGAAGAGTGGTGGGAGGGGTTATAGGCTGGTACAAGACCTTAGAGGGGTTAATAAGGTGGTAGAGAGCCAATTTCCCGTAGTGCCAAATCCAGCTGTCATTCTTATGCAGATCCCACCCATTGCAACCCATTTCACTGTCATTGACCTCTGTTCTGCTTTCTTCTCTGTGCCTCTTCATCCTGACTTTCAGTACCTATTCGCCTTTACATACAGGGGTGTACAATACACATGGACACGATTTCCCCAGGGTTTCATTGACAGCCCCAGCATCTTCTTCCAGGCCTTACACGACTGTTTACAATCTTTTCAACCTGCAATGGATCTGTTCTAATACAATATGTGGATGATTTATTGTTATATTCTGATTCATTTATGTCATGTTTAAATGATACTAAACTTTTGTTGCTTCATCTCTCGCAAATGGGACACAAGGTTGCTAAGGACAAACTACAGCCATGCCAGTCCAGGGTTAAATATTTGGGACACTGCCTAACTCACGGGTTACGACATCTCACAGACGACAGAATCCAGGCCATACAGAACATGACACTGCCGCAGAATCAACAGCAAATTCGTACCTTCTTGGGAATGTGTGGATACTGCAGAATGTGGATCCCAGGTTTTTCTATTTTGGCCTTGCCATTAAAAGGACTTAGGACCTCATTCAGACCCAGACGCAAGTGGCCGTTCATTCGTTCGGTGTACGAGCGAAAAAATTTAAAATCAAGCGCTCGCTCGTATGTTCGCTCGCAGCTAATCTTCCGCCCCATAGTCTCCCAAGCCTCCTCTAGCTAGCGAATGTTCAGAATAGCGACCGTCCGTCTCCTCTTTGGTTGCAGGGTACGCTCGCACAAGTCAAATCCGGAAGTGGGCCTGTCATTTTTCGATTGCCTGCTATTTCATTCTGCAAACATACTTGAATCGATTAATAGCAATCAGTATATTCATTAGCTTAAATGGTATTCACATCTTTGCAATCCGTTTTTTTTTACAATTTCAATAAACTTTATTTTTGTTCGTGTGTGTCATTCCTTCCGCAGAATACGTACGTTTGTACCAAGGGGATGGTTTTTCACATTTTAAAGTTTGTTTGAATGCTACTATTGTTTTGCGTTTGTTTATATGCAGATTTTTCATCTTTATTAATAATATTTAAATTAGCTTACGCATGTCACTGCATCAAGCCTATCATAACTCACACTATATTTGTGAGGGTGTAGGTCACATGACTCATACAATAACCAATAGAATGCTTTCTGTAATTTTCAAAGTACATTAGCCAATCATATTTTTTCTGGGACCTTTATTAAAACTGTTTTGTGTTGAAAAAATCATTGCCATCATGAGAGCCGCAGCATTTTGTCGCCGCAAACTCCTGGTCCTCACAGATGTGATGGACCGGAGAATAACAGAGCATCGGGCCCCCATCACTAACCTCTGCAAGCGGCAAGCCTATGCGGAGGTGCGGCGTCGGCTGCGTACGTTGGGCTACCGCGGCTATATCGGCCAGCTCGAAAGACGATGGTCAGATCTATGCTGCAGATCCCCACGCCTTTTGGCCAATTTGCGTCAGCAAATTCTGGAAAGTAAGTGTATTTTTTTTTTAATTTTAAATGTAAGCATACCTGCGTGTGCATGTTTTCTGTCTAGCCCTGTTTCTTTATTTTGTACATACCTGCATGTGCATGTTTTCCGTATAGCGCTTTTTTTTTTTCAGTGTGTAAATTTTGTAATAAAAATATTAAATATTTAATAAGATAAATTTTTATCCATCATTTAGGGGCTGAGCGCAGACTACGACGTCAACGACGTCGGGCTCATCCCCTATCCCCCACTCCCACCCAAACCTCCTCTCCCCAACCTTCCTCAAATTCCCCCTCCACCCCAGACCTGGCAGACCGTGATGCCCCTCCCTCTCATCACATTCCCATCCCTCAAAATTCACCCTCCCCTCCACCCCCCCTCTCTTTTCATCACCCTCCCCTCCACCCACCCCTCTCTTTTCCTCAACCTCCAGCCAAATCACCCCTCCTCCATCCGACCAGCACTGGCCCACCTCTGAGGAGGACGATGTCGGTGCTCCAGGTCCAGTCATCATTATGACCGGTATGTTTCCCTTTTAAACTATGGTTGCTTTTGCATTATATTGTTTTTGGTTGATGTTGTCCTTTTGCCTGTGCATTTCAAATTTGTTAAATATTTCTAATGTTTTGGATATATATCTTTGTGAAACAATGTCTAGGATGTTTTCCCCTTACACATATGACACATGTCCAAACACTCATACTTGTGTCTTTCTTGTTTACACTACCAACAAATGTAGTATTTTGGCATAGTTCTCCCTTTTTTCTGTGTTTTTTTTATGTTTTTATTTTTTATTTTTTTTATACAATCTTTGTGTTTGGCATTACTTTGGTGTTGTTGTTTTTTTTCTCTTTTTTTTAAGTATAGTCTGAACATATAAATTAAGGTGTCATTTTAGTAATCCACACATTTTTTTAACCCACAGAGGACCAGAGGCAGAACCAAGAACTGTTTTCCAGCTTGCAGAGCTTGAGGGGCCATGTAGTAGGCATGCTAGTGGTCCTGGATCATATGTTGGCGCTCCAGCGCCACTAATTTTATTTTTTTTGCAAAAAAAATGTTAAAAAAAATAAAATATATTTTGATTTATTAAAGTCTCATTCCTTGTCTGTAAATATTAGATTGTTGAACCTTACATAAGTCGACTATTGTAGCATGATTTTTTAAGTAATGTAAATTAGATTGTAGAAAGCTCAAGTAAGTATGTAAGCTGGCACATTAAACACCTAACAATACCAATAGGTTTGTAGAATTAACAGCAATTTTTGTTAAAATTTTTTTGTGGGTAATGTAAAAATTAAATCAAACCTGCTTAGGCCTAGATTAGAAAACATACTGATTCACCATAATACCTTTGGTGTTTGTTTTTAGCCACAAAGCAGGGTAAAATACTTTACAATTTAACACATTATACTATTAGCCATTAAGCAAGTTTGCCTTTTTTGGACCAGGTTACACTTGCTTGTAATTTACCAAGGAAATGTTTGTTTAATGGTAAACAAAAATTTAATGCACACAAATAATAAACACAAAGTGAATTGTCACAATCAATTCACACAGTGAAAACACACTCAAAAATACAACCAACACCAAAAAGAACAAAATAACAACAACAATCAAGAACTGTTTGAAGAAGTAGCATGCCAACATGAATCCACAAATGAGGCGAAGAAATCATTGTTCCAGAAGTTATATCCAATGTGGCCACATGAAGTCAATTTTTTGGATCAGGTAGTAGGCATCGTTTTTTAGGTTAATTTTATGGAATAAAAGACAAAAAAATATAAAACACAAATTAAAATTGGCCATTAAAATCTTACATGTCTACATTGTGTCAATTAACTTAATTTTTTTAAATAATTACCTAAAAAATCTGTCCACCACATCATCGCGTATGGCCCCCCCACATACTGACCTCCGACCAACCTTGGGGGGGCCATCCTCAGGCAAGGCATCCTCTGGCTGCATTGGGACACCACTCCTTATGGCGATGTTGTGAAATATACCACACAGGACCACAATTTTCGGAACCATATCCGGCAAATACATGAGCTCACCACCACAGCAGTGGAGGCATCTGAATCGGCTTTTTTAAAGGCCAATACAGCACTCCACCACCTGCCTGGTGGCTGTAAGTGCAGAATTATACTCACTTTGTGGCCCTGGTGTGGGAACCAAATAAGGAGTGAGCAGCCAGGGCGTGCAAGGGTAACCACTGTCTCCTGTGAAAATATAAAAACAAATATCAGAACCATTGTGTAACAAGCTTTGCATTGGTTTCAACAGAAGGTTTCAACTTACCCAGAAGCCACGCATCACCAGCTTATAGGTTGTTTAATTTGTGCCAAATCCCTGATTGCCGGATGACGAAGGAATCATGTGCACTCTCGGGGAATTTGGCATTCAGGGACAGGATCTGGAGGGAGGCATCACATACCACCATTACATTCAGTGAATGAAAGTGCTTTCGGTTCCTAAAAATAGTGGTATGTGAGTGCCATCCAGAACCCCTATGATGTGTGGGAAGCCAGATATTTGGTAAAAATTCGCCTTCGCCACATTAAGGGTACCCATATCCAATGGCATTTTAATAAAATGATGGAGGTGTTAAAAAAGGGCCTCCATCACTGCCCTCAGGATCCTTGAAAAGGAGGATTGGGATATTCCCGCAACTATTCCCACAATGGTTTGAAAGGATCCTGAGGCACAAAAATGTAACACCAACATTAATTGAGTAAGTGGTGGTTTTGCTGTAGGACTGTCAATTTGCCATTCAAGATCACTCTCTATTAATGAGAGAGTGTCTATGATGATTGGGGCGGCAGACGGTATCGCCATAACACCTCATCATCTGGCATTCCAAAAAGGGTGACACGTGTTCTATATATCTGGAGCCTTGCACGCCTACGAGGCCTACGCCTGGGACGAAGTTGAGGTTTGTCGGGTTCTGGAACCATGAAATGGTAAGCCAGGTAGTTATTGTTTTAGACAAATGTGTAACGAAAAATATACTTATCTTTTCTCAGAAATCCAAAGATGCTTACAGGCCTGGGACGTGTCATGTGCAGAACACCCTACATTTCAAAAGTAGAAAATATGTTTAAGATTAATTAAATAAAATATGATTGTAAACAAATTGTTTTCGTGAAAAAATAAAGAAGGGAGCACACATTAGTTCAGAAAATAGTACGCTACATTTAGTGGTAAGACATGATTTTACACTGAAAATTTAAACAAACATTAGTTCGCAAAATAGTACGCTACTTTTACAGTTAAATCAAGACACATTAGTTCGCAAAATAGTATGCTACTTTTACAGTTAAATCAAGACACATTAGTTCGCAAAATAGTACGCTACTTTTACAGTTAAATCAAGACACATTAGTTCGCAAAATAGTACGCTACTTTTACAGTTAAATCAAGACACATTAGTTCGCAAAATAGTACGCTACTATTACAGTTAAATCAAGACATATTAGTTCGCAAAATAGTATGCTACTTTTACAATTAAAACCACTCAAACATTATTTCGCTAAATAGTACGCTACATTAAGTGGTAAGACATGATTGTTCCCAGAAAAAAAACAACATTACTTTGCAAAACATATGCTAAGAACAACACATCTAATTTGTAAAATCATGAAAACAAAAACACTTACCAAAAACAGACAAATATCCCAAAGTTCAAAAACTTTACTGGAGCAATGCCAAACTAACTATAAACCAAAAAAATAAAATATTAAAAACATTTGTAAACTATTTACTATTATTTTTTACAGTGGTTTTTTACAATACTTACTCCAAAAATCACAAAAAAATAGCCAAACAATAAAAAAAATAACCAACGGAAAAGAAAGAAGCTAGAAAAAAAACAAAATACCGCTCCGAAAATGTCCTCCTTCTACTTACTAAGCCTCAAAACCACTCCAACGCCAAACCTCAAACAAACAACATGCCACATCGACTCCAGTCACATCAAGCCATAAATAGTCTTTATTTTCCCGCTCAAATTAAGGATGGACAATAGGAGCGTACAGTCAATGATGCGGCCGAATAATGCTGACGCATGTATAAAAACCTCACTGAAAAGCGAAATCGGTCTGCTGTAGTGAGACCTGAAAGTCCAAAATGACTACAGAGCAGCAAAGCAGTGGCCAAGAGGCACCAGGTAAGTATTTCTCTTTTTTGGGAAAAAGGATTCTGTTTAACAATAATTTTGGGAACATTTTACATTATAAATTTTAATCCCATTTTCAAAAAAGGTGTTGAGGATGCCATGGAAGAGGTTGCTGGGCCTAGTAGGCCAACTAAACAAAAAAAAAAAGGCAGCCACAATTCACAAGAAAGGAGATGGAGGTTTTGGTGCAAATGTGCAATGACAACCTGCCACAGGCAGCAAGGAATATGGAAAATGTGGGATGACATAGCCAGTGGTGTCAATTGGGTGGGTGATTTTGAACGTTCAACCCGGGAGGTCAAACGCCGGTACGTAAAAACTACATTTTAGTAAAAAGTGTTTACAGGTCCAAATACTGCCAGAATAATGCCAACTTTTTACCCCACAGATGGAGCGACTTCAAATATTGTCTTAAGCAAAAACTGGCTGATAGGGCTAGGCATGCAGGGGGAACAGGTGGGGTCCCACCCCTGTGTCACTGGAGCTCACAGATTTGGAGGAGATGGCCCAGGGGTGTGTGCAGGATGAGGAGGTGTTTGGCATGTCGAACATGGATACCGACATGCCAGACTTTGCGGCTCCTCATGTTGCCCCAGGTAAATGTTGTAATGTTAACAACTCAGAAATGTGTTTGGGACAATATCTAGATTATAATGTTACTCTTTTCTCTTTTTTCTCACAGAGACACAGGCGGATGAGTCTGCTCCAGAGGGGAGCTTTGGCCGCAGAATTTCTGCTGGCTCTGCAGGGGAGGAAGCAGTAGATCCGGCTGGGGACCCTGTGGCAGACAGTCCAGGGCATTCCCCCTCACAGGCAGTGGGCCTCCTCACTGATCTCAATATTAAAACGGATCAGCAGACCGAGATTCTGCTGAGGATGGACGCCAATCTGCTATGGGTGGCGGACGCCCTGGAGCAAAGTGCTGCGGCCAACGTGACCATTGCTAAGGCCCTGGCAGAAAATACTGGGGCCAACGTGCGAATAGCAAATGCCCTGGAGCAGCTCGTTCGCCAGCACATGTTGGAGCCAGCCTCCCTTCCTGCCGGAACATCAGGACCCTCCACCTCTGGCACAACAACAGCCATCCCTCCAAATGTGCCTAGCCCTATGCCTAGTCCAGAGGCCACAACATCTGCCTGGCCAGGCCAGCAGAAGGACATCCCGGACCCGTTCCGGCTCCCTCCCTACCCCGGCCAAACGGGCCAAAAGGCGATGACAGCACTGGCTAATTTTCCCACAATCCTTCTCAGTTTTTGCCCCATATTCCCATATATGGCCAAAACCTTCCTCTCCTTTCTTGTGAATTTTTTATTAATTGTGTTTGTTTGTGGATTTCAAATGCCACTTATTTTGTTTGTGTGTTTCTAAAATCATTTGTTATTTGTTTTTACGTTATCAAGTTTTTTTTATTTCCCCCAAATTTAAAAAAAAAAAAAAACAACAAAAAAATAAAATAAAGTTGAAAATCTGCACAATTCTATTGTTAATTTATTAAAAAACTGGTTAAAAGGTAATCCCACAAACAACATTACAAACAATACAACGGAAAACTAAACATTATTTTTGAAAAAAAAAAACAAGGGTTAAAAACAATTTCTAAGTTTTAATTAACACTTAGCAAAAAACAAAAGGACGATTGTTTTCTTGGCCCCTAAAAAATGAAGAAAAACAACAAACATGCGTACAATATTGTTGCCCTAAAAAAAATAAAAAAAATTTGGCAAAAACACGCAAATGTAAAATAAATTTGTAAGCTAATTGATTGTCTAACCCAGAAATTAGCAGCTGAGTAGTTCACCTGCATACGGTTTTTTGCTACTAAAAAAAGGCTATTGGCTAAACACCTTACAAGCATTTTTGCAATTCAAAACTGATTGTTTTTGAGGCCTCAATTGATAAATCGGAAAACCATCGATGAGCCTTGGGAAGAACGAAGAGACCATCGTCATTGCGGTAGAGAATATCAGACCACAAGCTGAGAGAGCAGTTTTAATGGAAAGTGGATCAGACAGTGACGTAACACTTGTTCCGTTCACATTGGCCGTTCGCAACAGATAATTTATGTACGCCCAAAAAACGCCTCGACACGCCTGCATTTTCCCATCTCCACCCCCGTCACCGCCCCAAAATGGACAGTTCTGTCAATCACATTTGACATCTCACTTCCTGTTCGGTATTCGATGAACAACTGAAAAATGATCGCAATCAGCCGTACGCACATGCGCACTGTTACACAGACGCATGCGTGGTTTAACAACATCGGATGACTACGAGCGTACGACCGCTTATGAGCGGCTCTGAATGAGGGCCTTAGGCCCTCATTCAGAGGCGGTCGGAGGATGCAAGCGGTCGCTCAGAAACTGGGCGGCCACTTGCATCCTGACCGGCCGCCTCTGTTTCGGTCGTTAGACTGTGGGTTTACACCCACAGCTCTAACGACCGCTAGGGTAATGGTCGCGATGGTCATAGACCATCGTGACCATCGGGGCTTACGACAAGACACTAGGGTAGGGTCTCACTTGTCGTAAGCCCCGGAGAGCTTCTGGCTCTGTCAGAGCTGGAAGCTCTCCACTGACATCACTAGTTCCCATGGGAACGCCTCCGTTTGGGCTGCCACCCCCCCGGCCCGCCTTCCAGACGGGGCGAGCTGTCAATCAACATCGACAGCTTGCCCCCTTTGGAAAGAGACCCGCTACGACCGGCACTGTCGGTCGTAGTGGGTCTCACGCATGCGCACGAAGAAGCTGGCTTCCTCATGTGCATACGCACTGGACAAACATCAAGGCGGCCGTGCGGTCGTAGACCGTATGGCTGCCTCTGAATGAAGCCCTTAGTCTCTTCCTCAAAGCCCGATCGTGTCATACACACAGAGGAATCAGAGCAGGCTTTCCTTAATCTTAAGGATAGTCTGACAAGAGCACCTGCATTGGGAATACCTGATTATGAAAAACCTTTTGATTTGTATTGTATGGAAGCCGATGGTTGTGCAGCAGGTGTCCTCACACAAAAACATGGCGTTGCCAGTAGGCCCGTAGCATACTACAGTGCACAATTGGACACTGTGGAAAGATCACTCCCAACGTGCTTAAGAAGTGTAGCAGCAACTGCTCTATTGGTCAGTAAGAGTGAGGATGTGGTACTAGGCCATGATATGAATGTCTATACCCCCCATGCTGTATCTGCTTTGCTAAAGTCTGCCCAAACCAGACATGTCTCCTCAGCTAGGTTCACAAAATGGGAACTAGCCTTAATAGCACCTGCAAACATAACCATCTAAAGGTGCAGTACGTTAAACCCAGCTACGTATTTACCATATGTGCAACATGATGCACAAAGGGTGGAGAGAGCTGACTCATTTCGGAAAGCAAGGTATGTGCAAAGTGGTGAGAGCATACTGGTGTGCACTGGGTTTCTCTTCTCAAGCGGAAAAGAGAGCAATGTCCTGTCTGACCTGCTTGAGGAAAAACATTGGGAAAATGATCCCTACCAAACCATCCCACATTCCTACGACTGACGGACCTTTCCAGGTAATACAAATTGATTTAATCCAATTACCACCCTGCAGGAATCTCAAGTATGTATTAGTGTGCACTGATGTGTTTTCCAATTGGGTTGAGGCATACTCAGCTGCCACTAATACTGCTGCGTTTACTGCCAAGAAAATTGTTCAGGAGTTTGTGTGCAGATACGGTATCCCTAAAATTATCGAGAGTGATAGAGGTACTCATTTCACAGGTGATGTTTTTCAAAATATGTGTAAGCTGATGGGTATTAATAGTCGACTTCACACCCCCTACCTACCATAAGCCAGTGCCAAGGTGGAGAGGATGAACAGAACTATTAAAAACAAACTAAGTAAAATCATGGCAGAGACTGGACTAGGATGGCCAGAAGCATTACCGTTTGTCCTACATAACATAAGGACCACTCCTAGACCCCCTCTAAATCTGTCCCCCTTTGAAATACTGTTTGGTAGACAACCTCATTTGAATATAAGTCCGCAGGAAGATTTGAAAGGTAACAACGAGGTAACTGTAAGGTATCTTATAACAATGAGTAAACAGTTAAAACAGCAACAGCAGAAACTGAAATTGTTTTCCCATGATATGCCTGAAACAAACTGTCATGATGTTGAACCTGGATATGTTATGATCAGAAATTTCTTGCATTCAGGTTGTTTGACTGATCGTTGGGAAGGTCCGTATCAGGTGTTGCTGACGAGTACCACATCTTTGAAGGTGGCCGAGAGAGATACCTGGGTCCATTCCACTCACTGCAAGAAGATCAACCAAACAGTGGAGAAACAAGGCGGAGACAAGGCTGATAACGTGGACCTGTCGATCACAGGCTTGTTCCAGGAGGGTTAAAAGGTTGCAGTAAGATATCGGAGCTAAATAAATTTGCAGGTTCTTGCTATGGCAATGGACTGGTCTGCTGTGTTAATTTTTATATTCTCTTCCAGAGTTTCCATCATCCTGCTTTGTTCGGGGATTTCTGGTTTCTGTGACGAGGGACCGATAGAGGAGATGGGAGCTGATGGCAGTATTGATTGAGTGGAGTCGAAAGGAGGAGTGCTATGCCAATCAGGGGAGTGTTTGACCAATCTTAGTACTGTAATTGTTAAGAGATCTGCTACTTTGGATACTCGGGGACAGAGTGACGGTCTATCGTCTGAGGATTATTGTATGTGTGAGTTCTGTGGGTCCGTAATTGATGAGAGATGCATCCAACGGTGTCAACCCAAGTATAATCAGTATTGGGGTGGGTATCCTTTAGAGGATTATCACACCATGGTGGGCAAAATTTTGAACCAAACTGACTGTTGGGTGTGCTCTCACGTGCCTCAAGGACAACATAATGTAGGATTATTGCCCTTCCTGTTAAATATCTCTGAGATAATAGAATTGCAAAAAGGGAAGACACTGGAAGGAAAATTCCTTAATACCAAATCAAAGCGTATAAGTGGCTCTCTCCGAGCTCCGAAGGTTTGCGTTACCGGGGAAGATTAGTCCCAGAGGTTATGACCCTCACACATGATAAAATGCTTGGTATTCATAAAGACACACCAACACCATATCTTCACACATAGTACGAACACAGAGGCAAAATAAATATGATACCTGGTGATGTGCATAAAGCCACACAGTTAATTAGTGAGAAAACTGGCCTTCAAGTTTTGGTAGCACTGGATCCCACCAGGATCTCTCGGGGTACACTAAATTTTAGATATATCCAAGATCTTGCTAAATTAATAGATAATAACACCGAGATGTATGATGACACATTCAGGTATACAGGTAGGGAGTTGCAAGCGTACAAGAAAGAATTGGTGCAACATAGTCTAGTGTTAAATTATTTAACAACTGTCACTGGAGGGTATTGTGTAACTTTGGCCACTCAATTTGGAGTAAAGTGTTGAACTTACGTCACAAATGATACCAGCGACCCCAAGGATGTGATAGACCGGAAGATGGATGAAATTCTGCAGCTAAAATGGGAATTTCGAAAGAACCATAATGCTTCAGTGGCTGAAGTAGAGGAGAAGGTAGAGGAATGGGTTTCATGGTTGATCCCAGTGAAATTGTTCTCAGGTCTAGGAAAGTGGGTAGAAGAAATGATTGTGAGCATAGGTAAACTCCTGATCCTTATACTGGGTGTCATCATAGTAATTGGCATATGTGTCAGGTGTGTTCCTATTGTGTTGAAGTGTGGAAAATGTAAAGGTGGATCAAAGGAATGAAATCATGATGGTGGTCAGTGGTAACAATATGAATACTGAGGTAAATGTAGAACTGCATTACAACCCTGAACTAGAAGGTACCATCGTATAATGTATAATATTTAGACATGGATAAAATGTGTTATTAGAATGTTATTTTAAAACATCTTAAATAACGTAAGTCCCTATTCCCCCTCAAGACTTCCTTTATAGGATTGGTGCATCTACACACCTTTCCCATGATCTTCCAAAAGATCCGCGGTGTGCGTATAGGGGTAGTTTTATGTCCCCTCCTAGAGACACATTATTGATGGATTAAGAACCACCTTGTGCCATCCCATAATATAACATTAAATAATATGTCATAATGTAAGCCTAAGTTATTTAAAAAAAAAAGTATGATAGCATGTTGTTTGCTATCAAAGGGTGGACTGTCAAAGCCAGAAAATTGGCTGAGACAGGATCGGTTTAAAAAAAGATCTGCGCAACGCCATTTTGCAAATGGCAATGAGACGCCATTTTGCTACTGGCCGCCCAGCGCCATTTTAGTGAAACTCGCCATTATATGTACATACGGCAATGCTATTATGTAGCGTTGTGCGATTCCCACGCAATAGAAAGAAGTTAAAAGTCCTCACCATGTAAATACAGACAGTCACTAAAACATATAAAATAATTATCCCTTTAAAACACGCACCATAATGTACTCCACAAAACATATAGTCGCTCAATGCTAGCTAGCGTCTTTTCCCAATTCCCCGATACTTACACACTGCACACTTACATAAAAGGTTCCCTAGTATTAAAGTGTAATATTCAAGGTTTATTCAGTGATTATTAATGTTTTGTAATAAAGGTTATTTGATATCTAAGGTTTAGTACATGGTAAGCAGACCGTGTTTGGTGTTATACTGATCCACTGTGTCTCCACAGATTTCCAGTATCATCGGTGAGAAGATCGGAACATGTGTCTGCAAACTATGGACTATAGAGAGTTAAAACATTAAAATGTACTCTGTAATGTTAGCAGCTTAGATTAGCATGCAGCGGGAAAGAGGACACAAAGGGCAGTTGGAGGCTGTTTGTGTCCATTTGAAATTGTCCAATGAACTATCCTGTAACAGAAACACCTTTAAGAAGAACCAATGGAATCATGCCAAACTTGCCTTTTGAATTGTCTATCCCTGAAAGAGTATATACAGTATGTGCGCTCTCTGACCCCAATCGAGAGTCTTCTTGCTGTGCTGTTGATGGAGGTTTCTAATGCTGATGCTGGTATCTGGGCCCAGAGCGTGTGCATATATAACAACTGTACTTTGGTTTGTATGATTTATTTTCGCTAATTGTCTTTAGATCACAGCATGTAACCAACTGTTTTCATATTGAATAATAACTTTTTGTGCTTTGGAACCACATTCAAAGTCTGAAGGCATTTATTTACTGTGCGACTCATTACGCTAAATTGCGACAATTTTAGAAGGTATAGGCAGGATTTAGAAGGTATAGGTAGGATTGCATAGAGGTTTAAATTATTTATCAATACAGGGCCACTGAGCGCAGTTTTTTACCCACCTTTTGCAGGCAATAGCTGAGAATAGTACATTACACTGTGAAGTAAAGTCAGACATCTCATGTATGGAAACTTTTACATATACATGTTTAAATGTTATTAGCTGGGTTTTTTTTATTATTATTTTATTTCTAATGGTTCTGTAAGGCTAGTAAGTAACACATAGGTGCTTTAAATGTGTACAAAAAGATGAAGTGATCACAGCACTAGCAGTGTAACAGACAAGATTTAATAACAACAATTTAATATATAAAAACAAATTTTTCATAAAAACATATATAAAGTGCATACATTACTTACAAAATGAGTAAGCATGAAAACATAGGTAATTAGCTCGACCAAGGAGCATAAAAGTATGTTAATAGTTCCTACCATAAGGTAGCTGTGAGTGTCACTCCAGGTCTTAAAAAGCAGGGGCTCCGGATAACACCTGGTTTTTGGACACTCACAGGCAGAATCCATTTAAGTCCTAGGCAGGATGAATAGCTGCACCTCCAAACTGCCGACGCGTTTCGAGCTTGAATGCTCTTTATCAAGGCTGGTGTGCTTTAAGTGTGTTTGCATGTTTCAGCCCCATGAGATCTAGTTATTACATTGTCCTTCATGTGCATGTAAATACTGTTTCTTCTTACCATATACTCCTGTCCTGTGAAAAGCAAGGAGCCAGGGGCTGGGGTAGTCAGTCTGATGAGTAGGGGATGCAGAAAAGGCACAGTCACAGGCAGTGACTCAGCCGAGGAGCAGGAAGAGGAGGGCTATTCCGTGCAGCCCACTCTGAGCAAGGTGATAGGTTGGCTGGTCCCTTGGGAGGGGCCAGCCATGTGAAGTAATGTCTGACAAGCCGGCTCCAGCCCCTGACCTGTGTGATGCCTGGCCCCAGTCTCTGCCCTGGCTGCTGGAAGGTCAATTTCTCTTATGAGCGGCCACAGCACACAGTCAGCACCTTCGCTGCTCCGGCTTGAATGAGCAGAAGTTTGTCTACTATCGCGCAGCCACAGTTATATGAATCGGCAAGCATGGGGGGAGCTCGGACACTGAGGGGATCACAGGGCCCGACCCAGCGGAAAATGTCCTGGTGGCCCAATCCGCCCCTGCCTGCGACCGATCTCCGGTCCTGGCAGCCCAATACGCAATCAGCACGGCAGCGGATCCTGCACCATTTGCCACTGCTGCGAGACGCGGCAGAAATGGTGGTGGTGAGACACGCCGGATATGGCAGCGGTGGTGGCGGTGGTGCAGGAGGCAGCGGCGGGATGATGTAGGAAGTGGCTAAGTAATTAATTTGCACAGTTCGGCAGTGGGTGACGGCGCAGCATTACATTTTTTTTTTAAATTCAAGATGGCAGCGGCAAGCCAATCACGGCTCACCATGTCATCGCCCCGCCCCTTTATGCTGGTTTATATAAGCCAGCAGGAGGCAGCGGGTGTCAGTCCGACGGCAGAGGAGCGAAGAAGAGCTCCTGAAGATCGAAGACGCCGGGGAAGTCCTGGATGTGCAGTGGCCATGCAAAAGAGCTTAAAGGCCCCTGCCCCCAGGTGAAGGTGCAGCTAAATAAATTATTAAAACATTCAGTGTTTTAGTTTTATTTTAATATTTCTTTTACAGGGGTACTATAGGTACCAGCGAGCCCTTAATACCCCGCTTGCTGGTAGTTGTGGTTCTCCAAGTAGCAGCATGCGGGGGAGGCTTACTGGGAACTGTAGTACCACCTGTAAAAGACAATATTACACTTTTACTAATGGACTATAAACTCGGCACCCACAGCCCAGGGATGCCGGGGATAGCCATGGGCTTCAGCCCTGGCCTTAGATGCCCTGGAGAGGGGAGACCCCTTTATTGTTTGGGTCCCCACTTCCCCAATAATCCCCAGTCTGGGCTGACTAGAAAGGGGAGATGAATGCTTTGGCCGAGCGTCCCCATAAAGTGTTTCCCCTGGTTTTGGCATTACCCCTCTGCTAGTGGAGCCCAGTGCTGGTTCTGAAAATACTGGGGACCCCTACTTGCTTTGTTCCTCATATTTTTAGAACCAGTACCAGCTCCAAGAGCCTGGTTCTGGTTCAACAAATATGGGGGACCCCTACACGTTTTGTTCTTTGCATTTTTTGAACCAGGACCAGCTCAAAAAGTGTGGGGCTGGTTATGCCTCTGTGGGGTGAACCCCATGCAGTTGTATTTTGTTTGTTTTTTTGGAAACCTGAAATTCTGTCCCCATTCAATAATCACGTTATTAATTCTCAACCTCCCCCTCTTCACCATTATAATTATTATTATAATTATTTAAATTCCTCATTAATAAATCCCCTTTTCCTGCACAGCCGAATGTATTTTTTCAGCAGACTGTTTCAGCAGGCACAGATTGGAGGTCTGCTGATAAATTGGACAAGGGAGTAGCGAGGATTGAATGGAGAATCTGCGAGCAGGTGTACAGTGGGATTGTATAAACAGTCTGATCTGCGGTCTGATCTGCAGTGGATTGGAAAAGTGTGTACCTAGCATAAGGCACAGACTCCAAATTTTAAGCCTATTACCGTAGAGAGGAGACCAACCAGTTCATATGGAAGCATGGATATGACAATGATGTTAGTGCGCATAAACGTCTGCAGCACAAGCTACAAGAAAAATTATTTTAGGTATCATTAAATCTTAATTTCCTGACAATCAAGTATATCAGAGTTTTCTTTCAATTTTTCTTCTTGAATAGTCTTATATTTAGTAGGCTCAAGCCCCCACCATGTACTGAAATATGCCGTCAGCTGTTGCACCCTCCCCAATGAGGGAATGCTCAGAACTACATATAGTAATTGCTAGGAGACACTTATTTTTCTTTGCCAAATTCCCATGGGTTCTGTTTTGGAGGGTGTAGCTGTCAAGTCAGGGGCGTATCTATAATGGGTGCATGGTGTGCGGGGAACACGGAGGGCCCTGCACCGCACACCCTGCACCCATAATATTACTTACCTCTCCAGAGTCCCATGTCGGCGCGGGGATCCGGCGCTGTAAAACGACTGGAAAATGGGCATGGTGGCCATTTTCCTGGTGCCCTGTGCATACACTATAGACTCTGGGCACACTCCGGTGCCCAGAGTCTATAACTCCGGCGCTGGCCGCACACAGCGCTGGCCGCTGGGCGGAGAGGAGGGGGCCCGTGTCGGAGACTGCACACGGGCCCCCTCCTCTTTAGAAACACCCCTGTGTCAAGTTCAATTTCTCCGTCAGCTCCATATGATGTTACACAAGTCAAGTTTCTCTTCCAGTTTCTCACACTGGAAAATTGGATAGTCAGTTCTGTGTGTCAATGTATTTTGAAGAATTCTGACCACTCTAATGTTTTTTTTGCAATAATGTAATAATAAACATATATTTATTTTTTCAAGAGGAAAAACAGCATTTCCGTAAGCTTCCAAAATGATGCAACGTAGCATATACATAATTAACTGCAAGAGGGAATGTTGAAGTCTCAACAGGAAGCAATGTGTGATATCTGGTGTAGCAGCACAAAGCTGCTGGAAGCTAATTATTACATTTAAGTAACTCTGAGTTGATGCAATGTATGGATCTGCAAGAGGAGGCTTTTGTTTGTCATGATAGAGAAAAGATGATAAGTTAAAGTCTAGGTACCACAATATAGTAATAACCACTTTCACAAACAAAATGTAGCCAGGAACGAGCATTTGGCCACTAGTAGTTCTCAGGGGCATAACTATAGTGGGTGCAGGGGGTGCCATTACTATTGGGCACGGAGCCTTAGGGGGACTACCTCCCCTGCACCCAGCTTACATTGGCATCAGTGCCAAAACAAGCACTATAGTGACCAGTTTTGGACTGGGGCATGAAGGGCCCACCAATGGAATGCAGTGGTAGGGGCCCATGCTTAAGGGGTGTGGCCAGACACCACAGATGCTTGGCTAACTAATAGGCAAATCTTGTTGTAGTTTCTATAGAAAAGAACCAAGCACCCATGTTGATCAGTGGTACTGCTCCACAAGGTAACTGATCATCTAATAGAGTAACAATGTATGATTGGCGGTCTGGAACCTGACACCTAGAGGAGGGGGACAGGCCCACAGGCAGTGGGGCCCACCGGGGACTTCCCCTGTACCCCTGTGGGCCAGTCCAAGCCTGATAGTGACGGTGTTGGGAGAGGCACGCTCAGTTTTCCCCAGTCATGATCTGAGGTCACCTCTGTTGGCGGCTCCTCTGGGTGCCTCTCTACTGACTCTGATATGATTAAAGTGCACCAGCGAGGAGACAGACGGAGGAGCCACCAGCTGAAGAGTCAACATGTGGTAAGTTAGATAGGGGAGAGGGCCCATACCGGATTGGAGATAACTCGGGGGGTTCATACTATAAACTAGGGCAATACTGAGGGGCATATTATGAACTATGGCTGGTGCACTAATGTGGGGTATACTATGCACAAAGTAATTACTATGGGGCATAAAATTTAAATGTTTTGGTTATTCGTTTGGCTAATGTCATTGAACGTGGTTGTTAGATATTATAATATGGGGTAATGACTATGATGAAAGAACATACTTGCCTACTCGTTCTCTGGTGCCTCGCCTGGAAAAGTGGGCAAGTCTCCACTTTGAAGTAGGTGGTCTGGGAGGCTTGGTAACTTGATTCGCACTGCATAGCATCATTGTGGCCCCAGTTTTACAATGGTGATAATCGTGACATTGTGTAGCGTGGCCATAATGGTGCCAAGCACCCACCCTACACACACACACAGCCACTTGTCTGTGCCATCTTGCTTACCCACACTGCCCTCCTGACTTCCCCCTCCTGGAGGTGGCACCTGAAAAGTCAGCAATATGTAGAAGAAGTTGATAATGCAATCAGATGTTAGACGGTAGTAAGCACGCAGGCTCCCGGTGCAGCACTACAAATGCCCACTCCAAATTGAATACTAGTTATCTGTAGGTTACCCAAAGGAACACTGATTAGTAGTTGGCTTCTGAGATAAGATAACCAGCAGATAATTCTGAGATGTGACTTTGAAATACCCCTGGCTGTGTCAGGGCTCAGACGGGGATCGGCTCTCTCTTACTGTCCTGCCGGCTTCCTCTGACATCCCGGGCGGTCGAGCGGCTGGCGCGGCGGGGGAGAAGCTGAGTATTCTCCCCGCATGCAGTGGTCTGCGGGTGGTCCGAATCGCAGTTCCTGATATGGGCGCCGCCATGACAGTCTGCCCATGTGACAGTATCTTCGTCCCTGGATAGGTGAGTGGTCAGCTGATGCTGTGCACCTATCACAGGGTTCCCCTGGGTATATATTGATCCCACAGGTTACAGGAAGTTGCCTGAACAATGGTTGTCTCCTAGTGCCTTAGTTGAGTTCCCGGTCCAGGTTCCTGATCCATCGCGTCAGCAGCAGCAGTGTGTTACCATCTCTACCTGTGTGCCTCCCATCTCTGGTGATTCTACGTGCAGCAGTGTGTTAACATCTCTACCTGTGTGCCTCCCGTCTCTGGTGATTCTCCGTGCAGCAGTGTGTTACCACCTCCACCTGTGTGCCCGAACGTCTCTGGTGAATTCTCCGTGCAGCAGTGTGTTACCACCTCCACCTGTGTGCCCGAACGTCTCTGGTGAATTCTCCGTGCAGCAGTGTGTTTCCACCACCGCCTGTGTGCCCAAACGTCTCTGGTGAATTCTCCGTGCAGCAGTGTGCTTCCACCTCCGCCTGTGTGCCCAAACGTCTCTGGTGACCCTCCGCACAACCGTGAGTTTAATCTCTACCTGTGTATCTAACATTCCTAGTGATCTCCGTGTCAAGTGTTTAAACTACGTCCTAAACCTCATTATTGGTGATACTGTTTAGTGTCTTACTCCAGGCATTTTTCTCTCAGGGCCACGGTTATCTGTGTCTCTATTCCCACGGGGTTTGGGTACCTGGTCAAAGGACCGCGACCTGCTCACAGGGTGCAGCTAAGCCCAAATCCCGCTTGGAGGGGTCACTGGCGAACACCATCCTGTGGGCTAGACTCCGCACCTTTGCCCAGGTCTCGCCAACACCCAAGATCTGTGGATGAGGAGAACATATATCCAGGCCCCCCGACTCCGCTTTCTCTCACAACTAAGACCCACAGCGTCCCATACGTTAGCTACAGACGTGACACTATGTCTATAGGTGATATTCTGTATAATTTAGCAATAAGCTGGCATGCCACCCATTGCTTGAACGGGATGTGGTTAGGAAGCCGGCGGTCGAAATGCCGACCGCCGGCTTCCCGACTGTGAAATCCCGGCATGGGACTAATGATAGACGTCCAAATACCGACGCCTATCATCGGCCTCACGCCGAAATCCCGTTGCCTGGCATACCGATCATATGTAAGCTGGGCGTCGGGAGCGCTTAGCCGCGGGGGGGGAGGAGGGTTAGGATAAGGGACTCTTGGGGAGACTTAGGGTTAGGCATCCCCTCGGGAGGATTAGGTTAAGGGGAAGGGGGGGAGGTTAGGGTCAGGCAACACCGGTGGGAGGTTAGGTTTAGGCGCCCCCCCAGGAGGGTTAGGTTTAGGGTGCGGGGAGGGGGGGTTAGGTTTAGGCACCCCTGGGGGGAGGTTAGGGTTAGGTACTAGGGAGGGAGGTTAGGGTTAGGCACACCTGAGGGTTGGGGGGTGGGGGGAGGGTTAGGGGTGTTACCACAGTCGGGATCTTCAGCTGCCGGCCTTCTGGCGTCGGTATTTCATCCGCCGGGCTTAGGTCCGGCAGTGATTAATAAAGATTCTGCTTGAACATAGCCCACTTGCCAGCATTTAATAAGTTTGTAAATTATTATTTATGAGGTTGAAAATAGTAATGTAATAAGATTATAGATGATTATATACAGGGGACTTATTTGACATTTAATGGAAAGGGATATTGTTATGAAATTGCAGTCTTCCTATTTGTCAATAGATGGCAAAAATCCAGTTCAATTGTGGTCCATGTGACTGAGTGAGCCAGCTACTGTACTGTATACAGGAGTGGGAGCATTTGGCTTCAGATGTCATTAAAAGCTCTGTGCTGTGTTTTTCTGTCAAGGTCTCCTGTCCTCAGCACAGGCATCGGATACATAGATTGCACTTCATGAACTTCATGAGTAAATAAATGCTGCAGACTTTCACGATAGAGCGGCAGGAGAAAGAAGCAACCAACAACGTAATTTCTGCATGTATTTATTATAAAGTATATGTACATTTATAGCATTGCACAACTTTTATATAGCAAAAGACTTAAAGCCTGAGTATGACTCCCGTATACTCTATGGGGCTGTTGCAGATGAACACAAGTCGGCCGCTAGTGCTCTTGCATTGCGTGTGAGGGAAATGCATATCTTCACCTGTACGATGAGGTGTACCCATTTCCGCCACCGGGCTGCCAAAATATTGGTTTGATACCCATCACCATTGTCAGCACGCACTAGCACCAGCCAGATGCAAAGGATGTGTCTGGAAACAGACGTATTTGCAGAGCTCTGTAAAATCCGCAGTTCCGCTGTTATGCCTTCAGTGAGCTCAGCCTACATGGGAACGCATTGGCTCAGTCACACTGGGCATCTCGCACTGTATGGCATATTAAGGCTAGGTATATGAGGACACTTCTGTATATGGCCCTTTATTTTACTGATTAAAGTACAATAATTGATAATACTTTAGTATCAGTGGCGTCACTAGGGGGGGGTGAACCGCACCAGTTAACACCAGCTGAGGGGGTGACACCAAAATATCAATGCTACTCTGCTATGTAGGTGTCACACCCTCGGATGGTGTCATAGAGAATCGGTGATGGATGATGTGAGCCACACTGTTCCAGGAGTCAGGAGAGGATGGGGGCAATTGCTGGACAAGCCCCCAGTGTCACGAGAATGGGGGTGTGGCAAGCAATCACACCCCCAAAACATCTTACACAAGGGGGCGTCGGTGCGTGCGAGGAGCCCAGAGTAGCGCACTAGCTGAACCCAAGTGACGTTACTGTGTAGTATTTTACTAATCCTTTTACATATAGTTGTTTCAATTCTATATTTAATGTTGTTTTTTAAGTCATTTTCACACTTTGTGGTGCCATGTGCCTATTTACTATACTTCATATTTAAAAGTAAAGGACCTGTTTAATATATTTTTTTTAAATGCCCCTTTTGACCTCAATGCTTTGTCACAACCCAGAGCTTTAAAACTGCACTAGCACCTAGGTAACTTACTTTATTAAGGGGTCAGAGGAGCCAGAGCCCCATAGGTTGTCACATGCAGACACTATTTTGGGGGGGTTATTAGCTAGTGGTGCGGCAAGGTGGTGCAGTGGTTACCATTGCTATTTAACAGTACTTTGGAGTGGACCATGGGTTCAAGAGCAATGGTTATACATGCCTCCCAACTATACCAGAATCAGAATGAAAGTCCTCATCCGTGGGGCAGCGGTACTGTCAAAACTCAATAGGGACAGTTGGGAGGCTAGGCGTTTCTATATTCCCCCATGTTTGTGGGAGGTCTGAGTTCCCCCCACACTCCCAAAACATCCTGGTAGGTTAATTGGCTTCTGACTAAATCCACCTTGGTGTGTGTGTGTGGAAAAGAATATAGCTGTAAGATCCTCTTGGGTAAAGATATGAATGATTAAATATTCTCTGTACAGAGCTGCATATATAAATAATACATGTTAATAAATAGTGCAGCTTTTCTGTGGCATTGTCCATAGCAACCTATCAGATTCAAGCTATGAATCTACAGAATTTATTAGCTAATTGATAGCAAAAATCTGATTGGTTGCACCTCCACTTGTCCTCTTTATAAATAAAGACACCAGCGATGTGATGTTATAAATCAATAAAGATGGATGATTTTAAAATTCAACCAGTTGGTTATTTATTCAGCGTTTCGCTGGGCAATGACCGCTCAGCTTCATCAGGAGTACTGAGCGGTCATTGCCCCGTGAAAACGAGTTGAGACCCTTTACCACCATCTACCTGGACTCATAAGATCTGTTGGATTTATACTGGACTCATACTCTCCCCTTGGGCTAACTTTTGCAGCCCTGGATGATTCCTTGTGGATTGTGCTCAGGGTTAGACTGGCCCACATGGAACAGGGGAAATCCCCTGTGCGCCTCACTGCCTGAGGGCCCACCCCCCTCCTTTAGGTGTCAGGTTTCAGGCCTCCAATCATACACTGATACTCTAATAGATGGTCAGTTACCTGATGGAGTAGTACCACTGATCAACATGGGTGCTTGGTTCCTTTCTATAGGAACTACACAAAGATTTGCTTATTGGTTAGCTAAGCCCCTCTGGAGGCTGGCCACACCTCTTAAGCATGGGTCCCTACCACTGCATTCCCCCGGTGGGCCCTTCATGCCCCTGTCCGACACTGATTGTGCTTCAGCCTTTACTCTTCAATTGCTGGATGCCAGAGAACTTCCTAACAGCTATTTCAGCCACCTATTGGTAACGTTGTGCTGCTAACAATATCTCACTTGGGACTTTGTGGAGAGAGCCCCAGTGGCAAACGCAGGATTTTGAAAGGGGGGTTTCCAAATAAATGGTTACAGAACCAATGACAAAAAAGTCTAACAAGAATAAGCCTGCAACATACACTTTATTGTGTACTTCAAGTGTTCTAATAAAAATAACAATAAATAATATAAATAACAAGGCGTAAAATGTGCTTATGCACAATGTGTAATAGTATGTAGTGTACGTACAAAATGTAAACTACCAGTGCAATTTCAACATTTGAACTAAACGTAACTGACAGACACACTGACATACACACACACAGACAGACACACATACACACACCGCAGCGTTCACCTAAAAAACACGAATGCAGAGCCAAAAGCAGTCCTCTGGCATAATTTAATATCCCCCCCCCCAAATACAGCAGTCCTCTGGCATCATTAAATATTACCCCCCCAAAATACAGCAGTCCTCTGGCATCATTAAATATTATCCCCCCCGAAAAAATACAGCAGTCCTCTGGCATCATTAAATATTATCCCCCCCAAAATACATTCCCCCCCCCCCAAATACATCAGTCCTCTGGCATAATTTATTAAATATTATCCTCCCACCCCCCCACTAATACAGCAGTCCCCTATCATCCGCCCCCCCCCCCCGCAAATACGTACAGCAGTGATCTGCCTACACTTATTAAACATTATCCTCCCTCCCCCCCACAAATACAGTAGTCCTCTGTCTGGCATCCGCCCCCCCCCCCCCCCCGCAAATACGTACAGCAGTGATCTGCCTACACTTATTAAACATTATCCTCCCTCCCCCCCACAAATACAGTAGTCCTCTGTCTGGCATCCTCCCCCACCGCCCGCCGCCCCCCCCTCGCCCGCTAATACATACAGTAGAGATCTGCCTATCCTCCCCCATCCAGCAACCCCACCAACATCATGCGGCTCCAGGACTCGGCAGCGCTAGACACGGTGTCCCGGCGGCAAGCGCTCTCGTCCACTCACATTGCCGGTCACGGTGCTGCTATGGGAACTGACTGGGAGGGGCTTGCGCGCTGCAGCTCCACCTACAGCCAGCCCAGGCAGTGTCTTTTCTTTACATAAAAAAAAGTTATTCTGTTCAGCTGCTACCCGGGCCGGCGATGATGGAGCAACGGGCAGGGGGGGTTTCTACGTACTCGGAAACGCCCCCTGCGAGCGCGGGTGAGCCCTGTGTGCGCGGGTGAGCCCTAATTCCAACTTTCATAATATATGAACAGATTTTGGTGGATTTATTGAATTCTTTATATTCTACAATATTGTATATTTTTTTATATATTTTTTTGTATTGTTTATATGCATATTGGTATGTTATAGATATTTAATCTTCATAATTTCATAGGAGACTTTTTGTGCACAGATGTGCTATTTTAGCTTATTGAATAAATTACCAATTGGTTGAATTTTAAAAACCGTCCATCTTTATTGATTTATAACATTACAGCGCTGGTTTCTTTATTTATGTGTTTTTTTCTCTTTGTTATTGGGACTGACAACCCGTTACCAGCAGCTCTTGTGACAGCGCGTCGTCATTGTTTACTTGTCCTCTTTAGATTAGTTAAATCTCCCCATAAAAATGTTGCAAAACTGATTATTCATTGTCACCTATACATCCAATACTGTTATGTTATAGCCCATAGCCCATAGCCTACCAAGCCCCACAGAACGGTCCAACTTACTGTATCCCAGATTAGGGCCTAAATGTAATAGCTTGTGATATTCAGCAGCTGCAGGGATTTATTCGTCTCCCCGTATTTTTAAATACGGGGGTTTCCAAATGCCTGATTTTAGAGTGAGTGTGGCCAGTCCATGAAGAGGGTAGAATTAGAACTTATCCAGCTTTAATATGAGTCGTACAAAGTGTATTGTGTGTCATAATTCCAGCATTTAAAGGACCAGCGATCGCACTAAGGGCCTGATTCAGAGCCGGACGCTATTTGCGAACGGTTGTTCAGAAAAAGGGGCCGGCTATGTAAATTGAGCGCTCGCTCTTTGCGGTCTGTTGACGCCTCTATGTCTGAGCGAGCGAACGAAACATGCGCTCGCTATTTTGTAAAGACGCCCCCTGGCCGTTCGCATCATACGTCATCTCCGCTATTTATTAGATTAATCGAGTACATCGAAAGGCGTCTGAACTGCTCGCAGTGCTGGTGGTAGGTTTTACTTCCCGCAATCACTGCGAGCCGTTCAGGCTAAAAGACAACCAAGTGACGTGGTCGATGACGCTGCTTTGTTAATTATGCACACCCTTAAAACGCCCGTTTTGACCGTTTGGCACACCTGCGTTCAGATCTCCACTCCCCGTTTTCAAGCACCTTCCCCTGTTACCACCCACAAACGCCTCATTCTGTCACTCAAATTAGCAGCCACTCGCTGTTTTGCGAGCGCACAATTTCTGACCGCAATAACTGGTTGGCGCATGCGCATTACGACCCATACGCATGCGCAGATGTGCGAACATCGCTCGGAGTGAACGAGCGTCCGCTTACGAGCGGCTCTGAATCAGGCCCTAAGTCATTAAATGCGGCAGTAGGGCCATCCTGCCTGAGCTGAATGTTATTATTTTAGATGTAGGCACCATTCAAGAACATTGGAGCAAGTCCGGGAGTCTGAGGGAGCAGCAGAATAACCTAGCACTGCCCTGGACATATAGTACATATTGGGCTCTATAGCAGCACATTCCTAATAGTGAATGTTTTCCAGATCTCCTAGTTGGTGCACAGGTTGTTTATTACTGACTGATACATGTTAAAAGATCCACAGGTGGTGCTAATTATTTCCAGTGGCAAACGCAGGATTTCTAGAGGGGGGGTTTCCAAATGCTTGATTTTAGAGCGACTGTGGCCAGTCCATGAAGAGGGCATAAATTTTAATATGTTACATACAAAGTGTATTGTGTTGCATAATTTCAGCATATACAGGACCAGCGATCACAGTAAGCCATTAGATACGGCAGTAGGTCCATCCTGTCTGAGCAGAATGGTTTTTTTTTTTCAGATGTGGGCATCATTCCTGAACATTGGAGCAAGTCCAGGAGTCTGAGGGAGCAGCAGAAGAACTTAGCACTGCCCTGGACATATATGTACATATCGGTCTCCTTATGTACTGGATAGTGTATTATTATACAGTATTAATTATTAACCCTATTGATGGTCTATGGCAATGCATCCCTAACAGTGCATGTTTTTCACATCTAGTTGATGCACAGGTATATTTATTACTGGCTGATATATTTTAAAAGAGCCACAGTTGGTGCTAATCATTTCATTTGTGATACTAAGAAGAACATGCAGCACTAGTAACATTCTAATATATTAATATTTCTATTGTGGTCATGGTGTGTGCTGGGGAGGGGGGTTTCCAGGCAGACAGGCGTTTGTCTATGATTTCATTTGTGATACTGTGAAGAACATGCAGCACTAGCAAAATTCTATTACATTCCTATTGCTATTGTGATCATGGTGTGGCGGGGTGGGGGGTTTACAGGCAGACGGAAACCCCCCCTGCTTTTGCCTATGACAGGCTATACCAGCTTGGTTTAGCCTTTAAAATGATTGTCACTTTAAAAATACAGGGAGACTCAAATGAATGCCCGCAGCGGCTGAAAATCGCAAGCTATTACATTTAGCCCTAGGACTCAAAGTTTTGGAGAATCTCTGCTACACAAACAATAGAAAGAGCCGAAATGGCTGAAATTGCTCTAAAAAACAAATAGTTTTTAATATAACCGCTATCTTCTGTCATGTTAGATTTCAGGAAATACCAATCTCTGCTTCTTTAAATGAGCATGGGAAAGTGTGCAAAGCTGTTACTGGAAATTATAGAAGATTTTAATATGGATTTTAGTCATGCTGACACATCGTATAAATCTGTATTTGTATTACAGACCTCGTTACATTGTGTACATATGTAAAACAGTAACACGTAAGTTTGACATCATTTGCTTTGCAATAGAAAACAAACACAGTTATAATCATTTTCTCTATGGAAACAGGGATTATAATACAGATAAAACAATTATCAGCTCTCCTTGGTACCTATGGACTAAAAGTGTGCTGGTGAGTCATGAGGAGATAATTACCTTTAGTCTAAAAAAATAAATAAGCTGTGTAACTGGTCGGGTAAGTTGTCATTAAAAAACCATCCATTGTAACGTATGTCACAAAGCAAACTCTAAGTACAGAGTATTTCATCTCAGCCAGTCCTCTCCAGCCAGGGTTTCATTTTCCCGCACCCCACCCCCAAACTGCTTTTGTTGTGCAATTCCCCATCTATCCATCACTTCAGAGCTCTGTGTCTGTAGTAGTTATAAATGATCATTCATTTTTAATGCTGGCAACCCCATAGGCAGAAAGACACACGCTCTCCAAGTCAGCAAATGAACCCAGACAAATATGAAATAAAAAAAAAATATATATATATATTTAATTTAAAAACTAACAGGGACATGGCTTCTACCACTGTAATTGTGTCACCTTAGTCAGAGGCATATTTGGCCTTATCGTAATTCCAGGCTTGGGACAGGATGATAGAAAATTGCAGACAGTTTGAGTGCATTGGGTGCAACCGTTTTAATTAAATTTGCTCTGGAGCTGCAGCCGGTCTGAAGTTGAACAATTTCATGGATCTCACACAATTTTGGTTTCAATTCAGATACCGTAACCCTATGGCATTATGGACAGGCTAGGACTGGTGTACACATGACAAAGGTTAGTGCCTAGACGGACACTGTAGGGCAATAGGAGTGATATATATAAAGGTGAATGGGTGACATACATGTGTGTAGGGATGACATATAGGTTATTTCAATGTTTATTTTATGCTTTTATTTACTTGTGGAATTCCATGTAAATTAGGTGTATAGTATGCCTTAGGGTGGGCAATTGTTACACTAGAGGTAATAGTATCACTGAACACTACATCAAAATAAGCAAGCTGTTGCTCTATATATGCTGTCGAACTACAAGTGCCAGCATGCCCTACCAGCATCTTTTCAGTGTTATCTTCATTTGAGGCTGATTCAAAGTTTGAAGGAAAGCATAAAAAAGGAGCAACTTTGCACCTGGCAAAACCATGTTGCACTGAACACTATGCACCAAGATTGAGGTTTCTCCCTACAGACAGTGCAGGAGTCGTGGTATGTGGAGCGCAGAGTCAGGGCTGCAGAAAAGGAGCCGAGTGCATCACTACTAATATACATAGCAGCGGAGGGTGCCTGGCAAATAGAGATTGTAGCTGCGGCCAATTCCGCCCCTAAGGCATCCTGTGCTCTGTGTGGCGGCACCAGCTTCACTGCCCTAGGTACGGACCTGGGTGGGAATATGCTATACATAGTCTATTATAAGACAGAATAGGTGTTTATATGCATTTTGGATCTGCATAACATACAGAAAGAAACCACATATCTAATATTTTCATACAGAGCAATCCTTAGGAAATGGTGTAATACCAGCCTTATGATTTGCTGCTGGACCGTACTGTACTAATGTAGCTTGTAGACTATATTATAGTAGATATCATGTGAAACTTATGTTTGTGTCTTTTTTTTGTATGCATGTACTCTAGGTGCCACTGACAATTATCATGATTACTGTATCAGGAATGAATATGAATTGTACTATAAAACACTAGTCCTTCTGCCAGATCAGACAATGTGTTACAGCAGAGCAGGCCTAGCGTTTATATTGCTTTTTAATTTGATAATTGATTTCTAATGTCCCCCCCACCCTCTCCGGCATCTGTGGCAGGTTCTGTATTTGCCTGCCTTTAACGTTTACACAACAACAAAAGTACATACTGCAATACTGTAGTTTCTATAGTGTGAGTCATCACAGTGACAGAACTCACCATACAGCATAACCACTCTTACTTTTCAATAATGCAATCTAGATGTGAACATATGAAAAATAATGGTGTTTATTGTAATAGTAGAAGAAATTGGCAAAACTAACACAAACATAATAGAGTGCAATTACAAAATGAACAGATGTAATGCAAACATAAAAACAAAGCTAAACTGTCAGCAGATCTTACCGTCGATGCTGTGCTGAGGGGAGAAATATATGGCACCATTTTGCAGGACCATGAGGAAATCTAAACTGGAGATCTCCACTATCCTCTACCCAGGGTGCAGTTAGGAAGCTACTATGGAAGCCTGAGCAGTTCATATTAAACTGATATCAGACTGACTGGTAGGTGTAGCTTACACAGAATACTTGCATATAACAAACAATGATGCTTAGGGCAAGATAATACTATAAAATAAACAAAAAGGAAGGCTGAAGACATCCCCCTGCCATATCTTTTCATGTCTAATAAGGAGCCACTTCAAAATTACTCAGATAGCAAGTAGTTAGTTAAGAGTCACCTTCCCAACCTCTTACCCCAAGAAGTCATGTGTTCCAGGATATCTGCTGTTATTGATACCTCCCAACAAATAGACTTCAAAATGTGGGAACGCGCGCAGTGGCAAACGCAGGATTTCTAGAGGGGGGTTTCCAAATGCTTGAATTTAAAGCAAGTGTGGCCAGTCCATGAAGAGGCCATAATCAGCAATTAACCAGCTATAATATACATCATACGAAGTATAATGTATGTAATAATTCTGAGATATACAGGACCAACAATCACATTATTCCATTATATGCGTATGTAGGGCCATCCTGCCTGAGCTGAATGTTTTTATTTCAGATGTGAGCTCCATTCCAGATAATTTCAGCAAGTTTGGGAATCTGGGGGAGCAGCAAAAGAACCTAGCACTGCCCTGGACATATATGTACAGATTGGTCTCTTTATGTACTGGCTAGTTCATTATTATACAGTATTACTAATTAACCCTATCGATGGTCTATATCAGTGCACCCCTAGCAGTGCATGTTTTCCAGATCTCCTAGTTGGTGCACAGGTGTATTTATTACTGGCTCAAACATTTTATAAGATCAACAGGTGGTGCTAATTATTTAATTTGTGACACTGAGGGGATCTTAAAAAAATGCAACTTTAGTTTTATATGCCATTTCTATTGTAGTCATCATGGTGTTGGCTTGGAAGGGGGGTTTCCAGGCAACCGGAAACCCCCCCTGCGTTTGCCTATGGCGCGCTTGCCCAAAAAGGGGTCATGACCTCGGGAGGGAGTGTGACATCCCGACACATTCCCCATTTTTTGTCACTCTGGGCGTGTGGCCAGCGCTCCCTGGTTGTTCGGGCTCTCTCACTGCACTGTTTAGGTGTGCACGGCATCTATTCAGCAGAGCAGTCTATTGCTTGGTCACACCAGAGGGTATGGCTATTGTCGTAGAAGGAGTGCCTACATTTTTTTATCATTTTACCATAGAAATATATTTAAATAAAATATGTAGGATTGTCCAAAGCAGCAGGAAACACTGACCAGTGGTGGGCAGCAAGGACCGGTATTGCTGTAAAGCAGTGCTGAGAGCCAGAACAAACAGGAGTAGCATGTGTGTAGCAGTAACACAGCGCCTGCCCATATCTGGGGATGATTCTTAAGGGCTCATTCAGAGTCACTGGCTGCTGCGACCGCTCAAGTGTCTTCTGCTGTAATCACATCTACAACTTTATGCTAATGCTAGTGACAGCCCTTCCCCTGGTGTACAAGCGTGCATATGACTGTGCCAGAACTGAGACACCCACTTTGTACATCTTTAGATACAGTCATCGGTCGCACCATCGAAGCTTGCGCCAGCCCCATGCTGGGTACAGATTCTCCGGCAGAGTATGGCCTCCAATGTGTGATTAAGCCTCTGAGTTTGCGACCACTTCTGCGACACTTACATAACACGCCTATAAGATGGTGCACCTCCATACATCTGAATGGCCACCTCCCAGTCACAGCCCAGGAACAGCCAATACACTTCTGAGACAGCGTATCCCAATTGCATCTGCGCCTCCGTAAAAATCGTGGGACGCACAACCTTTGCGACTTTTTAGTGAGTCAGACGCAGCAGCAGGTGCAAAACAACGACCATTTGTGCCAATATCGGCTCTGCGTACAACTCAGAATCAGGTCCTTAAGGACAAAAAACAGGCACCATTACAATCAAACCTCCGAAGACTACATGCTAGGCTGACTGTAATCAGTTGAACTGAACACAGGGTGAACGTATAGATTTTATGCTGGGTATACACTAGACTGGTGGTTCTCAAACTCGATCCTCAGGACCCCACACAGGTCACGTTTTCCAGGTCACCCAGCAGGTGCACAGGTGTACTCATTATTCACTGGCACAGTTTAGAAGATCCACAGATGGAGCTAATTATTTCACTTGCAATTCTGTGAGGACAACTGTGAAACATGTACTGTTTGGGGTCCTGAGGACTGAGTTTGAGAACCTGAGCACTAGACGATGTGAGTACCCAATGACGGCAGTTGCAACTGGACGATATATCTGGCGGTCCATACACTCTGCACAATCTGGTGTACGACCAGCCGATATATTGTTTCCCCGCCGTATCCACAAGCATGGTGTCATCCAACAGATCTTCTGATTAGCCGGCACTGCAGGAAGATCTGAAGATACGTCGATTGACGTGCGGGAACGTGCAATAGTGCGTACAGACTGTACAATGTGGACGATTTGTTGTTCCAATTCGTCTCAAAATGACAAATTGTCCAATACATCGGGCCATATTCAATTTGGCTGCGAAAAGTCATTTTCACTTTTCAATTATCCCCGAATTCAATTACAAAGACTTTTCGCCGGTGCGAAAAGTCTATGTAAAAAACAGGGGATAACTTTTCACCATGTTTTACATGGTGAAAAAAAGTGCAGAATTGGGGTTTAGGAGTGTCATTTAAAAACAAACTGTGTCAAAAAAAGTTTTTAAAAAAATGGGACACCCACAAAAATAATGTTTAATTTTGGGGTGTAAAAAAACAAATAGGGAACACAGTTCAAAAATAGCTAAATTTATTCCAGAGGGGTTCCCTTAAAAGCGGCAGGTGTTTTCTTCATTGCAGGAGTAGCGGCAGGTACATTTTTGCAGAATTTTTAAATATCATTTTTGGGACTTAAAAATATGCTTACCTCCATTTTCATGTACCCCAAATTTGACAGGAATAGTTATTCTTACAAAAAAAAAATCTAAGTGCTATTCTTCACCACTTCTTCATTGCCGCAAATATGCACCTGTCGTGGCTATTGGAAACCCTGACTTCCTTCAGCAGGTAAAAATGGGGGTAGCCATAGTGATCCCCCATGTTTAGACATCTTTAGGGGGTCCCTGGAATATTTCCAGAAAATTCCATTTTTTTGGCGATACTTACCTTTCAGCCTACTCCCGTTTTCGTTGATTTCTAATTGAATATGGGGATAAAGTAGGCACGCGCCCAATACTTTATCCCCGGAGAACCTCCAATGTGGAGCGAAAAGTCCAGCACGGACTTTACGCTGCATATTAAATACCCCCCATCGTCTAGTGTGTACCCAGCATTAGAATTTATCACCCTTTTACCATTCATATGTCATTGTACGAACCGTAACTAGTAATGTTAGCTCCTAGTGCACAAAGGAAAATTCACACCCCCTTGCCCTCAAGCTAAACCAAATGAACCTAAAATATTAATTTTCCAGCACCCCCATTCAGCTACGAAGTCTGTTTCCCCTCTAGTACAGTCCTGGTCATAATGTTATAAACAAAGTAATAAACAATTGCAATTCAAGTACAGGCCTAAAAATAGGAGCTGGAAAAGTTTTAAAACATTCCTTATATTGTGTTTGTTAATAAATAGCAATCTATGTCCCTGTTTTACACAGCTTACCGGCTTTCATTCACGTAATAAGTCCCTTCTCTAAATCCCATTTATATCTATCTCATACTTCTTATCTCTCTTCTCTCCCCACCATCTACAGCAGGCTAGCAATAGGTATTACACCAGATCCACATTCACAAAGGACTACCCTGCCTCCTCCGCAGAGAAAACCCTCCCAGAAGAATTAACTTGAGACTTTGGGGTCTATTTACTAAGCAGTGTTAGGAGACAGAGTGAAAAGTGATAAGAAAGTGATAAGGTGCCAGCCAATCAGCTCCCAACTGTCATCTCACAGGCTGTGTTTGAAAAATTACAGTTGGGAGCTGATTGGCTGGCACCTTATCACTTTCTTATCACTTTTCACTCTGTCTCCTAACACTGCTTAGTAAATAGACCCCTTAATATGTTCCAGTTGTGGGAAATGCAGAATTATTTCTCAGAAATTATTTTGTCCTTTCCCATGCAAATAAGTGAGACTATGCCGGAGTGCAGTTTGTGTCAGATTGTGACTTTGTAGGAGTATAGCTACTGTACTGGAAGAAATCTCATTAATGCTCTTTCTTGAGTGGAGGGAGCATAGAAATACACCAGTGTTATGTATCCTAACATCACATAATACACTAGGCAGCGAGCACGAGGGTTAGGGTAAGGCACTAGGGAGAGGGTTAAGGTGCCTATACACTAGACGATGCGTGATTTCCCTTGAACTGTCCGCAGCAGCTCCCCGGTACTCCAGGACACGATATGGTGTTTACAGTGTCCAATCTGACCAATGATCTATCATGCGTCCTTAATGATTTCCAGTGCGTCGTGTACGAGATTGGCAAATCTTGCCTACTGTAGTCAAAATCTCAAGAAGCGATGTATGACCCAATTCTGACATATTTTACACGATTTGTCGTTCCGATGCATCGAAATCGGGCGAATCGCGCCAAATATCGTCTAGTGTGTGTATGTGTATGCACCTTTAGGGTTAGTATTAGGATTAGGGACCAACAATAAAAATTATGGGCGCCCTGACACATTTTGATCCTGGGCCCCCAAAATTTCTGTGCTCATTCGAAACTTGCACACCTCTTCATTCCGCCTATGTAAGTTTAGGGAGTCATCATTACATATGCACATATTAAGTTTTGTGTAAGTGCGCTTACAGTACATCCAACTCTCCATCACATACTGTACATCCAACTCTACATCACCCCCAAAATATTTGTCTACAAAAATTATGAAAATGAGCCAGCTCAACACACAATTTAATACGTTTCACTAGATTAAGATAAACTGTAAATGACTGCTAAACCATACCTATTTCTAAAATGTAACACACTGTTTATCGAACAAAAGTATCAGTGGTGACACGACTGCTGCCAAGAGAATGAGTGTAAACCGTCTTTTTATATGTATTGTATGCATTTAATTAAAATATGAATACAGCCATGCCCCTTGTAACACATTATGCCACACAGCAGGGCCGCAACTAGGGAGGGATAAGGAGGCACGTGACCCGGGTGCCAGACTTGAGAGGGTGCTAGGGAGAGGCTGCCGGGAGGCTAGGTTGCTGCTCTTGTGGGTTTAGAGTCGCATCCCGGCCTTGAGAGGCACAGAGACACCGTCAGTCTAATGTGGTGTCGGTTGCAAGCCAATCAGTGCTTGCGGCCCATCAGCCAATCAGTAGAGGCTGACGATCCGTGAGCTCCAAATGGTTCGCGAGCGGTGCCACATTACAATGACGTCAGTACTGACAGTTCCAGAGCGAGTGGCAGCTCCATCCCGCGCCACCCCGAGCTCACCCCCTGCATGGCCGTGGCATGTAAGAGAAGGGATATGGGACCGTACTGTGGCTTAATGTAAAAGAGGCCTTGCTGTGGCATAATGTGTAAGGGGCTTTACTATTGCATAATGTATAAGGGGCATTACAGTGGCAAAAATGTATAAGAGGCATTACTGTGGCATAATGTGTTGTAAGGGGCATTACTGTGTTGCATAATGTGTTGTGTAAGGGACATTAATGTGGCAGTATTATAATTAAAATATTAATAGTGAATTTTATGTATATAATTGTTTTGATTAATACTGTAGCACAAACAGTATTATAATTAAAATATTAATAGTGTAGTACTTTATATTCCTTATATATGGGGGAGTGTTTATTTTTTTATATATGGGGTTTATATACTGTATGGGGGAGTGTTTATTGTTTTTTATAGGGTTTATATACTGTGTGGGGGAGTGTTTATTGTTTTATATATGGGGAGAGTTTATATAATAAAGGACTTGGTCATGCTTTGTGTTTACTGTAATTTTATTTTTAATATTATGGGGCTTATGTACCAGGGTGCGACTAGCAGCCGCTATGGAGACTCCTGTGAGTCTACCCGTATTTTTAAAGTGGCAATCATTTTAAAGGCAAAGCCAGGCTGGTTTGCATGCGATGAGTGGTGGGTTGCATTGCATGCAAAATGTGATGCTGGATGCATCCAGCCCATTGTGAGAAAGTTTTTTAAGACCTCTTGTTATTTCTGCCAGTGATATACAGTAGAGTGCCTGTAAGAAAATCCTATACTTGCAATTAAGATCTTTAATTTGTAATAGCTAATTTACTACCTCCCCCCCCACAAACAGTATTATATAATTAAAATATTAATAGTGTAGTACTTTATATTGCTTATATATGGGGGAGTGTTTATTGTTTTATATATGGGGTTTATATACTGTATGGGGGAGTGTTTATTGTTTTATATAGGGTTTATATACTGTATGGGGGAGTGTTTATTGATTTATATATGGGGAGTTTATTGATTTATATATGGGGAGAGTTTATTGTTTTATATATGGGGGAGTGTTTATTGTTTTATATATGGGGGAGTGTTTATTGTTTTATATATGGGGTTTATATACTGTATGGGGGAGTGTTTATTGTTTTATATAGGGTTTATATACTGTATGGGGAAGTGTTTATTGTTTTATATATGGGGAGAGTTTATTGATTTATATATGGGGAGAGTTTATTGTTTTATATATGGGGGAGTGTTTATTGTTTTATATATGGGGGAGTGTTTATTGTTTTATATATGGAGAGAGTTTATTGATTTATATATGGGGAGACTTTATTGTTTTATATATGGGGGAGTGTTTATTGATTTATATATGTGGAGAGTTTATTGTTTTATATATGGGGAGAGTTTATTGATTTTTATATATGTGGAGAGTTTATTGTTTTATATATGGGGGAGAGTTTATTGATTTTTATATATGTGGAGAGTTTATTGTTTTATATATGGGGAGAGTTTATTTAATAAAGGACTTGGACATGCTTTGTGTTTACTGTAATTTTATTTTTAATATTATGGGGCTTATGGACTAGGGTGCGACTTGCAGCTGCTGTGGGGACTCCTGTGAGTCTACCCGTATTTTTAAAACGGTAATCATTTTAAAAGCAAAGCCAAGCTGGTTTGCATGTGATGAGTGGCGGGTTGCATTGCATGCAAAATGTGATGCTTGATGCATCCAGCCCATTGTGAGAAAGTAATGTTTTTTAAGACCTCTTGTTATTTCTGCCAGTGATATAGAGTGCCTGTAAGAAAATCCTATACTTGCAATTAAGACCTTTAAATTGTAATAGTTAATTTCCTACCGCCTCTCTCCCCCAATAAAAAACACCCTGGAAAGCCACTATTAATATGTATCAAAGGCTGTGCATTACTCATTATACATAAAATATTATACTTACCTTAATATATGTGCATTATACATGCACTCTTTCACTCTTCTGCAACAAGCTGCCAGGTGATGAGGGAGTCGCTTCTCTAGCTAAGCAGGCGACTGTGACAGATAGCTTGCCAGACTTGTTTTTCAGAAATTCACTGTGAAAATTGGTTGATTGATTCATACACAGGGGTGGACCAAGTAATAATACAGTGACATAAATGACTGTTGACTCAGCCTTTTGACCTGCATTAGATACCATTAGCTCCTAAAAAGTGTTAGGAGATTCAGCTGTCAGTAATGGAGCGAGGAAGTAATATTGCCAGCTGCACTGGAATGTCAGGTTAAAACTGAACCATTTTTTTTTTTTACCTTCATACAATATCAGGTTTGAGGATTAGTGTCCCTTTAAATAATGAAGATTTGGTACGTGTGTTACTGTAGTACACTTCTTCTCCTATAAAAGGATACTTGATAAATGTAAAGCGCTCCGGCGGGCTGCATAATTGGTTCCCCATCCTCTTAGTGCTTATTTATGACTTGGTGATTATGAACAGGAAACATGTAATAACCTTACCTTGTTCCTCGTTTCAGCTGAAGCTTTGATCATTTTTAACCTATAACACATATTCATGGAAAGCATTAAATAGGACTACAATGTTACTCAACGTTGCATGTAGAAGATAAAAAATGTAATCATAGTTCTTTCGGTGCTGTGAGGACACCGGTTGTATGTTCTGCTATTTTGCCTTGCCACCTTACTGGTTTAGCTTGGCACAGCCAATACTTTAAGGCAAACAGTTTGGTATCAGCACACACAGGGGTCTAATCATCAACACTAAATAGCCTGGTAACCGTTACCGGGCCATTCATCATCAGGGGTCCGAAAAGCTAAAATCGCAAACATGAAGCAGGTCTATTAATTTGGGGATTTAAAGTTTGTTTTTGAGTATGATTTGGTGTTCGATTTGTACAAGGGCATGCAAAATTGAACAAGAAATCACTGTTCAAAATCGAACCAAATTGAATTCGATTTAGAAAAGGCTTTTAAAATAAAATTTTGATAAATGCGGGATTTTGACAGGGATTTCTACATTCAATTTGATGTGATTCGAGGTGAGCTAAATCGAACATAAAATCGAATGCAAAATCGAACTTTGATAAATATACCCCATATAGTCATTTTGGACATGAGGAGCCTGTGGAAATTCCGATTAAAAAAAATGTTGTATCCATAGTTTATAAACAGTCCCTAAAACTGTATTTGACCCCCAAAAATAATATTTATATACATGTAGTCATTTTTGCTTGAGGAGCCTGCACACTACGCGCCGAGTGCAGGCATCTGTTTTTTCCTTTATTGCTCCTCTCCCTGATGTCACATTGATATAATACATACCTCAGTTTCTTTCTAGGTGACTAAGCTATACAATATTGAAAATGCAATCCAAATTCATCCCGTAGTTTTTGCGTGATGCTGGAAGACAAACAAAAGTTCAGAAAATTTTTTTAAAATTCTCCATATATTGCAGCAGGCGGTGCCGGTGACTGTTTTCTGTAAAAGTCTCCCACAGTGTCTGCAGGAAGAGACGTCATGATGTCACGTCTCTCCTGCAGAAAAGCCATTGGCTGGCGGCAGGCGGGTAACCAGGCAGAAGGTAAGTAACTTGTTATGGCTGGGGCTGGAAGAGATGCTGGGACTGGAAGTGCCATTGGGGGCTGGGGCTAAAAGTGCCACTGGGAGCTTGGGCTGTAAAATGACACTCGGGACTGTGGCAGGAATGAATGTAATCATGATTTACTAATAGAGGCATAGGGAGGGGAATGGGGGGTGATGATTTGTGCTATAATGTATAAGGGGCATTACTGTGTTAGGGGCATTACTTTGGCATAATGTGTATATGGCCACTACTAATATGTGGGATGTTTATAAGGGCACTACTAATGTGTGGAATATGCGTAAGGGGCAATATGGTGTGGCATAATATGTGAGTTCCAATACTGTGGCATAATGTGCACGGGCACTACTGTGTGGCAAAATGTGTGAGGGGCACTACTGTGTGGCATAATGTGTATAAAAGGCTCTACTGTGTGGCATAATGTGTATAAGGGGCTATACTGTGTGGCGTAATGGAAATAAAGTTGCACTTCAGTAAAGCGTAATTGAAATTAGGGGTACTATTATGGGGCTATGCCCTTTCCCACAAGACAATGCCCTATTTTGTTGCAAATTAGTAACATATTAGAGCAATAACCAATAAAAATGTATGTCTATGCAAAAAAGACCATCACCAATGCCACCAAAAAATACAGCCCATAATGAAAAGAATAGAGGTGCAAGATGGAATTATCCTTGGGCCTTCCCACCCACCCTTAGGTTGTATATTAAAAAGGACATGCACAGTTTAACAAATTGAGTAGTTCAGTGACAGGGACTGCCACTTTTGTGGCTGAAGTGCTTGGTTTTCTGGGCCCCCAACAAAAGAAGCTACCAATGGGCTAAGGCGGCTAACAGCATTGTTAATCATCTATGCCAGGGGTTCCCAAGCACAGCCCTCAAGGCACACTAACAATCCAGGTTTTAAGGATAGCCATATTTGAGCACAGATGTCTTAATTCATACCTCAGTTATTTTTATTTAACCATCTGTGCTCAAGCATGGATATCACTAAAACCTTTACTGTCAGTGTGCCTTGAGGACCGAGGTTGGGAAACACTGATCTATACACTGGAAATATGTAATTACAATACTCATCTTTCTTTATCCTCATGAGTGTTACCATCACCATTACACAATATTAGCTCATCCCCACTGGAATCCACCATTACATAAGTCTCTGTACTTTGTTGCATTTGGCAGCAAAGGTCTTCCTCATAGAATTTGTAGTTCATTTTTATGAATATGATCTTTTCCACATTTTGAGGAAGTATCCTCCTACACCGATCGCTCACTAGGTTCCCAGCTGTGCTAAACACTCTTTTCGAGTATACACTGGAAGGTGGTAAATTAAGTACACCAAAGCTAGTTTTGTATAGGGAGCTCCAAATTGCCTTTTTTCCTCCCAATAATCAAAAGGACTGTGTAACATACTAATTTGCACATTGTCATTAAAATAATCCTCTACTTTCCTATTGATGCTTAGTGTATCAGATTGAATAATGGTAGAGGCGTCAATAATTGTGGGCAATTATTTTAAGTCTGATGTCAAAATGGTGTTTCACTTTGGGAGTTGACTCATCATCCTCACCCATTGTCGTGTCATGTGCCATTTGAGCTCACAACACTTGCTGGCAAAGAGTTCTCTCCATCTCTTAAGATCTGTGGCAGTTGGAAAGAAAGACATTACGTACAACTTAAACCTACAGCAAGCATGGTTACCAAAATGTAGTGACCCAAATGCAAGATCTTAACAACCGTTTGGTCCTTGCAAAGCAAATAAAGAAGTTGATCTACAAGTCCAACATACTTAGTGGAATCACTTTGTTTCATCTCCTTCTTCAGTTTCTTCAGCTGCTTTTCCAGTAGTTTTATTAAGGGAAACACCTGACTGAAACTGGTAGTGTCTGAATCCACTTCAGTAGTTACTACTTCAAATGGTTTCAGTAGCTTGCACATATCAGAGAGTATTCTCCAGTATGCTTGACTAAGGTACATTTCCCATCCTCTCCCTATGTTATGGCTTGTTGTGTAGGTTTGGATGGCTTGTTGCTGTTCCTCCATTCACTGAAGCAAATAAAGGGTGGAATTTTTACCTGGTCACTACCTCTTGCTTCAGTTGGTGGCATGGCAAACTGAACTGTTCTTGTAACCACTGCAATCTTCTACATGCTGTTGTTGAATGTCAAAAATATTCAGGAATTTTTTCGGCCCGCAGCAACATCCTCTGCACGCCCCTTTCATTTATAAAAAAAAATTTGGAACCACCAAGTTTATTGTGTGGGCAAAACATGGGACGTGTTCAAATTCACCCAACTGTAATGCTCTCACAATGTTACTTGTGTTATCAAAAATTACAAATCCTGAGGAGAGTCCTAGCGGGGTAAGCCATTTTGCTATGACATCCCTGACTTTTTCTAGTAGGTTGACACCGGTATGTCTCTCAGTGAAGCCGTGATACAGAGAGTAGCCTGGCTGTGAATAAGCTGACGTTGTATGTTAGATACTGCTGCTGCTGTTACCGAAGGCGATACACCCACCCCAATATCTGTCACAGTCATGGAATCTTCAGTTTGACTAGAACCGCTTATCCACAAAGCTGTGGTTAAGTGGATAGTGATACAATGGCATTTTGTAGGCCAAGAACTAGTTTTTTTTAATGTTGCAGTACAGGCTTGGAATTGCTGTTCTTGTAAAAATTTAATCGAGATAGAATTTAGTAGTGGGGACAAAGGACCTCAATTAACTGTTTAAAACCACACGCACCGATGACAGATATTGGACACAGGGCCTGATTCATCATGGATCGCAATTGCATGAGCCTACGCAGATCGGTCGATGGTGCGTACTGCGCATGCATAGCAGTGCGCGTGCGTGAGTTAGCATTGCGATCGCCTATGCAGATACAAAGCCATCGCAAAGTGATGTCAGGTCAGCGTATAGGGGTGGTGACAGGGGAGTGGTCAAAGAAACGCAGGCGTGCCTGTCTGTTTGAACGCTGTTACTTGGGTGCGCATAAATTAGCCACTGCAATGGCAGACGCAGCTTGTATACTCGCTGCGCGTGACGAGGTTAGCAATTTCTGAGTAAGGTCAGACCTGTTGTAACTGTGTGTGATGGGGTGATGTTACTCGATGGTACCTATGTATACGCAGGACTGCAAGGTATTACGGATGTGCGAAAGCGGTAGTGGGCATTTTTATGCTGGCTTTGGGCATCTCTATACTAGCTTTGCGATTGCAGTCATTAGCATATTTTCGCAGCAGACCTGCGTGCATAATCGCAGCTGCGATTGCTATAGCGATCCATAGTGAATCAGGCCCACAGATCTAATGCTAGTATAACCATCATGGCTTCAGTGATACGCTGTGCTTCTGGAGGGCAGCTTACATACTCGCTACTTCTTGCATAGGATAGTTTCACAGTCAATTGTTGTATAAAACTAGTCTTCTTGGTTCACTTCTGGGATGAAGATTCAACCCCAGCAGCAGCAACAGCCCTAAGGTGCAAGGATTATCCCTTTTAGAGGTGATGTTTTCTTTAACATTGTGAAATATTGTTTAGATTTCAGTTGCCCTTTCTTAAACTTTATTTTCCCTTGATCACCTTTACCAGATGTTGAAGTACTATCATGGTTGCTGGCAGCAGCCATAGCACTAGTACTAGGTTGCTGCTCCTGTTTTCTATCAACTGATCCATGTAGACTCACAGAGCTCCTAGTAAAAGTGCCACCCTAATTACATTATATTTTTAACACGTTTTATTTTAGTTTTTTTTAACAGTGCATAAACACACAACACAGTGCCTCATGGCGCTGTTAGTAATGGCACCCTAATGAGGTTATTTTTTAACATTGCCTGAACACAACAACAGTTTATTTTAATGTTTTTTAACACAGTGTATAAAACAAACACAAGAGTGCCTAACAGTGCTTTTAGTAATGGCACCCCAATGACGTTATATTTTAACGCACAACAGTTGATTTTAATATTTTTAACACAGTGCCTGAGCACACATCACACTAACACAGTTTTATTTTGGGTTAGGCACTGGAGGAGGCTTAGGGGAATATGTTCACCGCCATGAGTGCCGCAGGATGCGCCAGAAGTCATCAGGATATCACCGGAAGACACTGCAGGAGCTGCCAGACCCGCCATACAAAGTTAGTCACCACTCGACCACCAAGTACATTTTGTCAACATTTTAATCATTTTAAAATTTTATCAGTGTCGACATAATGAATGTCAATGTGGTCAATGTCGATATACCAGGCATATCGACATTACAACCATGTCAACATTCTCGTGTCGACATTATGAATGTTGACATGATGAATGTCGACAAACTATATCACACCCGTTGTATTTGTTCCTTTAGGGGATTTGTTAAAGAATTTAGGGGTCAATCCTATTATGTGCAACAGGTGTGACTTGCTGTTGCAATGGCGTTAAAACGCCGGCAACAGACCAGCTCCTCGCACCCTACGTGGCCTACTCCGATCCTGAATTAGCTGAATTTTGCTCCAAGCCCTATGGGTCTGTTAGCAAAATTCAGCAAATCCGGCCTGCCATAAAGTGCGGCCATTGCCTTGATGACTCGCACTTTGCTAGATCATCACGGCTAATAGGGTTGACCCCTTAAGCCGGGTACACACTATACAATTATCAGGCCAATCAGCCTTAAATAGTATAGAGTAGGCTATAGAGTGTATGCAGGGGCGATAGTCGATAAACGTCTTCAAACGCTCCTGCAACAGTCAGGGAGGTCTGGCTCTGATGTGCTGTACAAGTTGTTTGTTCCAGACCTCCCGACGCGGTTGTTGGAAGTGCACACTGAGCTAGCAATTGCTTATTGTGTATAGGTGCACACCGATCCGATAATCAGATCAGAGGGCTTATTGATTTGTCAAAATTTATCTGCTGGTTAGTACCTAGCATTAGTGTTTCATTGAAAACACAGTTTGCAGAACTGTGTTACAAGTAATACACATACAGTACTGTACCAATATAACTGATACATTAACAAGTGTTTGCAAGAATGGATGCCAGATGGGCTTGACCTTTATTTTCAGTAACTTGGCACAAAAGTGCATTTGGTACACAAAAGAAAAGATAGCATGGATTCTATATATTGAGAAAACATAGGTGTCCCAGATTTCTCTTTCAAAATTCTGAGATCTCTAGGCATTGTCAGTAGGTGCAATATAATATTATTGAGGGATGCAAAGACTCATGAGATTGATAATATAGCACAGATCATGCTTAATATTTTTCACATTATATAGATAGTGCTTGAGGCTTTGCTTTTGATGAATGAAAACTGATGCTGAATACATTTGAATTTTGATCATGATTCTGATTAAATGCACTCCAGCATCGTATGATCCTGACCCTGCCACACACGTCAGAGGAAAGAATCCATTAAAGATTTACTACATTTTTATAGAATGATTATTAACGCTAAAATCTATATTAGTTTTAATTTCACACTTTTTTTTTTCAGAGCCACAAATAGCAGAAATGAAAATCACTCCCCAATCTTGCATTATAGTACAAATCATGCACAACTTGCTGACGCTTGTTTTAAATCAGTATTTTATTTGCGGTTTTATGTTTTTGCAATGGGAAGTCTTTTTGGGCTCACCAATTCCATCAATCTGCCCCTATGCTCTCTCCATCTCTCTTCCACTTGTGTCAATTATTTATTTTAAGTGTTCCATTATGTAAGGTACAATAATCAGTGCAGTCAAAACAAGTTAAGAGGAACATCACATACAATTAAATGTGAACTCTGCTCTGACATTTTTGTGTCTAGTGCACCCACATACACAGGAAAATAAAATACAAATATGATTTTTTTTTTTCAAATAATAAACTTAGTAAGTAAACCCAGCATAATTATGATGATGATAACCACTTCTGATTGGCTTTTTGTGAATTAATCTCTGAAGCTGATAGGTGCTTTCCTCATTGTATTTCAAGTATGTATTATATTTTTGTGTGCATGTTTTAGCATTTTTTTTATACGAGTTGGAGAGTTGTAACTAGAATATTAGGGCCCTATTTACTACAATCCGCATTTAAAAAAATGCGGTTGTAGTCTTGCCTAAATTCAGGACCTCTGGGGCTCCGAACAGCTGGTCTCCCATCCTGCACTGTGACCCCGGTCAGCTGTTCTATGTAGCGGCTGACCAGGGTCATAGTGCAGGTGCCGGGAGTCCAGCAGTCCGGAGCCCCGGAGGACATCACTGGAGCACTGATCACCGGCCCTGGATCTGGTACGTTTTTTTTTTTTTTTCTATGCCGTGATCAACTTGTGGTCTATTTAGACCACACAGCTGATCACTGGGGCCCGGCTCCCGGCTCTGCTCTGCCTGTTAGAGCAGAGCAGGAGTTGGGGAACTGGGGGAAAACCCTGGATAACGCCATCTCCAGGTGGCATTATTTCAACAGGGCTTCCCCAGGTATTTTTTCACATTTTATTTTTAGTAACTTTGGGCAGATCACATTTCCCATTACAATTATGAGAAATGTGATCTGCTTACTAAAAATATGTAATAATTAGGGTTTGGAGTAGAATTTTATGAATTCTTCACCAATTGCCCTTTAGTACTGTAAATTTATGTGAAACTAAAATAATGTGAAAACACCCTTTTTCATTTCATTTTAGTAAAAATAATGTTAATAAATAGAGCCTTTAGTGATTTCTTTTTTTTCAAAGGTTTTTATTGAAGCAATTAACACCGTACATCAAAATAATAAAAAATAATAAATTAATTAAAAAAAAAAGTTTTCCAGATCAAATTCAAGAAAATAGTATATATTATATGGTGTTTTAACAGCTACAAATATTCCAGGACATTTTCATATGTTTGCATACATAACTGTGTCCAATTTGTCCAACATTTAATCTAATAGAAATTACATCTTAGACGCCAATAATAGACAATAAACAGATAATAATTGACTAAATAAATTCTTTAGTGATTTCTTTTATGTTGCAATTTTTGTCTCAGCATATGGTCATAGCTATTTTTCCCTGCAGCTTTTTTTTTGTCCAAAGTGCGTCCACCTCTGTACGAGAGGTACAATTATCATGGTACACCTTTATTGCAGACTTCTGTTCTACAGAGTAAAATATGTGTTTATTACAGACTGGTTTAAAATGGCTCAACGCTCTGTCTAGTAAGCATCTTCATTTGATCAAGTTGTTCATTCACTTTGATGTTTTAAGGCTACGATATCTGAAATCATACCTATTACATAGTATATTATTGCCTATGCTGCCCTTTAGGCTACAACCTCTGGCGCTTTGCACTCATGGTATTTGGTTCAGTGCTGAGCTCAGCCACTGAATAAATACCCATAAATACCCACAAGTGCAATGTGAATAAATACCCATAAATATCCTAAACCGCAATGTGAATAAATACCCATAAATACCCACAAGTGCAATGTGAATAAATACCCATAAATATCCACAAGTGCAATGTGAATAAATACCCATAAATATCCTAAACCGCAATGTGAATAAATACCCATAAATATCCTAAACCGCAATGAGAATAAATACCCATAAATACCCACAAGTGCAATTTGAATAAATACCCATAAATATCCTAAACCGCAATGTGAATAAATACCCATAAATACCCACAAGTGCAATGTGAATAAATACCCATAAATACCCACAAGTGCAATGTGAATAAATACCCATAAATACCCACAAGTGCAATGTGAATAAATACCCATAAATATCCACAAGTGCAATGTGAATAAATACCCATAAATACCCACAAGTGCAATGTGAATAAATACCCATAAATATCCACAAGTGCAATGTGAATAAATACCCATAAATATCCACAAGTGCAATGTGAATAAATACCCATAAATACCCACAAGTGCAATGTGAATAAATACCCATAAATATCCTAAACCGCAATGTGAATAAATACCCATAAATACCCACAAGTGCAATGTGAATAAATACCTATAAATACCCACAAGTGCAATGTGAATACCCATAAATACCCACAAGTGCAATGTGAATAAATACCCATAAATACCCACAAGTGCAATGTGAATAAATACCCATAAATATCCACAAGTGCAATGTGAATAAATACCCATAAATATCCACAAGTGCAATGTGAATAAATACCCATAAATACCCACAAGTGCAATGTGAATAAATACCCATAAATATCCTAAACCGCAATGTGAATAAATACCCATAAATACCCACAAGTGCAATGTGAATAAATACCCATAAATATCCAAAAGCGCAATGTGAATAAATAGTAATACCCATAAATACCCACAAGTGCAACGTAAATAAATACCTATAAATACCCACAAGTGCAATGTGAATACCCATAAATACCCACAAGTGCAATGTGAATAAATACCCATAAATACCCACAAGTGCAATGTGAATAACTACCCATAAATACCCACAAGTGCAATGTGAATAAATACCTATTGAAATACTAGTTGTGCGCAGGGGCGTAGCGAGGGCGGAGCTGGTGGAGCTCGTGGTCCAGGTACCCGCTCCGGCCAGGGGCACCGTCCGGGTCGAATTTATAATTTTTTTTGCTCCTCACAGCCACTACTAATCGCCGATGATAATTTCCACCTGGCTCTGTCCGTCCTCTTTCTGAACCGTTCCGCCTCCCACCGAGCTCCGTCCGTCCTCTTTCTGATCTATTCTGCCTTTCCCCTGGCTCCATCCCTCCACTGTTTTGCTCTGTTCCGCCCTGGTCTCTCCACACTTCTGCTCTGTTCCGCCTCGGGACCTCCTCTCTTCTGCTGTATCCCAGTCAGCCAGATCTCTGACCTGACGTCACCCGCCAGGGCCACTGTGGTGCGTGTAGCCGGCAGTAGCCGGACTGGTGACTGGAGTGGAGAATAGAATTGACATAAATCGATGTCCATACTCTGTGGCTGGCAGGAGGCAGCAGGAGCCCGGGAGAGATGCATGCATGGTAAGCGTTTGTAGTGATCCCCTGGCAGTGGGAGCATGGTAGTTGGGGGTGTAGAGCATGCACAGTGGGGGTGGACTGGGCTGAGTGTGACCACTAAAGGAGGGGTGCCTGTCTAATGGGCATACCACAGTGCAGCGAAGGGTAGGCTGCAGTACATACATGCGGGACGGGGCGCAAATGTGCCTGGCACACATGCACAGCAGTGGCAAGCGCAGGATTTCTAGAGGGGGGTTTCCAAATGCCTGATTTTAGAGTGAGTGTGGCCAGTCCATGAAGAGGGTAGAATTAGAACTTAACCAGCTTTAATATGCGTCATACAAAGTATATTGTGTGACATAATTCCAGCATATACAGGACCAGCGATCACAATAAGCCATTAAATGCGGCAGTAGGGCCATCCTGCCTGAGCTGAATGTTTTTATTTTAGATGTGAGCATCATTCTAGTGTATTAGAGCAAGTCTGGGGGAGCAGCAGAATAAACTAGCTCTGCCCTGGACATATATGTACATATTGGGCTCTATAGCAGCACATCCCTAACAGTGAATGTTTTCCATATCTCCTAGTTGGTGCACAGGTTATTTATTACTGACTGACGCAGACGGAACCCCCCCCCCTGCGTTCGCCTATGCACATTGAAATGTTGGGAGGTGATGGTAAGTATGGCCAGCAGGAGTGGGCAGTAAGTGCACGCAGTGGGGGGGGGGTTAAGTTTGCTCAGTAAAGGGTGGTTAAGTGTGTTTAGTGTGTGTGTGTTTGTGTGGAGGAGGGAGGGTGCCATACTGAGTGCTTGCTCAGGGCACCATGGATCCTCGCTACACCTCTGGTTGTGCTGCTCAGCCAAATTCTTCATAGCTATTGGTGGATAATCTGGAGGCCATTCGCAAATTATATTTTTTTAAAAAGATGCCGGCATACTGACTGAGATAAAATACCAACACCTGCCGGTAAGTTACCTAACCCTAAACCTCCTCGTAGCATAAACCTAACTCTCCCCACCGCAGCCTAAACCTAACGCTCCCCCGTAGCCTAACCCTAAACCTTCACCCGTAACCGAACCCTTACCATCCCCATAGTGCCTAACCCTAACCCCAATACTAACCGTTGGCATGCCAACTACATCCCATTTTTTCTCACTTTGGGGTCTATTCATCACTTCATTCATACAAAAGCAGGTGACATTTTTTTCAGAGTTTTGACCGCATTTCAGGCTTTAGTACATCGACCCCACAGAGAGGTTGTTGATGCCCCCTCCCATGTAAATGACTAAATAATAAACTAAGTTCCCTTAATACTTCTATATAGATAAATACAAAGGCATATGTGAATATGAAAAAGCAGAAATATGCATATATTATTATTTTACATGGGTTTCACGCTGGCAGACATGAAATATATTGCAGAAATTGTCATTTTCAAATGATACTTTATAATTTGCCTCCCCTGTGTATCTTTTATATCCCCAGTTTGACACTCTTTAAATATGTATGGCATTTCTTATGAACTGTAATGAATGCATGCATGCAGTTCATGTATAATAAATATTTCATCTCTCTTTTAAACAGTGGATTTATCCTGTAAACTTTCTGTTATGAAGAACATGCCAGTTAATGTGTAATAAGGAATGCCTTATCCTGTCCTGCACATTCCACACCGTTTGAATTTACTTTTATAAAGGAACTCCATACAAATATTTTTGGTAAATTTCTATCCACAATCAAGAATACAATGATTTGAAAATTATTAAACAAGACTGCCTTTTGGTACAAAAATAAGAGTATCTGAAAGGTGTTTCTAACTTATCTACTTGTGAGCTGGAGATTTAAATCAACATGTCAGTTCAGGTTGTAAAATTGTAGTCAAGGCTATCACTACCTCTCCCTTACCTGTTTACTACAATGGAACTTAGCAGATAGCCAAGAATCATTGTAGTGTTTACATTGTTGTAACCAAGAGATGGCTGGCATCTTTTAGCATTTAGCAGTCCAAGCATGTGGCCCAGTGTTCACAACCACCGTGGGATGAAAGAAGCTATGTGGGGCTGTGTCTAGGCTCCATCCCCTTCCTTCTCTACTCACGCTCTCTGTTATGCTCTGTACGGGAAAGGGGCATACTTACCAACTTTTTCATATCCCCCTCTAGGAAAGTCCCAGAGGTGTCAGCCATCTCTAATGGGGGGCGGGGCACAGCGATCACATCATGTAACCCCCAAGCTGACCACTTCAGTTACTTCAGGCAAGCAGGGAACTGGTCAACTCTATTTTGAGGCTGGTAGAGCCCCTAAAATTGTGGTCTCTACCAGATGGTCTGGGGGTTCCAGAGGTTATTCAATAGCAAAAGGCATATTTCCCTGTTGTATAACCACTGTTTGTTGTACTATGTCTTCCTTCATCTGCAGTGCATCTTGAGATGGTCCCCTCTAAAAAGTATGGTACAACTAGAATTTGGGTAACTGTTAGAAAGTGCTACTCTTGCCTACCTAATATCCCTGCTTTGACTCTCTGCTGCTAATGGGGTCTTACAATTATGTAACCCCCCTTCTACCACTAAAGGGTCACCAGGTTACTAACACCCATATATTCTACTGTACCCACCCTTAACCTCTCTTTAAGTGGTGTACCTTTACTCTATCAGTGCCTCCACCCAAGTATCAGTATATAGTGTGGGTCTACTTGGGAAAGCCCTAACACAATGTAATATAGCTATGTGGAAATAGACTCAACATATATGTATATTTTCAACACCTTTGACACCACTTACTCTATAATCCGGGTACGGCTCAACGGATGCTAAAGCTTGAATTTTATTGTTACAGATCATCAGATTCCACGACAATAACTTCCGTAGCAACTGGTTTTATGTCATAACAAATTAACATTTATTGTTAATATATCTTTATTAATAACCGAGAATTACAGCTACTTTACATATACCTATCTTATATAATAGAACATATTACAATTTATAGGATTGGTAGCACTGGTACCAGAAGAACACATAACTACTACAGCTCTATATATGCATATATAGTTTTACTAACTTTAAAAAGTGATCTAGTTGAACGTTCACAAGTCCTGTATCTCCAATCAATATGTAGCTATATATTAAGTATGGATTCTGAAGGTTCCGACTGGGCTGTGTTAAAAGGTAGCAATTATAACTGGCCACTATGTGCGGGTGTTGCATGTCTTATGCTGAGTTTGTCAGCCAGAAATATAATGAAGAGGTCTCTCCGGACGAATCCTTTGGTAATTGTAATAACTGACCATTAGTTTGTAACTTTGTAGACATCCGGAGAGCAAGTACTATACTGCAGTGCTTCTTATGGCAGCTAGTATTGCGTGCACAGCATTGCATGAGTTCTCTTCACTCTACCAACTATCAGTCCCCGCTAATTGGCTTCCGATCAGGCACTACTACTGTCACTCCCCTTCCCCAGCTCATTACTCCGGGGCTGTAGGTAGACAAGTATGCCTGACACTGTGGTATTTGTCTATGTGAGTGTTTTGCATAATACTCACTGTTAGCAGGGCGCTGCTGCCGCTGCTAACTTATCCACCAGGAGCCTTGCTGTCTCAGCTTCCCATCATGCCCTCTGATGACTGCTGGTGCTGTGCTGTCCTATAGGGAACTGCCTCTGACTGTGCTGCCTCCTATCCTGCAGACATTCCCCCTCACAGCCTTTTTCCTAGCACCACCCAGCAACCAGGCAGCTTCACCTTCACTCCGGCTCTCCCGGCGCTGCTCAGCCTCGGAGGGTTGCTGGCCACGCCCCCTCCCCATGTACACGGAATGACAGCGGTATGGTGAGCACTGCTCTGCCGCTCCGGCCGCTGCCTCTCAGGAAGGGAGAGTTCCCCTACCCACTGGTCTCCTCCTGCGGCAGCTCCATCTCCGGCTCTGCCCCCCTGTGCCTGGCAGCTAATCGCCGCTCACTGGCTGCCTGGGTCACATGAGGGCATGCACTGGAAGGAGGGATCAGCAGACTAACTACCAGTCTGCTGGCAGCTCCTTTTATATGTCTCTCTGTCCCTGCCCTTCTTTTCCTGACAGGAACCCAACCACTCCCAGCCATATCACTCCGCCCCCTTCTTCCCCTGTGCATGTGCATCCCTTACACTGGGCACATCCTCACCACAGGGAAAAAATTACCACCTAAACTTATATGCAAATACATTAAATATATATATATATATATATATATATATATATATATATATCATGAACTACAATACTCCATTATAAATACATGACACACATACATTTTACCTCATGAACTGTGACTGCAGTACATATATATTTACCTCAATATGTACTTACCCTTAACCAGGGTTACACTCAGTTGCAGATTGGCCAGATCCTGAACTGTTGGGGCAATGTTTAGAGATTATATAAATACTGTTCACTTATAAGAAAGTTCTATCGTGTATTATAGCATATGGAATTTATTACAATAAAGAAAGTCTAATCCAGTCTATTCATTAAAACTTGCCTGCTGCAAATAATCTCCAGCCCCATGCCCTCTAGTTATCTCCAAGCCCTTACCCCCTGTATCTCTCCCAAAGCTCTGCATACCTGGTTCTCTCCAGGTACTTTACCCCTTGGTTCTTTCCACCCTCTTCACTTACCTCTTCCCCCCTTTCCCAGCTCTGTTCTCCAGCCTCTATCTCCTTTCACTGAAGCTTTCTACACCCCCTTTACCCCGTTTCTCTCCAGGCCCACCTCATTTCTGATTTTCTCCAGCTCCAGCCCCCACAGTTCTCTTAAGTCTCTCTACCCCCTTTCCCAGTTCTTCTTACCTTAGTGGTCCTCACTACTTCTTTTCTTCTTGTAGTCTGTCTTCTTCTGGTAACTTCTCTTCCTGGATCTTCATCAGTGATGTCGCATGCACTGCTCTGCGAAGAACAGGTAATTTATCCGAAGAGCTGGGTGCTAGCCCAGTATGGCAGCTGCATAGCCAGCACTCCGGCCTAGGGATGGCCATCGACGATCGATGGATTTCAATCATCGATGTTCTATGGCTAATGACAGGTGGTTTACATTACATTTTCTATCGGTGATTAAAAACCATTGATCATCAATGGAACAGCCTTCAATGGCCATCACTACTCTGGCCTGGAACATAATAGGAACAATTGCCAAAAAAAACCCAAAAACTAAAAATAGTAAAAAAAATAACTAAAAATAAAAAATAAATAAACAATAAACAAACAAAGAAACGGAAAAATAAAATATATGGATAAAATGGTAAAATGAAATGAAATAAGGCCAGACCGCCCGCAGAACATTTTCCATCTTTAACCCCCGTTACCCGGCTCCACAAATATGCAATTAAGAGCTATAGACATCCAGTGGTATTACCACCATTATTACCCTTATTTCTTGCAGCATTGCATACCATTTTATTTCATTTAATTTTACAATTTTATCCATATATTTTATTTTTCCGTTTATTTGTTTGTTTATTGTTTATTTTATTATTATTATTATTATTACTACTATTTTTACTTATTTTATACCCCACTACTCACACCCTATCACACTTACACAATACTACCCTTGACAAGCGCTCCTTCTACATACTTAAAATTATCAAAATTAATAGGAGCTGCTATCTATACTTAGCTCAGATCACATAAACCTCATTTAAATAAAAAAAATAACAACTCACCACCTCACTATGAAAAGTCCCAATGCATCCCAGTATAAGACGATTACCCCCTTGTCCAGCCCATACCAAATTTCAACAATGCTGTAACTCTTTGCAAACCAGGAAAATGCTGCCAAGAATCTGGAAATATTAAATGTTTCAATGTTATCAGTCAAAAAAGTAGAAATATGAATGCTTGCAATGTTTACTATAGGTAATACACAAGGGAGGCAGCTTTCTATGGCGCGTAGAGATGAGTAAAATAGTAAGATAATGAACCAATCACACTGGCTAATAATGTAGGGGATCAAGTCATAGGGGTAGATGTGTTAAGACTTGGAGATGGCTAAAGTAGAGAGAGATAAACAGCACCAAATAATCAGCTCATAACTGTCACTTTGCAAACACAGCCTGTAAAGTATAAGTTAGGAGCTGATTGGTTGGTACTTTATCTCCATCCACTTTATCTCTCTCCAAGGCTTAATACGGAATGCAGTCGAGAAGCCAGCGGACGTAATCCCGACAGCCGGCTTCCCGACTGCTTTATCCCGGCGAGGGTTAACTGACAGGCGTCTAAATCTAGACGCCTGTCATTTTACCGTCGCCGGGAGACTGGTGCCCGGCATCCCGATCGAAGTGATGCCGGGTGCCGCTACAGACAGCCGCTTTTAGGTTTAGGGCTCCCGGGGGGACTTAGGGTTAGGCACCCCCCCGGGAGGTTAGGGTTAGGCTAGGGGAAGGGGGGGTTAGGGTTAGGCACTGGGGGGAAGGTTAGGGTTAGGCACCCCTAAGGAGGGTTAGGGGGCGGGGAAGGGGGGATTAGGGTTAGGCACTGGGGGGAAGGTTAGGCACCCCTAAGGAGGGTTAGGGTTAGGGGGGGACGTTAGTTAATACTTACCTTTAGGACGATCGGGATTTTCATCCATGTTGGCCAGCCGCTGTCGGGATTTGTGTCCTGCGGTAACTCATACCAATTCCCTTAATACACCTCCCCCATAGACACTTCGTTAGGCACGCAAAAGAGCAATGTATGTCTTATACTGAAAAAACCTTGGTGTACCAGCTTGTCAGGTTTAGTGGGTCTTTTTGCTTTTTTTTAATGAAAAATGGGTTCCAAAAGGTTTACAAAAAATAAACCCCCTCGAATTGAAAATAAACTTTTTGGTAAAACGTTAGTGCCGCATATCACTAACCTGGGGTTCAGCATCGCTCCCAATCTAGAGGATCCACCAATTTCAGCTAAATTTCACCTATACTTTTCATCACGGATAGGTCGATGGTGTGTACTGCGCATGCATGAGTTAGCATTGCGATCACTCTGCGATCGCTCACGCAGAAAGAAAGCCATCGCAGGGTGAGTGACGGGAGGTCAGCGTTTGCGGTTGGTGACAGGGGAATGGTCGGAAGAAACACAGGTGTGCCTGTACGTTTGAACGCCTTTGCATGGTCGTGCATAAATTAGCCACTGTAATGGAATAGGCAGCTTGAGTACTTACTGTCTGCAACGAGTAAGATCAGGCCTGACGCAATTCTGCATGAGGGGCCGATGTCACTCGAAGTTCCCGATGTATACGCAGGACTGCAAGGTCACAGACTTAGGAGCCCTAAGGCTAAATTACTAAAGAGCAGTAATGCGAATATGCAAATGTGAAGCCAGGTGTATTTTGCATTTATTATTATTTCCGTTTTAAATTCCAGGGTCAAAACCGTGGAGAATCAGTCGCCGCTTAGTAAATCTATTCCCTATTTTAAATGACATAAACCGGCCATGCCTTAATTTATAGTAATGCATTAAAGAAGTTTTATTATTCAAAATGATAAAGCAGCATAATAGTATCAGCAGTAGTAATGCATTGCAACGTGTTTTATTAGCCTTGGAACAATAAATGAAATTATGCGCGACTTTCTCACCCTTCCCGTGGTCACACTCATTACTCTCTTACGTCTATGTTCAGACTGGTGCCTGTATGTTAGTCCCAGGGGTGTGTTTTGCAGAAGAGTGGGAGCGATTATTTGTGCCAATAATCCTGCAAGGGCAGTGGGATGCAGCGTAGGGGGCCGCAGCACGAGATAATGCAGGGTAATAGGGAAAGAAGCGGATGGTAACAAAGAGATGTAACGTAGAGGAACAGAAGAAGAGACAGAGACACAGGACTGTGACACAAGTTGGCACAGAGTGGAAAAGATACAAGCATCAGAGGAACCGCGTGTAGAGCTCCCATCCTTCCAGAAATTCCCACGATTGTTTAATATTAAATCTTGTGGTCTCAGATTAGGACTATTCAATTATTATTAATAAAGTACAAATAAACAATGACAATCATTAGGCTTCCCTTTAAAGCAGGGGTGGGGAACTTTTTTTCTGCCGAGGGCCATTTTGATATATACATTATTCGCGGGCCGGTTCAGGCCACGCCGCCTCCGTGTGATGTCACAGGGGACGGGGCCACAATCACCGGTGATTATAGCAATGGCTGGAGCTGTAAGGGCAGCAGGAACGCCTCTGGTTGGCCAGCCACCCCCTGTTCCCCACCTACAAAACGGGGCGAGCTGTCGATCAACATTGACAGCCTCCCCGTTTTGTTGCGAGCCCCGGAGCGAGTGATTTCTCACTCGCTCCGGGGCTCGCACACGCGCAGTGCGCACGCGGCACATGTGCACTGCCCGGCCATCGACCCGCTTGCGAGCGGGTCTGAATCAGGCCCTTAGCAGTCATCTGTTTCTCTCCATTTTAGTGATTACTTATTATATTATTTCTAAAATGACATCTATATTGTATACAGTGGTGGATCTAGACTTTTCTTTTGGGGGGGGGGGCGGTTTAACAATATTAACCCTCACAACTCCTCCTTTGTATCCCGGCACCACCCCTTTCTAGTCCCAACTCCTCCCCTTTAAAGCTGTTTTTTTTTCTTTTAGTGTGATGGTCACATGGACTATTTCAATCGCTCCCCCCCTGGATCCACCACTGATTGTCTATAGCTTGCTGAGCCCAACTTTAAACATGAAACGGATTGGAAGAAAGACTAAAGCTGGGTACACACTATACGATGTAACAGACGATGCAACGGTCGTCCAGAGACTAGGGGACATATGTCAAAACATCTCAAGAGTGCAGACGTAGCCAATTGCAGATATCGCCTTTATCTACGCTCCACTTGTCCACTTGTTAGAAGGTTTCCCTCATAATAAATATCTAAGCACCCATATTCCCCTGTCCACTACCAGCACTACTGCAGTAGCCCCCTGCACAGTTACTGAGTAGTCTTTACACAATATCTACCCTTTGCAACATCTTCACTCCTGTTTCTTAGATCTGCAGACCTGAGTCCAGTTGCTGTGCCCCTAAGTACATTGATCTCTGGCACCCCCGATGGGTCTGATGGATCTGTCTTCTGGATTTCTGACCTCTGCTTTCTCCCTGGCTCTCCTGCCTCCTGAAGACTGAGGCCCTTCCACAACGCTCTGCACTGATAATGATGAATGACAATTGGCAGCTACTTGTGACTGGCTAATATCTATATCCCTCCTGCTGAGCGTATCATATTCATTAAAATGGCTGCTATATTCTATGAAGTGGCCACCATATATTCAAGCTAATAAATTGAGATTTGCATCCAGGACACGGCAGTTTATTTCGTAAAGCGCAACGAAACAAGTTGGCGCTTTATGTCTTATTATCATTATATTTTAATGTCATCGTTTTTTTTTCCTCTGAAAACTACAATAAGTTGTCCAAATTAACCAATTTGTATATTAATCGTTATTTATATAGCGCATACATATTCTGCTGTGGAGCTTACAATCTATTTTCCCGACCTCATGTACACACACACGCGCGTTCATTTTTATTGTAAGAAGCCAATTACCCTACCAGTATGTTTTTGGGTTGTGGGAGGAAACAGGAGCAGCCATAGAAAAGTAAACTCATACAAACAGGGTGAGAACATACAAACTCCACCCGCTAATTAGTGAATCCATTTTTTTTTCATTTACAGTAGTTTTTTGTGTAACTGAAAATAATACTTTAGGATTGTGATTTGACTGAATCTTTGCTAACCTGATTCCCTTTGTACACCTTCCTTGTATAACCATAATGTGTTTTCAGTTCCCTTTAGTTTAACTTGACAATATAAATCTTCTTCTTTTCTCCTTATCACTTCTAATACTTTCTCATAACACGGTTCTGGTTGCCTTTCATTCCTAGAAATATTGCCATTTGACATATAAATATATATATATATACTGTATATCAGTCACCTAGATTTGTGCTTCTATTTTGGGTTCTATGTTTGCCAATCTACAGGCTGTAATGCATACAAGAACAATAAATGAAATGTCAGGGTAGGAATCTGAGAGCTTACTCTGTAATCATCAGTAACTTCTAGACATCAAATAACACGCGTTTCACCAGTTTAACCACACTAAGCTCAACAATAGGAGCTCAATAATGTAATAGAAATGGGGATTATAACAGTATAACAAATCCTCTCATCAGTTGTGTTGCTATTTTGTCTATTATGTATCTCGCCAGCAGGACATATATATAACAATACAAAGATGAGAGGAATCCATCGTCAGAGAGGAGGATTGCATGCAATCCTCAGTGTGTGTCTATCCACTGTATTATCTATGACTTACACGAAAAGCTATTTTCGGACTTCAATGACAGAAGACTGTGGTAGGAGCAGAACATTATTACTATATAAAATATTTTATGAATTTGGAACAGTCCCTGCTCCTTTGGAGTTTAAAATCTCTACTACAATTGGGGTCCAATTGTTCAGTTAAGTTAATTAACCTCTCAGAATGTTTTTGGACTTTCTAGTGAGTGTCATTTAGGCATATATAAAATAAATTGCTGTAAAGACAGCCATTGCTTTCTTTTGGTTGCCTCACATAGTAAAATAGTTTAATGATCCTATCGCCAAATTGTTTTTACAGAACCTTCAATTTAGAAGGAGCAGGAATTTTGAATCCTGAATAAAAAGAAAACTCCAGATTTCCACCGTCACAAAAAATTACAAGAGCTCGGAAAAATCAATACACGTGAAGGAATTAAACCATTATGAGGGTCAATTAAATTGCTGGCGCTGCCAGCGATGCCCGCGAACTAGTGCGCATATGCAGCTGTTATGGTAGCCTCAAGATTGCATATTTTTGAATGCGCTGCAAATAAAATTAAGCAAATTGGGGGGGGGGGCAATTTGATGTGCTGGCGTTCCAATGCACATAACGGGCATTGCAACAACAGAATTGACCCCTAAATGTTGGAAAGCCAGAATGCCCTAATCCTTGTGTTATTATTCAAAGTTTCATGTTTCTAAAGCTGGGTACACACTAGACCATATACAGGTGTCTCCTGCTACATCGTTGCTGCGCACCATAGCATATGCTGCTGCGGATAATTGCATGACGTGAAGCGTGCGCCCATTTGTAGCGCGATCGGCAAAGATGTAGCTGGACACGTCTGTATTGGACGATTTGTAATTTTGAGCCAAATTGGAATGTTCCCCCTATATCTCCTGCTGTACTGCACACAGAGCCGGAGCTTCCACTAGGCAAGCAGGCAGCTTCCTAGGGGCGCCGGCCACTAGAGGGCACCTGGCCCTCTGATCACCCCCCCCCTCACCAATTACCAGGTGCCCACTGAGATTTTGTTACTAGCGGGCACTCGGCTCCTTCTCTACCCCCCCGGCGACACCCGCTTCCAGACCAACCCTCCCCAGCGGCTGCAGATGACGGGCCTCACTCCTGAGCTCCGTCTTCTGGGTCCCACAGTGCACTATTGTGGGAGTGACATCATGAGGGGCCTTACTACTGGGGGCATTACAGTGGCCCTACTACTGGGGGCACTACAGGGACCTTACTATTGTGGACACTACAGGGGCCATACTACTGGGGCCATTACAGGGGCCTTACTACTGGGGGCACTACATGGCCCTTACTACAGGGACATTGCTACTGGGGGCACTACAGGGGCCTTACTACTGGGGGCACTATTGGAAGTACTACAACTGGGGGCACTACAGAAACCTTTACTACTGGGGGCACTGCAGGGGGCACTACTACAGGGGGCATTACTTTTAGAGGCATTACTACAGGGGACATTATTACTGCTGGGGCACTGCGTAAGGGGCACCATTACAGTGGGCATTGCATAAGGGGCACCATTACAAGTGGGCAATTTAGTGTTTTAGGGGAACTACTATTGTTGGCATTGTGTAAGACCTAAGTTAGGGGGGCCCCTTAAAAATGTTGCTATGGGGCCCAAAAAGTACTAGTTACGCCCCTGATACTGTGTGTGTGTTACAAGTCGCGGTCACGACTTGACACTTTCTGACAGTATGCCCAGACAGGACGGGGTTACTCCAGTTCTTCCTGCTGCTAGGAGATCGGCACGCCTCAGGAAGTGATGTGTATTCCACAAGTGCAAACCTGATTGGGACTTCAGCCTATTTATACTCACTGATCTATTGCACCTGTGCCAACTATAGAGTGTCTGTGAGTTCCCTCAGCCTGGCTGCAGAGTCAGGTTGTTCCTGTTCTCCTGTTCACTGAACTCCCACACGGCTTCCTAGCCGCTCCAAGTAGCTTCCGTGCTACCACCAATCTCCAAATGGCTTCCTAGCCGCATCAAGCAGCTCCCGTGCTGCCAACATTCACCTTATGGCTTCCTAGCCGCTCCAAGTAGCTTCCGTGCTACCACCAATCTCCAAATGGCTTCCTAGCCGCATCAAGCAGCTCCCGTGCTGCCAATGTTCATCATACGGCACACTTGCCGCACCATCGGCTCTCAACGCCATTATCAAACCCTAGACTGTTTATCTATGGCAATTACCCCTACATCAGCACCATCGTTGCAACATCGGTGCAGTTGCCGCACCATCGGCTCTCAAAACCATTATTAAACCATAGACTGCTTATCTACGGCAATTGCCCCAACATCGGCACCCTCGCTGCAACATCGGCACACTTGCCGCACCATTGGCTCTCAAAGCCATTATCAAACCATAGACTGTTTATCTACGGCAATTGCCCCAACATCGGCACTATCGCTGCAACATCAGCACAGTTGCCGCACCATCGGCTCTCAGAGCCATTTGCTAACCCTAGACTGTTTATCTATGGCAATTGCCGCACCATCGGCACCATTGCCGCACCATCAACACCAGTGCTGCACCATCGGCACAGCTGCTGCACCATCGGCTCCCAAGCTATTGTCCAAAAAACCAAACGGTACTTTCACAACATTCGTACCATCGATATCCTTATCATCATCATCAACTGTGTCAGTCCTAACTGTACATTCTTTACCTATTGAATTCCCCTGTATCTCCATGTGAGCAGCTACTACCTCGAGCAGCTGCCTAAGTACCGGTGAACGTATCCTAGTTCTAAGGGAACAACGGGCGGTTGTTATTGTCAGAAGATCTCGCTAGCTGGGTTCTTGTGGTGTCACATGGGGTAGGCATCAGAATTCGTAACAGTGTGTGTGTGTTTATATATACATACTTCTGCCTGCGCCCCCCTCTTTGTACTCATTTAGCCCCTCAGGTGAAAATTACTTTGCACAGGTGGAGGGGCGGATACGTTTTGTGTTTTATTTATTTTTATATATATATATATATATATGTGTGTGTATATAAATATTTATTTTGAACACAAACCTTATCAGCCCCTCCACCTGTGCAAAGTCATTTTCACCAGAAGGGCTACATGAGTACAGGGGGGGGGGGGGCGGGGGCACATGCAGAAGTTTTGCCTAGGGTACCTAGAAGTCTAGCACCGGCCCTGACTTCACAGCAGATGAGAGGGTATCTTTAACAATTTTCAGCTAATCGTGAAGTGTGTACGCCCAACTGGACGACCAGGCGTTATGTCTTTCCGATCTGGGCTCTGAAGACATCACCTCAGCCACTCCTGTAAGCTCCATTTTCTCTTCCTGCTGTCGGCTTGCCACATGCTGTTTTCCAGAAATCATTATGATGGTCGTATGATGTTTAAAAAACAAACGATATATCGTTAACGATCTATCGACCAAATGATGCAAGATATAGCATTCAGTCGTTTGGAGGATTGTAGTGTGTACGCACTAAATCATTTATTCTGGGGATGAAAAGAAATCGGAGAGACCATTGTGTCATATGCAGTGTATACCAAGCTGAGGGGTCTATTTATCAAGCAGTGAAAAGTGTGGAGAAATGACCAGTGGAGAAGTTACCACAACCAATCAGCTCCTACCTATTATTTTACAGACTGTACTTGCAGTGACAGTTCTAGGGGCCAGCTAACAAGGCTATCGCCTGGAGCGCCGGCCCCTAGAGGGAGCGCCATTGAGGCAGCGGACGCAGGAGCGTGGCTTAAGGTAAGTATTGCTTGTATTTTAATTGTATTTTTTTTTTTAGAAGCACTAGCAATGGAGGCATTACTATAGGGAGCACGACTATAGAGGGCATTACCACTGGATGAACGACTATAGGGAGCACGACTATAGGGGGCATTGCTACTGGGGGAATTACTATAGGGGGCATTACTACTGGGGGCATCACTACTATAAGGGGGATTACTATAGACAGCATTACTACTGGGGGCACTAATAGGGGGCATTACTACTGGGGGCACTACTAATGGGGTCATTACCAATGGGGGCAGTACTACTGGGGGCACTACTGTAGGGGACATTACCAATGGGGGCAGTACTACTTGGGGCACTACTATAGGGGACATTACCAATGGGGTCACTACTATAGGGGACATTACCAAAGGGGTCACTACTATAAGGGGCATTACCACTGGGGACACTACTATTGGAGGCATTACCAATGGGGGCACTACTACTGGGGGCATCACTACTACAGGGGGCATTACTACTGGGGGGGATTACTATAGGGGGCATTGCTACTGGGGGCACTAATAGGGGACATTACTACTGGGGGTATTACTAATGGGGTCATTACCACTGAGGGCATTACCAATGGGGGCACTACTACTTGGGGCACTACTATAGGGGACATTACCAAAGGGGTCACTACTATAAGGGGCATTACCACTGGGGACACTACTATTGGAGGCATTACCAATGGGGGCACTACTACTGGGGGCATCACTACTACAGGGGGCATTACTACTGGGGGGGATTACTATAGGGGGCATTGCTACTGGGGGCACTAATAGGGGACATTACTACTGGGGGTATTACTAATGGGGTCATTACCACTGAGGGCATTACCAATGGGGGCACTACTACTTGGGGCACTACTATAGGGGACATTACCAAAGGGGTTACTACTATAGGGGGCATTACCACTGGGGACACTACTATTGGGGGCATTACCAATGGGGGCACTACTATAGGGGGCGCTACTACTGGGAGCATCACTACTATAAGGAGCATTACTACTGGGGGGATTACTATAGGGGGCATTACTACTGAGGGCACTAATAGGGGGCACTACTAATGGGGTCATTACCCCTGAGCGCTAATCCCATTTAGTTGCGCTACATAAATGGCAAAGCATGTATGCTGTACCTGCCCATACCGTAATTGCAGGTTACAGTATGTACAGTGACCTATATTATCAATGTCTAAATTTTGACTGTCTATATTTTAAAAATGGTCAAAATGTCAACATGCAAAAAGTCAACATGCCTATAATTTGATTGCAGGGTAAACCACCCTATGTGCAGTTAACTATATTGTTACTATTTCCTTCTAACTGCAATACTAACTTGAAATTAATTTAATATATGTTTATAAATGCCATACTATGGGCCGTATTCAATTAGAAGCGAAAAGCCGTTTTCACGTGGTCTTTAGCGATAATTTTGCCTTTTTTTTATTACTACGTATTCAATTCCATTCTGTTTTCGTCTATGCGGAAAGTCAAGGAACTGAAATAGGTGATACTTTTCCTCCACAGAATAGCAGATGAAAAAAAGTGTAAAATCAACATTTTGGGGTGCAGATGTTGGGAAACCACTCAAAACCCTTGGTACACCCCCCCCCAAAGGACAATTCACACAAAAAAAATTAAAAAAATTCCAGGATCCCCACAAAAAACGCCTTTGAAAATGGGGACAAAAATGACAGAAGTGGGGGGACAACTTCAAAAACTAGTGAAGTAAGTTCTGGGGTTGCTCTAAGAAAGGGCCAAGTGTTTTTGGGATTGCAGGTGCTTGTATGACAGAGGAACTTCACTTTTCTAAAACTTCACTTTAGAGACATTAAAATGTGCTAGTACCCATTTTCAAGCACCCCAAATTTGCTGGGACTACTTATTTTCATAAAAAAATACTGCTTAATGCCATTCTTCCCCACTTTTACAAGGATGCTATTAACAAGGATTTTAAACAACTTCAGTACCCAAAATAGTTTTATTAGGGCTATTGGAACACTTCTACATTGATCCCCAATGTTAGTGCATCTTTTTTGGGGGAGGTAAGGCTTATTTCCCCAAGTCTGAGAGTATTTCCGCCTGCTCTGCATTCGCCGATTGCCGTTTTAGCCTGTTTTGGGATTGAATACGGCGGAAAGCGGGAACGCGCACGATAAGTTTCCGCGTCCAAAACACGGGATGTCGGCAAAAAGTCAGGCAGGTGAAACTTTTCCGTGGATGCAAAACTAATTGAATACCGCCCTACAGTATGTGTTTAAACACATGTCCTTTAATAATGAAAGTCGGTAACTGGGATCCTTTTTATGATTGCAATAAAAAAATTTCTCCTAACCTAAATGTAATAGGTGGTAAATAGTATAGGCTTCGTTCTACATGTAAAATGCTATGGTCAGTGTGTTATGTTAGCTTTTTTTTTTATACAATTTTTGTTTTTTTTACTTATGTAAAGTGATACAATGCAATTTCGAAACAATAAATACAATACTTAAGGAATAGCTAGAAAGTAGAATTGAACGTTCATACTATAATAAACTACAGTAAAATGAGAATAGGCATTATCGCATGGTACAGAAGTATGAATGGTTTGCTGAAAAAGAAGAAAAATACACATATACATACATTTATATACTGTCGAAGCTGGATAATTGGCTGAGACAAGATCAGTTTAAAATTAGACCACAAGACGCGATGTTAGATATACTCACACTTTAGTACATGTGGCGATATTACTATTAGCATCATGAGATTGCATCTGTGACCATCGCCATAAGTTACGGCGATTCATCAAAAGACCATTTCATGACTTTACGTAGTTTGGGTGCTCTGGATAAAGTGTGTATGTTATTATAATTCCCCTAAAGGATATATTTCAGAAATGGCTTTACAGTATGTCAAAATTGGATTGCATTAGCTAAACAGAGCAAATGGCCATGTGACAACTAGCCTGTGAAGACAAGCTTCATGGACATAACGTCTGCTCTCACTCCAGGTGGCCCTGCTCGAATACAGCAAGAGGGTCGTTTGTAGCACCTTACAATAGCAGGCTTCCTACAATAAAATACCTTCAAAGCCAAGAGTGTTATCTGAGGTTTGGGTCTTGTAGCTGTGCTAATTTGCATCCACACAGGCCCTGGGAGAACAAAGTCCAGTATTTTGGAGCCTGAAAATGGTGGGGGCTGCTGGGGCATGAGCAAGTCATGGAACTATATTGCTCAGCATTCCACACTGCTAATTGTTCTCATACACACATTAATACGCACAATTGCGCTGTTAACTAGTCGCATATTAGCGAATGCATAAGATCCTGTATGAAAACGCTGAATATTAGCTTCACGCACACGCATCTGCCCCAAGTTAACTAGCGTCTTTACATCAAACCCCACATACTCACACACTACATATTCACATACAAGGTTCCATAAGCTTTAAGGTATAAGATTCAAGTATGCACATTTATTATAATTGTTAGGAAATAAAGATTATTTCGTAACTAAGGTTTTATACGTGATAAGTAAGCCATGTTTGGTATTGTACTGATGCGTACTCTCTCAACAGTATTACGGTAATATCGATGGAGAGATCGCAACATGCATTCTCAACTTCTGGACCGCAGAGACTTCAAGCAACAAAATGTACATTATATGAACAACTGTTAGGATTTGCATGAGGTGGGAAACCAGAGACCACCAGTTGTTAGAGGCTGGATTGTGTCTATTTGAACCAACCTGTTAAATGCCTTGTAACATATGCCCTCTCCTTTAGGACCAATGGTATTAGCAACAAACTTCTCTATTGTGTTGTTTATTTCTGGGGGGTATAAATATGTGTGCTCTGACCCTGGGTTCCTAGTCTTTGTGCTGAATGCTGATTGACAAGGGGTTTCTTGCTGATGCCTAACATCTGGTCCAGAGAGCGCTGCGTATGTATAATTGTACTTGGGTCTGTATAATCTCTTTGCGCTAAGATTATATGAGGAGCATAGCGTGTAACTGCTGTACTTTTACTTTAATAATACTTTGTGCTTTGGAACCACAGGTTCTATGTCTGGAGTCTTTATTTACTGTATGACTGCGTACGTAAATTAGCGTCATCCTTAGTGGTTTATAGTCAGGATATTAGAAGGTATAGGCAGGAGTATATAGAGGTTCAAAGACAGAATCCTTAATATATATATATTTATATATATATTTATATACTGTAAATATATATATATATTTTTTTATTATTATTATGTTATTATTTTAAAGACATTTTTTGAAAAACAAAACACATCCCTGGCCTACGCAGTCAGGAAGCCGACGGTTGAAATGCCGTCTGCCGGCTTCCCGACTGTCATAACCCAGCAAGGTACTAATGATAGGCATCGAAATCCAGACGCCTATCATTAGCCCGACGCTGCAAGACTGACGCCTGGCATACCAAACGAAGGTAAGCCGGGCGGAGGCAGCGGACAGCCGCGTGGGGGGGTTGGGTTAGTTTAGTGGCTCCTGGGGGAGATTTAGGGTTAGGCACCCCCTGGGAGGGTTAGGCTCAGGGAAGGGGGGGTTAGGGTTAGGCACCCCGGGGGGGAGGTTAGGTTTAGTCAACGCCCGGGAGGGTTAGGTTTAGGGTGCGGGGAGGGGGGGTTAGGTTTAGGCACCCCTAAGGGAGGGTTAGGGGGAAAGGTTAGGGATAAATTAGATACTTACCCTGTTGGGATCTTACATCCGCCGGGCTGACGTCCTGCGGGATATAATACCGATACCAATTCGTATTCATTACTCACTGACACATTTTAAAAGATTCACAGGTGGAGTTATTTATTTCACTTGCAATTCAGTGAGGACAGATGGAAAACATGCACTGTTTGGGGTCCTGAGGACCGAGTTTGAGAACCTGTGGTCTAGTGTATCTATGTATACTGGTATTTTATCTTAATTAAACATTTTAATAAATTAAAGATTGTATTCACGTTTCTGCAACTTTATAACATTATGTAAAGCACCAGACTGTTAGTGATCAGCAGGGCATTTTTGTAGCCTAACTATATTCATGATTAATAACCATAATAATAACTGGACGGTGCCATTCTTCTCCCACTGTGTGATGAGAAAAGGTGATAAAGGCATTATTGCATATTAGTACAGCAAACAGACACATTTGCTGCACATATGATGTATTGAAGGCAAACACGGCTCTACTTACCTGCTAGGCACCCTCTAGGCAGCTTAACCTCAGAATATCAAACCTGAGAGCAGATGATTCATTTTACAATCCTTGAAAGCTTCAGACGAGCTTAGTTTAACCCCTGCTAGGCAACCCAAAATATCTATGCCTAAATATTTTATAGATTGCATTATTTCACAAAGATATGAATCACCGAAATATAGTTGATAAAGGAAAGGTGAAATAGCTGACATGTGGTTGTGTTACAAAAGCAGAATGAGAGATACTGTTACCAGGGCCGGATTAACAATGGGGCGGGTGGAGCTGCAGCTCCAGGACCTCTATTGAAAATAGGCCCAGATGATATCAGTAGTTTATGTAATGTGGTACATGCCAGTACGCCGTTCCACCTTACCCACTGGCCACTTAGCTACCTGCCACCCGCCGGGGGAATGTGATGCTGTAGCCGGATGGTAATGCAGTGATCTGCTCCTGGACTCCGTCCAGGAATGATGATGTTTGTCCATGCAAGATGACGTTTTGCCTCTTTCTGAGTTCCGTTTTTTTGGAGGGAAAAATCCGAACTCGGCGTGCAAACTCGAACCTATCCGAGCCTGCACATCCCTACTATTTAGAATATTGGGGGTGAGGGGGGTGCCTGTCCATTATTTTGCCAGGGGTGCTTGGACACCTAGATACACCTCTGCTCACATCTTCCACGGATCTTCTCCCCACTGATAGGAAGGTCAGGTCAGGTGCTGCTGGCAGTACAGGGAAGCCACAGACAGCACTCCAGTAGTAAGTCAGTGGCGCCTCCTCCTCAGTCCATTATTGGGTAGATGCAGTGGCAGGCACCCATCCATGTAGAGCCCAACAGGCGGTGTGCGGCGTGACGCACTACACGGTGCAGGGAGGGCTTATGAAGTGAATCCATCCACTGTGCCGCGGCTGCTCTAGTTTGTAATTCATATGTTTGGCAGCCTGCTTGCTGGGCCATGGGCGGGCCTCCTAAGCCGCCGGGCCCCATAGCAAGCGCACTCCCTGCACCCTCTATAGTTACGCCACTGTCTCTGTGAGTACATTGAATGGATGTTGATTTTATATAAATTTCCTTTACTCACCTGGCTCTATATCACATCCTAACCATAAATTCCATAGCACTGCCAGCCACTAAGTAAACTTGGGTTGGGTATGGGATCCCGGCGGTCAGGATGCCGCCAGTCAGAATACCGACAGAACCATCCTAACACTAAATGGTAAGCTGCCTAACGCTAACCATTACCCCTACCCCTAAGCCTCCCTCCCCGGTACCAAAATCTAACCTCCCCCCTAGTGCCTAAACCTAACCTCCTCCTTCCTGCACCCTAAACCTAACCCTTCCCCTTGGGTTGGGTATGAAATCCCGGCACTCGGCATGCCTGCTGTCAAAAGACCAACAGCGGCATCCCAACGCTGAGAATCCCAAAAGGGGAGAGGTAAGTACCCTAACCTTCCCTCCTTAACCCCCTAACCCTCCTGTTGTGCACCCTAACCCTTTCTACCCCGCACCCTAAACCTCCCGGTTAGTGCCTAAACCTAACCCTCCCCCCTTAGTGCCTAAACCTAACCCCTGGTTTTGATTCCCCCCAACAGTGTGGAGTTTGTATATGCTTGCTTGCGTGTGTTTCCTCCTCCCACAATCCAGAAATATACTGGCAGTTTAATTAGCTCCTGACAAAAATTAACCCTAGTGTTCGTGTGTGTGGGCATGTGGTAGGGAATATAGATTGTAATCTGTACTGGGGCAGGGGCTGATGTGAATGGACAAAACATTCTCTGTAAAGCGCTGCGGAATATGTGTGTGCTGTATAAATCAAAGGTAATAAGAAGACAAAGCTTTATTAACAAGTTATGTTGGCGGTTCCCAAACTTTCTTGAATCACGGCGCCCTAGAGTATCAGCATTCGTTTGTCTTAAATGTGTCTGTTTGGAATGGACTGACTGTCAAGTCCTCAAGCTCGGGTTCAGGTTGCAAGCTGATAATGATGATGGCCGCTGATGGCGACCGCTTCGTCAACTCAGTCAGGGGTGTAGCCAACATTTTTAAAGGGAATATAGTAGGTAAAAAGACGGTGAATGTGCGTTCACCAGACCAGGCAAACAAACATGGACCAAGATCTCTAGTACCTACAGATTGATCAGCCCGTCAACAAGCAACACTTTCTGTGAAATGGGCATTTCTGGGCGGCAACTGGGCATCTACCATGCGGACTAAGCTGTTAGCGTTCCCGCTAGGCTGTTTTAGCGGGGCGCGGCGCCCTGCCCTCCTTCTGGAGGGCAAAAAGCACCCTGCCCTCCAGGAGGAGGGCAAAAAAGCGCCCTGCCCTAACAGCCTGCGGGAGCCATTCTCACCCGCGGGACGCAGTGTCCCGCGGGTGGAGAAACATGCGGTGACCCGGTCACCGCCGGAGAATAGACGCCGGGCGCATGCGCCCGGCATCTATTCTCACTGTCTGCAGGGCTTGGGGGCTGCCCGGCGTGTCCGTAAGTGCCGGGCACGCCCCCAAGAGTGACGAAAAGGGGACGCGTCTTATAGACACGCCCCCTTTTCCAATGACCACGCCCCCTTCTCGGTCCGGCGCCCTGCCTCCCGCCGGAGCTAGAGGGAACACTAAGCTGTCACGTAGTAGTGTCACGGGCATGTAAGTAGTGCTCGAACATTGGACGTCTGTTTCAGTTGGATCTTTTGCACCCAGATGCTAATGATGATGGTTGCAGCTGTGGACTTGAAAACGAGGGCGGGATAGGTTTCCGCATGCAGAGGTGGACAGGTGGAGAAATTCCCCATAGCAACCAATCAGCTTCTAGCTAGCATTTATCAAGTAAATTCTATAAAATGATACGTAGAAGTCGATTGGTTGCTATGGATAACTTCTCCACTCTTTAGATGGTTTGACACATTTCCCCATGTCTCTGGAAGCTATTTCTTCTACTCCAGCAGCTGCTACATTTGCATATTATTGCACGGCCACATCTCGGAATCAGGACCACGGAAAGAATTTGGACGCAGGGAGTGTGAATTTCAATGGGAGTTCCTGGGTGGTAACGGGGGTGCCTAGGCAGCTGTGGGCATCTGATAGCGGCTGCATCTAAACACACACAACCACTCACACAGGATGCCATGCTTGGATGAGGAAATTGCACCTGCCATAGGGTCCTCCCCACGATGGCACCCAGTGCGGGGAGGGCTGGAGTCTGACAAAAGAAGGCATGGCCTCGTGAACAGGAGGCATGGCCTCACGGGAAGGGAGGTGGCCTCGTGAGCCGAACTCCCTCTTATTACTCAGGGGTAGTAGTGGTGGAAGGTGCCGGACTGCCCTGTGTGCAGTGCCGGCTCCCTCACTGTGCCAGGAGCTGAGTCCTACACTTGATGCTACAGTGCAGCACCTGGTTCCTGTCACTGAGGGGGAGTCGGCACCTTGGTGTCACCCCTCAGCGGGTGACACCCGGGTGCGGCCTGCATCCCCCCCACCCACCTTGTAATGCCAATGGTTGATGAACATTTAGATGGCGCATTCGATGGTGCACCACTGGTGCGTCTGAGAATGATTTCCACAGGAGCAAGGAGCTGCATGTGGGCCTCTTATTTTTAAAGAAATCGGTCACAGCATTAGCATAAAGATACAGACGCAGCAAAAGACATGGCTGCATCTGCACAAGACTCTGAATCAGGCCATATATATATATATATATATATATATATGCAAAAAGAGTGTAATACAAGGGCTAGTACTGGTTTTACACCCAACCACCTCTACTAATGATGGCAGGTAAATGTGAACTTTAAATATGATGAAGGAGGAAGGGCCGGCCATTTGGTGCTATCATTAATCCAGTTGTACCAGTTTTTATAAAAGTTTATTAAGAAGTCAATTAATTAAGACGACAATCATACGGAAAACAACATACCCAGCATGAGATACATATTACAGCTCAGTAAATGGTAAAGGCAGCATTTACCCAGGCTCCAGGACTGTTATCCACTTATAGCTATCCACTAAACTGGGCGATGGAACACTGCACTTTCCAACATCCTGGCCTTTGGTGATTTTAATACCACAATCCACCAGTTAGAGGTTAACATGGGCATCAGACAAATGTTTTCATCGACCCTTCTGTTCCACTATTAAACTCATGTTTTATTCTGCACTGAGGAGCTCATGCAGACCCGCTCGCTAGATGCATTCGCTCGCTCCCAGCTATTGCAAATCCAGCACATGCCCAGAAAGGCAGGAGATCGTACGGCAAGGCATTAGCACGCCCACTATGTCTTGGTGGGAGAATACTTTGTGTACACAGATGCCCACCAGCCATTCATAAGACACCGACTTGCGCTCGTCATCTCCTGGAAGTGCAAAAATACATTGGTACATCGCGCACCATTGGATGTGCTTGCAGCGCTTGAGGTTGACTGCGATCACTTCAGTGTGAAATACAACCAGGTGACGTGTACTATGACGCTGCCTGTTAATTATGCACACCTCTGAAACAGTGTTGAAACACTCAGACAAGCCTGCGTTCGTACCTTAACTCCCCCGTTTCTAGAGGACTGTCCCTGTCACCACCCACAAACGGCCTCTCCCAGTGGCAAACGCAGGATTTCCAGAGGGGGGTTTCCAAATGGTTGATTTTAGAGTGAATGTGGCCAGTCCATGAAGAGGGTAGAATTAGCATTTAACCAACTTTAATATGCGTCATACAAAGTATATTGTGTGTCATAATTCCAACATATAGAGGACCAGTGATCACAGTAAGCCATTAAATGCGGCAGTAAGACCATCCTGCCTGAGCTGAATGTTTTTATTTTAGATGTAGGCACCATTCCAGAGCATTGGAGCAAGTCCGGGAGTCTGGGGGAGCAGCAGAAGAACCTAGCACTGCCCTGGTCATATATGTACATATTGGTCTCTGTATCAGCACATCCCTAACAGTGAATGTTTTCCAGATCTCCTAGTTGGTGCACAGGTTTTTTATTACTGACTGATACATGTTAAAAGATCCACAGGTGGTGCTAATTATTTCATATATGATACTGTGAAGAACATGCAGCACTAGTAAAATTATCTTACTATTTCTATTGTGGTCATGGTGTGGGCTGGGGAGGGGGGTTTCCAGGCAGACGGAACCCCCCCTGAGTTTGCCCATGTCTCCTCTCACTCATTCAACTGGGCTGTCTATGCTGGGCGAGCGCTACCCGATCTTTCACAGTGGTTCGCGCATGCGCATTGCGATGCATACGCATGTGCAGATTGCAAAGATCGGCCAGCTACGAGCGATCGCTTCTTAGCAAGCGGGTCTGAATCACCCCCTGAATACCATAATCAGATGAAAAGGCACTGGCACTCCCATGATCAGCATACTCTGTTAAATCTCACCCAATACTCAGGAACCCATATCTGATTCGCAGAAACAATCTTTCTGGAACGGAGTATCTCTTCCGCAGTTATCACTAATACAAATGGAGCATTTAACTAATAATTTCACTACTGATGAAGTCGATCAAGCTATAAAAATGCTTAAACCCATGAAGTCACCGGGCCCGGACGGTCTTAGTGGGGAGTTTTACAAAATACTCCGTCTGCATATCGTACAAACGTTAACTGACTTTTATAACTCTTTACTAGCCGGGGACCCTCTTCCGCAACATTTTAATTCAGCTATAGTGAAAGTACTCCCAAAACCTGGTAGAGACTTACTTCTCCCTTCATCCTATAGGCCCATATCGCTACTTAAAGTAGATTACAAAATCTTTACTAAACTATTGGCAGATAGACTTAAAATTATACTCCCCTCTATTATACACCCGGATCAGACCGGCTTCATATGGGGCCGTAGCTCAGCCACTAATATCAGGAAAGTTCTTGCTGTATTGCAGATCCTCCGCGACTCTCCGACGGATGATCCCAGGTTTCTTCTTTCATTAGATGCTGAAAAAGCTTTCGACTTGGTGACGTGGGATCATCTGTTCGAGACTCTTAAAAGGTTCGGCATGCCCTCCGATTTTATCCATTTAATTTCCTCTCTATACTCTTCCCCTAAAACGCAAATCTTAACCAATAAATACCTATCCCCTTCCTTTCTCATACAAAGGGGTACGAGACAGGGGTGCCCCCTTTCCCCTCTCTTATTTGCAGCTGCCCTCGAGCCATTGGCCATAGCCTTGCGACAAAGCCAAGACTTCACTGGCATAAGAATCAGAAACCAGGAGTGCAAATTGTCCTTATTTGCCGACGATATGTTGCTTTTTATTTCAAGACCATTACACTCTATCCCTGCCATACTGAAAATTGTTGATATTTTTGGCTCCTGTGCAGGCTACCGAATTAACATAGATAAGTCAGAACTGCATCCAATTAATGCACCCTCCTTCCTGACTTCCCATCCTCATGTTGCTTCATTATTTGCAGTTGTACCGCATAAACTTAAATATCTGGGTATCTTTATACCAACAACACTTTCATCATTATATAGTTATCATTTCTCACCTGTTATTCAAAAAATCCGGTCCCAATTACTACACTGGAAAGACCTTAAATTATCCTTATTAGGCCGAGTGGTAGTGGTTAAAAATATAATATTTCCCAAGTTGGCGTATCTGCTACAAATGCTACCTATTATGATCACGAAGGCTGATGCTCTATTATGCACGCAGGTCTTTTCTAAATTTATTTGGCACTATCGTAAACCTAGGATGTGTCGATCTCGCACTTATCTACCCAAAACTAGAGGTGGACTCGGGGTGCCACATATTGAGGGGTTTGCCAGATCTGCCCTCTTCCGTTATATAACAGATTGGCTGTTACACACTAGTAACTTCACTGATCCTGCTCTAGAGGAGGCCCTTTTCCATCCGTATGCACCGGCAGCTCTACTTTACACCCCTATTGCACAAATCCCCTCAGGGATTAAATCTAATATATTATTTAGGGACACCTATAGAGCATAGATTAACATAAATAAAAGTCTAAAGAGGTGCCCCTTCTCATCTCCCTATATACCCTTCTGGGGCAATCCATCTTTCACCCCCTCCCTCGCTAATCCGAATTTTCGAGCCTGGTATCAGAAAGGCATAATGTCTATCAAAGAAGTATTTGACCCAGGTGGTCATCTCCTTTCCTTTTCAGATTTGCGGGAAAAGTATGATATTCCCCAAACGCACCTTTTCATGTTTTTACAAATTCGCCATTACATTCAATCCTTGGATTCTCCTCTGATTACTTTTGGCTCTCCAGATGTATTGTTATCAATATTGTCTTCATGTAAACTAATTAAATTTCATATCAGACACCTGTACTCCCATCTGGTTGAAGCATCTCCTCATACGTGGTCATCCACCATCCAGGCATGGCAATTAGAATTAACTGACTTACCGGATTTCAAATCCATTCTCAATTGTTTAGACAAGATTTTGCCAGCCCTTAAATCCGCTCGTTTACAGGAAGTGCACATCCGTACCCTAAACCGTACTTATATAGCTCCTATCCAAAGAAAGTATTTTGTTCCCTCTGATTCGGGCAACTGTGTTAAATGTGGTCAGTCTGAAGCTTCGCTATCCCACAATTTCTGGCACTGTGGTAAAGTTGCTAAATTTTGGAATAAACTATTAGAATTCCAATAGTTAGAATTCCACTACTAGAATTAAATTCCATGTTACATGCACGATTACCCAAAACAGCTGCGCCGTTCATATTTGCGGAATTCTCCTCTTGGGAGACTATCCATTCTTTGCAACCTTGGAAATCCCTGTTGACTGTTATGGTCACAGTGGCTAAGCATTTGATCCTCAAACATTGGATTTCTAGTTCGGCACCTACATTAACTGAGTGGAAGTCTGCTATGCTGGAAGTGTTATATCACGAGAGGCGGATGGCTACGTATGATATAGAAAGTGGTGTTCTGATCTTCTCCAAAAAGTGGGAAATATATATTGCACAGTTGCCTGATCATTTACAAGATAACATCTGGAAGGTGTTCGAACATACGGATTGGTTTTTACGAAGACAAATTGTTTAGATACCTGTTTAATTACACTTTCACCACTTCTTCCTCTCTACCTCTTATGTGATTAGGTGCCTGGTTTGAGAGTTTAGGTGCTTAGACTTGTAAATGCACTTTCTGATATTATAAGTTTTGGCCCGAGCGTGGCGTGGGAATTTTTCGGATAACCCTGCTGGAAATACTTAATTCTCACAGGAATGTAAACCTTGTTGTATCAACCGAAATATCATTATGTGATACACATGTTGTTTTATTATATTTTATTGATCTTATTTTATTTTTCTTCTATTCTTTTATTTTATTATCTTATTTTCTGGTTACTTTTATCACCTCTATTTCCATTCTATTGTAAAAAAAAAAAAAGGGACAGTAATTATTGTATTTGTCTTTAAAACTAACATTGGGCCTGATTCAGACCCACTCGCGAGCGGCTGTCCGCTCGCAAGTGGGTCGATGTTATGGACTGAGCATGCGCACGACGGAGGGAGCTCCGTCGTGCGCATGCGCCAGACGCGACGAGTGAAGGAAAGTCCTTCGCTCGTTGTGTCCGATCAAAGGGGGCGTGCTGTCAATGTTGATTGACAGCACGCCCCCTTTGGTAGGCGTTCCGGGGGCGTGCCTCCCTGACGGGGGCGTTCCCACGGGAACGCCTCCCGTCAAAAGCCGGCCCACTGACATCACTAGTGATGTCAGTGGGAGTGATTTTGGCTCTGATAGAGCCAAAATCACTCCGGAGCTTGCGGTTGAAAACCTCAACCGCAGGCTCCGGCTCGCAATTTCGATGGTCGCGATGGTCACGACCATCGCGGCCATCAAAATGCACGCTCGTATAGCCTGTGGGTGGTGACCCACAGCTATACGAGCGTCCAGGAGGACGCTCCATTTTCATGGAGCCCGGCCCTCATTCAGAGCGTGCGCTCTGCTCAGAGCGTACGGCTCTGAATGAGGGCCATTGTTTGTAAGTGTTTATGTAAAATCCCGATTGGTGGAGATGTACGTTCATACAATATGTGACTTTTCTCTTTTGCTGTTCAATAAACAGTTTTCAAAAAAAAAAAATCTCACCCAATAACCATCATAAACTCCCAGAGTCGTGCAAGAGAGGTCTTCACCTATAACAGCCCCCAGTTTCCCATAGAGATAAATATTCTCACTGGTACATGGATGCCACCAAGACTTAACTCAGGAAAGTAGGAGCTTATGTGACTAACCGAGTGGCTGCTAAGAATTAGGCTGGAGTAGGTGACAGACAGCTGAATACTTGAGCCCGTAGGCTAACACAGGTAATCAGGAGGCAGGAATGGAAACCAAGGTCAGAGAATAGACAGAGTGAGTGCTACCAGAAAAAATGCCAGAATATAGATAGCTGCAGAGAGGCTGGACACAAGCTGGAATTCAGGATAAAGTCACAACAGACTAAACTGGAACACAGGCAACAGCAGTGTAATACATCAGTCAGAACAGAAACAGAGGCTGGAAAGCTTCTAGCAGGATTGGATGCTATAACCGGCGATGAGGCCTAATATCCTAGTAGGCAGCCAATCCGTGTCATCTGGAACAGGTCCCAGCATCAGTGTAAATATGCTGCAGCTGTCACATGGAGGGTGGAGCAGCATTCTGGCTGCTAGGCAACACCCAGGACCAGATTTGAGTGCAGCACCACATTAAACATTGTCCCGACTGAGAGGCAGCTGGGCAGTGTGAGCCGCGACGGTCAGTTGAGGCGGCTCATAACTCACTCATCTACTGAAATACTATGTGCTGCTGTGAACATTACTTATTCCAGTCTCAGCAAGGAACCAAATCACAGTCAGGCAGATATACTACAAAAATTTAGAAAAGACTGGTGATGCCGAATCCATTAAACCAAGTGTTCTCTGACAACAGATATGAAAGACTTATTATACTTTATTATCTGGCAACAGTCAGCAGCAAACTGTCTCCTACAGTCTTTCAAGTTTACTACAACAAATAGTACTTAACAGCCGTCTAAACACAACTTAATGAACTTTGAGATTCTAACACACTTCTTACATGTTGATATTCTTTGTCTACCCACAAGAATATAAAATAAACCTTGGTCCAGTCGAGCCTGGAAGAAATAAACACATATGTTCCAACATTCTCCGACAGACACTTCTCCATGTAACAAAGTTTTCAAAAAAGATTCGGTCTTTTCCTCTTCTGTCCTTCATCTCTTTCCACCCCATCCCTCTCATTTTCTACCATCTCCACCATTTCTCTCCCACTTTTCCCTCAGGCCTTTGACAGAATGATCTGGAAATTCAATGGACTATTAACTCACTTTCTATCGCTGACTGATCGTCCTGCACCTTCCGGGAGTGCTGGATGAATGATATCGATCATCCAGCACACCACCAAGGACAGCCAGAGAGTAACCTGGTCGATATCGACCAGGTTGGCCTGCATGCACGGTCAATGGACATTATCTTTATCATCCATACGTGACCGCGCATCGCAGGTCGTTGGTGGATTGGAGGCACCAAAAAAATGCACAATATGAATGATAATGATATGATCGATATCGTCATCGTTCATATCGTGCATTTTTATCGTACCGTGGGCCTGATTCAGACCCGCACGTGAACGCACAGCGCTTGCAAGTGGGTCGATGGTCCCCCATTGCGCATGCGTGAGACCCGGCCAGCGACGGGCGCTCCATCACTACGGGTCTCGCACCAAAGCGGGGCAGCTGTCGATGGTGATTGACAGCTTACCCCGTTTTGGAGGCGGGCAGGGGGGGTGGCTGGGCAAACGGAGGCATTCCTGCAGGAACGCCTGCCGTTTGTGGACGGCCCTACTGACATCACTCGTGATGTCAGTAGGTGGACTTCCTGCTCTATTAGAGCAGGAAGTTCACTGGGGCTTGCGGCCACAAGACCCTACCACAAGGGTCTCGTCGCAAGACCATCGCAGCCATCACCTGGCCGCTCGCATAAGCTGTGGGTGGTCACCCACAGCTATGCGAGCAGCCAGGAGGCCGTCTTTAAAAAAAAGGGACGCCCTGATTCAGAGCGAGCACTCTCAATGAGCGTCCGGCTCTGAATCAGGCCCTGTGTACGTACCATTATCCCTTCCAAACAGTTTCAGATTTATCAATATTTAGAATAAATTGGTTCTCAATATACAGTATGCATTAATTTCGGGGGAATAGAGGTCCTTAAGTGATCTTTTCTATACCAGGACTTTTATTCTAGGTTTACAAAGCATCTACTTGAAATTGGTGGAATTCCAAAAATATACACAAAGGTAGAGCCCCAAACTTAATGAACAAGCTTCTGTCTTTAAATGAATTTAGAAGTATTCGCAATCTAATCCAATGTTAGACTATTTAATTTTATTCAAATATATCACTTTGCTAAAAATATTCTTCGCAGAAACAGACAAATCTCAGGTGCACAACTCCAAATTATTAGTAATATATATAAATGCAATAAAATTTTGCAATCAATAGAGGTTTTTAGCATAATCATGGCCAAGGTTATGGGCCTACCCACCATATCCAGGTAACCTCTTTCGGGTAGGTCCCTAACATACTAGGGTTCAAATCCAGAGCGCAGGAGCCCGAAAAACTGGCCCAGCCAAGCTGCCCCAGGGCACCATCATAGTAAGAAAAGTGCAGTGTAAAGAGATAGTTAGGAGCAGCTGCAGCTGCATATAAAGAATGAAAATAAAAAAGTGAAGTACATATATATTAAACACACAGTGAAGGGTTAAAATGTGTTATAAAGGAAAATGTGTTACAATGCGGTGCCCTGAGACAGATCAACCAACGCAATCCAGGGGGACCCACAGCCCAAAAATGAACCAAAGTTGCACTACAGTATATAACTTGTAGGACTTACCTAGAGTTGTGCCTAATACAGTGTGCATATACATTACCATACTCCATGCTTTTAAACCAATAAGGTAGGGTGCTAATCCAGAATGTGGGCGTCTCCTTTCCCTCAGAAGTGCAATAAAGCACATTAAATGGAGTATATGGGAAAGATTTCTGGACTGCACAGCCTGACTATATATATGATGGGAGGTGCTACCTGATGAGACTAATTGCAGGCACAGAAACAGACAAATCTCAGGTGCACAACTCCAAATTATTAGTAATATATATATAAATGCAATAAAATTTTGCAATCAATAGAGGTTTTTTAGCATAATCAAGGCCAAGGTTATGGGCCTACCCACCATATCCAGGTAGCCTCTTTCGGGTAGGTCCCTAACATACTAGGGTTCAAATCCAGAGCGCAGGAGCCCCCAAAACTGGCCCAGCCAAGCTGCCCCAGGGCACCATCATAGTAAGAAAAGTGCAGTGTAAAGAGATAGTTAGGAGCAGCTGCAGCTGCATATAAAGAAAGAAAATAAAAAAGTGAAGTACATATATATTAAACACACAGTGAAGGGTTAAAATGTGTTATAAAGGAAAATGTGTTACAATGCGGTGCCCTGAGACAGATCAACCAACGCAATCCAGGGGGACCCACAGCCCAAAAATGAACCAAAGTTGCACTACAGTATATAACTTGTAGGACTTACCTAGAATTGTGCCTAATACAGTGTGCATATACATTACCATACTCCATGCTTTTAAACCAGTAAGGTAGGGTGCTAATCCAGAATGTGGGCGTCTCCTTTCCCTCAGAAGTGCAATAAAGCACATTAAATGGAGTATATGGGAAAGATTTCTGGACTGCACAGCCTGACTATATATATAATGGGAGGTGCTACCTGATGAGACTAATTGCAGGCACAGAAACAGACAAATCTCAGGTGCACAACTCCAAATTATTAGTAATATATATAAATGCAATAAAATTTTGCAATCAATAGAGGTTTTTAGCATAATCATGGCCAAGGTTATGGGCCTAACCACCATATCCAGGTAACCTCTTTCGGGTAGGTCCCTAACATACTAGGGTTCAAATCCAGAGCGCAGGACCCCCCAAAACTGGCCCAGCCAAGCTGCCCCAGGGCACCATCATAGTAAGAAAAGTGCAGTGTAAAGAGATAGTTAGGAGCAGCTGCAGCTGCATATAAAGAATGAAAATAAAAAAGTGAAGTACATATATATTAAACACACAGTGAAGGGTTAAAATGTGTTATAAAGGAAAATGTGTTACAATGCGGTGCCCTGAGACAGATCAACCAACGCAATCCAGGGGGACCCACAGCCCAAAAATGAACCAAAGTTGCACTACAGTATATAACTTGTAGAATTGTGCCTAATACAGTGTGCATATACATTACCATACTCCATGCTTTTAAACCAATAAGGTAGGGGGCTAATCCAGAATGTGGGCGTCTCCTTTCCCTCAGAAGTGCAATAAAGCACATTAAATGGAGTATATGGGAAAGATTTCTGGACTGCACAGCCTGACTATATATATGATGGGAGGTGCTGCCTGATGAGACTAATTGCAGGCACAGAAACAGACAAATCTCAGGTGCACAACTCCAAATTATTAGTAATATATATATAAATGCAATAAAATTTTGCAATCAATAGAGGTTTTTTAGCATAATCAAGGCCAAGGTTATGGGCTTATCCACCATATCCAGGTAGCCTCTTTCGGGTAGGTCCCTAACATACTAGGGTTCAAATCCAGAGCGCAGGAGCCCCCAAAACTGGCCCAGCCAAGCTGCCCCAGGGCACCATCATAGTAAGAAAAGTGCAGTGTAAAGAGATAGTTAGGAGCAGCTGCAGCTGCATATAAAGAATGAAAATAAAAAAGTGAAGTACATATATATTAAACACACAGTGAAGGGTTAAAATGTGTTATAAAGGAAAATGTGTTACAATGCGGTGCCCTGAGACAGATCAACCAACGCAATCCAGGGGGACCCACAGCCCAAAAATGAACCAAAGTTGCACTACAGTATATAACTTGTAGGACTTACCTAGAATTGTGCCTAATACAGTGTGCATATACATTACCATACTCCATGCTTTTAAACCAGTAAGGTAGGGTGCTAATCCAGAATGTGGGCGTCTCCTTTCCCTCAGAAGTGCAATAAAGCACATTAAATGGAGTATATGGGAAAGATTTCTGGACTGCACAGCCTGACTATATATATGATGGGAGGTGCTACCTGATGAGACTAATTGCAGGCACAGAAACAGACAAATCTCAGGTGCACAACTCCAAATTATTAGTAATATATATATAAATGCAATAAAATTTTGCAATCAATAGAGGTTTTTTAGCATAATCAAGGCCAAGGTTATGGGCCTACCCACCATATCCAGGTAACCTCTTTCGGGTAGGTCCCTAACATACTAGGGTTCAAATCCAGAGCGCAGGACCCTCCAAACCTGGCCCAGCCAAGCTGCCCCAGGGCACCATCATAGTAAGAAAAGTGCAGTGTAAAGAGATAGTTAGGAGCAGCTGCAGCTGCATATAAAGAATGAAAATAAAAAAGTGAAGTACATATATATTAAACACACAGTGAAGGGTTAAAATGTGTTATAAAGGAAAATGTGTTATAATGCGGTGTCCTGAGACAGATCAACCAACGCAATCCAGGGGGACCCACAGCCCAAAAATGAACCAAAGTTGCACTACAGTATATAACTTGTAGGACTTACCTAGAGTTGTGCCTAATACAGTGTGCATATACATTACCATACTCCATGCTTTTAAACCAATAAGGTAGGGTGCTAATCCAGAATGTGGGCGGCTCCTTTCCCTCAGAAGTGCAATAAAGCACATTAAATGGAGTATATGGGAAAGATTTCTGGACTGGACAGCCTGACTACATATATGATGGGAGGTGCTACCTGATGAGACTAATTGCAGGCACAGAAACAGACAAATCTCAGGTGCACAACTCCAAATTATTAGTAATATATATAAATGCAATAAAATTTTGCAATCAATAGAGGTTTTTAGCATAATCATGGCCAAGGTTATGGGCCTAACCACCATATCCAGGTAACCTCTTTCGGGTAGGTCCCTAACATACTAGGGTTCAAATCCAGAGCGCAGGACCCCCCAAAACTGGCCCAGCCAAGCTGCCCCAGGGCACCATCATAGTAAGAAAAGTGCAGTGTAAAGAGATAGTTAGAAACAGCTGCAGCTTTCCCATAAAAATATTGTTCACCAGCAATTACATCATCCTATTCTCAGAGGGATCATTTCTATTTTATACTCATTTTACCATACACTATTCAAAATGCATTCATGCAAATATTGGTTGAATTCTGACTTGCCCATCTGGGAATGGACAAATGTTTTATGGGCCGTTGAGAGCCAACAAGGGTGTAGGTACAGAGGGCGTGGTCAAATAAGGAGACATGGCCACGCCCCTTCAAAGAACAGAACAAAAATTACCTGTGCGCTGCACGGGGAAACATTTGTCCTCCCTCAAGAGTGCTGCAAACAGGAATAATGTCCCCCTCAAAAGCTGACCTGGGCCCCCTACAGGCCTAGGCCTGGGTAATTAGTACCCCTCCCCCTCTCTTTGCCCCTGAATGTACTGCAGTTCAAAGCAAAGTCTTCAACACTATGGGGGGTATTCAATTAGGCTGCGAAAAGTCGGAATCGGCGATAATTTATCGCAGATGACGCCAATTTCGCCTATTTCAATTATCCCCGTATTCAATTTAAAAAAAACGGGGATAACTTTTCACCGTGTTTTACATGGCGAAAAAAAGTGCAGAAATGAGGTTTAGGGCTGCCGGCTTAAAAAAAAATAGCCTGCACCCCTGGGAATGTCATTTAAAAATAAACTGTGTAAAAAAACAATAAATACCCCAAAAACAATGAATTAAAAATTTGGGGCGAAAAAAAAAAGGGGGGAAACAGTGTTTAAAAATAGGGAAATAGGTTCAGGGGTATTCGGTAAGTATGCGGCAGGTGTGTTCTAGAATAGGCTATTAGCGGCAGGTGCATTTCTGCAGAATTTTTTAAAAATGATTTTAGGGACTTAAAAATATATTAGGGGACCACTTAAACAAAACGAAAAAATAAACCTAAGTGCTCTTCTGCATCACTTGTTCTAATGTCGGGAAACACATTCTGTAGGGCTAAACAGGGGTACCCAGAGTGAACCCCCATGTCTGGACATCTTTAGGGGGGTCCTAGGAACAAACCCCGAAAATTCCCAAATTTTTAGCGATACTTACCTTTCCGCAGGCTCCCGTTTTCGCTGCTTCCTAATAAAGCGGGAGCGCGCCCGATACTTCATCCCTGGAAAAGCTCCGATGTGGAGCAAAAAGTCCAGCATGGATTTTTCGCTCCCTAATTGTGTACGGGCCTATATGTATAATAGACAAATAATATTCCTACGGAGCATCTATAGGACTGGCACCTTCAGATGTGTTCTTGTACACTGTGGCTTCAGTCGCTTCAAACATCCCCTCTCGTCGCACCAGGCCGTGACTGAAGCAATTTTTTGCTCAAAATGTGCATCTTATTCACACAAATAATATAGATTTTTGCTAGATTATGCTGATCAATTTGATGAGCGACATTTGTACATCTGTGTGGGAATAAGAGCTGCGATGCAGCGCCCGTAGCTTTTTCTCAGGCTAAGTTCCGCTGTGATTTATCTGCACCTTGTACGTATCTAAAACAAATTCCTGCGTTAAAGTCGCAGCCCAGTATCTGTAGTACACTGTGAGTGGTGATTTGCAGCATCTGTGTTGCAAATAAGACACAAAATTAAATAAAATAAAAAAATACCCGTTGGGCGTATTGAGGCTCCAGGGGGTAAATTTACTAAAGTGAGAGTTTTTAGAAGAGAGTTCTAAAAGTGATGTTGCCCATAGCAACCAATCAGATTCTAGCTATTATCTTCTAGAAGGTGCTAGTTAAATGTTAAGTAGAATCTGATTGGTTGCTATGGGCAACATCACTTTTAAAACTCACATCTAAAAACTCTCACTTTAGTAAATTGAGGACACTCCAGACCACCAATAACAGCAGCAAGGGGAAAAGAGCTCATGAAGGCGTATCCAAACTTTTTGGAAAGAAGTGGATGCTCCCCAAAACAATATTTTGAAGACATCTATAAGACTTGTGATCCGGGCCTATCCCTACTTTATTACTATTAGTATTTATTTATAAGGTGCCACAAAGTTCACCTCATAATTGGATGGAGAAACACACGTAGTGGGCACATATATATTTTTATTTTCTCTACTATGGGGTCTATTCATTAAACGATAAATGGCCCGGTAACCATGCGGAAACGCTAGCTTCTGCATATTTAAGTCACTGGCCCATTCATCATGAGGGGTCTGACAGGATCCCTTTGGAATTCCGCAAACTCCGAAAACTCAGAGACGAAGCTTGTTCTCAGATCCCTGCTCCTTCCTATGGGAAGAAGTTCCGGGGATGTGAAGAGAGACCCAAGAGTATCCCTCCGCCACCTCCTCACCTGCTCCCCGACGGCTTTGCGTAGCTGGGACAATGGGGGGAAGGTAAGTAACGCAGCTACTTTTGTAGTTGTGATACTAACCACTGGGACAACTGTTTTTCGGAGCAGTTGCCCCCACACCAGAAGAATGATGAATTGCTCCGGTGTCACTTTTCTCCCGTTGCGAGTTGGATACTTAAGTATCCCTCACAGCGAGTCCAATACTTCATCATCGGAGGCCATACAGCCTTCGATGATGAATAAGCTCCTATATCTCTTACTTTTCATTCTAATGCTAGTTTTAAACACCGTGCTTCATCTTTATTTTATATACTTATCCATATTTATTGAGACATTGGGGGTGATAATGTCGGGGGTGTACACGACCACCCAGCACTGGCCACACCCACCCAGCACTGCCCACAGCTCTTCCCCTTCTCACAATAGGCCCTTCACAGTCGGGACTTCTGGGCGCAGGGGGCTTGGTCTATCAGTAAATAGGGCATGTTCTAGTGGCATGCCCCCGTTTCCATCACTAAGGGGCGTGCCCAGCACTCTCCGATATACTGGGCTGCCCCCGGGCATCCCCCACACTGAATAGATGCTGTGTGCATGCGCACCGCATGCCATCTATCCTCCCTCCCCCCCCAACCCCCCACCACCGCTGGACACTGTGGCCCGTGGGTGGGACAGCGGGACAGTCCCAGAAAAAACTAAAAACTGGACTGTCCCGCTGAATGGGGGAGTTGGGAGATATGTATAAGTGACAGTGTTTAGTAATAAAAAACCCTGTTACTGTATTATATCTACTTACTGTATAAATAATAATAATAAATATTCTGCTGCTTTTTTTTTTTAGGTAACGTGAAACTAATCCTGTATAGCCAGCCTGGAACTAGCTGCCAGAATATGGAATGTAGCAGTAAGGGACAACCAGCAAAGAAAACAAATAACCTGCCTGCTGGCTACCGGGGAGTTTTCTCTTGTCAGTTATGTGCGCATAGAGTCATCATAAACCCTTTAGGCTAACAAATATCTCCATGATCTCATGTGACAGCTAACAAAGGGTGATATTGTGGTTGCAGACCTGATCCCTAGAGGCACCTAACATTCAGCATGCAAAAGATGTTCCCACAGGATTCTTTATGTGATCCACATATCAAAAAAGGTGGATTTTTTTTTCTAGCTCAGTCTGAAGCACCACTACAGCCTTGTTTTCCTCTAGAAAGCCAACAATTTACAGAAGAATACGCCATAATCCAGTACGGGTTCTGTATATTTTTGCCGACATTCATCTTGTCGACATGAGAATTTCAATATGGTCATAATGTTAACATGCCTGTCATGTCAACATTGACCATGTTGACATTCATCATGTCGACACTGATGAAATGTCAACATGATAAGAAGGTCGACAAAATGTCCCTGGTGGTCTAGTGGTAACTTACCTTGCTAACCTTAACCCTCCCCCTGGTGCCTAACCCTAACCTCCCCTCCTGTAGACTAACCCTCCATAGCCTAATCCTAACCTCCCCTCCCATAGGTAAACGCAGGGGGGGGTTCCGTCTGCCTGGAAACCCCCTTCCCCAGCCCACACCATGACAACAATAGAAATAGTAATGTCTTATAATTTTACTAGTGCTGCATGGTCTTCACAGTATCACAAATTAAATAATTAGCACCACCTGTGGATCTTTTTAACATGTATCAGTCAGTAATAAATAACCTCAGGCAGGATGGACCTACTTCTGCATTTAATGGCTTACTGTGATTGCTGGTCCTCTATACTGTATGCTGGAATTATGACACACAATATACTTTGTATGACGCATATTAAAGCTGGTTAAGTGCTAATTCTACCCTCTTCATGGACTGGCCACGCTCACTCTAAAATCAAGCATTTGGAAACCCCCCTCTGGAAATCCTGCGTTTGCCACTGCCTCCCATAGCCTAACCCTAACCTCCCCTCCCATAGCCTAACCCTAACCTCCCCTCCCATAGCCTAATCCTAACCTCCCCTCCCATAGCCTAACCCTAACCTCCCCTCCCATAGCCTAACCCTAACCTACCCTCCCATAGGCTAACGATAACCTCCCCTCCCATAGCCTAACCCTAACCTACCCTCCCATAGGCTAATCCTAAACCTGCACTGCCACAGCCTAACCTAACTCTACAGTCCCTGCAGAATGTCGACATTCCACATTTTGACTTTGTGAACATGGCGACATTCTGCATCTGACATCAGAACTGTCCACATCATGGATGTGGACATTTTAAATGTCGTCATTATGGCTACATTCCCCTAGTATGATACAACATATTGATGTTATCCATTAAAAGCAATTTTATATCTGTACGCTTGGAAATAATGCAGTTATTGTCCAATTTTTGTAGCAGGAGCTGATTCAGACCCACTCACTATGATGCGAACGCTCGTAGCTGGCCGATATTTGTAATCTGCGCATGCGTGTGCATCGCAATGCGCGTGCGCGAACCAGTGGGAGAGATCGGGATGCATTCGCTCGCTGCGTATAAACTGCCCAGTAGAGTGACTGACAGGAGAAGCCGTTTGTGGGTGGTGACAGGGGCTGGCCACTAGAAATGGGGAGTGGAGGTGCAAACGCAGGCGTGCCTGAGTGTCTCAATGCCGTTTCAGTGCATAATTAAAAGGCAGCGTCATAGTACACGTCACCTGGTGGGATTTCACTCTGAAGTGATCGCAGTGCTTACGGCTGGGTATAGGCAACCTTAAGCACTGCGATCGCATCCGATGGTGCTCGATGTACCAATGTTTTCATGCACTTCCAGAAGATGACGTGCGCAAGTGAGCGTCTTAAGAATGGCTGGTGGGCGTCTGCATACACTAAGTGATCGCACGCCAAGACATAGTGGGCGTGCTAATTCCTTGCCGTGCGATCGCCCGCCTTGCTGGCTTGCGCTGGATTTGCATACTCAGGGTGTGAGTGAACGCATCTAGCGAGTGGGTCTGAATCAGCTCCAAAGTTTGCAATACCTACAGTTGAATTCTATAAATATTTGCAGATTAGACATTGGCTCTATTCTTTTTCTTCTTATGTAGGAAGTCTTACATTTCTTCCTGAGAACATGGTAGCTAGAATGATGTTGCCTAATCGAAGAGCCGGAATCTCGTATTGGTATTTATTTAATATTATTAAAAATAAATCCAATAGATAAGACAATACCCGAAATCAAATGGGAATGAGAGCTAAACATAACTTTAGATGAGATGGAGTCATCTCAGTTGTTTAGATCAATACATAAAAATGTCTAGAAGTTGCTCCCATATAGAAAAATATATAAAATTATTCTATCGTACATATCTAACTCCAGATAGGAAACATACAATTTGTCCATCTCAGATAAATGTATGTTGGCGTTGTTTAATAGAAACGGGTATTATGCATATCTTTTGGAACTGTGTGAAAATCCATCCCTTGTGGTTAGAAGTACAGAGATTAATATATAAAGTTTTGGAATGTGATGTAAATACAACTTCTCAGATTGCTCTTTTACATATATACCCTTGGCATATCCATATACATTATAGATATATTCCAAGTTATATTTTTATAGCCACTAAAGCAGCAATAGCTCAACAGTGGAAGTAAGAAAACCCCCCTACAATTTCATTAATAATTAATAAGATAAACTATAGCTATTTGATGGAAACAATAGATAATTCTGAGAACTTGGAAGATTGGATAAAGAACATGGGGCAAATTGCAGATATATGTGGATCAGATAAGGGGCAGCATCGGAGGCGTTCTATGATAGTACCAGGGGCAGAACTCTGGGAGACAATGGAGGCGCCTGCCGCCGGGCTCCAGCTCTGAAGGGGCACTTGCTCCATTGTCCACAACATATTCACCCCACTTAGGGCTGTAACTATGTACCCAGAGTGTACTCTCACGGCCACCCAATACATGGGACCCCTTCCCGGCACCTGAGAAGCCACCATACACTACTGGAGAGCGCCATGTCAGACCATCCGCGGCTGCCTTTGTCTATCTATAGCTTGTCTGCATTACAGTGGCAGCTGCTGTGACGGGGGGGGCACCAAATTATATCTTGCCTCCGGGCGTCTGGGATGAATTTACGCCACTGGATAGTACTATAGTAATATTGTATAAATCTACTAATGTATAAAATAAATGCATTGAGATATAAAACGTCAAGGAATGTATACCTATATGTAATTTTTTTTTAGATAGGAGATTATTGTGAGACTTTGGAATTTTCTTTTTTTTCTTTTTCTTTTCTATAAATGTATTTCTAAGAAATAAAATAAATAATATATTTAACAAAAAAAAGTTAAATATTTGCAGCTGCAGTTTATTTATTAGATTAGCGTTTATTTAATTGGCCGCCCATGCTGTAATATCAGCAGTAATAGTTGGCATGGTGCCCGGTATGCCAGACTTTATAGCCCTAAAATTATCCAAGATTATGTTGACCAAATTATTATTGGCCATGTTAGAAGATGATTGTTATTGCCCATTGTGTGGTTTTACCTTTAGCATTTAGAATATTACATCATACTTTAGCGGTGGAGTACGGCATCCTGGCGGTCAGAATCCAGAGGGTCGGAATGCTGGCAGCAGAATTCCGACGTTGAAAATGCCAGTCACTTTCGGTAATTACTCTAATGTTAACCCCAGCCCTAACCCTAACTCAACCCTCCTGCAGTCTAACCCTAACTTTCCCCTTCGGCACCCTAATCTTCCCCTTCGGCACCCTAATCCTCCCCTCCCGCAGCCTAACTTTAACCCTAATAATTACCTGTCGGCATTTTGACCCCTGGGATCCCACAGCCAGTATAGTGGTGGGATTCTGACTGCATTCCATATTTTAGGTCACCTAATACAATAATACAGGAGATTCTACATGTTCACAAATTTTCTCTTGCCGCTATATATACTGTAGGACATGATCCAACCTATAGTAAAGGAGCTTTAATAGTCCCTTATTACTGTGTTATTACTCTCTCTGCTTACAGTTGAGGTAGTTTACAATATTCTGACCATTTCCACTTCTCAGTTTCCTTCACTTAAATCCTGCTACATACATTTAGTAATTCACTATTCATGGTCCCTGTTCTACATTACGGCTGAGTATCCACATTTGATCACTTCAACTCATTGCACAAATTCCAGTCTTTTATTAGGGTCTCCTGAGGAACCACCACAATCCAGTATTCTTCCATTTGTCTCTCTCTACCTAGTTTCTATTCCTTATTATGTAATTCAGAGTTCTGTCCGTAGTTCTCTTCTCCAACTGAACCCATTGACTAGGTAAAGACAAACAAAAGCTACCTATCTACACATATTAAGGGATGTAGTTATCAGACCGAAGGACGGCATGCCGCTGGTCTAAATCCAGACACTGAAAGTCCGACAAGGGACTTAAGATAGGCGTCGAAATGCAGATGCCTATCTAAATCCCGACGCAGGAATCCAGAAGGACGCCAGCCTGAATGAGATAAGTCCGGGGCGCCCTTAGCTGTTAGCCACGGGGGAGGTTAGGGTTAGGCACCCCTAGTGGGGAGGGTTAGGCACCACTGGGGGGGGGTTAAGGTTAGCCACTAAGGGGAGGGTTAGGTTTAGGCACGAACGGGGGAGACTTCGGTTTAGTCACTAATGGGGAGAATTAGGGTGCGGGGTGGGGAGGGTTAGGGTAAGGCTACTAGAAGGGAGGGCTAGGGGGAGAAGGGTAAGTAAACTGTCGGGATACCGACCATTGGGATATATTTTGACAGGAGGCATCCCAACAGCCGGCATTACATACCAATTCCATTATTATTTCCCATCTGTTGACACATTTAAGGCCATACACAGTGATTGATAAAAGTGAACGATATGAATGATAATGATATCGTTCAACGATATATCGTTCGCATCGTCCATTGTGTATGCTCTGAACGATTGGCGATGCGCGCTCCCACGGGACAATAACGATATCCCCCGTCAACTGAACGTACAGCTCAATCTGGGGATATCATTAGCGATGCTATGCCCTGACATCGTTCGTCGTGGCTGACGTCGCCACCCCCGCCGAGCCCGCCACATCCAATATCGCTCATCACACACATCGTCTAGTGTGTATGAGCCATTAGTATTATTTGTCCAAAAGGAAGACAATGTACAATAGCCATACGGATGCTGTAATTTGCTAATTGGTTATCTAATCCAAAACTCTTGGAGATGCAAGACATAACACATGAACGATCAGCAGAGTTATCTTTTACAATATGGAAGGGAAAGTGATGCTAACTACAAATATATTGACAATCATAATAATAATAATAGTATCCCTATACTATACAAAGCAAAGCACAATTAACTGCATTTATGAGCGGTCTCAATGTTAGATTACTTTTTGTATATATTTTTGGAATAAACTAGATAGTTGTGACTGTTGAAAAGTAAGGTGTAAAAGAGCAAATTTGCAAACACGCACAGCAGCCAATCAGCAAATAGTTCTCAAAGTCCTACAAGCAGGTTGGAAAATTGAAGCAGACATCTGGTTGGCTGGAGTGTTTTTTTTTGTAAATTTGCAGTTTTGCACATTGTTAGTAAATAGCACTTTTAGAGAAATAAAATAAAACTGGTAAAGCTGAGGAGGTCTTCAAAGACAGATGAGGAACATGGCTATTTGTTTTTTCGTTTTCATCATTGCTGTGATTCGATAGAGCATTTCTGGACAGTTCTTACTGCTTCATTAATTTAGACTTTTCTGTTTTTATACCCCAAACAATAATTGATCTAGCTGCATTATGTTTTAAATGAATCATGAGAGAAATGAGACCCTTGTGATGTGTCTCTTTGGTAGATTTGTATGTTTTTTTTTTATGACTGAGGGGCCTATTCATCAACACTAAATTTACGATTTTAAGGACATTTTCCTTAAATAATGTTATTTTAGTATTCATGTAGCCACTTAGCACAGGAGATATCACTGATATCTCCTTCCGTATGGGTCGTAATGCGTATGCGCAAAACGGTCATTGCGATCAGAATTCGTGCACTCGTAAAACAGGGAGGGGCTGCTAATTTGATTGACAGAATGTACCGTTTGTGGGTGGTAACAGGGGAAGGTGCTTGAAAACGGGGGAGTGGAGATCCGAACGCAGGCGTGCCTAACGGACTGCTCACAGTGATAGCGGGAAGAAAATCCTACCACAAGCACTGCGAGCAGTTCAGATGCCTTTCGATGTTCACAATTAATCTAATAAATACCGGAGATGACGTTTGATGCGAACGGCAAAGGGGCGTCTTTACAAAATAGTGAGCGCATTTTTTGGACACTCACTCAGACATAGAGGCGTCAACACACCGCAAAGAGCGAACGCTCAATTTAAATATCCGGCCCCTTTTTTAGAACGAGCGTCCGCAAATAGCGTCCGGCTCTGAATCAGGCCCTGTGTTCTCCCAGCAGAACACAATAAAGATTAGAAAAAAAAAACTTTTTTTTTTTCTAATCTGTACTGTGGTCTGCTAGGAGACCATGTGACAGACCAGCAGGACGGAGCCGGAGGCTGCTGCGCGGACAGGTAAGTGCTGAAGGGGGGGGGAGGTGAGCGGAGGGGGGGACACAAACTTACCGCATGTGTAGGCAGTGCTGCGCATGCGCTGGGTTAACTAATTTAACAGCGCATGTGTAGCACTGTTTCCAGCTGCTGTAAGTTAGTGTAGACAGGGGTAACTATCTATTTCCCTAAAAGCTGTCATCGCAAAAATGACAGCATTTCAGAATAGATAGTTATAGGGAGAAGGAATGATGAATTCCTCTGGTAATTAGGTAGAACTCCATGCGAGTTCTAAACCTAATTACCTCCAGAGAAAGTTTAGTAATGATGAATAGGCCCCTGAGGCTGAAATGCACCCAGAAGTGACTGCCTTCCTGCATACAAGTCAAAAGGCGTCCTACAGCTTTGGCCTGTTTCTCAACATCTAGATGGGCATGCAAGTACAAAAATCATATCATTTGCGTCAGTACCAAACACTCAGCAGGTCACTGATTGCTGGCCTTCCCAATCAGAATCCTCGACAGAACCCAGCTGGGCTCAGTCTCAGGGGCGTCAAAACGATTTTATGCAATAAAATTGTTCCAACGCATGCCCCCTTCTTCCTCCCTCCCTCCCACTTATCTGTGAGCAGGGACTGGAGCGGGGGCCGCGGGCAGTCAGGGGCTGTGCTTTACAGCAACTGGCTGCACAGCCCCTGCAATGCATGGAGGAGGAGGTACACCTCCTACTCTGTGAAATGCAGGGGCCGTCCAGCCGATTGCTGTAAAGCACAGCCCGATTGCCCGCTGCCCTTCTAATGTTTGGGAGGAAAACGAGCCGCCCCCCTTGCCCCCCCTGTTCTGACGCCTATGCTTAGGCTAGAAATGACTAACCTTCAGCACTGTCGACTCATGCAGGGAATCACCTATCACTCAACGACTATAAAAGCCAGCTCAGTGCATTTCTCCAGAGCCTGAATATCAATTGTATTTACATAAATGCTCCTGCTCCAGAACTATACTTTCTAGTAGAGTTTGCTTCCAGTGTTGTTTGAACTACAATGGTCGGTCTCCTCGACAATAACACATCCATTTCTGCATTTCCATCAGCTGTGTTTCCAGGCAGAGTTCCCTGTTGCTTTCATGATGGGAACCAACTACACTGTGTACCTCTCATTGTACACTACGCACTGTTCCCACAGTGCCAACACATCTATGCTTCTCATTGCACACTACACGCTGTTCCCACAGTGCCAACACATCTGTGCCTCTCATTGTACACTACGCACTGTTCCCACAGTGCCAACACATCTGTGCCTCTCATTGCACATTACGCGCTGTTCCCACAGTGCCAACTCATCTGTGCCTCTCATTGCACACTACGCGCTGTTCCCACAGTGCCAACACATCTGTGCCTCTCATTGCACATTACGCGCTGTTCCCACAGTGCCAACACATTTGTGCTTCTCATTGCACACTACGCGCTGTTCCCACAGTGCCAACACATCTGTGCTTCCCATTGCATACTATGCGCTGTTCCCACAGTGCCAACACATCTGTGCCTCTCATTGCACATTACGCACTGTTCCCACAGTGCCAACACATTTGTGCTTCTCATTGCACACTACGCGCTGTTCCCACAGTGCCAACACATCTGTGCCTCTCATTGCACATTACGCGCTGTTCCCACAGTGCCAACTCATCTGTGCCTCTCATTGCACACTACGCGCTGTTCCCACAGTGCCAACACATCTGTGCCTCTCATTGCACACTACGCGCTGTTCCCACAGTGCCAACACATCTGTGCCTCTCATTGCACATTACGAGCTGTTCCCACAGTGCCAACACATTTGTGCTTCTCATTGCACACTACGCGCTGTTCCCACAGTGCCAACACATCTGTACTTCTCATTGCATACTATGCGCTGTTCCCACAGTGCCAACCCATCTGTGCTTCTCATTGCACACTACACGCTGTTCCCACAGTGCCAACACATCTGTGCCTCTCATTGCACACTACGCGCTGTTCCCACAGTGCCAACACATCTGTGCCTCTCATTGCACATTACGCGCTGTTCCCACAGTGCCAACACATTTGTGCTTCTCATTGCACACTACGCGCTGTTCCCACAGTGCCAACACATCTGTGCTTCCCATTGCATACTATGCGCTGTTCCCACAGTGCCAACACATCTGTGCCTCTCATTGCACATTACGCACTGTTCCCACAGTGCCAACACATTTGTGCTTCTCATTGCACACTACGCGCTGTTCCCACAGTGCCAACACATCTGTGCTTCTCATTGCACACTACGCACTGTTCCCACAGTGCCAACTCATCTGTGCCTCTCATTGCACACTACGCGCTGTTCCCACAGTGCCAACACATCTGTGCTTCTCATTGCACACTACGCACTGTTCCCACAGTGCCAACACATCTGTGCTTTTCATTGCACACTACGCGCTGTTCCCACAGTGCCAACACATCTGTGCTTCTCATTGCACACTACGCACTGTTCCCACAGTGCCAACACATCTGTGCTTCTCATTGCACACTACGCACTGTTCCCACAGTGCCAACCCATCTGTGCTTCTCATTGCACACTACGCGCTGTTCCCACAGTGCCAACACATCTGTGCTTCTCATTGCACACTACGCACTGTTCCCACAGTGCCAACACATCTGTGCTTCTCATTGCACACTACGCACTGTTCCCACAGTGCCAACACATCTGTGCTTCTCATTGCACACTACACACTGTTCCCACAGTGCCAACTCATCTTTGCTTCTCATTGCACACTATGCACTGTTCCCACAGTGCCAACTCATCTGTGCTTCTCATTGCACACTACGCGCTGTTCCCACAGTGCCAACACATCTGTGCTTCTCATTGCACACTACACGCTGTTCCCACAGTGCCAACTCATCTGTGCCTCTCATTGCACACTACACGTGAAAGACGTGGTTCACAGGCATATCGCCTGTACACACTGGCCGACGGCCAGAAAATATATTGGCCGATCAATTGTTCGGCCAATATATCGGCCAGTGTGTACCCAGCATAAGGGGCATAATTATCACAATCCGTATCTCAGATGTGGAAGGTATGTGATTAATTTGCCCAAAATCGCAGTGCAATATTTGAATATATTGCAAGGATGGCTCTGACCTGGCTCTCCGGCACACAGGAGTAGCACTTTTTACCCTCCCCCTCCGCGACCCTCTTACCTTACTTCCCAGCGGTCTGGAGGCAGGGAGGGTGGTTGGGGTGCGCTGCTCCATTCTGGTCGACCCGGCAGTGTACGCTTGGAGATTATGTCAAGCCAATCGGTACGCATGCGGCGCGACCTGGGTCATGATGACCCGGGTCGCGCCGTTTACACTGCAGGGTGCCACGGGAACAACCCGTGCTCAACTCAGCCGAGTCGGATCCCCAGGTCACTGGACTCGGGTTGAGGCATTTACACCGTCAAAGATCCCGATGGAATGATGCGTGTTCACGTGCATCAACCCGGGATTTTTAAATCGGTTTAAAAGGGGTATAAAAAGATGTGATAATTAGGGCTTGGAGGAGATTTTTGCTAATCATCCTACAATTGCCCTTAAGATTTTTTTTTTTTAAATCTGTTTATTGAACAGCAAAAAGAAAATCTACATCATACATTTCAAGAATTAAATACAATATGACATTTGAATATTAAACTGTGCTGCTTCGTGAAATGAGGGAAACATAGAATTGCTGTTACAAATTTTTTATTTTTTAGACTATAAAGTGTTGGAGAATATAAGAAATCCTTCAATAACAACTGGAAAAAAAAAACAATAAATCCCGCAGAGCAGATATAAATTGAAAACATTTCAACTTGCACATAGAATAAGTGCGGATAGATACACTAAAATACTGGAACAACAGTGACTATATGCAATATGTAAATATAACATAATGTAATATACCATATCATAGAACTCGCAATGCATAACCTACTAAGGCCCGTATTCAATTAGACACGACAAGTCAGAATCAGGATCGCCGATTGCGACTTTTCGCCAGGCGGAAACTTATCTCCATATTCAATTGCAAACACTTTTCGCATATGCGAAAACACCATGCAATGTAATAGGCGAAAAACATTCACCTCTGAATAGGTGGAGAAAAAAAGTGCTAAATCGTTATATTGGGGTGCATAGGTGAGGAAACCACTCAGCACCCTGGGACAGCCCCCCAAAGGATAACTGCATAAAAAAAACTTAAAAAAAAAATGAGGAACACCCCAAAAAAGCACTTTGAAAATGGGGGTGAAAAAGTGCAAAGTGGGAGTACAAACTTAAACAGTAGTGAAATAGGCTTTTGGGGGGTCTGCAAGTATGGGTGAGGTGTTTTTTTGATTGCAGGTACAATTGTTTACTTCAGCGACTTTAAACCATGCTTGCACCCATTTTCAAGTACCCCAATTTTGATAGGACTACTTATTTTCTCCAAAAAAACCTGCTTAATGCTATTCTTCACCACTTGTGCAAAGACACTAATTAGAAGATATTGACACACCTTAAGTACCCCAAAAAGCTTTACTAGGGCTAATCGGGGGCTTGTACCTTGATCCCCAATTTTATTGCATCTTTTAGGGGGTGTCAGGCTGATTTCCCCAATTCTGACAGCACTTTTCGCCTGTTTTGCATTCGCCGGGTTGCTTTTTCTCAGCTTTTGGAATTGAATACGGCGAATCGCGGGGACGCGCACAATAAGTTTCCGCGGCTAAAATACGCTATGTAGGTGAAAAGTCCGGCATGCGAAAAAGTATCGAGAGTACGTAACTAATTGAATACAGACCTATATTATATATCTTACATGACCCGCGTCGCTACGGAAATCTATGAAAAGAAGGGGGAATAACCCTGATAATCCAAACAAAATAGATAGAAAAACATAGAAAGGAAGACGGGGGATTATCTTAAGTGATCTGTCGTAGTAGGAACCACTCTGTGTGTTTAAAGACCCTCCAAATATTAGTCTGGCTTTTGGCAGATAAACACTCTATATAAGGTTCCCATATTTTAGAAGACACTAATACTCCTTTTTCAATATTAAGAACAGCCATACGTCTCTAACAATAAAGCACATCCAGCATTGCAACTTTCCATTCATTTAATGTAGGTGCAGATCGTAAAATCCAACGTTTGAGGATTAATTGCTTGGCTACTGTTACCATAACCCTCAGAGAAGGCTTCCACATATCTAAAGATAATTCTGGCTCCCATACAGAGAAGTCAGCAAAGATGAAAGCAGAAGCATTCTAAGATGGTTTAAGTTTTAGCGAGGAGTTTAGATAGTACAACATTTTATTATAGAATTTACTAACCTTCCCACAATACCATAGATTATGAGAAAGAGAAGCATTTGAACAATTACACTTGATACAGTTCCCCGTAGCAAGTAGCACAAAATTTTTCCTATGAGCGGGAGATATATAAGTACGGTTTAGTACTCTAAGCTGAATCTCTTGTAATCGTTCTGATTTAAGATAGGGTAAAACAACCTCCAAATTTGCATTAATCGACTCAAAATCAGGTAACTCGGCTATTTCTGTGTGCCATGCCTGTGAGATGGCAGACCAAGCTTGTGAGGTCAAAACAACTAAATGACCATAAAGATGGCGTATTCTAAATTTAGTCAAGCGACATAAAGAGAGAACGTGAGAGAGAGTATCTGGGGTATCTGAGATCCACAAGGGGTTATCTAGTGATTGAACATTGGCCCTGATTCAGAGCCGGACGCTATTTGCGCTCGCTCGTTCAGAAAAAAGGGGTGGCTATTCAAATGAACCATTCGCTCTTTGCGGTCTGTTCACGCCTCTAGGTCTGAACGAGCGAACAAAACTTGCGGTCGTTTTTTGGAAAACTACGCCCCCTGGCCGCTCGCATCCTACGTCATGTCCGCTATTTATTAGATTAATCGAGTACATCGACCAGCGTATGAACTGCTAGCTATTCTTGTGGTTGGTTTTTCCTACCACAATCTTGCGAGCAGTTCTGACTATAAAATAACCCAGTGACGTGGTCAATGACGCTGCTGTATTAATTATGCACACCCGTAAAACGCCCGTTTTGACCTTTAAGCACGCCTGCGTTCTGATCTCCACTCCCCGTTTTCAAGCACCTTCCCTTGTTACCACCCACATACGCCTCCTCATGTCACTCAAAATAGCAGGCATTTGCTATTTAGCGAACAAACGATTTTCGGCCGCACTGACTGGTTCGCGCATCCGTATTACGATCCGTACGCATGCGCAGTTGTGCAAACATCGCTCGGAAAGAACGAGCGGCCGCTTACGAGCGGCTCTGAATCAGGCCCATAGTGACATGAACAGGGGAGACCATGTTTGTCTTGTAGCTGTATAAATGTGAATATAGTGCCCCCGGGTACAATACATCTTTGACAGACGTAATACCCTTTTGGCTCCAGTATCTGTAAAAGGGATTGCTAAGAGAGGGAAGAAAGGTTGGATTACCCCATAAAGGTATATAAGGAGACGAAAAGGGATTTTTCTTTAAGTGTGTAGTAACTTTTGACCATGCGTTACAGGTATCCCAGTCAACTGCCCTTTAGATTTAAGGGATACTAAAATAATCTGAAAAGGGTGTGAAAGCACCCGTTTTCACAATATTTTAGTAAAAATAATATTGATAAATATACCCGTAAGAATTATACAGTTTGTATAAACCGGCAGCTATAGGAATATAATTTAGTGCATCATGTTAATTTGTCCCTTGTGCCACTTTGGAGATACCTAACAAATGTTTTATATAAGGGCAGACTAGATGGGCCAAGTGGTTCTTATCTGCCGTCAAATTCTATGTTTCTATATAAAGATTATTTTTTTAAAATACTTGGTAAAGGGGAGAGGACAGGACTGCATACCCTAAATGTAAACATAATAAGAGGTACTACCATGCTGATACTTGTAGTGTCATGCAGAAAAAGAAAATGAATGTGCATACTCTAAGCACCAAGAATACTGATAATAATCAAAACATTAATAATAAACTCTAAAGGTGCATACACACACAATTTTTTTAACGATTATTGATAACGATATCGTTTATTGTTCAGTCGTTGAAAAAATTGCTCACTTTCTGAGTTAAAACGATAAACGATTATCGTTCATGCGTGTTCACGTTTGTAGTTTGTAGTTCAGTCAGACTGACCAACTGAATGATTTTCATTAAGGGAATATGCAAAAATCGTTTGTAGTTCAAACAAATCGTTCATTACACTTTAAAAAATTTGACAGATAATCTGACATAAAATCATTGGTAACAAAATCGCTGTGTGTGTATGCACCTTAACAATTAAATACTTGGAACATCAGAACTCTGTGGCCATTACCCCTAATTGTACACCCCCTTTGGTATGTCTATTTAATTGCCTGCATAGTTATGAACAGGCAGTTGCATTGCCAGAACATTTTGAAGAGGCCCCCTGCCAAAATGCTTCAAGAGAGACTCCTTTATCCCCATCAGTTGTTTATTTTCTGCCCCATAGTGGTATCCTAGTTCCTTTTTTGAACTATACTAGTCCCCTATTTACTGTTATGAACCATAGTAGTTAGATAGTAGTAATAACAGCGCTCCGCAGGGAATATGTATATGTATGAGAGCAGCTTGGCATGCGAGTAGTCCTAGCTCGCAATACTATAATCATAGATGCAAAAGGGTTATGCCAAGCGTTACACCTGCTAATGATTATGAGCTGATGGTAATTATCACAAGTCACAAGGCAGTAAATAAGATGTAGTACTTTACTATACAAAAAACATGCAGAATGTACACAATTGTATCCGCATCAATGTGATGCTGACTCTTAAAATGCAGATAATGGCAACAATGACTGGCGACTGGGTGGGTATTGATGTGAGGATGGGCTGATGATATAGTAAATATGGTGTAACAGTCTCTGTTGATGGTAAGTCCGTGACTTCGTTTGTGCTATGTTAAGAGATACGGCGTCCCGTGATCTCTTAGAAGGTCAGAGGTTGTGTGTACTGCAAAGTCCAAATAGCAGTGGAAACTGAATGTAGTGCGATAACCGTTGCCCGGGATATCTTCAGGCTGGAAGGGGGACGTGTGGCGCGTGATTGGTAGCTGTCCCAAACCTGCTATCCACGCGGGGGATCTAGATTGACAGTGTGCCTCTGTGGGAAGCCGTATGCCAATCGATCCCGCTGTGTGGATGTGCGGAGGTGTGGGGAGGAAGCAACTACCAGCTCGGGTGTAGGAACCTGTTGCCGGGTGCTCCCTCCACTCAGGGGAAACTTACCTGATCTGACACTCAAGATTCGTCCTCCCACCTCCTTGCTGCCTTTGCGATGCAGTCCTGTGTGCCGTCTTCATCCACGTGGGACTCCTGATGTCCGTGCCGCCGCTCTGTTTACTGTTGGTTTCCTGTTGACTGGGTGGATGTCAGATGGGAATAATCAGCCAAGGATGTCCAATGCGTTTCAGCCTTGTATGGCCTTTGTCAAGGATTCCAACGCGTTTCAGCCTTGTATGGCCTTTTTCAAGGACCCAACGCGTTTCAGCCTTGTTTGGCCTTTGTCAAGGACCCAACGCGTTTCAGCCTTGTATGACCTTTGTCAAGGATATGATACTATGAACCATAGTAGTGCCCTATTTAATGTTATGAACCATACTAGTGCCCTATTTAATGTTATGAACCATACTAGTGCCCTATTTAATGTTATGAACTATAATAGTGCCCTATTTAATGTTATGAACTATAGTAGTGCCCTATTTAATGTTATGAACCATACTAGTGCCCTAGTTAATGTTATACCCCATAGTAGTACCCTAGTTCCTTTTATGTACTATAATAGTGCCCTATTTAATGTTATGAACTATAGTAGTGCCCTATTTAATGTTATGAGCCATAGTAGTGCCCTAGTTTAATTTACACCCCATAGTAGCGTCTTAGTTCATATTATATCCACAGTGCCCCAATTCATATTATGCCACTGTATAGTGTCGCCAGTTAACAATATGTCACACTGTAGGGCTGCCAGTGTTCATCATGCTATATGTTGCCCCCAGTTCAGATTATTGTATACTGAAGTGCCCCCAGTTCATATTATGCCACATTACTCACTACCCCAACCAGCTGTTTTTTTTTTCACAAAGGCTGCAATCAAGGTAGTGCGAGAGATGGATCATATCGGTTTAAGCTTTATTGAGCGGGAGAGACATAGACCATCACTAATATGATTGCTGATGAGTCCCTCCTTCCTAGGCCAGGCAATGGGCCAGGCGCAATTGCTTCTGGGGGAATTCTGGGATCTTGGAAGTCAACTATGTGACCTTAATCCAGAGTCCTCTAAGCTTCTGGGTCTCATAGCAGTACCCCCTGAAAGCACAACATTTATCTTTTTTTGTGACCTGCATGAACCGCATTTTTGCAAATGCCCTAAGTGTACTCACCCGACGTTTGTCCTTGACCCCTATCCCCATGATTTGCCTCTCCAAGTCGCAAGTAAAAAATGTGACTGAATCAACAGCCTCACTGGGTCAATTGATATCTTTTATTGGGCGTCTTAACTAATTGGTGCCTGACAGAGCAATTGAATTGTTGCTCTGTTCGGGTAGAGACATTTCCATCTAGCCGCAGGTATAGACATTTCTGCTCGCAGCCTCCCAGGGTGGCGAGCAGAAATGTGCTTTAAGTGGGCACTTTTTTGCCCCCACTTTAGACGGGTTTAGTTGCTTTGAGTGGCTAAATCCGTAACTCATGCGCAAAATATTCAGTAAACATTACCCTGGGTGTACACAAAAATGCGCTTTTGCGTATGGGGTCACTGGTATTAGAAATGGCAAAGTGACTGGGAGGTGGCCTGAAGTGAACGCAAAAAAATCTATTGCATGGGGGTGTTATGGGAGTGTCGTGGGCGCAACATTGAAAGCGGCTGAGTTCTCAGACGCAGAGCTGCAGCCACAGAGGCCCATGTTCAGATGGAGACACTGCATCTGCATTAGGGCAGGTGCAAGTATCGATGGTGCATGCGATGTTGGAGAGTCTTCAGTCGCCGACGGTGTTACCTCGTGCAGCGACGCTGAAGGAGGGCATCTTAGTGTGTGCATATTCAGGTGAATGCTAGAACACGAGGGGAAGGCTGAAACTAACATTTGCATGTTATTGCCACTTGGATCCACAAAAACATGCAGCTGTGGTGACGACTGCGTGCATCTTTGAATCAGGGCCTTTGAGTAGTGTTTCGTTGTGCCTGCAATGTGAATAAGAGGTAAAGGGCGGAATTCAATTGATTATTCCCCCCTTCGCACCCGACGGAGCTATTCTATTGTTGCTCCTGTCAGGTGCGATCAGCTGCTAGCGCTCAATTTCAGCTCGCAGCCCCAGAGGGGTGCGGGCTGAAATCGGCGAAAAGTGTCCTGTTTGGGCGCCCAAACGGCACTTTTCGCGATCGCGCCCAGCACTTTGGTCGCGGTTAGCCGTTTTACGCGGCAAAACCCGACCACTTTGGGTGCGATCAGCGTGAAACGCTGGCCCAATTGAATAGCGGCCCGCGATCTCCTGTCACTTTAGACGGGAGATGCGGGCCGCGAAATCAATTGAATTCCGCCCAAAGAGTCAATTTTAAGAAAAGATGGTACACTACTCCTCTAAGGGAGTCTAAGTTACGCTAGGCATCTCGCGCCGTATTACGTATAAAAACGCTAGGTGTATGAGGACGCATCTGTATGACATATTCGCTGATTCTCCCTGAATGTCAGGGAGACACCAAGCATAGCGGGTGATCTCCCTGACTCCCTGAACCTGGACACAACACAGTGATGATGTCATCACTCTCCGCCCACTATGGAGGAAACACTGGGGAGAGAAATAAAGAGGATGCATGTTATAAGATGATGGTTGCCTCTATCCAGCACACTTATGGCTAGATGAGTGGCAGTGTGTACAAGGATGTATGATCAATTATGGATATGTGCTCAAAGCAGTATACTGACTTACTGGAGATGTGTGCTCTGTTATAGTGCGTGTTTGTTGCATTATATAGCGTGTGTGCTTCACAGGGTCAGGACCCCTTTCCCTGCACCGAGCTACACAGCCATTTCTAGCTGCTGCCTGAATGCATTGTGATGTCACAATGCAGGTCACAGCCCTATATAAACGATGCCCAGCTACTGGCAGCCATTTTGTGCTTACATTTAGTCCTACATTGATACTCTCTGAGTGGTTCCTGCTTTATTTAAGCAACTTTGGATAATGACTACAGATATGGACTTTGGATTACATCTTACAATAAGGTCCGGAACAGCTACATCTTCAAAAAAAGAATCTGGATAACAGCTTCAGGTAAGGACTATATAACAAATTTTGGCCTGTCACCCTTTCCACTTCAGACATCTCCCTCCATTGTATCTGCAGTTTTTAATTTAGAAACAATGTATAAAGAAAAATTATTCATCTGATATGATGCTACATGACTTAAGACGGGGACACACTTGTCCAATCCTCCGAGGATCCAAATCCAGACCAGACTGTTGACGCAATCTTACTGGAGACCTGGACGCAGATTCAACACCCAATATAGTCCTACACACTAGTTTAATTTGGCATCAGGTCTAAGATCTGCATCTACTGAAACAATCTACTGAAAGTATTGTGTCACCGTACACACTCTTCAATCTTTGGAAGACCAGCTGCCACTCACAGGTAAGGGCGTAGCTACAGTAGGCGCAGAGTGCAGCTGCTACAGGGCCCAGGCTGCCTTTGGGGCCTGGCCTTCTCCCTGTACAGAGTACACTGCCATCTCCAGAACCCAGGCTTTTCTATTCTCACCAGAGTGCAGATGCAGGGCATCTGCTGTCACTGACCGGCCCGCCTCTGTCTCTCCTGACTGACTGATTTATTACTGAATCATAGCCTTCTTATATAACACTTTATATCATAAAAATTATATACATTTTTACTAAATATATTTTTTGTTTATAATACTTTCTATATGCTAATCACCATTCATTTAATCCTGTATGTCATCTAAGTAGGCAGAGAGTGCAAATATTATAACATTCACAATCAAAATGGATAAACTTCAGAACAATTTGCACGGAGGGGGGGGAGGCACTTTGGAAATTTTGCTATGGGGCCTCACGGGTGCTGAGAGGGGGAGAGAGCCAGGGCCGGTGCAAGATTTTAAGGCGCCCATATGCAAAGGTTCACTATGCCGCCCCTGCCTCCCCCAAACCATCCACCCAGCCCCTCACATCATACTTGCCTACACTTCCGGAAGTCAGGGGAAGCTCACGATTTTTCGGGTGGACCCCAGCACCCCCGGAAGTGTAGGTAGATCTCCCGCAGCCTGCCCACTTCCTAGTGAAGCGGGCAGGCTGGGGAGATTTAATGGGGAATTTGCAGGTCTGCAATGAAGGGGCGGGGTTAAACGACGGGATTTGCAACATTTAGCCCCGCCCCTCTCCGCAGACCCGCAAACCATTAGCTTGTCCGGGAAAGAACCTAATAATGGCAACAATCCGACCCTCCCCCCCCCCCCCCCCCCCCGAACCCGGCTGCTCCCAGAAAACACTTATACAAGGTCGGTAAGTATGCCTCACATCAGGGGTTAAAGTGGGCTGGAACTGCTTCTATTTGGAGTCGGAACCAGTTCCGCCTCCTCTGACCCACCTTAGCTCGGCGCCGCAGGGAGGCTCCATTTGCTGGGCGCCTGCTGAGATTTTGTTACCAGCGGGTGCCCTGCTCTGTCCCCGCAGTGCCAGCCGGAGGCTCCGCTCTCCCCACGGGCACTATGGGAGAGACGTCATGACGTCTCTACCATAGTTCAGAGGACTCGGAGCAGCCAGGCGGGCTGGAGGCACGCAGGAGCGGGGCTTAAGGTAAGTATTGTTTTTTTTTTTTTGTAAGTGCCACTATTGGGGGTATAACTTCTAGGGGCACTACTACTTGGGGCATTACTCTTGGGGCACTACTACTGGGGGCATTACTATAGGGGGCATTACTACTGGAGGCATTACTACAAGGGGTACCACTCCTGTGGGCACTGCATAAGGGTCACCACTCCTGGGGGCACTGCATAAGGAGCACTACCACTACCATGGGCTCTGCATAAAGGGCACCACTACTGGAGGCATTACTACAAGGGGTACCACTCCTGGGGGCACTGCATAAGGGTCACCACTCCTGGGGGCACTGCATAAGGAGCACTACCACTACCATGGGCTCTGCATAAAGGGCACCACTACTGGGGCCACTGCATAAGGGGCACTACCACTACTGGGGCCACTGCATAAGGGGCACTACCACTACTGGGGCCACTGCATAAGGGGCACTACCACTACTGGGGGCACTGAATAAGAGGCACCACTACTGGGGATACTGCATCAGGGGCCCCACTACAATGGGTATTTCATTTGCATAAGGGGCACTACTGCTGTGGGCATTATGTGTAAGGGGCACTACTGCTGTGGGCATTGTATAAGGGGAACTACTACTGTGGGCATTGTGTATAAGGGTCACAAATGTGGGCATTGTGTAAAAGGGTCACTATTGTGTGACCACGCCCCTTTTCTTTTGAGACCACGCCCTTTTTTGGAGCACGCTGTCCCTTTTTTCTTTAAGTGCCGAGGGGGGGGGGGGGAGGGAGGGAGTATACCACTTCTCAAGGACCACTGTAAGCACTGCCTCACATACATATCTATTCTAGTTCCCTAATAATACAGACTGCATCTGTGAAAAAATGTCTATGCAGACTTAAAGATAAATAGATATGAGATAGATAGATAGATAGATAGATAGATAGATAGATAGATAGATAGATAGATAGATAGATAGATAGATAGGTGCAGCAGCAGGGAGGGAGTGGCACAGATGTGTTTGCAAAACATAGCAAATAAAAGTAAATTGCAGGTGTCATTTTACATTTCTGACACAGGCACATGGCACTAAACCTACACACGCCTGTGCAACAATATTTCCCCGTTTTCCCCTTCCTCTTTTTCACATGGCACTTACCACCAGTGTGTCACTCTTCAGTATGAAGCTGCAGCTCTCATCCCAGCACAGGTTCCTCGTCTCAGTCTGTCTCTTCTAGGGGGCGGAGCTACTCTGTGCCTGGCTGGGAGTGAGGGGATGGGAGGAAACAGCAGGGGACAGGAGCTGTGCTATCCGATGCCGGACTGTCTGTGTGAATAGTGACAGCGCAGCCTGAGCTGTGACTAGCTAGACAGAAAGCAGAGGAGAGCAGTGACTGCACCTGCTAATACCCTTTTCCGGTAGCATGATGTAGATGAAGGATGTTTATATTTATGGTAGTAGGCGGATTCAGCGGCGCCCACTAGTGTCCGGCATCCCCAGGCAACTGCCTAAAGCTGCCTCAGGGCTATTTCACACTTGCTGGTTTCGCCCGGCCCGCAAAAAAACAGGCAGAAGCTGGCTGGTTTTTTCAGGAACTCAGTGCCTTTTACATGCTGCGGCTTTGAGCCGTTTTTAATGTTTTGTTTTTTTTAATTTATCTTCTGGGCATGTGCAAGCAGCAGCATCTGCTGTACAAGCCGGCCGGTGTGTGTAAGGAAACATTGGGCCTGATTCAGAGCCACTCGCGAGCGGCTGTCCGCTCGCAAGTGGGTCGATGTTATGCACTGAGCATGCGCACGACGGAGGGAGCTCCGTCGTGCGCATGCGCCAGACGCGACGAGCGAAGGAAAGTCCTTCGCTCGTTGTGTCCGATCAAAGGGGGCGTGCTGTCAATGTTGATTGACAGCACGCCCCCTTTGGTGGGCGTGCTGGGGGCGTGCCTCCCTGACGGGGGCGTTCCCACGGGAACGCCTCCCGTCAGAAGCCGGCCCACTGACATCACTAGTGATGTCAGTGGGAGTGATTTTGGGTCTGATAGAGCCAAAATCACTCCGGAGCTTGCGGTTGAAAACCTCAACCGCAGGCTCCGGCTCGCAATTTCGATGGTCGCGATGGTCTCGACCATCGCGGCCATCACAAAGCACGCTCGTATAGCCTGTGGGTGGTGACCCACAGCTATACGAGCGTCCAGGAGGACGCTCCATGAAAATGGAGCCCGGCCCTCATTCAGAGCGTGCGCTCTGCTCAGAGCGTACGGCTCTGAATGAGGGCCTTTGTTTCCTATACTCCACTGGCTTGCAGGGACGGCACAGGCACGGCACAGCAGCCATCCTTTTCAGTGGATAATCCCGGCTGTAACACGGCGACCGTGCCGTGCCCGTGCCATGTGAAAGGACCCACCCGCTTCCATCCACCACTAAATTTCACACCCGGCAAAAAAATGCACAAATTTTTGCCGGCCGGTGAAAACCGGCAAGTGTGAAATAGCTTTAAGGGTAGCGCCGGCCTCACTTTCTCCCCGGTAGTGGATAGATCCCCTTCCGTTTCTGTACCATGATGTCATTAGTTACTGTCCAACGTCATTCCCTACCATCCACATGGGCACAGTGGGGGAATGGGGGAATATAATCTTGTGACGAGCGAAGCGAGCCACCGAGCCCGAAGCGTGACTGCGAGGGGACAACTGTGTTCTTTAGGTGGACCGTATGGTCAGGAAACCGCACTTCCTCCCTCACTGCATGTCACTTCCAGGTACAGAAACAGAAGGGGATTTATACACAACCCTTTCTCCAGCCACTCCCTCCTACCTGTCAGCAGACCAGCACACGTTGCTGTGTGCTGGGCTGCAGTGAGAGACAGCTGTCTCTCCTCTGCCTGTGTGGGGAGCGATCACACTGATCGTCCGTCGTCGTCCCCCCCCCCCCCCCCCCTCGCCGGGCTGAGGAAGTTTTTTTTTTCCAAGGGGGCATGACCTTGAAGGTTTTATTTTATTTATTTCGAAGAGTGGTGTGCTACATGTGCTGATGCTCAGGGCAGAGGGGCCTGAGGTGGCACTGTCGCACCCTACGGATCTTGCTATTGGCTAGCCATGTTCCGTTCCGCCAGTATCGCTGCTGCAGTGACACCCGGAGCATCCTTTGAATGCTCCATACAGGCATCAGGTAGCCTGTGCAGCCTCTGAGAGCGTCCTGAGGCCTTACTGTGCTCAGGGGGGGGGTGCTCAGCCAGCGCACGGGGCACTCATCCAGCTAGATACGGTGCTGGTGCTTCATTACAGGGGGTGTGTGCTGTGTTACAGGGGATCTGTGCCCAAGAATGTGTGCTGCATTATAGGAGACGTGTGAGTAAGGGAAAGAGTTAAAGGGGCTCATTTAAGATGTTATAAAACAGTAGAGGGCAGCATATCTCTAATGCACAGTCCCACTCAGTGGCAGCTCCAGAGGCGGGGCTGCAGCACAGTCCAACATTCAAATAGGGGAACCACACCAACTGCCAGTCATTCCTAGCTAGTGATGTTTGGTGGCAGTTGGTGTGTGTCCCCTATTTGAATTTTGCACTGCGCTGCAGTCCCACCTCTGGAGCCGCCACTGGTCACACTTATGGTAAAACATCTTGTGTCAGTGGGTTCATGGGCTAAAAAGCAGACTTATTGGCCCTCTATGCAGGCTCTTTCTGCAACCATTGCAATTTGTCTATCTATCTATCTGTCTATCTGTCTATCTATCTATCTGTCTATCTATCTTTCTGTCTATATGTGCTGAACTATGTAACTGCTTTGAGGCTCACTTTCACTTGAACGTAAGGCCATTGTGTGACATGCCCCTCATACGCTCCCTGCAGAGCCCCACACTTATGTGTTGCTTTTACAATCTCTTGTAAATTATTTTTTTCAACAGTTGCCAAGAATAGTACTATATGTAAATACATTGTGCTGGAAGCCACCGTCATGTAGCAGAAACAGGATTGCATTGTCCTATATATCCTTTATACTAAAGTAATAATAACAATAATAATTATTATTATTATATTATTATAAGGTTTTATAAACAGCACTGAGGTCTTGGGTTCGTTTCACACTCAACTGTGTTGAGTTTGTATGTTCTCTCAGTGCTTGCATAGGTTTCCTCTGTAGTTCGCTTTCATCCAACACTCCAAAAATATACTATAGTAGTAGTTTCATTGGCTCCCAACCAAAAATGAACCCTAGTGTGTATGTATGTATGTACATGTGGTAGGGAATATAGATTGCAAGCTGCGCTGGGGCAGGGACTTCTTTGAATTTCTAAATTCTAATAACTGTTAATATAATAATAATGATGATGATAATAATAATAACTGGCGGAATCACTAATTTTAATGAAGAAATAATCATTGCTGGTTTGTGTATTGCAATTTGCTTTTGTATCATAGTTACAGTATATGCATTTTTTATTTTTAAGTACCTATAAAGAGAGACAATGAAAATATAAGGCAAAGGTATTAGCTTTATTACACTACATGCCCCTGGATAGATAGAGGGATAGGCAGATATTGACTTTGTATGGATTATAGTTATACTCTAATATCTCCACCCTCCCTGTACAGTACACAGGGCAGTCTGTGGGACTGAGGGAGGAGGGATAGTTAGTGACAGGGAGACCTGTGCCCCGTTGCGCGGGCACGTGCGGGCGCGCCCTCGCCGCCCCAACAACAGTGACAACAGCAGAGAGCGCGTCCACGGCACTAGGCACGCCGCCCTGGGCTCCCGTCCAGCAGCAGCAGCAGCAGTACGAGCTGCGCGCACACGCCCCTCCAGAGACGGGTGTCTCGGGCTCTCTCTCCTCTCCCGGACCTGGCAGTCCCCATTAGGCAGAAGGAGAGGAGCATATAAAGAGGGAGCCGGCGGAGAGCGAGGACCAGTCACTGGAGCCACAGCAGGTGAGCAGCCGCATGGGGTTGCTGGGTGGTAGGCTCTGGGCATGGTGACATCCCGGTTGCAGCAGCTGATGCTGGATATTGCATGGTGCCTCTTCTCTATACCAAGGGACTTGCACATGCTCCCCTCTTCTATACCAGTGGGTAGTCACATGCAACCCTTATCTGTACTAGGGGTTATGCACATGCACCCCTTCTCTGTTCCAAGGTGGTATGCACATATACCCCTTTTCTATACCAGGTGGTATGCACATGGATTGCTAGCAGAAGACCCCCGGGCTCTTTTACCACCATGCAAATAAGCAGCAGCCTTGTCCTGCAATAGATGGGGGCATCCTGGCTATCTCTCATCATGTGCTGCTGGGATGGATGACAGACCTACCAGTGCTTCTTATGGGAGAGTGCTGCTGGCTATCCGCAGGCCTGGTAGCAATCATCTGGGTAACCTGTCTTGGTGCATGTGCCCTGCGTGTTGTCGTCTCACCCTGAGCTCTGCACCACTCTCCCCTGTTCATGGGAGAAAATGATCTTTTGTTAGGTCTGTGTCAACCAGGTGACTTCCACCAGATACTGTACATTTCCAGCAACATATCTGAGCAATGTGCCTCCTACTGTCCGGTTGTCAAGTAGTTAATGATCCATGTGAGTTTCGTATTGTATCATTGGACTGGCTTAACTTTGTTGATAATAGATGTAATTTCCAAGATTTACCTGGCACAGGACAGTTGTTATAAAGTGGTTGTGTCTATATATCTTTATTTATATACATTGCTCCCTCTGTCTGTCTGTCTGTCTGTCTCTCTCTACTTATATATAGATCTATAGGTATATCTATTATATCTATCTATATATAAATCTATCTTTATCTATTTTTCTGTATATCTATCTATCTCTCTCTCTCTCTCTCTCTCTCTCTCTCTCTCTCTCTCTCTCTCTCTCTCTCTATATGTATATATCTATCTATCTATCTATCTATCTATCTATCTATCTATCTATCTATCTATCTATCTATCTATCTATATATCTATCTATATATACTTATATATAGATATATAGGTATATATATATATATGTCTGTTTTTCTCTATCTATCTATCTATCTATCTATCTATCTATCTATCTATCTATCTATCTATCTATCTATCTATCTATCTATCGTACACACACACATATATTAGTTTGTGTTAATTCCTATTGCCACTATTATAGCATTCTCCGATTTTCAAAGTGCATTGCAGATGTTGAATCTTTATTGGGCTTGTGGCTAGTAGAATTGCCTATATTGTGTGTGCGCCGTGTCACCAAGGTGTTTTGTATCTCAATCATACAATAGCGATTTTCCGTTTACTGCATTACCTCCCCAGTGCCAGGCCAGTCCTCAGGACAGTGTAGGACAAGCACTGCCTGTCTCCTAAATGACACGTATGGCTCAGTGTTTGTGTTGGGCTGGGATATCCCTGTCATTATCATTATTATTGCTGCATGTAGATGGCTGTGGAATGACTCACAGTAGTTAGTGTGCCACATGGTACCTGTTAACCATCTTTCGCTGCTCTTGATTGTCACTTTGTTATTTTACAGAGCAGTCACTTACAACCAACTAGGGGGAAAAAATATGGCCTGGAAGACATTCAGCTAATAAATGTCAATAATAATTCATGTTAAGTAGAGTTTAAAAATCACAAAGGCATAAATAGTGTCTTTTATTTGAATAACTGCAGGATTTACAAAACATGAAAGCGTTGGTGATTGTAATGCTGTTTACAGGATATGTCATTTTTTTTTTCTTTTTAAGTGTGAGCCTTGAAGTCAGTTAAAAGTTTCTGGGAGATATTATTTATTGTTGATTATTAATGTGGCAGAGGTTCTAACAGGAAATCTTTAGACTTATAAAAAAATGATTGGTGTAAAACAGGTAGCAAAGTAACTTTTTTTCATGGTAAGAGGGTGCATAGTATATATTGTAATATTTTACTTTGTCTGCCAGCATCTCAAATGTCAGTCAGTGCTTCGACTTACTAGAACACTGTATTGATTGTTTATGAGGATATGGTTTTGCTACAAAGGTGTATGGCTGGCTATGGCTACTGTGCTTAGTAATGAAACTACACAAAATATAAAACAATAGTAAAAAACACATAAAAATAGAAGCACTGTTGCTGACATGTAAGTATTGTTACACAGATAGGGTCCAAATACCCCTGTCCATCTAGAGCAGTCTCAGCTTTTTCTCTTGAAAATCATCAACTTAATATTTTTTGTTTTAAATTAATTCAGACACTTTTTAAACCGGTAGTAAGGATGTTTGTGAAAATTGGTCCTGAATGCAGCATGTTTGGTGGGTTTTTGGATTTCCCCAAGCAAACACAAAGGGATGTCAAAATTGTACAGTTACACTCGTAATATGTTAATATTGTCATAAAATTGACTTCTATTATAGAAAACCTGGGAACATACCCGGGAAAACTACTCTCCTTCGGTTATGTAATAAATGGATTTACATTGTTCAGATAGTGTTCGGCTTACCAGCTAAGAGATATATAGAGATATATACAGGTTGAGTCTCCCATATCCAAATATTCAGAAATACAGAATATTTTTCGCATGACTGAGATAGTGACACCTTTGATTTTTGATGGTTCAATGTACACAAACTTTGTTTAAGGCACAAAATTATTAAAAATAAAGTATAAAATGACCTATAGGCTGTGTGTATAAGGTGTATATGACACGCAAATGAATTTCATGTATGTACACAAACTTTGTTTGAGCCGCAAAATTATTGAAAATATTGTATAAAATTACCTTCAGGCTGTGTGTATAAGGTGTATATGAATTATATGTATTCTGTGTTTAGATTTGGGCCCTATTCCTAAGACATTTCAATATGGTATGCAAATATTCCAAAATATGGAATATTCCGATATCCAAAATACCCCTGGTCCCAAGTATTTTGGATATGGGAGACTCAACCTGTAAATGGATTTACATTGTCCAGATAGAGTGCGGCTTACCAGCTAAGAGATATGAAAGTTTGAACATAATGATTATTTTTTTTTCCATTTATAATCTTTTTGAATTATGCATCCTAACTATTTCACATTATTTTCAAGACCTTGGTAAACTTATTTGGAGCTGGTGCAATTATCATTAGGGGCTTTGCTAATACTGTGCAGTTTCTCCAGGCTTGTTTATAAGCAAAGTTGGAAATAGATGATTATATAAGGGATAATGCCCCCCCTTTCCCCTTACGCCTGTAAATGGCACGGTTTTTAGCAGTCACCGGGGAGTTTGGTGACCATGTAAATGCACAAGGCTTTAGGCTGAGTACTTTTATTCAGGTCACAGAAATCCAAGATGACTTATAATACCTGTAATAATTCGCAGTGGGGGATTGCATTAATTTCACCAAGTACAGTACAGTTTTTCTAATAAAGACTGAGGTGATGGCATCAGACCTCATCGATCACAAGTGATGACATTTCAACACAGCGTTTATGCAGATTTGACAGTATATATATTTATATATTTACAGTATATATAGCCTATATTAAATGGGAACTGAGATTTAAAGAATATTGCTACATTTATCACCTGTCAATTGATACTCCAGTGTGTCCCAGTTTTTCCATGGCACGCACCATTTTTACCTGTGTACATTATCATCCTGGAATTCCTCATTTATTGTTCAGGCTTCTGACACACCTAATGTAACATGATTGATGGGATTATAACTATAGTTCACTTATTTGCTTTTGACACCCTGAGAAAACACACAATAGCAAATATATGCTGTGTAAACTATAAAACTGGTTTTCTTGTAAGGGCCATAGATCAAAATATAGAATAAAAAAATATATTGTTACTGTAAATGTAATCCATGTACGATGATAACGCAAGATCTGACAGCAGAGTAATAACAAAACATAGTGTATGGATTCATTGGCAGCCCTGCAGAATTACTTTTCTATAGTGTAGTTTTTTCATGCCTTAGTTCCTGGATTGCACATTCTATACGGAGACCTGCTTTATAAATCAATACCATGCAAAACCTACTGGAGATGTCATGATGGGGGACAGTTCCTATTTCCATGCTGGCTCACATTGTTTGTAGTTGGTGTTCTCTTTCATGTGGCGGACACTTACATTATCTTGGGCAGACAGTTTTAGAGATTGTTTTTCAGATTGGAGCCTGCAAAAAAAAATAATTTTTTTCTTAATTTGTTTTTGGGCGAATAAATAAGAGCGAGTTTGCCTGATTAATTTGTGCGGTGGTTGAAATAAGTTTTCCCTGGTTGTCTTATTCTAGGCGACACACAGGAGAACCGCGTGGTCATCCCTCCTTTGTGAAAATATAAGGGCGAGATATTTAATTACATACTTTCGCCCTGTGTTTATTTAATGCTCATTTAATCATGAGTGACATTTTCTTGAACTCAGCTCTATTGTATGTACTTATTGCTGGTAACGTAAGCATGTCCATACAGCGACAGTATCCATTAATGTTGTTATAACTCACTAGAACTGAAGTACTTCCTGCATCTGGGAGTACTGTTGTTCTGGATAAATTGTCACACATCCAGCTCTGATTCTCATAATAATATTTGTTGTTTATTTTATCAATACTTATTGTGCCATAGCCTTACATTTATCAGGCTTCCATTGCTCACTCTGTAAAAATGGGTGTAGTATAAAAGGTCGACACTCAGAAGGTCGACACCAGAAGGTTGACTGGTTCTGAATGTCGCCCGTAAAGAGGTCGACATGGTCATTAGGTCGACCATTAATCATTCTGTAGGCATATATTTAGGTCGACATGGTTAATGGTTTACACAGTCAAAATGTTGACATTTAACATGCCGACACTACAATGTTGACACATACTTTTTTAGTTATTTTAACCTAACCCTAACCTTAAACCTAATTCTAACTCTAAACAACCGTAAACCTAACCCTGAAAAAAACAAGTGTTGATACTTTAGCATTGACATGTAAAATGTTGACCTTTTGACTGAGTCAACCATTTACCCTGGACTACCATCGGTGTTGACCTTTCTATTGTCGACCAATCGGCTGGTATCCCTAAAATATATCCAGATTTGGAAATATTGTGTTGGTTTATATGTGAGGGATATCTTTATTGTAATGTCATCTAACTGGTGAACCAGATGTAGCACCTTAAGATTATTTTTATGATTTTACTATTGTTACAACAGTATTAAGGTTTAAGGGAAGATGTATCACACCTTTGAGATAAAGTGGCGAAGTTGCCCATAGCCACTAATCAGCTTCTAACTGTCATTTACCTAGCACACTAGCACAGTCTATAAAATAACAGTAATATGCTCCACTTGTCCTCTTTAGTGGGAGATGTTCTATAAGCCTTGGAGAAAGATAAAGTGGAGAGAGTACCAATCAATCAGCTCCTAACTGTCAGTTTACAGACTGAAAAATGACAGTTAGAAGCTGATTGGTTTGTACTTTATGTGCTCCAAGGCTTAGTACATCTACCCTTAGAAGTTTTATATTTTGTAGTATTTCCAGCGTTATACCCAGGTCATGGTTTCCATATGTGTCACCTGTACCATGTAGATTATGAGTTTGTTCTTTATGGATGTGATAATCTAGATTCTAAGGGGGCGATACAATTGTTTTTTTTACGACGTGATAATTAATGAGTGCCAAGTGTTGCAGCTCTATTGTTCTGGGCGCTCATTAATTATCGCCCTCTTCGCCCCCCATGAGACCGAGTTTAGCCGTGTAAAGCGGCTAAACCCGTCTAAAGTTCTGGTTAGGGCGCGCTAACTGCGGTTAGCGTGCCCTAATCAGGGGGTTTCTCACACATTTCTGCTCACACCCTCCTGAGGGTGCGCGCAGAAATGCCGGCGCCGGCGGCTATCGCGCCCTGACGGAACAACAATTGAATTGCTCCGTCGGGCGTCCTAAAAAAAAAGCCATCGGCTAAAGAATTGAATCGCCCCCTAAATGCAGTATTAGTATAACATGAAGCAAATGTGTCTTTAACTTCGGAAGAATTTCATTATCTGCAGGAGATTATTGCTCATTCAGATGTCACCTAGGGGCTGTGTTGCTGATTATATATAATTTTGCTCTGTGTAGCAATAATATAATTCCAAGGTCAGATCATGTAGCATTTCAGAGTGCGCTGAATAAAATGAAATGATTACCTAAAGCCGCGTCGTTTCGCAAGGATCCTGCATACTGTAGGCTGATGGTCCGTAGGTTGCAGGTCTTTGTAGCAAGGTTGAAGTTGATACAAGTCCCAGGTTGTGAGGTTTGTTTTTATTCCACAGGTTGTGGAGTGTTTTTGTGGCTTCATCAGAATGATTTATTTGAGTTTGAATAAGAAATATTTATTATTTTATTACTCTGTAATGCAGGAGCTAGTGCCCTCATTGTGACATTCTCTGGCCTATAAACAAACTATAGTTAGCAAAATGAGAGGACCATCTGTATTTGTGCCCCATATTTCATATACCTAGTTTGTACTCTTTTTTTTTTTTTTTTCCCCCACTAAATATTTTTTTAATTTTTATAATATAAGGGAACAAACTATACTAAGGTGTTGATGTTTTTTTATGACTAAAGCTGCATACACACACAACGATATTTTTAATGATTATCGTTAAACGATATCGTTTAACGATAATTGATGGCAAAAATCGTTCACTTTCTGAGTCAAACGATGAACGATTATTGTTCATGCGCGTTCACGTTTGTAGTTTGTCGTTTGTAGTTTGTCGTTCAGTCAGACTTGTCAACTCAACGATTTTCATTAAGGGAATATGCAAAAATCGTTTGTAGTTCATAAAAATCGTTCATGACATTTAGTAAATGAACAACTTTAGTAAACGATTTTAGTAAATTTTTTCAAGGGAAAAAATCGTTTACTCAAATCGTTCATTAAAAAAATTGTTGTGTATGTATGCAGCTTAAGGGGTCTATTTACTAAGCAGTGTTAAGAGACAGAGTCAAAAGTGATAAGGTGCCAGCCAATCAGCTCCTAACTGCCACTCTCAGGCCGTGTTTGAAAAATGACAGTTGGGAGCTGATTGGCTGGCACCTTATCACTTTTCACTCTGTCTCCTAACACTGCTTAGTAAATAGACCCCTTAGCGGTCTATGTACAGGCTGTTTTTGATAAATGAAAGGAGCTGATTGGTTGGTACTTTATCTCCATCCACTTTATCTCTCTCCAAGGCTTAGTAAATAGACCCCTGAAAAGCAAATACATGTGAACTTAGCCACATTGAGCTATATAGATATGCTATAGAGTAAGGAGATAGACAGGATATCATGGTGGTTAAATCGTAACTTATTATTATTTATTTCCCCTCCCATTATTCGGGTTTCTTGATTGACCTTTATCTACACAGGCTCACAGGGAGCCCGCCGCACCTTACAAAGTACATAAGCAGAAACATAAGAAAAAACGACTTAGGTGCCCACACACTGAACGACTCGCAAACGATGTAATGTCGTTAACAATTTGCATTGTACTCCCCGGCAGCTCCCTGGCAGTCCTGGACTGACGATATTGTGCATAAAGTGTTATTTTGACAAACGATCTACTAATGACCTATCGTGCGTCCTTAACTATTTCCAGTGCATCGTTAACGAGATTGCCAGTTCTTACCTGCAGAAGGGAAGATCTGAAGATGCCATGTACGACCCCCGGGGACGCACATCGGCATCGTGATCGTGAGTGGACACTCACGATTTGCACATATTTCACACGATTTGTCCTTCCGATGTGTTGAAATCGGCAAATCGTGCAAAATATCTGACAGTGTGTGGGCACCTTTACAGTACAACACATTGCATTATGCAGGAGTTAGGTTGCGTTCAAGCTGCTAAGGTGGACAGGCCACCGATTTGGTATGAATTCAGCAGTATACCAAAATCCCCCATAAATTTAAACTTGTGCGAGGGAGTTCTTAATGCGAGAAATATAAACATCCCCAGTTGAACTCTTGGAACTACCAATATAAGTTGAAACAATCTGGCGCCACCCAAGGGTATTTGGGCAGAGGCCTAATAACTAGCTAGTGGCCATCACAGTCACAGCAGATGGGAAGATGTATAATAATAGTTTCCCTACATGCAGTGTTATTTCAGAGTAGATGGAATAGTTTAAGCAGCTGCTAATTCTATCATATTTTAGATGTACATTGAATTCTGCCTTAAAAAATAGGTGACCAGTGACCCTTGCAAAAATGATTTATATTTTTATTAGATATGTTTTATTGCTTTATCACAATCTGTTTTATGATGTATAGCAACGCCAATGACATAAAACAGAGGTTCCCAAACTCTGCCACTCCAGTCCACGCTTTAAGGCTATCCATGCTTGAGTACAGGTGACTTAATTAGTACCTAATTCAATTTGATGTAACCATTTGGATTCAAGCATGGATATTCTTTAATCCTGGACTGTAATAGCAGAATCTGGGAACCTCTGACATTAAGCTTTTGGTGTAGTGTCGGCTAAACATTTAAGCCCAGCAGGATATTGCCCCAGATAAGAAGCTGTGGCCTAGAGTGACAAGGTGGTGGAAATTAAGGTTCTCTGTGGGGGGGTTGTGGTTTATTTCATGTAATCAGTTGGTTCCTATGTAGGCAGACTCTTATCATGCATAGTCCCTGCCTTAACCACAGAACATACATGTTAATTTTAAAGGGCTGATCTGAATCTTGCTATGAAGTAGTCAAAATAGATATTAGGGATTGAAAGTCCAATGTGGTTCTGCATAGAGCCTATTCCTTTAGCAAGTAAGCTTGGTGAGGACAGTGCACTATGAAGTTCCAAAACAATACAAGAAGATCAATAGCCTTAAGGTGCCCATCCACTAGAAGATTAAATTGAGCGATTGAACGATAACGATATCGTTCAATCGTTTGCAAATCGTTTGCAAAAATGTCTGAAGCTTAATCGTGCAGTCTTTTGCCTGTCTTGTAGTGGATGGACAGCAATACAGAGTTCAGGTATGCTCCATGGGACGGGAGAGACAGCGCTGTTTAGTTTGATAAGCTGCACTAGGTGAATCACTTAGACATACTGTAGCAAGTTAGATCCCCCATGCCACCTAAATCTAGGTGTGTCAAGTACATTGTTAGTAGTATGGTATGTCCTTTTGGTTCTAATGTAATGGGACAGGTCTTGCATAGACCACTAACTATTACAGCAGTCATTCAGAATACAATAAAAGTATTTGGAATAAATATTGAAGTATGAGAAGAAGTAGCATTTTTTTGTCCAAATATATTTCCCTGGGGGAACTTGATACCATTTATCTACCATTTATCTACAGGACCTGTTCAGTGTTCTTCTGTTTGTTTAACCAGAATTATGAAGATGGAGAATTGGAAAATTAGATGTTAGCCTGGTACTGGTGTATTCTTTGTAGCTGCATTTCCATGATAATGCTGGGCTGCTCCTTATATGTGCAGACTGATTTGGAGGGATATGAAGTGCTTGAGGGTCGCTGTCATTAATGGCCAAGTCTAAAAAAGAGGCAACCTGGTCATTGCAGGTGCAAGAGGCGTTCACTACAAAAATGCTATTGCGGCCACATGCAAAGTAGCAGCTATCAGAAGACGCGCTCAGATCGTCCTTTAGGGCGTATTCGCCAGGTTTATGTTAGGGATGGGTCACATGCATTCGCAGTTTTCAATTATTGGTTTTGCTTACGAAATACATTTCACTATTAGAAAAACCTCTCTAATACATCAGATACTACTCTCCATTATATGTATAAGAGAAACATAAAATTGATAAAACACGGACACAAAAACATAATATATACATGAACAACGAGGGCAGCAGCCGTTAGTGTCTGCTCTTCATTTGCAATCAGACAGTCAGAAGCGGTTCGCTATAGCCTGCGACTGTTACCATCACCAAGCATCGGCAAATGACAGACGTATATGCGTCCTTACACTCGGCTAGGCCCCCTCATCTCTCCCTGTCCCGACTCTATAGAAGCAAGTGGGCGTATGTGTCAGATTTGCGCAAATGTTCATGGGCGCATATGTGTGTGCCCTGTTTATGGGTTAAATTAATTTTAAATATTTCACTCTATACAAACAGATGCAGATCTCATTCTGTCAGCCCCGTATTTATTAAATGTGCTTTGAAATTACAAAAGTATTGCCATATCCAACCAAAGAACTGCTTACGATTCTTTAAATATATTTTATTGAAGTCTGTTAATTTTAAGATCCATTTTAAAGGATACAACATACTGTATTAGATTAAATGTGCTCTATATTTTTTGTGCGTTTATACCTGCTTAAGAGCTTGTCCATGAAGAACATTTTTCTTTTAGTAGCATTTAGAACACATCCTGGTGAGTGAATGTACAGTAGATTTGGATGGAATCACAAGCAACTCTGCAATGACAGTAAGTGTACTCACTCCTGGAGAGAACAGTAGTATACTCACCTGTTTTCTGCCAGGCGAAGTGACTTGACAGTGTTAATAGTAAATGCTACAGTTCCATTACACAATTCGTTCACCATGCAGCCTGCCTATGGGGCATATTCAATTAAGCGCGGAGTTTACCACGCAGGAAAACGATTTGGGTTTCAGTCACGGAGCTATTCAAATAATCTGCATTATCCCCGCGCAGTAACCCATAGATTACGCGTACAAAGCTGGAATCTATGGGTTTATAGCCGTAGTTATGGGGAGTAGTGTTAAAAATGTTGGCACAGAAGAAATAAATGCAGTGTCCTATAAAACAACTCAAATTGCATTTATGTCCAACACTACACTACATGAGCCCCATGCAAAAAAGCCCGACGGATGTTATACCGATGCCGGAAAGCAGAACAGCAGGATCCCGACTAAGGTAAGTTTCTAACTATCCCTAACCCTAACGGTCCATTAGGGGTGCCTAACCCTAACCTTCCCCCTAGTGCCTAACCCTAACTTCCCCCCGGGGGTGCCTAACCCTAAACCTCCCTTCCCCTAGCGCAGGGCTTGACAAATCCTGGGGGCCAGGTCGCCATGGCTACCAGATTTTGCTGCCTGGCTACTAGATGTTGCAGTGAGGGAGGAAGCAGATCCTCATCAGCTCCGGCGGAGATTCTTGCCTATAGTATTGCAGTGTTCATATCATGCACAGGAGTGTATGTGCTGAGTGTCGCCTGCGGTGACTGCTGTGCCTGTCCCGGCCTGCACTGATGACTCCTCTCCATCCTGGCCTGCTCTGATCCCTGCTGTCTGTCCCAGTCTACGCTGATCCTCCTGTACGTCCCAGCTATCTACTGTCCCCTATCTCCTGCTGCATAGAGCTCTCCGGTAGTAGGGTCTATTAGTGGTCAGGGATTGCGGAGCAGCGTCAGAGGGATAGTGGTGTGCCCACGAGGGGAAGGGGGGGTCTTGTACTTTCTGGAACCATTATTTTATGTGAAATGTGGTCCGTTATTACTGGAGGGTGGGGGGTGGAGCAGGGGAGCTGTGCAGAGCAGTGAGGGGGTCTCCATGTTACTATATCCATTCAACTGTGACCATTTTGTGGACTAGTATAGTGTGTATAACACACAGAGCTGTGCTCCTCACTCCTGTAATATTTTGGGGGGACGGTGGTCTGGCTCCTACACTTTCATCCTGGGTCCTAGATTTTAGAAAAATTTGTCAAGCCCTGCCCTAGCCCTAACCCTCCTGGGAGGGGCCTAACCCTAAGTCCCCCCCAGGAGCCCCTAACCTAACCCTCTCCCCCCGCAGCTGTCCGCACCCGGCGCCCATCTTACTTTCGTTCAGTATGCCGGGCGTCGGGCTCCCGGCGTAGGCGTAGATTTCGACGCCTGTCATTAGTCCCCTATGGGGATTTGACAGTCGGGAAGCCGGCGGTCGGCATTTCGACCGCCGGCTTTTTGACTGCATCCCTTCTGCAGCGCTGCTTCCTATTTATGTTCCATTATGCCGTAAAGGAGATAAGGTTAAAAACAAACAATAGTAACATTTAAAATAAAGTAGAAAACTCTGCTCCTGCAGACTATCTATTAAACTTTAACACAAAGCAAAACCAAAAACATGAATTTATTGTACAAAAAAAGAGGAATTATTTTTTTTGCCAAATGATATAATTATGTACTAACAAACAGATCATACTTGAATTTTAATTATATTTTCCTTTGTCATTTCCATTGAACCAGCATAATCCCTGTCTGAAAAGCCACTGTTATCACCATGTCATTTCCAAGTGCTTTGATACAAAAATATTTTATGTATTTTTTTTTACAATTACACAATATCTATTGTGCGTCTTTATGTGCTTAGTGATTACTACTACTGCTGAATCACTTTGGCATCTGTTCCATGGACGGTCTAACTATCTCAGTGAGGACAATGAACCAGAACAGGCTGCTTTGTATTTAATCATTTTAATATTTCTTTTTGTCCAAAACATATTTCTAGATCTAGAAACTTGTCATAGCACAGCAGGTGTCAAACGTTTCTCCTTCCTTTTATATATTGTTGTTTACTATAATGTTTGACGTAGTAATCTCTGCAGTGATTAGATTGTGTTGGATTTTGTCACAGTGGTAATTATACTCAAGCATAGTCTGTAGTTTATTTTTGCATGCTTTCATTATTAATGTCTCTCTTTCATTGTCTGTTTATCTCTCTAATGCCAGTACAATTCAAAATGAAATGCAAAAGAGATGGTGACATGTCCAGCAAACATGCTAAAACTTTTAACAGAAATAAGTCTCAAATAAAAGAAAGGCTATCCCCAATGGCCCCGCTATCATGTTCTTGCCCGTGTCTATTCCTGTTACAATATCCTGTTAGAAAGGCCTCTTGAGACACCTAGCAGCAGCAAGAGCCATGATCCCACAACCTGATCAATATTTGTGAATACACCCCCTACCTCCAACCCCACTCCATCATCAATTTCTAAGACGATCGCAGAAGACAAGTGTGGAAAAGATAATCAGATAGATTAATAGACCCATCTCCTCTGGTGTTTCCTAGTAAACCCATCTCTACTGGTGTTTGCTAGTAGACCCATATCTATTGGTGTTTCCTAGGAGTCCCATATCCACTGTTATTTCCTAATAGACCTATCTCTATGGGTGTTTCCTAGTAGACCCATCTCTATTGGTGTTTCCTAGTAAACCCATCTCTACTGGTGTTTCCTAGTAGATCCATCTCTTCTGACGTTTCCTAGTAGACCCATCTCTTTTGGTGTTTCCTAGTAGATCCATATTTTCAGGTGCTTCCTCATAGACCCAACTGTACTGATGTTTCCTAGTAGACCCATCTCTTCTGGTGTTTCGTAGTAGACCCATCTCTTCGGGTGTTTTCTAACAGACCAAACTCTACTGGTGTTTCCTCTGCATGCGCAGAATGAGGCACGTGCCATGGGGGGTGCTGGGAGGGATTTGATCATATCCCTCTCTCAGCACTCTCCCGATAGAAGTGCACAGGCTTCTATAGGGTAACACCATCAGGAAGATGGCGTTACCGACCGCAGCCAAGCCCCGGGGTGCATCACATTCCAGGGCTTGGTGCATATGAGAAATGCAGTGAAACCCGCATTTTTGGGGTTTGACCGCATTTCTACCTTTCCTGCATCCCGCCCTATGGGCCATATTCAATTAGCCGGCGAAAACGGGTTATTGGTGATAATTTATCGCCGTTGACGTCATTTTCGCCTGTTTCACTTATCCCCATATTCAATTACAAAGACTTTTCGCAGGTGCGAAAAGTCTGTTAAAAACCGAGGGATAACTTTTCACCACTGTTTAGGTGGTGAAAAAAAGTGCAGAATTGGGGTTTTGGGGTATAGATAAAAAAAAAAAAATAGCCTGCAGCCTTTGTAATGTCCCCTTATAGTAATCTGTGTCAGTTTTTTAAAAAAAAGTTCCTAAGGACACCCCAAAAAAGGTTTTTAATTATGGGTAAAAAAAAAATATTGGTGGACAAAGGCCTGATTCAGACCCGCTCACAAGCGTATAGCGCTCGCAAGTGGGTTGATGTTTGCCCCCTGCGTATGTGCCGCCTCCCTAAGAAAAAACAAAACCATAAAAACACGCCCATCAGACCTGCGAGCTGCCTCCGGCAGCGAGCGGGTCTGAATCAGGCCCAAACTTCTAAACTAGCGAAATCGATCCCAAGTATGTGACAGGTGTTTTCTAGAATGCGGCTGGTAGCTGCAGGTGCATTTTGAAAAGAATTTTCAAAAATTACTTTAGGGACTTAAAAATATGCTTGCACCCATTTTCATGTACCCCAAATGTGATGGAAGTAGTTATTTTTTGCAAAATAAAAAAACGAAGTGCTGTTCTTCACCACTTCTTTACAGGCGCATTTATGCACCTGCCGTGACTATTTAAAACCCCCAATTACCTTAACAGGCAAAATCTGGGGTACGCATAGTGGTCCCCCATGTCAGACCATCTTTAGGGGGGTGCCAGGATGATTTCCCGAAATTTGTCAGGACTTTTCGATACTTACCTTTCAGCCGGGTCCCGTTTTCGCCAGATCCTAATTGAATACGGGGATAAGCGGGCACGCACCCGATACTTCATCCCGTCTTAAAACGGTGATGTTGGCGAAAAGTCCGACCTCTGACTTTTTGCCTCAGATTGAATATGACCCTATGTGTGCTACAACATGTGAGCGCATCCTCAAGATGAAAGAAAAAAAATATTGCAAAAATTTCTTTGAAAAATTTCAAGCAAGCCTCGATATTAATCTGTGCCCTCAGTATTCATTGTATAACGGGGGATTTGAAATTCCCAATTGGCTTTTTAATGCCCCATCCTTGACCGCTGCACTCCATGCAACTATCATCATTCATAAGTATCTCTCATCAAAAGTCTTAAAAAATATCCTTCAAACATAATTTGAGGATTTCCTCTAAGTATATAGAGACCTTCTTACATGACCCACGTCACCTGGTGCAAAGTCTTTCATTTTTCCCTCTGAATTTTTCATTGCGGTAAAATACAGTAGACTGAACTAATTAATAAAAATAGAAAACGTGCTTCTCCTCTGTGTTGACAGCTGCCCAGTTTTATTGTTCAAACTCCATCCCCGACTGCTTTAGAGTTTATCAAGTTTGAATGCACATTCTGTTCAATCATTGCTGGGCAAATTCAACACTGCCTCGATTATGGGGGTAGTGGTTAATGGCAGCAGGGGCTGATGGGGGTAGTGGCTGATGGGACTGTGACACATGGAAATAGTGGCTCGTGTGAGCAGTGGCTGATGCTGGCAGTGGCTGATAGGAGCTTTTGCAGATGGGGGCTGTGACGTATGGAAACAGTGGCTTGTGGGAGTAGTGGTTGAGGGGAGCTGTGACTGATAAGGGCAGGGGCTGATGGGAGCAGTGGCTGATAGGGGCAGTGGCTGATGTGGGCAGTGGCTGATAGGGGCAGTGGCTGATGGGAGCAGTGGCTGATAGGGGCAGTGGTTGATGTGGGCAGTGGCTGATAGGGGCAGTGGCTGATGGGAGCAGTGGCTAATGGGAGCAGTGGCTGATAGGGGCAGTGGCTGATGGGAGCAGTGGCTGATGGGAGCAGTGGCTGATAGGGGCAGTGGCTGATGTGGGCAGTGGCTGATAGGGGCAGTGGCTTATGGGAGCAGTGGCTGATAGGGGCAGTGGCTGATGGGAGCAGTGGCTGATAGGGGCAGTGGCTGATGAGAGCAGTGGCTGATGGGGGTTGTGACAAGTGGGAACAGTGGCTGGTTGGATCAGGGACTGATGGAAAAGGATCTGATAGGAGCAGAGGCTGATGAGAGCAAAATGAAGAAGGGATGGTAAGATGTTCATATTTTACATATATTGGGTTTTACATATTTGACTTGAATTTCTCTAACTTTTTTCAATTGCATGGTTGTAAGGTCCGTGAAAAATGGGGATACTTGGCTACAGGGATAACCCACCCTATGCCAAGACCTTACAGTAGATTAATGTCATTTACTTAGACTGCTCAGTAGAATACACAGCATTTAACAGATAGGATGTTTTTCCCTGCATTTACTATAGTAACAGACAAACTGTAATGGTATATTCCAATTGGGGTGTTTCGGCGTTTGTCTATTGAAAACTATGTGACATTTAGGACCTTGTTAAAAAAACAAGAAAAACGAAATAAAGTTTGGGGTAGTGAGTAACTGGGTATTCCTATGAATCTAAAGCCGGGTATCCACTAGGCGATTTTGACAGGCGATTGCACAATAACGACATCGTTATTGTGCAATCGCCCGCAAATCGGCTGCTAATCGTGCATGTTAATGGCAAAACCAGCGATGCGCGTGCCCAATGGTGGTTTTTGCCATCTATCATCGCCCGTACATGCTGCCTGACGATCCCGTCAGGTTCAGCATGTACTGGGATGATGGATGTGCCTGGACTAAACGAGTGAACGTTCAGTGTAGGCACATCACTAGATACATACGACAGCACGATTGCAATGTCGTAATCGTGCTCTCGTTTGTATGTCTATTAGTGGATACGCACCATAAGATGATTTTGTTTGTTGTGTATTGCAGTAGACTTAGTATTAGGCTTTCAGAGTTTATTTGTATACTTCAGGCTATGGGCTTGTATTGTCTTCCAATGAAACCCAAAAGCCACATGTGTTCCGGCATTACGAGTGAGAGGAACTCTGAGGCTAGCGTGTGACGGGTGCTTTGTGCCCCATCGTATATTAGCCACAGGAGAGTGGTGCTGCAGGCCGTGATTACAGAACCCCAGCTTGTGTATCAGGAATGCTGCAGCTACATTGACTGCTGTGTGCAGGAAAGACAAAACATATAATGCCACGTTCCTGTGTGTAATACATGCACAAAGCACCCGCGTGACTTTAGCCTAAGCTTGGAGAAAATGTTTGGATTGAATTCCTCTGGCATGGGCACCCACTCAATGCAAATGCCAGTTTTAACTCACCAATGTCTGCCATACGGCTTTCACTGATAAATGGGGCACAATACATAGACATAAAGTTACGGTTCTGGTGGTTGATGGGTAATGACAGAACCCATGCTTTGCTTTACCAGTGAATGAACCATGTATTTCCAGATGAACATTACAGTATTGTTTTTTTTTTTAACTATGCTCTAGGTGGAGGGCTGTTTTTATCATCCTCCATCATACCTGCCATTACTCTGCTAGTACATCCTGAAATTTGGTATATACGCTCAGTACAGTAAAGCCATGCAGTGTGCCTAATCCTATTTGTCCATATTTGTACTATTGTTTTGGTAACTTCTATTTAAATCAGTGTTTACATGGCTATGGTTTGGTGGTATAGTACCCAAAGGTGCTCTCAGAATGACAGAATGTTAAAATTCACATAACGTCGACATGACAGTGTCAACATTGTGAATGTCGACAAAAGAATATTGACAGCTGATTTTCTGATAATTTTAGGGTTGGGCTGAGATGAGGGTGAGGGTTAGGGTTATGCATACTCACCACTGCAATAGAATTCTACTTGGTCAGTATGCCAGCTGCCAACAGTGACAATGTCGACATTCGGTCAGTGCCGACAGGCAAATGTCGACATTTGTCATTGCAACTCCCATCCGTGTCGACATTCTGAATAGCGAAATTCAGAGCATGTTGTCTTTCTGGTGTTGACATCCTGAATGCCGTCATTCTGATAATGATAGTTTTTACATGTGCATGTGATATATAATATGTTCTCGCTATAGGGTTTCACCATTCAAGTAGAGTTCCCATTGTTTATTTTCTCTTCCCCACAGTCGCTTTACCTCCTCCCAGAGCCCTCTTGTAAGTATTAGTATACACACTTTCCATGCTTTTTTTTACTGCATGCCAAATACATGAAACCCGATAAAACAGTTACTTCCAATTATAATTAATGTGTCAGTACAGTGGTTTTTTTCCACAGTCCCAGCTGATAAATGGGGGAAGGTGTGGGCAGGGGGACCAGCCTAACTGTGGCTTGTCATTAGTCCTCTCACCCCCTGCCCCTCCCCAGCTTAATTGATATGCCAGGTCTTTGTTCCAGAAACTGGCATTACCTCGGGGAAAACAGTGGCAGCAGCTATTAGGCCTCCGGCTAGGTGGAGAGGGCATGTCACTAAAATACATTCTAAGCTTGCTCATAGCCTAACATACCCCATGTACTAGGCACAGCACAGTTAAGCAAATACATTTGTTTCAAGCTGGATTGCATAAAATAAAATGAGCATGATAGTCTAAAGGTGCATACACAAACAACGATTTTTTGAACGATTTAACTATAACGACGTCGTTATCGTTCAATCGTTCAAAATTTCGTTCAGTGTAAAATATAAACGATGAACGAATATCGTTCATGCGCGTTCACGTTTGTCGATTGTAGTTTGTAGTTCAATCAGACTGGCCAACTGAACGATTTTCAATAGAAGTTGCAACATTTTTCCTTCAACACAGAAAATCGTTTAGTAAGTAAAGTAAAACCAACTACTTTGTAAAACGATTTTCGTTCTCTTTTTCAAGGGAAAAACTGAACGAAAATCGTACATCACTTACATCGTTGTGTGTGTACGCACCCATAGGGTTTATTCAGTATCTTCAAGAATCCCAAATGTGGAAAATTACAGCCAGCTAATTAGGACAGTGGATACAGGATCAGATAATGAAGGGATTAGGCAGGTGCAAGGGGTGACAGAACTCCGATGGGACTCATTCAAAGCCAGTATGTTTCCTGGGGAAAAACTGCAGGCATAGCCATCCTTGTATAAATGCATTTTATTGGATCATTGGCAAAAGTGGCAATTGGGTAAAACTGGCTTCCAGTCCAATCCGAATTTGGCAGGTAATGTTGTAAGTGATAAAACAAGCTTTCATAATATAGACAAGTTATATGAATGATCCTGGTGTTCAGTAACACAGGACACTGTATTTTGGATGCAGAATAATTCCAGCTACAAATGATCATATGTCCACCTCCCAAATCCCAAGTTGCCGCAGCATTTTAAACCATAGAATTTTAGACTGACTTTTAATTGAGGCATTACTTTTTACCCTCCAGACAAGCTATATCTAATCCATGAGATGTCACTACTAATTTATCTTATAGTTATATAATATATACACTTATGTATAACCCCCTTATTTATATATACACAGTGGATTGTGTCTCTGAGCTCCGACATTTCATCCTTTGTTTAAAAGAATTGGCTACCGCTGACCTGCGTATTGGCTAGAATTGGTGAACTTTGTTACCACCTCAGGTGCCAGTGCACTGACATTTTCATTTATTTTCTTTCAAGCTCATGACATTGGTAAAATGAGAGTTATTTATGCTGGGTACACACTGGCCGATATATTGGCCGATCAATTGATCGGCCAATATATCTGCTGCCCATCGGCCAGTGTACAGACGATATGTCAGACACAGACATATCGCATTGGCTGTGCTGCACAGCCGATGGACAGATATGTCAACAGACATATCTGTCCATTAGCAAGTGTATACGTTTGGTCTGCAGACATGTAGCGGCAGTCGCGGGGAGGAGGGCGGACCTGCCCCCGCCCCGTCCCCCTGGCCAGCGGGACCCACGGCTGCTGGATAGATTATGGTCCTTCATTGTGTATGAACGACCATCATCTACAGATATATCTGTCAGGTGTTTACCCACCTTAACACACTGAGGGTAGTTTACAAAGTTCAAAGGTGCATTAATCTATAGCAATGAGGCCGCAATTATCAATTATCTTTGGTTGATTACTTGCAATATAGACAATGAATAGAAAGGTGGGATTGCTGGAAGTTACTGCACAATTATTTTTAGTAAATAACAACAACTGTTATCTAATTGATAACATATGCTTACGTACTTAGGAGTTGAGTCAGATCTCCATAGCACAAATGTTTAAAAGGGAGTATAATTAAAACAAAAATCTCTATTGGACAGGTATTTACAAAGGATTAAAGATTGTATCGTAATCGCCATCAGAGAGTGTAGAAAGGGCTAAAGTTAGTGGTACACTAACTATAGCATGCTTGTCATTTTTATACTTATAGGAAATTTGAATTGACTATACAGAGATCTCACCTTCCATAGTCACTGGCGGCCACATGTAATATTGTTGTGTCAATGTTGCAGCTGCCTTTACAACTGGTTTTAACTGCAGTGCCTCAGAAAAGGGCTGGTCACCACCTATGCATTTGTACAAGGGGTGAAAATGCATGAAAGCTAATGTGTACTGATGATTCACGTTTTCCAAGCATTGCACGTCCTTTACCATTACAATCTGTTCTATGTTAGTGCACTAGAGGGCTTATACAGAGTTGTGCGCAAGCCCGATGGTCTATGTATAACTCAGATGTTGCAGGATCTGTACTGCTCATGTGCAGATCGGTGTCTGTGATGGCTGTTGCAATGCCCCCTAAGCTGCAGCAGGATTGACATAGCCCACAGTTTCTCAAACTTGGCCCTCAGGACCCCAAACAGTGCGTGTTTTCCAGGTCTCCTCACAGAATCGCAAGTGAAATAATTAGCTCCACCTGTGGATCTTTTAAAATGTATCAGTGAGTGATGATTACACCTGTGCACCTGCCGGGTGACCTGGAAAACATGACCTGTGTGGTTTCCTGAGGACCGAGTTTGAGAACCACTGACATAGCCTATCCTATAGTACAAGTGTACACGGGCCTAAAGCACCTCTACCCCCACCCCTTACCGTCCACGTGCATGGCGCCACACCTATCTCTTTCATTAATGATGTCAATACATTTTGTTTTTTTTATTGCTCAGCTTTAACTTGACGAATGGAGATGAAGCAAAGTGCTGGTTATTTCTAGGAGTTTCCACTACAAAATGACGCAGTTTTCATGAAAATCGGTTCAATAGTTTTTGCACCAACTTGGAACAAACAGACAGAACGTTATTAGCATATTCGTATAGATCAATAACACTGTCCAGACGTGCTATATTGTGTACAAATTGTGTACTGTAATTTCAGCAGTTACTGCTAAGACTTTGTGGACGTGACATGATCCAGGCTTATGTGCCGCACTGGATGCATTTTGTGTATTCAGCCAGCTCCGCAAGGTAAGCAAAATGGGGCACATATCACAATTTCCATCCTACTTTATCCCTGAGCAAGGCCAAACTTGCCATCTTGCACTTTAGGCAAGTACCTGATGGCCCGGCACAGCCCTAAAGCCTAGCCGCGCAGCTCCGTCTCCCAGCGCTCTGATTGGCCAGCATGTGTATAAAGGGATGCTGCGGCTGTTCTATAGGCCAGTCCATCCCGGCCCCTTAGTGTAGTATGGTTGTCTGGTCAGTTTGGGGGCATACTTGCCGACAATCAGCTCCAGCCTTCCGGGAGGGAGCTGATTGTCGGCTAGCAGCGGGGGCGGGGCCGGTCATTGGGGGCGGAGCCGGGGCGGGCCGGTCAGGTTGTTTCTCATTGGGGGTGGAGCCGGGGGCAGGACCGCACCTTTGCGTCATCGTGGCTCCGCACCCTCTTCACAATGCCGTTATTTTCGGTGATGTGAAGCAGGGGGCGGGTCCATGATGACGCGTCACCGCCCCCCCCCCCCCGCTGCGGGGGTTTCTAGTTGTTTCAGGGGGGAGGTAGGGAGGGTCAGAGACTTCCGGGAGGCTTGCCTGCCTTTCCGGGGGGCCGGGAGCGGCACCCGAAAATCGGGAGGCTCCCGGCCAAATCGGGAGGGTAGGCAAGCCTGGTTTGGGGGCAAAAAAAAAAAGTTGGGGGACAAACTTCTAAACTAGCGAAATAGACTCAGGGAGTCCCCAAGTATTCGGCAGGTGGTTGCGGCAGGTGGATTTTACACGATTTTTAAAACTTCACATTAGCAACTTTAAAATATGCTAGTACCCATTTTCATGTACCCCAAATTTGATGAGACACCTTATCTTTCCCCGAAAAAGTTGCTAAATGCTATTCTTCACCACCTTACCAAAGACGCTATACAGCACCTATTGAGACCGTTTAAATACCCCACATACCTTTAGCAGGGCTATTCGGGAGTACCCATAGTGAACCCCCATGTCACAGCATCTTTTGGGGGTAAAAATGACAGGTAAAATGACAGGACTTTTTGGCGATTACCTTTTCGCCGGGTCCCGTTTTTGCCGAAATTAAATTGAATACTTGGAATCGCGGGGATGAGCACGATAAGTTTTCACTTCCAAAACCTCTGATGACGGAGAAAAGTCCAGCAACTGACTTGTCGCCTCAAATTGAATATGGCCCTATGAGTAGTCCAACAGTAACTCAAATCATCTCATAGTATTTGCAATAGCTCTAGTCACCGGGTAGCTTCCCATTACAGAAACAACATACCAGTCAGGTATAAATGGACTCTTCATTTACGGGCATGCTCCTTTAAGCATGATAACTGCTTTGCAATCAGCAACAGAGATCTAAGTTTCCATTAGGTTCAGGTTAATCAGCAAAAGGTTCAGAGAGATAATTGGCGCCCAACCCATTACTTTCACATTACTGTGTACAATTACACGGCTGCAGTCAGCTATGATTTAGCTCTGGTATTCACTGTAAGTATCATATACCGGTATACGTGATCTTCTAAATCAACACTTAGCAGGTGGAGAATGAGGATATGGGGATGGTAGAGGAGCAATCAATAAGTCATACAGTGAGAAGAGTATTATGGTACATTTTTTGTCTGATTTCAAGTGCAGATTCATCCCAGTCCTTGTGACAAAGTACCTGGCGATTATGTAATGTCACTAGATGGTAGTGAAATGGCAGGCTGCGCTATTCCCCACTAGATCAGTTGTTAAAGTGACAAATATATATATATATATATATATATATATTAGTTAATATGCAACAAATACTGGCAAACAGGCAAATAAATTCAATATTACTTATTTCAGTCAAGGTTTGTTAAAATAAATAAATAAAAATAAGAAAAAGTAAGCTGGAATGGTTATTTGAATAATTAGATTGTTTGACATATGGGAATAATTAGATATTATTTGACTTTGATTGTACCGGTTCCCTATATGCAGTAGAGGTGGCCAGGCTGTGGGCCGGACCAGCCAACCACTTATTATGATTGCAGCTTATTAATTCCCCTGGCATCTGTCATGTCACCGAGGCATGAGGCACGGGCTAATGGTGCTGGTTGCTTGTGAATGGATAGGCACAATTCTCATGACTTTTGGCTCTCCCAACCACATGTGACCCTAGACTGTGTATGCATAGATGATACACTTAAAAGCTTGGGGGGCTCGCCATATTCATATGCCTGTCTGTGTGTATTCTCACTGTCAGCATGGGAATGCTGTGAGAAGGGGCTCCCCGGCAGTTTCCCATCGGATCCCTGCACTGGGGGAAAGGTGACAAGTGCTGGGATAGAAATATATTGATGCAATGTTTAGTTGTCCTTTAAGATTAGCCGGGCAGGTGTGGATGATGTTAAATATTTACTCTGTATCTTTATGCAACAGTAGTTTAATGAATGAAATACAGTGAGACAATATTATAGTGCAGAAGTAATTTAACTAAGGCAAACCGGTGCTGATCCATACTGGGTCTCATCTATCCCCTGGCTTCTACAATGTATGCTCCTCTCACAGGAAGGTCAGAAATACTCACAAGCATAGTAATGAAAGTACTTTTCCTCTGTAATACAGCATTGTTTTTCAGTTTATCGTTAGTAGTAAAGTAATAACTGGGCAGAGTGATAGATAAGTGTGGACCCTCGAGTATATGTACTAAAATGCAGGTTTTTAGAAGTGGAGTTGTCGCCCATAGCAACCAGTCAGATTCTAGCTATTATCTTCAAGAAAGTGCTAGATAAATGATAAGTAGAATCTGATTGGTTACTATGGGCAACAACTCCACTTCTAAAAACCCATACTTTAGTAAATATACCCCTCAGTCTCTCCAAGAGCAGCCTCACTGCTAAAAATAATATCTGCCATAAATGAGCAATCAAAGCGGTAGCAACCATCTGACTTATAATAAGAAAGAAGTGGTTCGGTTTTGACTTGGTTCTTTTCGACAAATTAGTGCAAGCTCGGTTCAGTTCGGATTTGTCTCATTGGCTATCCAAAACACGTGAGAGCCGTATAGCCAAAATGATACCGTTTTTGAGATCCAAACATAACGGAGTAAAACTGAGTAAAACCGAAAACGCTCATCTCTACTTATAATAGAATAGGATTATGGGCTCTTCAGAATACCTGACCTTCCCTGCAGTCTACTGAGTAACTAGTCGGTGCCACGGATGCATCTCAGACATTTGGGGACATTTTAGACATTACAGTACCATGGGTGCAACACTTTAAATGCATTCAAATCAAGATAATACCCATGAGTATAAAACTGGTACTGGTTTCTGCTCCATGTTTAGAGGCATTTGGTTTGAGGGACTCATAACATTCTTAGTAATAATATTCCTACTACCAGGACAGGTGTCTGAGAACTAGCTCCTCTGTGGTACTCCCCCCAGGCCAACATTTCAGCACCGTTATAATGAGCACTGATACTAACCATATACATATGCATAGAGAAATAAACTTATTGATATGGTTAACTCAAGGGTAGAGTCTTCTTTTGAGTTGATAAAGTTACATAAATAGAGACAGTAGTAGCATTCACTCAGCGCTACCTCTTCAGCACCAAGAGACGATACATCAGGAAGTCATTAATATGAGCAATGTTATGTGAGACCCACCATGGCAGTACTCCATGGGGAACAAACCCAAGAGATAAAGGCATTTTTCCATAAGAAAAGTCATTTCACTATGTTAAAATGAAAATTCTTATTTAAATTTAGTAGCCTTCCTTCATGCATACAGTGATTGCATAATAGAAAGATTGACTACTGTAGACCTACTGTTAGTCTCAAAGTAGGGCTGGTCATCGACGGTTTTGCAACCATTGATGGCCTATGGCCAATGGCAAGTGTTTTTGCCATCAATGGTGGGCTACCGATGCTGCACAACCACGGGTGGTAGTACAATCTCGAGGAATATCGGCGCCACTGAACTGACGGTGCATGTCTGTTCATGCGCAGCACTCACCAATCTATGGGAGTGTCCCGGGTGTGTAGCCAGACTTCCGTGCTCGTTTGTGGCACATAAGGGATGCCTTTTTCAGATGGATCTTCTGCACCCAGCAAAATAGTGATGATGATGGTTAACCTGTGGCCTGGAAAACAGTGGACTCATGGGTGCATACACATAAAGATGGCCGAGATACTTGCATAGTCGGACCGAATCTCTCATTATCATAAGGTGGTAGATCTGGCAGCCGCGGCTGGTTTGCACTTTGCGCCCCGTAAAGAATCAGACAGATAGCTGCAGTGGTTAGGGCTGACTTTTCCGGCATTGGACTGTACAAGAGCGGTAATATTTTTTTCTGCTGTAAGGTTTGAATATCTATACAATTAGAACACACTCCGGAACCTTTCCCATTTTCCAGTGTTCTGCCATGGCCATATACGGTCATGTTATCATGCACACATTGCGTTCGACAAGCTGACATTATTACATTACCTTGGGCTATTATTTCCGGTGATGGATGGATGTCTGCCAGCTGCATTTTTTTTTGTTTCTTTATGCTGAGATAATTTCCTTTCCTCATTTTTTATGTGTGTTTTATGCATCGCTATAGAGAACCGTGCTGCCTCAGTGTAACACCCATCATGGTACGTCCTGCCCAAAGGTGGACAATAAGCAGTCCTCCAGCTGCTGTTGAACTACACATCCCAGCATACCCTGACTCAGTTTCAGCATATCCTGATAGCAAAACTGTGGCAGGGCCTGCTGGTATGTGTAGTCCAGCAGCAGCTGGAGGGCCGCGTAATTGTCCTCCCCTGGTCCAGCCTGTCCTAATTTATTTAATCATGTTTGACACCTCAAACATGTTCCTAATTCAATCATGAAATGCTTCTCAATTCACTTAAATGAGATTCTATATGACCACGTGTGCAGGTGCGGAACCTGTGCTCCTTAGTTGGCTCTTATTGGTCCAGATGAAATATCATAATATTTATAATAAGTTGCCCCAAGTTAGATAATTACATTATAGGCCTAAATGTAGCTATTTATTAATCACCACTTTATAACATTCAGACTGGACGGTTATAATCTTATTCTGTATAATAGGTTTTGCAAGTTGCGTTGGGGCAGATCTCCACTGTGGGTGGGTCATTTATTTTGGGATCGGTATGGAATACCGCCGGACGGTTCCAATCCCGCCAGCGGAAGACCAGCAGTGAAGATCCCGACAAGTATTTTAACTATTTACTAACCTAACCCCCCTGAACCCTAACCCTCTCTTAGGGGTGCCTAACCCTAATCCCCCCCCCAAGTGCCTAACCCTAACCCCCCCTGTAAGTGCCTAAACCTAATCTCCCCTTCCCCGCAGGCTAACCCTAAGTCTCCCGGGGGGGGGGGGGGGGCCTAACCCTAACCTCCCCCCCGGGGGTGCCTAACCCTAATTACCCCTTCCCCTAGCCTAACTAACCCTTCCGGGGGGTGCTTAACCCTAATCCCACCCCCAAGTGCCTAACCCTAACCCCCCTGTAAGTGCCTAAACCTAAGCCCCCCTCCCCCGCATCCCAACCCTAAGTCTCCTGGGGGGGTGCCTAACCCTAACCTCCCCCCGGGGGTGCCTAACCCTAACCTCCCCCCGGGGGTGCCTAACCCTAACCCCCCCTTCCCCTAGCCTAAACCTAACCCTCCCGAGGGGTGCCTAACCCTAAGTCCCTCCCGGGGACCCCTAACCTAACCCCCCCCCCCCGCGCGGCTGTCCGTGCCCGGCTTACCTTCGATCGGTATGCCGGGCGTCGGGCTCCCGGCGTAGGTAAAATGTCATTAGACCCCTGCCGGGATTAGACAGTCAGGATGCCGACGGTCTGCATTTGGACAGTCAGCATCCTGACTGCCACCCTTTATTTCGGACAGTAGAGAATTGCCTGTAAGAGACACAAATTAATTTGTCTTCTTTACAGAGGATTGCAGATAGCTGCAGAATTTTGAATGTTCACCGTTAATATGTTGTGTAGCTCACTGGTTTATTGTGTTGGAAATCTCTGTGCCTCCGGGTTTGAGGAACCTCCTTGGGAATTCCAACACAATTTTTTTTTTATGTAATGTTTTACTTCCTTTCTGTTTGTTTTGGTACTTTAAACTGTAATTCCTTCCAAGCTGTCATCTGGTGATAATAAGTGGGTGGCGGAGTTTTCAGTCTGTATTTTATTTTCTGCTCACGAGAAGGAACTTTACACAGTCATTATGTTGTCAAATCCCCGTGAACGATTAGTAATTCAGGACTTGCCCGATGATATGTGGATGTAACTTTAAAACGAATGACGTATGTGCATCGGTTGGCTGTTTTGTGTAAGGTGAAGATGGGGTTACTTGTCAAGATTTATATTATGTTTCAGGCAATGGGCTTAAAACACAGAATTCTTTTTCTTATAAAGTAATTCTCAGTTTGCGTCAGAAGAGGAACCGAGGTGTGACTGATTTGTAGAACCTGCTGTCCGATGACGGTTAAGGTGGTGACAGCTCAGTTAGTTTGATCCTAAGCACAATTCTGGAAAAATATAATGACCATTCAAGAGTTGGGTGTAAATATGCTTTTGTTATTTTTTAATTAGGTTTCAGGTTTTCAGTATTTATTTATTTTTTGGGGAAAATCAATGTTTATGATTTATGTTATATTGTTTTTACTTACAGAAAAATGGTGTTATGCTGGCCATACATCTAGCATCTATCCGGGCAATTCCCCGTTCTGCTGATTCCTTGGTCGGGTGATCGGCAAAATCTAGACAATCTCGATTCGCCGAAAAAATGATCAGAATTGGCGAGTCGGGGATATTTAACATGTTGTATTTTGCATATCCCTGGGAAATTGCAGATCAACAGAGTTCGCCGATTGCCGCTTAGGTGTATGCCCTGCATTACTCAGTGTTACTATATACAATAAAAAACCAATATACTATGTTTTGTTTTTTATCATTTTGTTTTTATTTTTAATTTGGAAGAGTATCAGGGACAGAGGGGTCTATGTGCTTAGCCTTGGAAAGAAATAATTTGGATGGAGATAAAGTACCAATTAATCGGCTCCTAACTGTCATTTTATATACACAGCCTGTAAAGTGACAGTTAGGAGCTGATTGGTTGGTACTTTATCTCCTTCCACTTTATCTCTCTCCAAGGCTTAGTACATAGACCTCTGAATTCCTTCGGTGGTTCAAGAGGCCAAGGGTGGAAGGAGCACAGGATCTCAGGAGAATGGACATTATGCCGTATAGAAGTAAATGTCATAGGGTTACATAGTACCAAGGAGAGTTTGTTAGATGAGGCAGAGGCCCAGAACATATGTATCTGGGTAGAGAGCAGAGGGTAACAGGGCACAGGATCCAAGGGGCATTGTGCATGAGATAGGCAAGGGTCCCATGGGGAGGATTTCATGAGGCAAGGGCTCACATAAAGGAGATGTTGTGGTAAAGATTATTAGAGGGTGCCAGGGGATGTGAGAATTTTAAGGGACAGACTGCTCTTCACTTTGTACAACGCTACCAATCAGAATTGCCTCTGAAAATTGAGGACTTTCCACGCTGTTTCCTGACACTAGCCATGTTTCACACTGATGTGATTATCTGTTGCAGGAGCAGCACATTGGCCTATTATTTTATTACCTGCTGTCTCCTGTGCGATCGGAAGTCTATGGTCCCCAGCCTGTTTGTGCATGCCTTTGGAACTTTCTTGGGGTTTAACCCTAGGGCCAGGTTCACTGTCAGAAATGATGGACACCAGGACACCTGCAAGAGCAGGGACAGTGGTAGAAGGGAGATTGTAGCTTGGATGCACGACAGGGCAACTACTCCAGCAAACGTGCCTGCCGCTTAGAAACTGGGCAGCGTATACTGAATACAGCCAGACAGGGGCAGAATCCAGCGGGCTGTACGGAGTTTCTGGGGGCCTGTATGGAGTCTCCGGACTTCCCACAGGGTAAAGGCCACATTATCCGTAGATGATCTGTAGGATTATAGCCCCAGGTAAAGTGAGGAAGTCCCACACTCCTCGCCAAGTAATAAAGAAGTGGCATTGTGTGACTTTGGAGGGAAAATTCCTACCCGTGGTTGTGCCACTCCTGTCTCATCTGGTACTCTCAATCTTTTCTTGGACACTTGACTCTTTCCCGCTTTTGTTCCTTGGACTTATTTGCCTGTTCCCATTTGCTGTTCGTTGAAATCAGGTGACGTTCTTGGGAAAATGGCAGCCGCATCGTCCTCATACTGTCCATCCCCTGGTGATGGATCAGAGCTCCTTATGCTCCAAATAATCACCACTCTGTCACTTATTGCTGTTGTGATGCGTATGCACCGTCAAGCTGCATCACGTTGGAAACCGACAGATTCCTATTGCTGTGGCCTCTCCAGTCATTCACCATGGGTCCACAAATTATAAAGTAACTAAAATATTGTGTCACCCCATGTAGTACTTAGTCTAGACATTCACCATGTCAAACTCGCTTGTGGAACGAAAAGTTCTGTTTGTGCAGTCGACCCACTGGTCTCGCCTCGCCTCACTTTTATACAGAATGGAATAAGAATGAATAATTCATTGCCATTGTGTAAAAACAACGAAATTACATTGCAGAGCTTCCACATCTTCGACAAAACAGAATACAAGCATAACAATAGACCAATATGTCACTGTTCAGGTTCATTCTGACAATAACTCATGGAAAAAAACTATTTTGAACCCTCGATGCTCTTGATTTAATGCATCTGAACTGTCTTTTTAAAGCAGTAGGGAGAACACATGATGGTTAGGGTGATTACAATCTTTGGCAAAGCCATTTCCTTTTCTAAGGCAGCTTTTAACATAAATTTCCTCTATAGAGGGCAGATTAGTACCAATAACATATTCAGCCATA